>CM068742.1:65597147-66797147 GCA_035084275.1 Hydrolagus colliei
CTCACACATACACACAGTCTCTCTCTGTCATACACAGTCTCTCACACACACAGTCTCTCTCTCATACACAGTCTCACACACACACAGTCTCTCTCTCTGTCACACACACACACAGACTCTCTCTCGCTCTCTCACACACAGTCTCTCTCACACACACAGTCCCACTCACACACACACACACAGTCTCACTCACACACAGTCTCACTCCACTCACACATACACTCATATATATATATATACAGCCTCACTCCACACACACAGATTTACTCCACACTCGCAGCCTCGCTTAATATTATTAATCCTTGCACCAAACCTTCACAGACAACCTCATTCCATACACACAAAATCCCTCACTCCACACACATGTAACAGCCTCACTTTACACACACACATCCTCATTCCACACACAAATCCCTCACTCCACACAGTTATATAGAAGCCTCACTTCTCTCACGCACTTATATGCAGGCTCACTCCACACATACAAATCCCTCACTCCACAATCACAGACTCACTTCACATACAATCCCCCATGACATACACCACAGAATTAGATCAATACTTCAAAAAATAAAGCTATAAAAGGGTGAGGGTAAAGCAGAGAATGGGGATAACATTTTTAAGATTCTGTTTTTTTATATTTTATCACAGCAATATACAAAAATCAATTGATTTTCAAATTGACAATCTATTTTCCAATATTTGAAAAATTGACCATCACAGCAAATAAATATTAGGGATTCATAGCTTATGCAAGTGGAAAGCCTCTTTTTCAGATGTTTATTTAATTCTGTTTTAAACACTGTCATTGACTCAACTTTAGGTCATCGATTGTGGTGACACATTCAGCAGGATAATGCTTTGCATAAACAAAATTCTGGCCATTTTTATACTTCCGAGATATCAAAGGGTTCATGACACCAAACCATAATTGAAAGAACAAAAAGTCAAAAACCCTTTGAGCACAGGACAGGGAAAAATTGCTGAAGAAAATAAAACAAGGAAAATAAAATAACAAAGAGAAGTATACCAGTGTAAAAGATCAATGGAACATATTCCTTGTAAAAGCTTTCTTAAAGAGAGACACAACCACAACAAAATTGCATTTGTGTAATGCTTTTCACGTTGGGACGACATCCCAAGTACATTGAATAATAATAATAATCCTTGCATTTGATATAGCGCTTTTCTTGACGTCTCAAAGTGCTTCACAGAATATACCCCAAAGTGTATTGACTGTACACTTGTGGGCGAAACACAGCAACCAATTGCGGACAGCAGTCAACTGCGCACAGCAGTGTCCCACAAACAGTTGTGAATTTATTATTGATTTTTTTCTTGAGGGATTGTTATCAGGCGTGAGGAATAGAGTCCAGCAGATTGAGGAGGGAACTGAGTGAAGTGGAAAAGAGCGGGAATTCTGTTAAGGAATTTGGTGAGAGTGGGAATTCAGGTAGGGGGAAACAGGTGCATAATAATAAAATGTATGATACTTATATTAAAATAATATAAAACACATCTGGGAATATGGCAGGACAGCTGAAACTGGTTGCATGCACATCGTGTGCCAAAACTCCAGGAGGCATTTGTGGTGCTCTGGAATCGCCTCCGGTAGATAGGTTAAAGCCTAGTATCCCATATGCCTTCTTAACAGCCTTGTCTACCTGTCCTGCCACCTTCAACGAGTCACTAACACAAATCCCCAGGTCTCTCTGTTCCTTCACACCATTTAAAATTGTTCTATCTAGCCTATATTACCTCCCTTCATTTCTTCTCCCAAAATGCATCACCTCACACTTCTCTGCATTAAACTTCATCTGCCATGTGTCTGCCCACTTTACCAATTTGTCTATATCCTCTTGCAGATGGCTACTATCCTCCTCACTATTTACTATCCCTAACTATTCTCCCTAACTTAGTGTCATCTGCAAACTTGGAAACTGTACTCCCTACACCCAAGTCCAGATCATTGATGTAGATTACAAAGAGCAATGGTCCCAAAACCAATCCCTGTTGCACACCACTGCTCACTTCCATCCAGTCTGAAAAACAGCCGCTCACTACAACTCTCTGCTTTCTGTCTCGCAGCCAGTTGTGGATCCACTCTGCCACTGTCCCTTTTACGCCATGGGCCTTTAATTTCCTAATAAGTCTCTCATGTGGCACTTTGTCAAATGCCTTTTGAAAGTCCATGTAAACTACATCAACTGCGCTACCATTATCCACCCATTCCGTTACCTCATCAAAAAATTCTATCAGATTTGTAAGGCAAGATTTGCCTTTAACAAATCCATGTTGACTGTCCTTTATTAGCCTATATCTTCCTACGTGAAGATCTATCTTGTCCCTGATTATGGACTCTAGAAGTTTGCCCACTACCGACGTTAGACTGACTGGTCTGTAGTTACCAGGCTTGTCCTTCTGCCCCTTTTTATACAAGGGAGTAACATTAGCTATCCTCCAGTCCTCTGGCACGACCCCTGTATCCAAGGAAGATTGAAAGATCGTGGCCAGAGTCCCTGCTATTTGCTCCCGTGCCTCACTTAGTAACCTAGGGTGCATCCCATCCGGACCAGGTGACTTATCCACCTTGAACGACGTCAACCTTTTTAGAACTTCCTCTCTGGTTATAATTATTCTATCCATTTCTCCTATCCTCTCCTCCAATACTATGGCATTGGCTGTATCCTTTTCTTTTGAGATAGTTCAGGGCAGAAATAAATACATTTCCACAAAGGGGAAAGGTAGGGCATCCAAACCTCCCTGGGTGACTAAGGAAATTGCGACTAAAATAAAACAGTAATAGGAGGCTTATAATAAATGTCGGGTCCAAAATACAGGATAATCAAATAGAATATAGAAAGTACAGAGGAGAATTGAAAAAGGAGGAGCAAAGTGGTTGTATGAGAAAAGATTAGCAGATAACATGAAAGGAAACCCTAACGTATTTTATAAGCATAGAATCATAGAATACAACAGCACAAAAGGAGGCCATTCGGCCCATTGAGTCTGTGCTGGCTCTTTGAAAGGAGCAACTCAATCCCACTCCCCAGCTCTCTCCCCATAACCGTGGAAACCCGTCCTCCACAAAATAAATGTCTACCTCTCTTTTAAAAGTTGTTATCGAATCGGCCTCCACCATCTTTTCAGGCAATGCATTCCAGATTTGAACAACTATCTGAGTGAAAACATTTCTCCTCACTTCAAGAATATAAAGAATAAAAGGTGAGTCAAATGTAGCGTGGGTCCAATTAGGGACCAAAGAGGAAATCTTTTTGTGGAGGCAGAATACTAAATGAGTACTTTGCAACTATCTTCACAAAAGAAGAGGATATAGTCAATGCCATATTATACAAGGAGAGGGTAGAGAAACTGGATCAGATAAGAATAAACCGAGAGGAGGTACTAAAATGGTCATTAGTGCTCGAGGTAGATACGTCACCCGGTCCGGATGGGATACATCCTAGGTTACTGAGGGATGTAAGGGTGGAAATAACGGAGGCCCTAGCTGTAATCTTTCAATCCATCCTCCTTGGACGTTGGGATGGTGACAGAGGACCGGACGGTTGCAAATTATACTTCCCTGTACAAAAAGGGACAAAAGGATAAAACCAGGAACTACAAGTCAGTCAGCCTAACGTCAGTAGTGGGGAAACTTCTAAAGACTATATTCCGGGACAAAATAAATTTTCACCTAGAAATTATGAGTTAATAAATGAAAGCCAATATGGATTTTTAAAGGCAAATCATGTCTAACAAATCTGATAGTTTTTTGATGAAGTAGCAGAGATGGTGGATGATGTTTGCGAGGTTGATGTAGTTTATTTGTATTTGCAAAAGGCATTTGATAATGTGCTACGTAGGGGACTTGTATGCAAAATAAAAGCCTGCAGTATTAAAGAGACAATGGAGGCATGGATTTCAAACTGGCTGGGAGACAGAAAGCAGAGAGTGGTGGTGAATAGTTATTTTTCTGACGGGAGGGAAAGGTACAGTGGGGTTGGTTTTAGGACCACTGATGTTTTGGGTTTATATAAATGACCTGGACTTGGGTATAGAGAGTATCATTTCCAAGTTTGCAGATGATACAAAGCTAGAAAAGTAGTAAGCAACAACAACAAAATTATACTCGTTTAGCGCTTTTCACATCAGGCGGACGTCCCAAGGCACTGTATAGTCATTGTTTCAGACCTGGGATGGGAGGGTGGAATGAGAGCAGGGGATTTGTGGTGACCGATGGGACCATCAAAGAGGAGGATTTTGAGGCAGGAGGCCACGGAGGGGTGAAGCACTGGGACTGCAGGATGGAGTTCTAGAGGTTGGAGGCAGAATGGCTGAAGGCTCGCCCCGCCAATGGTGGAGTGGGTAGGTCAGGAGACATGGATCAGGCTGGACCCTGCTGAGTGGAGGGTCGGGCAGGTTGTTATCGAATTGGCCTCCACCACCATTTCAGGCAATGCATTCCAGATTCAAACAATTCACTGTATGAAAAAATTCTCCTCACCTTCCCTCTGCTATTTTTAGAAACTATTTTAAATCTGTGACCTTGAGTCACTGACACATCCACCAGTGGAAACAGTTTTTCCCTGATTACCCTTTCGAATCCCCTCATAATTTTGAAAACCTCTATTAGGTGTCCGCGTAACCTTCTTTGCTCCGATGAGAATAAACCTAGCCTCTCTAGCCTTTCCTCACAACAGAAGTCCCTCATTCCTGGTACCATCCTCGTAAATCTCCTCTGCACCCTTTCCAATGGCTTAACATCCTTCCTGAAGTGTGGTGCTCAGAACTGAACAAGGACTCTGGCTGAGGCCTAACCAGCATTTTATACAGGTCAATCATAACTTCCTGATTATTGTACTCTATGCCCCTATTTATAAAGCCTAGTATCGCATATGCTTTTTTTTTTAAAAGCCTTATCTACCTGTCCTGCCACCTTTATAGATTTACTTACATGAACCCCCAGGTCTATCTGTTCCTTCACCCCACTTAAGATGTGAAAAGCGCTATATCAAATGCAAGGATTATTATTATTATTATTACTACTGTCTACTTGTCTAGCCTATATTGCCTCTCCTCATTCTTCCTCCCAAAATGCATCACCTTGCATTTCTCCACATTAAACTTAATCTGCCATGTGTCTGCCAATTTTACCATTCTGTCTACGTCCTCTTGCAGTCACCTACTATCCTCCTCAATATTTTCTACTTTTCTTAACTTTGTATCATCTGCCACCTTGGAAATTGTACTTCCTATACCCATCCAGATCATTTATATATATTAAAAAGAGCAGTGGTCCCAATACCGATCCCTGAGGACGCCACTGTACACTTTCGCTCCAGTCAGAAAAAAAAACTGTTCACCACAACTCTCTGCTTTCTGTCTCCCAGCCAGCTCTGGAACCATGCTGCCACTGTCTCTTTAACACTGTGGGCTTCTATTTACCTTGCAAGTCTCTTTTGTGGCACTTTGTCAAATGCCTTTTGAAAATCCATATAAACCTCATCAACTGCACTACCTTCATCCACTCTCTCCATTGCCATATCAAAAGACTGTATCAGATTTGTTAGAAAAGATTTTCCTTTAACAAAGGTTGTCATTTATTAACCATATTTTTCTAAGTGAAGTTTTTTTTGTCCTGGATTATAGTCTCCGGAAGTTTCCCCACTACTGATGTAAGGCTGACTGGCCTGTAGTTCCCAGGTTTGACCTTCTGCCCTTTTTGTACAGGAAAGTAACATTAGCAACCATTCAGTACCACCCCTGTGTCCAAGAAAGATTGAAAGATTGTGGCCAGAGCCTCTGCTATTTGCACCCATACTTCTCTTAGTTAACTGGATAGTTAATTAGGGAGAACAGGTTTGCAGGGCTTTGGGGAGAGAGCGGGTAAGTGGGATTGATTTGGACAGCTGTTTTCAAAGAGCCAGCACAGATACATTCTCATTCCCATCTCAAGTCCCACCTAAAATCCCTCCTCTACGACCGTGCTTGCTGCCACCTCCCCTCAACCCCACTTGGCTTGGAGTCAGGCTCACCCGCCAATGATGGGGTGGGTGGGTCAGGGGACGTGGAGCAGGCTGGAGCCTGCTGAGTGGAGTGGATGGACAAGTTGTTATCGAATCAGCCTCCACCACACTTTCAGGCAATGCATTCTAGATTTGAACAATTGGCTGTTAAGCAATCTGAAACTTCACCTGGCTTGGCAGATGCTACATAAGTGCAAATTGTTGTAGTGCCTTTCTCAAAGCATTTCACAGGATGTTACTGTAAATTGTAGTTCTTGTGTATTCTCCAGGCAAAATGCAATAGCCAACAGTGTGCACAGCAAGGTCCCACAAATAGCTATGAAATGAATTATCCATTTTTCCTGGGTGATTGTTGGCCAGAGCACCAGGAGAAATTCCTTTGTTTTTTCAAATAATGCAATGGAAATTTTAATGTCAACCTACAGGCAAACATAAATTATGGAGCTAAATTTTTAAATTGCTATTGAATCAATATTGTGGAGGTAATACAGCATTTATCTGTTCATTGTTTTTACAGTATACTGTGCGCCTATAACGATATGTTATATGCCAGTTAACAACCTTTCTCTATTCCCTGGACACAGATAGGGCCAGTAATGACCTCACAGATAATTCTGTGTGTTTCTTATTGAAAGATAAATCCCCTCGACAACTATGTTAAATGCATATCAATCAGGATTCTGGCAAATCTGGCAACTCCGAGTAGTAGAGGGATTATTCAATTAATTGTGGGTTTTTTTAAAAAGTTATTGATCGAAGCTTTACTTTTATATCCACCTGGAAGGAGTAAGCAGGGTATCCCTGGGGTTCACAGCAAACCACGGTTTCCATACTCATTCTCAGTATCTGGACATTATTGTCCTCCCTGGTTGCCCTGAGAGGGTTCTGTTGGGCTTTCTCTTTAACCAATGGCAGTTCTTGTGATGATGATGCACCCATAACAGTGTTGATAGAGAGAGATCCAGGGAACCGAGAATTGTCTACCAACCTGACTTGCTTATCTATGAAGTATGAATTTATAGATACCTCTTCCACTCAGCAAGGCAAACCATAGTGAGTGTAGTAGTCCTAGTTGAAAACTACCATGAAATATATTAGTTTGTTTTCATTACGCTCTTTATTTACGTTTCAATAGATGCAGTCGTGTACTTCAGCCACACGATAACGTTTAGTCTCTTCAACTATAATGCTCTGATTGCTATATTTTGTGTCAGGAACCACTGGTGTCAGGCCTCTATATTTCATGCTGGGAGTGGGTTGGTGGTGGGTTATTGACAGTAGCGCTGTACACTGTAGGCGCAGCAACAGGCAAGTGGATGAGCTGATATGGATGGGACTCTGAGCAGTGGGCAGTAGGAACTTTGTCAACCTTGATATTTGTTTGATACCTAGAATCATTTCCCCTCCAAATACAAAAGGACATGTTGTGAAAATAATAGTAACCCTTGCATTTGATATAGTGCTTTTCACATCTTCTAGATGTCTGAAAACGCTTCACAGTATATACTGTAAAGTGAATTGACTGTAGTTGTGTGTGAAACGCGGCAGCCAATTGCAGACAGCAGTGTCATGCAAACAGTCATGAAAAACAATCAATTTCTTAATGTTTATTTTTTGAGGGATTATTATTGGGTGTGTGGAGTACTTTCCTAAGGTTTTGCCCTACCTAGAATCGAACCAGGGTCTCTCACGTGTAAGGTGAGTGCTTTACCCACTGAGCTACAGGACTCCACACATCTGATATTAGACATTTTGTGCTTGTGTCCCTGTGTTCTTCCAGTTATCTCTGTTTTCCAGCGCCTTGGGACGTCCTCCCGGATGAAAGGCACCCTACAAATATGATTGTATTGTTGTTGCTGTTTTACCCTGTAATTTGTTCTTTTAGTCCCATAATCTCCATAACCAGGCCTAGAGCTGTGAAAAGATTGAATGGCAATTTTGTACTTTCATTGTAGAGATGCTATACTATTATTGATTTGTATTGAATGATCGTCCTGTAGCTCAGTGGTTAGAGCAATCGCCTTACAAGCGTAAAACCTGAGTTCGAATCCAGGTAAGGCGAAACCTTGGGCAAGTTTTCTTACTCCACATGCCTAATAATAATCCCTCAAATAAAAGCTACAATATATTTGTCATTTAAATGCACAATTGTTTGTGGGACACTGCTGTGTGCAATTGGCTATCGCGTTTCACTCACAAATGTACAGTCAATTCACTTTACAGTACAGTATACTCTGTGAAGCACGCCTCTTGTTTAGTGCCTTGGGACGTCCTCCCGACGTGAAAGGCGCTATATAAATGTAAATTGTTGTTGTTGTTGTTGTTGAAGCACTTTGAGATGTTTAGATGACGTGAAAAGCTCTTTATCAAATACAAGGATTATTATTATTTTTATTTATCTCAGAATAATAGTAAAATTTCCTCAATGATAGCAGTGCAGCAATAAAAGCACTTAGTCTTAGATGACTAAGAGTTATTGTATGCGCAATGCAAATCTCCTGAATTGTTCAAACAATTCTCTGGTGCCGGTTATCACTCACACCCACACAATGACGCACAAGATGAAACATCATCTAACAAAGTGGATCCATGGATAATCTGTGAAGGACAATAGCCTTTTTATGGCTGTTACATAGTGCATCTCTCTTTCCACCAACATACATAACACAAAGTGAGAACCCAGTGACTCTAATCTCCAAAAAGCAGTAATATAAACATAGAAAAAAACAGAGATACAACCCCTTCTGGAGAAACCATGGATGAAATTCCTGTTGTTTTTCAACGCAATATCCCTCAAAATTCTCCTGTCGAATTTTATATACCCTTTTAGGAGGATTTGTTTTCCTGGAAGTTGTGCAGTCTATTTTAAAATGTACAATCTATATCATAGGATCTACAGCTGGTTTGGGCTAAACATTTGAAATCATGGTTAAGTATAAAATAGTTTGTCGCCTACTGCATGAGTCACAGACAATTTGAAGTATGAAACTATTAAAAGAGAGAGAGTTATAGTTAAATTAGTTACATTACATTTTTGCAATAGTTGTTAAAGTGAAGTGGTGTGGGGAATTATTTCTTAACCATTTGAGTACCTGTGACCGACTTAGTTTCTTCTTACGATGTGATGCACCATTAGTATATAAAACCATATAAATCTACAGCATAGAAGAAGGCCATTTGGCCTATTGTATCTGTGCTGCCGCTTTGAAAGAGCGAGTCTGCACTTTCTCCAGACTTGGTTGGTTCCTCAGCTTATGGTTCTAGAAACTATCGCTAATGCATTCCATAAACTCATCCTTTAATTTACTTTTGCCAATTTGGTTTTCCCAGTCTATATGAAGATTGAAATCACAACAACAACAACAACAATTTACATTTATAGAGCGCCTTTCACGTCGGGAGGACGTCCCAAGGCACTCTTATTGCATTACCCTTGTTACATGCTCCTTTCATTTCTTGATTAATTCTCTACTCAATACTGTAACTGCTGTTCGGGGGTCTATAAACTATTCCCACAAGTGTTTTCTGTCCCTTCAAGTTTCTTAGCTCCACCCATATTGATTCTACATCCTGATTTTATGATTTAAGATCCTTCCTTTCTACTGTTCTGTGTTGCCTATCTGTCCTATATGTCAAATACCCTGGAACTTTGCTCCACCATTACCCGAGTCCTTGCCAGACTTCACTGGCTCCCTGTCCCAGAGACGATCGATTTCAAGATCCTCACCCTTGTTTTCAAATCCCTCCACTCCTCTGCACCCCACTACCTCTCTGACCTCCTCTCTCCTCAAACCAGCACCTGTTGCCTTCACTCCACTAGGTCTGGCCTCCTCCATGTCCCCCAAATCCTCTGCTCCACCCTCTGCAGCTGCACCTTCAGCCACTACGGCCCGAGACTCTGGAACTCCCTTCCTCACTCCCTTCACCTTGCCCCCTCTCTTCCCAGTTTCAGGTCCCAGCTAAAGACCTTTCTCTTTGACTGCGCCTTTGGTCACCTTTCTCCCCATACCCCTGGCTCAGTCCTGGGATCCGTTGTTGAGAAGCGCTCTGAGACGCCATCTGGCGTGGAGGGTGCTATATAAATCAAAGTTGTTGTTGTTGAATGTTTAGCTCACAACCTTGGTCTCCCTGTAAACACATCTCAGTATTGCTACTAGATTATACCCATTTATCTCTGTTTTATCTCTGTGCCATTAATCGAACTTGTTACCAATGCTTCAGGTATAGTGCCTTTAAATCTAACTTTTTACTATTTCCCCAACTCATGAACCCCCTACTTAATTTGTTGAACACTTTGTCCCTCTGTTCTTTATTTCCCAAGTCGCTACTCTGCTCTATAGCCCTGACTTTGCTTTGTCGGTTTACTTTCAGCCATAACTCTCCCATCCCCCACCCCCTCACCCCACTTATTAGTTTAAAGCTCTATCTACATCCCTAGTTATTCATTTCACCAGGACTTTGATCCAAGCTTGGTTTAGGTGGAGGCCATTCCCTCTTTCCACAATACTGGTGCTAGTGGTCCATCAAATGAAATCCTTGCCTTCCTCACCACTCTTTCAGCCACAGATTTAACCCTTTAATCTGCTTTTCCCAGTACCAATTTGTGCATGTCTCAGGTAGTTACATTTAAATGGTCACATTTAAATGGTCCTCACATTTAATGCCCTCCACGACTTCGCCCACCCTACATCCGTGACCTCCTATCCCCTTACCAACCTGCCTGCCCTCTCCATTCAGCAGGCTCTGGCCATGTCCCCCGACCCACCCGCCCAACCATTGGATGGCAAACCTTCAGCCACACTGCGGGCAACCTCTGAAACTCCATCCCAAAGTCCCTCCGCCTCACCCCCTCTCTAGCCTCCTTCAAGTCTCGCCTCAAGACTCTTCTCTTCAATGGAAACATCAGCAACTCCTTCTCATCCCAGCCCCCATCCTGTCCTCAGCTCGGGTCTCAATCAATAACTGTCCAGCACCTTGGGATGTCCTCCTAACATGAAAGGCGCTATATAAATGTAATTTTGTTGTTGTAGTTGTTGTTGTTGTAATCCCAAGATTATTACCTTAGAGGTTCTGCTTTTTAATTTAATTCACCAGGACTTTGCTCATTAAACTCCCTCATTAGATCATCCCTACTATGTCATTGGTTCCTATGTGGATCACCTCCTGCTCCAAGTTCTTCTCCAACCCTGAAGAGACATCCTTAACCCTGACACCATTCGATTTCAAGATCCTCACCCTTGTCTTCAAATCCGCCCCGAGCCTCTGGAACTCCCTTCCTCACTCCCTTTGCCTCGCACCCTCTCTTCCCAGTTTCAGGTCCCAGTTAAAGACCTTCCTCTTCGACCGCGCCTTTGGTCAGCTTTCTACCCCTGCCCCTGGTTCGCTCCTGGGATCCATTGTTGTGAAGCGCTCTGAGATGCCGTCTGGCGTGGAGGGTGCTATATAAATCGAAGTTGTTGTTGTTTTCACCATGAAGGCAACAGAGCTTTCGTGACTCCTGGTTGCGGCTGCAGAGAAGAGTATTTGTCCTCCTGACTGTCTTGTCTCCTTCCACAACCACATTCCGTTTTGCTCCCCCCATTTTGTGCGACATCTCAAAAATGTATGTGTGTATATATAAATATACTATATACATCTACATTGGGAATAGGGGAAGACCCAAAAATAGGTTGCTCCACTTTTATGGATGGGATGAAACGCCAATATAACACAATTTAGGTGACATCCTGCCATCCCACACGTGCGCTTGCATAACGGAAGTTAAAATAAATACATTTGAACTGTTATTTAAAGTTTGCAGATATTACTGTACCATATAGTGTACAGATAGCAAACAATGAGTGAGTCTCATCCTCTATCCTAACGAGCCTTTGATAAGAGCAACGTTATGTCCCTCAGTCGACAATTGCCAATCTGCATCTGTCTATTCTCAAGGGAGACATGTGAAAGATGTCAGCAAAACATCCTGCTGCCCATTCTCAACATTCTGTCAGCCTTCTGTCAACGTTGTCAGTGTCACCCAGTATGACACAAGATAAATCCGTGGGTGATGTTTATCGAAAACAATTCAATGCCTTTTTGGATTATTTTAAGGTGATTTTAGACATTTGCAACAGTTACAGTATTTTTTTTATTTTGAAGTAACATTGTTTGAAAAACTGATGTGAAAAGGCTGATTTATTTATACACCAAAATCAAGTATCATTACCACATAAGATCATTATCATTATCAAGCGTGAGACCTGTGTTCGAATCCAGGCAGATCAGGGTGAAACCTTGGGCAAGTTTCCTTACTCCACACGCCTAATAATAATCCTTCCAAAAAAACCACAATACCTGTAATAAAAATTGGTCATTTTCAATCCACGTCTATTTGTGGGACACTGCTACACACAATTGGCTGCCGCGTTTGGCCCATAAATATACAGTCAGTTCACTTTACATTATATTCTTGAGACGTCTAGAAGACGTGACAAAGCACTCTATCGAATTCAAGGATTACTATTATTAAATGCTGTCTGAAAGTCCATATAAACGACATCCATAGACACTCTTTTATACACCATTTTAGTGTCCTCTTCAAAAAATTCAACTAGATTAGTCGCACACGCCTACCCTTCACAAACCCATGCTAAATCTCTTTGACAAGCTCACACCTGTCCAAGTATTCAGAGACTCTGTTCTTGATGGTGGATCCCAGTATTTTCCCTATAACTGAGGTTAAGATGACAGATCTGTAGTTTCCTGGTTTCTCCCACCCTCCCTCCTGAAATAAAGAGGTGACATTCACAATTTTCCAATCTACAGGCACAATTCACAAATCAAGTGAACTTTGGGAAATCATGATGAATGCATCTGAAATTTCCTCTCTTATATCCTTTAACACCCTGGGGTGGAAACTATCAGGTCCTGGAGGTTTGTCTATTTTGAATCTCACTATTTGCTCCATTACCAATTTTTTAATTTATATTTATTTTATTAAGCATTTCTCTTTGACTTATTTGTAGGTTCCCTTGTACGGTGGGTGGGTGGAGAGAGAGAGAAAGGGGAAAAAATAATCTAAGCTTCTGGTTTCTGTTAAATGTATTGTTTCTTCGATCGGTACTATTTAGTTTTCCATTTACAAAATATTTCCTCCTCTCCCTATGTCTGCCTTGGTCCCATTACTAAGCACTCGGAGACACTACCCTGCAGGGAGCATGCAATAAAAGTGTAAATCGTTATTTTTGTGGTGGTTAATAAGGATTAAATGGTCTCCATCATTCAGGGAAGAGTGTAAATGAAATTGTCATAGGGGATACAACAGACCAAGGTATAGTTAGGCATTTCTGTAACTGAAGGCATGAGTCTCAGATGGTATGTTGCCTCCCTGGTGCCAGGGTTGAAGACATCACCGAACGGGTGCACAAGATTCTACAGGGGGAACGGGAAGTTCCAGAAGTGGTGGTCCATGTTGGGAATCTATGATGTCGGGAGGAAGAGGGCTGAGATGCTACAGGGACAGTATCAGAAGCTTGGAGAACTGGTAGAACTACAAATATACAGTCAATTCACTTTACAGTATATTCTGTGAAGCGCTTTGAGACGTCGATAAGATGTGAAAAATGCTATATCAAATGCAAGGATTATAATTATTATAATAATTCGAACTGCCCTTACAATGGATTGCATTGATGTCAATTGAGATCACATCTCATATGTTAATGTTTACTTTGACATTGTTATCTTACTTTTAATAGTAATAATTATATTGTGAGATACAAACAATAATTTGCATTTATATAGCAACTCTCACATTGGGTAACTTGTCAAAGCACCTTACAGAGACAGGGCCAGACACTGAGTGAGAAGGAGGAAGGTGAGCATGATGAGATTTGAAGTTTGGCTGAACAAGCAAGAAAGACATTGGTTTAACACCTGATGAAAAATTCAACACCTTCATCACTTATAACAAGGGTTCCCCATCCCAGCACTGGAGCATCAACTCTGTGAGGATTGAACCCATAGTTTTCCAGCAGATGAAATTGCAACTGTGAATCAAACTAACACTCACACATTTTCACAGAAGTAAAAAGCCAGCACAACTTAAATGTCTCATTATATACCATAAGCTAATTGAGTGAGGTTTAGACTTGTTTAGATGTCTTTTTTTCAAAAAGATTCTTATAAGCACGTTCCTGTTTAAAGAATGATGACTTTGGTTTTAAATGCATGCTGTAAATATGTATTTTATAGGCCCAGCATTTTTTCATTCTTGTTAAAAAAAATTGTTTTGCATTAATACGGATATCTATTAAGTGTCAGAAAGTTTTGGGGTTGACCTCCATATCAGGCTTGGAACTGTTAATCCAGACTGATACTCCAATACAGGCTGCATGTGTCTGCCCAGTCAAGAGGTAGTGTGCTTCAGTTAAACCAAGGTCCCATCTGCCTGTTCAGGTGAGATGTTGAAGATTCCATGGCATCGTTCAAAAAGAGAAAGGAATTTCTCTCTATATCCTTGTCACAATTCCTCAGATGAAATTGGTAATTCACTTCATAGCTATTTGTGGGACATTGCTGTGTGTAAATTAGCTACCCCATTTGCCTAAATGAAGCTACCTCAGCTACCTCATTTGCCTCACAGCCACTAACCCGAAAGGCGCAAGGTCAAAATAATAATTATTTATCATATTATGTAGAGTGAAAGTGAACATAGACTTCTTCACAGTTTGTCATTTCTCCCCATTAAGAAAATATTCTGCCTTATCTTTTTTCAAGTCATTTATATACACTGTAAATAGCTGAGGTCCCAGTTCAGAACCCTGGGGGATACCATATGTCATTTCCTGCCAAATCAGAGAACGTTCCCTTTATCCCTACTTTCTGTTTCCTGCCTCCCAACCAATTGCCAAGCCACGTCACAAGGTTACCTCCGACTCCATAGAGCTTCAATTTTCGCTAACAATCTTTTGTTGTCTTATCAAATGCCTTCTGAAATTCCATATAAGCCGACATCCATAGACATTCTCTTATCCATCATTTTGGTAACCTTCTCAAAAAATGTAACTAGACACGACTAGGCAGACATGACCTACCCTTCACAAACTCATGCTGATTCTCTTTTTGACAAGCTCATACCTCCCCAAGTGTTCAGTCACTCTATCCCTGATGATGGATTCTAGTATTTTTCCAACAACTGACATTAAGCTGACAGGTCTGTGGTTTCCTGGTTTCTTCCTCCATCTCTTCTTAAATAGAGGGGTGACAGTTGCAATTTTCCAATCTAAGGGTACAACTCGTGATCTTTAGAAAATTATGACGAATGCATCAGCAATTTCCTCTCCTATATCCTTTAACACCCTGGGGTACAAACAATCAGGCCCTGGAGATTCATCTATTTTGAGTCTCACTATTTGTTCCTTTACCATTTTAAAATTTATATTATTTTTCCGTTCTCCTGTATACTTCTCCGTCTACTGTAAAAACGGTAACAAAGTATTTATTTAATAAGTCAGCCATTTCCTTAGTTTCCATTATAGTCTCACACACATCTCCTTGATCATTAACTTTCTCTTAAAATCTTTATGAAAGCTTTTACTATTGGTTTCAAAATCCCTTGCAAGTATTATTTTGCTCCTCATTACTTTCTTTGTCTGCCTTTGTTGCCTTTAATAATAATAATCTTTGCATTTGATATTGCACTTTTTACATCTTCTAGACTTCTCAAAGCGCTTTACAGAATAAACTCTAAAGTAGGGTCCGGCGATATATCGATATATCGGTTATATCGATATAATTTTTCATATTGATATGCCGATATCGGAGTGTAAAATATATCGATATATCAAAAAATTCGATATAAAAAAATATATCGGTATATCGTATATATCGGTATATCGTAAATATCGGTATATTGTTTCCGGCGATATATTGGTATTATCAGCATAATGCGTGCGCATTATACATCCGAATGCGCGCACTCACCGGAATGCGTGCGCACCCTCGAATGCGCGCGTACCTCTGAATGCGCAAGCATGCGCAGTATAAGAAACCCAGAAATATCGATATATCGGTATATCTCGATAAGAACCCACCGATATATCGATATCGGAAAATTTCCATATCAACAGACCCTACTCTAAAGTAAACTAACTGTAAATTTGCAAGGTATATTTGTAATTCTGCCAGTTCTCCACATTCTCACTTTCTACCTCATTTGAGCAAACCTTTTCTTTTAGCTTGATAGAATCTCTAACCTCTTTTGTTCACGATGGTTGCTTAACTACACAATTGGAGCTTATGCATTTCAGGAGTATGTACTTGTTCTGTATCACACACTTTTTTGGAATATTTTCCATTGCTTAACCTGCAGGTTTACCCACTAACCATTCAGCCCAGTTTTCTGTGATCGATATGTTTCTTATCTCATCAAAGTTTGCCTTCCTTAAATTTAAAACCTTGGTTTGGGATTCTCCCTTCTCCCTTTCAAACCTAATGCAAATTCAATCATATTATGATAATATCATACTTAAAGAAAATCACTAGATATTCTATTACTGTTAGATTGTTGACTAATTCTAGCTCAGTACTTGTCACCGAATCCAGTACAGCTTGATCCCTTGTTGGTTGTAAAAATAAAACATATTTTTCCTAAAAATTGTCCTGAATACATTCTTTGTATGCTTTGTTGGCTTTACTACCTGAGGTGTCCTGCTTCACTCAGTCTAAGTGAAAATTAAAATCTCCCATTATAACCACATTGCTTTTGCTACCTGCTTCCCTGATCTCCATATTTATACATTTCTCCACTACAGCACAACTCTCTGAAGGTCTGTAAACTACTCCCACAGTCTTACTTCTTTTGTCAATATTGCTATTTATTGTCCTTTCCCAATATTCCTGTCTTTTCTAAAGATCTTTTCAGCCAGGAATATTTAGCTCCCAGTCTTAACCAGCTTGCAACCAGGTCTCTGAAATGGCTACTATATCAAACCCTTTAAGATGAATTAGTGCTTCTAACTCATCTGTTTTATTTCTTATGCTACAAGTCACTTGTCATTATTTGATTTATTTGATGAATTTATTAAATAACTTTAAACATGTGAATAGCCAGTCCTGATATAAGCAACATCAGTCATTAAATACCTGAATCTAGTATCCCAAAGGAGCCTGAGATGCAACTGATATGTCAGACAGACTTTTTTCAGTTTGGGAGGAAAATCCTCAAGAACTCAATTTAACACGTTTTCCAAATGATTGTGTATTTACTGTGCAGTATTTACCTTAAATAAAATCCTGAGGCATTTCTTGCTCTTGCTGTGGAGTCCATTAGCTCAGCCTTACAAGCAAGAAATCTGGGTTCAATTCCAGGGAGAGCGAAACTTTGGGCAAGTTTCCTTACTCCACATGTCTAATAATAATCCAAAAATATCTGAGTCAATCAAAGTAACTGTACAATAAATAGAATACAGAATACAAAGCATTTTTTAGAAAGCTACATCATATTTCATTGAGTAGCAGTAATACATTATCCTGACTGAGTATGTTTATTTTAAAGTAGTTCAAATTGGTCACAATTTGGGAGGTTTTGTTTATGGGAGGTTTTGTTTATGAATTGCTGTATCTATCATTGTGATTTACAGCCAACGATTGGTAGTTGCCAGATTTCCTTTTTATATGAAAATATTTGTCACAGACATCTATTTGGATTACTGTGTCTGAAGTCTTTATTTCTCTTCCGGAGGATGGTTAATCCTTACATATGTCTTCAGTCTGAGCATTACTTGATTTGACGCTGATCATTATGTTTTGCTTGGGAAAAATCATATGGAAAATGGGGGAGAACTTCCACCTGGGTCTAGATTTACTTTATTTTCTTAAATTAAATAGTTTAATTTTGAAGCCAGATTATTTGATGTTCTGTTAAGAACTACAGAAAGGTGATTTCAAAGTTAAAAATTAATTCAATAAATTGCCAAATTCTAAGCTGGAGCCTAAGGGGTGGAGGCAGAAAGACGGACGAAGGTGTGATCAAAGAGGAAGATCTCGAGGCAAACCTCAAGGAAGCGGTGACAGAGAGCGACAGGGTGACCTATATTCTCTTGCCCCACTTAAAAATATTTACACTCACTCTCAAATTCAGGTTGGTGAATTATTTCTCATAACTTAGAATTGGTTGGTGCTCCTCTCCAAATGCTTTTCCTTGTGCTTCAATATCCTTTGAAGGTAGGGGCTCAAAGAAGAACATTTCAGATTCACACTCATCAGTAATGCTTATGTTAGATTTGTTCAACCTGACTTACAGCCAAATACAGTACCCTCAAAATACAACCCAGTATTTGATTAGCAGCTTTGCTGACAGCAGCAGCTTCACATTATCTGGAAATCTTCATGACCTATATGATTATGACCTATAATCTCACACAAGTGAGATTTCTTCTTCACTTTCTCTGATGGACAGCTTTTCTTTTTCTACACGTTCACTGTTTTCTGGTGTAATACATTACGTGTGTTTATATTGCTCGGCTGACACCGCAGTGCACTGCTGGGGGAGCCTGCATTGTCAGAGGTCCCATCCTTCAGATGAGGTGAAAGGTGCTATTTCAATGTAATTTTGTATTGTAAGTTAAACACACTGGCCTGCCTGCTCACTGTAGCAGGGTAACCTGAAGTTGCATCACATTTTTGCAACGTGATGAGAGGCTGCTGTAACAATTCAGAACTCATTTGGGAGCCTCTAGTGTCAGCCATCAGATATTACAACAGTACCTCCTTCAGCAACAAGATGTTGAATTTATGTAGGACATTTCATGTCAGCAGGACATCCCAAGGCACTGGGCAGTCTAGGAGAAGGAGGTTGTAATCACAAAGGGTGAAGGGCAAGGGTGGGAGGGTGACTGAAGGTATGGTCAAAGAGGAAGGTCTTGAGACTGGACACATTTTTGGTCATGCAATCTCAGAACTATCACAGAGGACTCTGGTCTATTGGAGGGTGACACTGTGGCCTCATGCCCTATCCTGCCATCTCATAGGGTGGGAGGTTTTGCAAGAGGCCACTGCACAGCCCTCTAATAGACCAGAGGCCTATCACTTAATTATCACTTAATTCCACCAGAATCTCAGCCTCTAAAATGAATGCAATCAATGTAAGATTTCCAGAAGCAGCCTTTACATTCAAAATTCTTTGTACTGTATTGCTTTCTACTTTCCCACCTCAAACTAAAAAAAAGAGAAGAGATTTACAACACAATAGAAAGTTTTATTCAAACAATAAATTAGGAGAATGCAGTAACAGTTTTTAAAATTTTCTTCTCCAAAATCTGAAATAAAATCCTCAGAATGTTCATATCCCTTACAGCATTTACTCAGAATACTAAACAAATTGGCAATTATTATTCAAACCAGCAGCAAACCTAACCAGTACATAAATGTACGGTGAACCAGCAAACACAACATGCGATTCAGTGAAATTGCACACACACTGAACGTAAACCTACAAAACTGCTCTTCATGCTGAAAGTTACTTCAGGTAAAGCAAGAGACACAAAAAAAGTAGGAATGCATCAAATCAGTCATGATTTAATAGAAACAGTGAGTAAATTGTACAGTCAAAACCTTCTTGTACTTAGTAACTGCATGACATTTTTTCCTAAAATGCATTTAAAAGTTTTGGTGCAATCATGATCTTTTCTTTCTTCCTTCAAAAATGCTGATTTAGTGCTGAATACTTTCTCCCTACAAATAATACTGTCCTCTACTGACAATTTTCTTCGTACCAAACCAATAATAACCTAAACGTTCAATCAAGTCTTCGTGTGCTTCACCATCTGCAGGTGGTCAACACAATTATGATCTTGTAACCAAAAGAAAACCGTTGGCACCATACATGTTGGCCTCCAGACTTTGGCGTATTAATTGCCACTGCACAATATTTAGCTGTTTGCACATTTTCCTTTTCACAAGGTTTTTGTGTGATTGTTTATCCGTGGCATCCACAACAAAGTGCTGCATTGCCTTATGCAATACGTCTATTATGTCTGACGTGTGTCAGTATTTCTCTATATCAACTTTTAGAAGTCAAATTCTACTCCAGGCTTCATTCCACATGACTCTCTGATTGATGGCCGCAATGTAGCTCCTTTCCATATAGTGCTTCTGTCAAGTGCAAATCATCGTAATCTTCTATTCCTGGTGACAAGACATGGCTGTCTGTCGTCTTCCGCACTGCTCTAAATGCTCGCTGCTAATGTACCAATTAGCAAAGAAGTGCTAAAAAGTTGAGCTACTTCATGAAATAATCATTTCATCGCAGAATCCAGTCTTCACTGCGCATGTTCAGTCATAAAGGCTTGTCAATCACTGTAACGCCTAGAGGGGAGACAGAAATGGTCTCAGTTATCAGGAGTTTTGTGCAGGGCCAAAGTGGGAGGCAGTTTCTCGAAGAATGGCAAAACTAACCGCATGAAGAATTTTCATACCGACAACAATGGAGGGGTAAAGGAGCAGAAACAGGTAGTCATAAAGACAAGACATTCAGAGTTGTGGTGGCAGAATGTTAGAACCCCATTTATAAATGTATGTAGAGGCAAAACATCAATATAGCAGAGCCCGAGCTGTAGAGTCCCATTCACAGAGGAGGCAGAATACCAGAGTCGCCTTCATACAGCCTGAGTCACAGCGCCAGTCACAGCGCCAGTTTTCACTGACATTTGAATTCAGCTGATAAGTCTTTATGTTCTCCAGTTTGACAGAGCACCTTGCAAAGGCACAGCACTCCACCCTGATAGGGGTGGGGGGAGGGAAGAGAGGAAATGACTGTGGTCATTCATTTGTTGCAAACTGATGCAACATATCAATCACCCTGCACTCCAAGTCATGGACAACTGTGAGGTACAAAGGAACCAGCATTTGGAATTATGGTTCAGCTCCAGCAAGAAGGGTATAAAGTTACAATCAGACTTGCAAAGTACCAAAAGTTACATTCAGACTTGTTGAGTACCGCCAGGAAATTCTCATCCACCAAACCACAACCCCGAACACAAAAGATCTGATCTGTTCCACCTGAACAATGATGTTGGCCTCAATTTTTTGAGACCAAAAAGATGCAATGGCCAGTCAGGACTGTAGAGGGCACTCTTGTACACAGATATGTTAGCGTGTAATATGTTTTGTGTACGAGTGCCTGCCGTCTGTCAACAGGAGCCCGCTTACACACAATGTTTTAAATCGAGCCTTCTAAACGCGTGGCTTCTCACTTACCGTATATCTCCGCGTATAAGGCGCACCCGCGTATAAGGCGCACCCCCCGTTTTTGACCTTTTCTTAGTGAAAAAAAACGGAAGCATTTTCAATGATATTGCCGGCAGAAGGGAGGAGAGACAGGAGAGACAGGTAGGTAGGGAGAGAGAAGGCAGGCAGGGAGGGAGAGAGGGAGGCAGGCAGCCAGGGAGGGAGAGAGAGAGGGAGAGCGGCAGGCCAGCAGCCCGGGAGAGAGGCAGGCCGGCCGGCAGCCCGGGAGAGAGAGAGGGAGAGAGAGGGGGAGCAGGCCGGCAGCCCGGGAGAGAGGCAGGCCGGCCGGCAGCCCGGGAGAGAGAGAGGGAGAGAGAGGGGGAGCAGGCCGGCAGCCCGGGAGAGAAAGAGGGAGAGCGGCAGGCCGGCAGGCCGGCACGCAGACAGGGAGGGAGGGAGAGAGAGCGGCAGGGAGGGACGCAGGCAGACTGGGTTCGGCAGAAGGTAAGCACAGCACTGAAGTCCGCTGCTGCTGCCGCTGCCCGGGCGGTAGCAGCAGCGGCAGCAGCAAATTATGGTAATTCCAAGGAATACGCTACTGCTAGAAAAGAAAACAAAATCCGTTGTGAAAATGTTTATGAACCTTGAAAGGAAAAATAAGCAAATTACCTGCATAACTTCTTCCTGTGCTCATACACTGTGGTAGAAGTAGCCATTTATCTAACGCTGGGTTGTAATATTCCACGGATGCAAGGTTACAGGAACCATCATCTCCCCCAACGACATACAGCAGACCATTCACTGTGCACACCGCTTTAGGGGGAAAAAAATAAGTCAACACACACGTGGACAGCATGTATTAAGTCACTAATAGATTCTTGGCTCACCCACCCTACCTGCATTCCGCCTGCACATGTTCATGTCTGCAACTTGCTTCCAGGAGTTTATAGAAGCATCGTACATCTCCACACTTTTCCTCACCAGTGGGCCATCGTGACCTCCAACAGCATAGAGCAAACCGTTCAACATTCCCACCCCTGCAGCAAAACAAGCAAATTCCATCCATCAACCTTCAATTGCAGAAAGATGGTCTTTGCTCTACATCAATTCAAGAATTCGACCAAATGAAGACTGCACCATTACTGCTTAAAATTCATCGACTAGAATAGAAACCGAGCAGACAACAGAAGTTGAAACATGGCAAAATAAAATAATACAAATGCCCATTTGAAAATATAAAAGATTAACCTTTGAGGATGGAGACCTTATCAAAGAGAAAAAGCCATTTTAAAGACAATATGATACTAGGTTATTGGTTTTCAATAGACTTATTTCAGATTCATAATGACCACTGTAAAATTAAAGTAACGGGTTTTGCTATAATTTTGCATTTGGCTATTGACTTAATCAAACAAAATAGAGTCACTCATCAAGGTTTGAAAATAACAACAACAACAAATTAGACTTATAGAGCGCCTTTCACGTCGGGAGGACGTCCCAAGGCGCTGCACAGGAGGCGTGTGACCCGAGCTGGGAGGGGAATGTTCGGGAGGGGGTAGAAAACGTGGGGAGGTCGAAAAATTAGGTGGGGGAACAAAAGGCACAGTCGAAAAGGAAAGTCTTCAAACCGACCTTGAAAGAGGAAAGGGAAGAAACAAGGCGGAGTGATGTGGGGATGGAATTCCATAGGGTGGGAGCGGAGAAACTGAAGGCCCGGAACTTCGATGGTGGGGCGGTTCAGGCGGGGGGCTTGGAGCAAACCAAGTCCTGCTGAACGGAGGGTCCGGGTGGGCTTATAGGGGGAGAATAAATCGGATAGGTAGGGTGGGGCAAGGCCGTGTAAGGCTTTGAAAACGAGGACAAGGATCTTGAACGAGGGTGGGGGTTATGTGGTCGCGGAGGCGGGTGCAGGATAATACACGGGCTGCAGAGTTTTGGATGACCTGCAGCCTGTGAATGGAGGAGCTGGGGAGGCCGACGAGGAGAGAGTTTCCGTAGTCCAGCCGTGAGGTGATCTACGCGTGCACGAGTGTTTTGGCAGCGTGGGGGGTGAGATAGTTGCGGAGCCTGGCAATGTTGTGCAGGTGGAAATAAGCGGTGCCGGTCAAGGCACGAATGTGGGGGAGGAAGGAGAGTTTATGGTTTAAAATTTTATATCACACCATTGCTCCCAGGGAATAAACCTTCTCAGTAAAATGCTGCTGTAAACACTATTTCCTTCCTGACACCTTTACAGATTCTCTGGTGTATCAATAACGTGTGCTGGAAATTAATGGAGATCAACTAAGTAATTACTCCAGGGTATTTAAATACCAGCCAGCGATTGCACAGTAAGATTATAATACCAGCTAAGATTTAAAAATCTTAGCTGGTAGAGAACAATTTTTTTTGTTGTTTTGTGCATAACTGACATTTAGATCTCTGCTTGAGCCAGGGTGATATATACTCTGTTGGCTTCAGATCTGGGCATGTCAGGATACAGCACTGCAGGGAATCCCAGAGACTGGCAGTGGAGACCTGCCCAGCTGGCAACTGGGAGATGCCAGACCAAGATGACTGCAGCAGCTGTGAATGCTTTCTGATTACTTTCCAACAAACCTGCGGAATTTCCTGCAGAACCGCTCCTAAAAGTACCCTCCCTGGTGCAAAGCAAAGCCCCCAAATCGTGGATCTTAATAGGCTGAACCTACAAGGACCAGAAGGATATCCTGTGCGAAGCAAGAACAGCAGCGATGTGGTGCTTGAACAACATGAGAGCACTTAATGGTTAGAGCACTCGGCTTACAAGCATGAGACCTGTGTTCGAATCCTGGCAGGTCAGAGCGAAACCTTGGACGTTTCCCTACTCGACACGCCTAATAATAATCCCTCAAAAAAAAACAATAATAAATTGGTCGTTTCAATCCACGACTGTTTGTGGTTCACTGCTGTGCGCAATTGGCTGCTGCATTTCGCCCACAAAATATACAGTCAATTCACTTCACAGTATATTCTGTGAAGCGCTTTGAGATATCGATAAGATGTGAAAAGCGCTATATCAAAAGCAAGGATTATTATTATTATTATAAACTATCCAAAAGTCCGTCAAGATAAATGCTGTCAATTGTAGTAACTGTATTTGGAACATATTTATACAGCTTGTGTTAAAACAAACTGCATATATGGAGAAGTATTTTCTATAAGTATTCTATTTATAGAAATACCATACAAAACAGCTTGAAGCACACTGTATTGAAAATAAAATTTGGTTCAAGACAAATACTGCAATGTAATTATAGATTTAAGCACAAGTATTGATATGAAAAAATTTAGTAAGCCACAAATTATTTTTCTTCAACTGACATTCAAGGGGATACTTTAATAAAAGCAAAAGCTTTTTCAAAGATAAGAAAACCAAGCAATTCAGAAAATGGGAGAAATTGGACATTTGTATTTTTTTAAAAAACTAATTTGCTGCAGCGATGAATACATTTTGATGATGCTGCAAGCGTCCAATTCTCAAAAGCTGGGAATGCTCTGTATTTTATTATCTGCCCAAACCTGCTCCACTCCTGCGGGTGCTCATCTCAGCAATATACGTCCATTCATTTTTGTTTGTGTTGTAAGCTTCTACAGAGCTAAGACACTGCCGTGATGCTCCATCATAGCCACCAACTGCGTACAATACTCCTGGAAATAAAACACACACACACCAAACGGCCATCTTAAGCATCTTTACCATCATCTTCTAGAAAGGGTTTCAATTTAATTACCGTACAGTTTGGACAGTAAAGTCCAGGCAGGAGGTTTTCTGATGAGGTCAGGGTTATCCTCATACACAAGATCTACTCGCGACAGACATTTTTAAGCGGCGATTAATTAACTGATTATCAAAAGCCAAATAACCTCTTTTCATTTCACTGAGGTTCTACCTTTGAATTATGGTAGGCTGCCTCCAACAAGGAGGTGACTAAACGCCTCCTCAGCTAACTCAGTGAGTATCCGAAGTGTTGAGCTCTACTATTCATGCTCCAATACCTAGGCCTTCCTGAGTTGCCTGATCTCATTTAAGGGAAGAAGGCAGAATGAATGCTGTCTACCATCTGTACATGCAATGGAAGTACAGATTTAAACAAACATATTCATATATAAGAAAATTACTGAGTGCCTTTCAGGTAGGGTGGTGAAAAACAGCCACAGTTCTGTCTTGATCACTATTAAGTGAGCCCTGCTGTAAGGTGGATATGTGGCTTGCAGCACCTCAGCAGGAAACAAATCAATTATCTTCAAGAATGATAGGGAGCAATCAACATGCTGCTCATGCTAAATTACTTCTTTATTATTAAGCTATGAATACAATGTTTCCCTCCTTCCCTAATCCCAGTCATTGGTTATTTCAATCCACGACTGTTTGTGGGACACTACTGTGCGTAATTGACTGCCTGCAAATATACAGTCAATTCAATTTACCGTACATTCTGTGAAGTGTTTTGAGATATCCAGAAGAGGTGAAAAGTGCTATATCAAATGCAAGGATTATTATTATTAATTTTAAGTAATTCAGGCTCGTGGGAAAGTGAACTTGGTTAGAAGGAGTTATAGGTCGGAGTAACGTATTGCCAGATTCCTTAATAGAGAAGAAATTAAATTCTAAGCCGTTTTTGTTTGTATTTCAACCCAGCCCCCATTCAGAAAAATGTTAGTTAATAAAGGAAATATGTTCCTTAATTAATTCCTTAATAAAGGAATCTTCTTGGAAATCTCTGTATTTTATTCCCCAGATATGTTAAAACATTAGGCTCTAAAATGTGGTCATTTCAAAGCTCAAAATGTTTTATATAAATGTACATTTCCCTCCTCACTCCTAAGTGAAGCAAAGCACTTTGTGTGGAGCGCTGGACTGATTCTAGAGTTTCTTTTTCCCTTTTCAGTATGCACCCAGTTGTTTTACTGTAAGATAATTGCTCTTTGCGACCAATTTCAGCAGGGACAGGAAATGGAACTGAATATAGTGCAGCGCAGAATATAATGTGACTCCAATATTCCAGTCCAATACTCCATTGACATATCAATCAATGACACGATAAGGCGCTGTATCAAATGCAAGGATTATTATTATTAATTATTCTTAAGACCATATAGAACTGGATTTTCATATTTACATCAGCATACAGTTTATTGAGCTGCACTTACCTCCCAATACACCCACACCAACACTACTCCTTCTCGTGTTCATTGGGGCCACGTGAAACCATTCATTTGTTTTCACATTGTACACCTCTACTGAGGATAAACCTGAAAGATACATAAATCAATCTACAGTGTGCTCACTTTCAACGGGCAAAGAGCTCTAGGATCCGGCCTTTTCAAGGAACTTCAACGAGTTGTATTTAAATAGATTCACGTTAAATAATTAAGAAACCCAAGTGGGGATTCTTTCCTTCTGGTAACTGGAAGAACAATGCTCCGACTCACGGGAAAGTAAACGGGGTCAGAAGGAGTTTTACGTTGGAATAGCATGCTTCCAATTTGTTTATTCAAGGAATTTAATTTGAAATTCCCATATATCAGATATGCGTTGGACTCTAAAGCCTGGTGATTTCAAATGTCAAAATGTTCTGTATAATGCATTTATCCCTCCACATGTTTAAAACCTTTCTTTGTGACTGAACTTTCATCACAGCCTCTCCCCATCTCATGTGCTGGTACTCGTCTCTATATGTGGTCCCAATATACATTGTTTCGATTATATGCTGTTAATAAATTAATTAATAAATAGTTAGACAAAATAATTAGAAAATTGGATTAATTGAAGGGATATTAGTTGATTACATTTTATATTAGTTGTTTAGTAAATATATAAGTAGGATAAAAAATACAATTGAGAACACTTACTGGAGATGGTTGATGTGGTTAGTGGGAGGGGGAGGAGTTGTTCAGATGAAGAGGTGGGATTATCTGCCTCTTCTATGGACCCAGAGGGGCCTCCCTCACGCAGCGCGTTTGCTCATTCATAAATTTGGGGTCTTTATTTGATATTGTAAAAATATTTAGACCAGAAATGCACCCAAGGAACATAACCCCTATTGATAGCATTGGGGCCTATGGTAATTTAGGTTTTGCGATCCGTTGTTTCACTTAAAATCGCACTGTTCACATCCCCGAAATTGAGGAGTTCCAATAAATATAAAATCATTGTTGTTGTATTATTACACAGGTTATATAGAGCATTTTGAGTTTTGGTTCAAATCTACCCTCAACACTGATCGCATTGAGAGTCACCGGAAACAGTAGGTATGTTTCTCTTATTCTCAAACAGGACCAGGAATGCTGCTGGATAAATAAAATGAAAGTGTACTTCTTGTCCATTTAAAAAAATTCCAATTAAAAAAAAATTTGATTCATATCTTTAAACTACATCCATTAAACAAGCAATCCAACCCAACCTCATTCCACACCAAAAAGAAAACTGACAGCCACCGTTCACAACAAACACATACCTGTGCTTCCATCAAATCCCCCCACTGCGTAAAGCAATCCATTCAGTACTGCAGCTCCTAGCGTACTCCGTCTGTCCTGCATGTTAGCAATGGTCACCCACTGGTCTTTGATCGGATCATACGAATCAGCTGTTCTCACTCTCAAAGAACCATTAAAACCTCCGACACCATAGACCAATCCACCCATGCACACCACACCTGCAGAGGATATTGATAGGTTCAAATGTTATTAAAAATCCACAACTGTAAACACTACTTTGGACTACCAGAATTTAACAGGCATCAGGGTGCTCAGTTGATAGCCCTCATCTCTGAGACAGAATATTGTGGCCCATGCAGCGACTCAAGTTTACTGTATGATTCAATTGTAGTATTATTGGAGATGTCACACCAGATGAGGCCATTAAAACAAGTTCCCACCTGCCTGTTCAGGTGGACTTTAAGATCTCCAAGATAATACTTGAAAAGAGAAGGGAGTTTCTCCCTGGAGACCTGACAGATAAATGGTCAGATAAATGGTCAATCGGCACTTGGATGTTTTTGAGACATTGCTATTCCCCAAACGGTGCAATATTTGGCTACAAAAAGACACAACACTTGACAGTGATTTCAGTGAAGTGCTTTGAGAAGTGTTAACAATATAAACATTACACTGAATGCAAGGATTATTGTGATTATATGGAGGCTGTTCCCTGCTGAATACACCAGAAACTCATTTTTCCAAAGAGCACTTTTTCAATCCCATTGACTTCAATGTTTTATAGCAGTGTTTTCATGAGAAGAACTCCCTAGATATCAGCCAGGGTCTGAAGAAGATGAGAAGGGGCATTTACAGTGCGCTCCAAAGAGTAAACAGCTTGCAATAATACAGCTCTGTTCACACGGGACAGTGTCTCGGAGCACTTAACAGCTGCAGAGCGAGGGAAAAGCACGGTGGTCAGCATGGTCGAAGAGGAAAGTCTTCATGTCATTCAACGGTAAGTATAATTCTGAGCTGATCTACCTGCTCGGCACCTCCTGGAAGGAAGTTCGGCGACTTGGTACCAGCGTTCCTCTGAGAAATCAAAGCACTCCACGCTACGGATGGCCTTTGGCGCCTGACCACCCACCACAACCATGACCTGAAATGGGAAGTGTTGAGTGATCATGTTCTGCATTGCCACAGTCATTTAGGTTTAGAGACAAAAATACAAGTCTCAATACATTACTTTTGTTTTGGGGATAAAAAAAAATGAATATTCCAGCAATGCCCACATCGTGAAAATGTGTTCTTCCCTCAGCTAAGCTCATGCAGTTATTCAAGAATATAAGGAGGAGAGAATGGGGGGTGGTGGTGGGGGGGGGGGGGGGAGAAGAAACAAAAAAAATTGTCTCTTTATCAATTGTTAGAATGAGGAACACACAATATATTAAACTATTTTGATATGCAGTCTGGAATGGTTATTAAGGAAACTTGCCTTAATATCCTGCCCTGATTTTGTCACAAAAATTTATATGGTTTTCTGTAATAAAAGATGCAAGCAGTTATACCATCAATTTAGCCAATCTGGCAATCTACAGTATATGATTTGATTCACTCCTAGATAGTTCCTACGTTGAAAAGTTAAGAGGATAATATTTGTTTACTAACGCTTACAGCTGAAGAAAAATAAAAGGCAGTCAGATATGTGGACACATGAACGCTACAGAACAATGGTGCTGCAATAATAGGGGCATGTTTAACAAAGTATGAATATTGATAATAGGTCTCCTCCTACCTTTGGAATGCTGATGGGAGTTCTTTGTCTTGTTCGTGTTGTTTTCATCGATGCCCGTTGATCAGCAGGAAGCAAATGATACTTCATAGCTTCAATGAGGTAATCTTTGCATGCATTACTATTTTTTACCAGTGTCTCCTCTTCTACCCTCTGTCAAATAAAGTCAACAGCATTGAATGCCATAAGTAATACTGTAATAATAGCACTCCTTGCCTTTGATATAGTGCTTTTCACGTCTTCTAGACGTCTCAAAGCGCTTCACAGAGTATACTGTAAAGTGAATTTGCTGTATATCTGTGGGCGAAATGTGGCAACAACAACAAAATGACATTGATAGAGCAACTTTCACGTCGGGAGGACGTCCCGCGGCACTGGCAGCAGTCAACTGCTCACAGCAGTGTCTCACAAACAGTCGTGGATTGAAATGACCAATTTGTTTTTCTTGAGGGATTATTATTAGGCATGTGGAGTAAGGAAACTTGCCCAAGGTTTCCCCCTGTCTGGAATCAAACCCAGGTCTCTCGCTTGCAAGGCGAGGGCTCTAACCACTGAGCTACAGAACTTAATGGAAATCTTTATGGGAGAAGAGAGACGGGAGAAAATAGGAAGGGAATTCTTTTAAATGTTTCTAAGGATTTGATATAGAACACAAATGACAATTCCAATGTCCAATTCCATGAAAATGTTGAAAAAGTACAGGTATCCCCCACTTAACGAAAGGGTTAGGGACTTCAAAACCCCTCGAAAATTGCATTAAGCGGGAGGGAGGTCCCTACTGTGTTTCCGTATATGAAAAAAATTGTTCCCAGCCTTGCGCCTAGCCTAGCGCTAACATTTACAGTGTATCAGCGACAGTATAAGGTAGGTAGCACTGCTACTGAAGGTAGGGAGAGAGAGTTAAAGAGAAAGAGACTGAGACAGAGATAGAGAGACTGTGAGTGAGATTATGACAGCCAGAGACTCAAACAGAGAGAGAGAAAGACACAGAGAGAGACAGAGAGAGAGAAAGAGAGAGAGCGTGACCAAGACAGACAGAGAGAGGGATAGAGACAGAGAGAGAGAGAGACACACACACAGGGGGAGACTGAGACAGAGAGAGAGAGAGAGAGAGACTGAGAAAGAGAGGAGGCAGACAGACAAAGCATCCTACCACTTAAGCACCTCCCATACTGCAGCGTTTTCTCTTGGATTAGGTGGCGCTGAAGTAAGTGTGTGTATGTCTGTGCGCTTGTGTCGGGAGACAAGAAGCGCGCAAGATTTAAACTTTCGTTATAGCGAGCGCAGCCTTCGCTAAGCACATGGGGGGTACAAATAGAAACCCTCGTTATAGTGAAGTTTCGTTAACAGGACGTTCGGTAAGCAGGGGCTACCTGTATATTACTGTACATTCCTTGTATTGCACTAGCGTTTTTCCTCTCATCTCCGTTACCCAAACCCCATTTTACGGCCTTAATTTTTTTCACATTTTACATTTGCATGTATTTACATCTCCTCTCACATCCGTACTTTTACCATCAATAACTGTATATTACCTGCACCAGGTATTCCCGTGTGAGAAGAGGCAGGCGTACATGTTCCATCAGTCGTGCCATGTGCTCCTGTCGTGCTTCCTTGTCATGTCTCACCCAGCCGATGACAGCTTCAAAAACCTGATTAAAACAATCCAACGGTCAGTTGCTTTAGTCATAAACTTCATTCTCATAAACTTCACTCACAGTCAGCTGTCAGTCATCTTCACAGTACAGACAGCAGCTGCAGTCCCCTTCACAGTACAATCAGCTGTTATAGTCTCCTTCACAATAACAGTTAAGTGCTTGGCACTTTCAGGTAATGTTTAGGCTCTACAAACACCTGCAAAGCCATTTCTCCTAGACACACAGTGATCAATGAGTACTTTTGTGGGGTGGGGCGCAGGGGTACAGCAATCATTCAATACTCTTGTATTGAGACATGCTCAAAATAAACATGCAATATTCATCAAGCATTTTGAAACTCCATTGTATAGTTGGACACCAGCTCCAGATCAGAGCTCAAGCTGGTTTGATATCACAGGCCCTGAAATTCCCAAAGGAAACCTAGTCAGTGATATTATCTGAGCAGGGAGGAAGGCAACACTCGAAGATCTACATTTCGGTTAAGTTTGAAAAAAAAATCTGGCAAATGAACAACAAATAAGAATAACATCACTCGCATTAGGTATAATGCCTTATCACATCCATCTCTACATCTTATTTTCCAATCAATCCAATGCATTTTAATTTAGTACCGATATCTTTCTCATGTCAAAATCTAAATTATTTTGGAAGTGTCAGCCTGGATCAATCGTTAGCACTCTCCCCTCTGAGGCAGAAGATTCTGGGATCAAGCCTCATGTCAGGACTTGGAACTCATATAGTCCACCTGTCAGTCCAATGTAGTGTAGGGGATACATTGCATTATCAGAGGTGGTGTCCTCTGAATGAGAAGTTAAACCGAGGTCCCACCTGGCTGTCCAGGTGGATATCAAAGATTTTGTAACACTTCAAAAAGAGCAGAATTTCTCCCACTGTCCTGGCCAATAATCCCCCAATACAAATGGTTGCGCATTTCATGACTGTTTGTAAAATATTGTCATGCACAAATTGGCTGCCACATTCACCCACAGAAGACACACAATGCCACCACTTTACAGTGTATTTTGTGAAGGACTTTCAGATGTCTTGACACATGATAAGGCGCCATATCAAATACAAGGATTATTATTATTATTTCATAGAATTATTGGAAAAGAGATGGAAGTTTCACCCAGTATTCTAGCCAACAATCCCCCAGAAAAAAATGAGTAATTTACTTTGTGGGAACATTTCTGCTAGCAAATTGGTTGCCAATTTCGCCTACAAATACATTCTTCACAGAAAACTATGAAGTGTTTTGAGACATTTCAATGTGATAAGGAGCTATCTCAAATGCAATAATTTTTATTTAATCTGGAAGGACAGCCTTTAAAACTGTGTAAACACCGTGGTGTTTTCCCACAGTTCAAGTAGACAGTGTGACAACTGCACTATCAAGACTAAAACATATATAAGAGATTTCCAGCACTGCCAAGGCATAACACTAAATATTTGATAATAATAATAATCCTTATTACGTTGTTGATATGTCTCAAAACGCTTCACAGAATATATTGTAAAGTAAATTTACTGTGTATTTTATGTTGAACATAATTATATAATTTATAGTTTATGTCACACATTCAGATAGAAAGGCCTTAATGTGCACTACTGTTTTACTGTATTTGTGATGTGGAGAATTTGTTACTAAAAATGTAATTCATATGCTCTCAGCATAAACTGAACAAAGGCTCTCTAACAGCTGTCACCTGTTCAGCATCCAGCAATGATGGCGTCTTACAATTACAATACACTGAGAAAGCCAGTGAGACAGATCCTCGTGTAATACAGATCTTCAGCTGTCAGTTTTGCAAAGGAGGTATTGTAACAGATGGAAAAAAATTGGTTTCTCCCTCCCCCCACTATAATAAAATTAATAAGAGGATTTATAATAGAGGTAATACTGTATTGTTCAAGCATTAAAAGGAAGCATATTCAATGTTATACCGTACGCAGTTGAATAGATCAACACACTGTACTGTATTCATATTCTGACAGCCACTGAGCTGCTATAGCAACCAGCAGCCTACAACAAATGACTAATTAGCGACTCTGCAGCACAACCACCCCGCTCAACACTTCAGCAAGTCACTGATGCAGAAGAGAGGCAATTTATTTCAGAACAGACCCTATCTCATCTTGTCACCTATTTAATGGATTATAATTAACCCCTTCTGTGCCAAGCCAGCAGCTTTGTTAACCCTAAGTATGGGAAACGTCATGAATATTCATCAAGATAAAAATGAATTTAAAAACGCTCTCTGTATTTTCCACTTCTCGTCTGGCCCCATCCCTCCCTAGTACACAATTAGCTCATCTGCTGGAGCTGCCACATGCAGATTCTTGCAGCTCAAATCTATCTTTTTTCCTCAGTCTTTACTCAGCAATGTCCAGGTTACAACAAAAGCACCTTGTATTGACACCTTTCACATAATCAAACAGCTCAAAAGTGCTTTACAAAGATGGAGTAAGAGTCTGAACAGAATGGGATACAAGGAGAAGTAGTAGCTATGATTCTGGAAGGGTTTTAATAGTAGATGGGAGGGTCGGAGGCAGAGGGAGTGAGATAGTTCCAGAGATCAAGGACAAAGTGGCTAAATGCATGCCCACGGATTCTAATTAAAACCTGCTGGTTCCCAACAGCTTCTACTCCGGACTCCACTGTCACAATCCTCGCTCCTCTCTTTTACTTCATCCAGATGCTCCACTCGGTGACAACAACAACAAAATTACATTCATAGAGTGCCTTTCACATCGGGAGGACGTCCCAAATCGACACAAAGTATAGTCAAAGTATAGAGCTGACTCCCAGCTCTACATCTCTTATTCAGCACCAACTCCAGGACCAGTGCTGTTCTGACAATTCCTGATAAGAATGGACTTATAACCAAAGCCAATGTTGTAAGAAAATGATGCCTAGAGGGGCCAGTCTTAACAGGAAGTTTTGTACCAAACAAAGAAAAATGCAAAAATACTGCAGATGCTGGAAATCTGAAACAAAAATATAAATTGCTGGGAACACTCAGTAGGTCAGGCAGCATCTATGGAGGAAGGAAAGTGAGTCAACGCTTCAGGTCCACGACCCTTCGTCAGAACAAAAATAAAATTGCACTTGTATAACTTTCAGTATTAAGTAAAGATCAGACCAGTTCCTGACAAAAAGTATCCTAATGGAGCCCCCCAATTTTCTTAAACCATTAAAATGTATTACAGTAAAAGCTCGTTTATCCGGCACCCGCGGGACCTGGCCAATGCCGGTTAAAGCGTCAGCCGGATATTCAGGCGTCCCGCAGCCGAAAACCTACCACAAGAAAATTAAAGTTCTTTTAACATACCATATATCTCCGCGTTTTAGGCGCACCCGCGTATAAGGCGCACCCCCCGTTTTTGACCTTTTCTTGGTGAAAAAAAACGGAAGCATTTTCAATGATATTGCCGGCAGAAGGGAGGAGAGACAGGAGAGACAGGTAGGTAGGGAGAGAGAGAGGGAGAGAGAGGGAGAGCGGCAGGCCGGCATCCCAGGAGAGAGAGGGAGAGAGGCAGCAGGCACGCAGGCAGGGAGGGAGGGAGGGAGGGAGGGAGAGCGGCAGGCCGGCAGCCTGGGAGAGAGAGGGAGAGAGAGAGAGAGCGGCAGGCCGGCAGCCCGGGAGAGAGAGAGGGAGAGAGAGAGAGAGAGAGAGAGGCAGGCCGGCAGCCCGGGAGAGAGAGAGGGAGAGAGAGAGAGAGAGAGAGGCAGGCCGGCAGCCCAGGAGGGAGGGAGGGAGAGAGGCAGGCCGGCAGCCCGGGAGAGAGAGAGGGAGAGAGGCAGGCAGGCAGCCTGGGAGAGAGAGAGGGAGAGAGGCAGGCCGGCACGCAGGCAGGGAGGGAGGAAGGGAGAGGCAGGCAGGCAGGAGAGAGAGCGGCAGGGAGGGAGGGAGGCAGACTGGGTTCGGCAGAAGGTAAGCACAGCACTGAAGTCCGCTGTTGCTGCCGCTGCCCGGGCGGCTGAGGCCGAAGCCCCGTCACCCGCTTCCCCCAACCCCCGCCGGACACTGACCAAACCCCGGCTGACAGTGCGCTGGCCGCCCCTCCTGTTACTGTATCTCCGAGGCTCATAATTGCTTGTACCTGCGTATAGGGCGCACCCCACACTTTAGAGATTTTCCGACCTGAAAAAAAGTGCACCTTATACGCGGAGATATACGGTACACCATACACACCAGACTGAATAATAACAGATAGAACCTAGACTCTACTAGCGGCAAACTGAAATACTGCACCTGCGCGACAATGTGAGTTATCGGCTAGCGTTATCGGCTTGCTGCTGGTATGGCTTTAAAGTCGCGCTCTGTTTTTTTCACCCGTTTCGCGTGCTCCATTTTAAAAAGAATTGCTGGATTATAAACCTCAACCGCAGCATCTACCAGCAAAGGTGAGAAGCGCAAGAGAGTAGTTTTAACAATAAGTACCAATACAATATTCTGTTATTATGTTATTATTTATGCATTTACACATGCTCCACCGCCATTGTTCTGGATAAATTCTGGTTTATCGAATGGGAATTTTATTTTTGGTGTGCCGGTTATACAGAATTCTGGTTTATCGAATGGGGATTTTTTTTTTGGCATGCCAGTTGTACGGAAGTGCCAGTTCATCGAATCACGGATAAACGGACTTCTACTGTATATCCATTACATTGAGCATAGCAAAGGAATTAGAATGAGTGCATAACCTACGTGCAATAATAGGTGGAGCGCTGCATTATCTGAAATGGCATCTTTGGGATAACATGTTAAGCTGAGGTCTTGTTTGTTTGTTCAAATGTACATTAAATACCCCATAATTATATGAAAAGAGAAGGCATTTCTCACATTGTCCTAGCCAACAATCACCCAGATCAAACGAGCAAACCTGAATTCATGGATGTTTTACTAGATATCATGTAAAGAGCTTTTCACCCTATAGCTTAATTATAACTTTCAACCAATCTTGGTTGAATTAAACTGTTACATCTTTTTACCTTTTCCTCGGAGGAAATTGTGAGCATGTCACTAGCTATCAAGCTGCACACTTGATCTATGCCAAGGTTGAGGAATTCCTCGCCAAACACCACCTCTGAGAAATGCTGTTCTGTTCAAAGAAACAAAGCAAAGAGGGAAAAAGAAAAATTATTGCCATTGCAGAGTACACCAATAGTCATAATAAAACCACAATTGTCTGTATTTCTGTAGACAGCAAACATGGACCGTTAGGTTTAAGTTTCCACTAACCAAAATCCATCCTTTAGCTCAGAGATTAGAACACTTAGCTCGCAAGCAAGAGACCTGGGTTTGATTTCCGGCAGGGTGAAAAACCTTGAGTTTGCTTATTCCACATGACTTATAACAATCCCTCAAGAAAAAAAATTAAACCGGTCACTTCAATCCACGACTGTTTGTGGGACAATGCTGTGTGCTGCCGCATTTCACCAACAAATTTACAGTCAATTCACTTTATTCACTATATTCTGTGAAGGGCTTTGGGACGTCTAAAGACGTAAAAATCACTATATCAAATGCAAGGATTATTATTATCTTCATGTATCACAATCATAGAATACAAATTAGTTACAAACAGGAGAAGAAGGTGGCATATTTTCACTTGAGTGATTTTCACCTCAAGTGATTATCTTTAATTCAAATATCAATGTATTATCTTTAGCTACAGATCAAATAAGATACTGAACATTTTTCAAAGCTACATTCAAACAATAATCCTTGCATTTGATATAGCGCCTTATCATGTCATTGTGGTTTGAAAGTGCTTCACAGAATATAGTTGAAGTGAATTGACTCTATATTCTGTAGGCAAAAGGCAGCAGCCAATGGTGTGCAGCATTGTTCCATAAACAATCATGGATTGAATGACAAAAAATGTTAAATATATATTTTTAAACAATTTTTACACCCAGAAAAAGGACCAACAATTGGGTTCCTATTTACTTCTAGGCAAACAGAGGTGTGTAATGTAAGGAAACCTGCCTAATCTTTCATCCTGCCTGGGAATCTAACCCATGTCCTCTCACTTGCCAGGCAAGCACTTTAACCAATGCGATACGGAATGCTACAGGACAAAATATAAACCCACCCAGTTTTTCTGCGCATCTCCAACCTGAAGACAGTGAAGCAATTTAGATCATGCCTGCTTGTCTGCCTTTTCAGATTTCATGGTATTTTCAGAAAAGTGAAGTGAGTTTCTCTCAGGGTCCCAACAAAGAATCCTCCAAATAACAAGTCTGCTTGTTGGACATTTCTATGTGGAAATTTACTGCTCTGTTCACTTACACAAAATACACAGTAACTACACTTCGCGTGCATCCTATGAAGTGCTTTGAGATATCTTCGCCCAGTTCCAATGCCTCAACTTTTGATGTTGCAAAAAGTTAGATTTTCTGCCCAAGTAGGGTCTTTGAATAGTATCTGAATGGCAATTATATTATGTGTACTGATGAACCACTACACAAGGGAAAAACAAAGGGCAAGAGAGAGGAAAAACTACAGATTATGTGAAGGACGTTGGAGATAATTAAACCATTAACAACCACATACAGGTTCAGAAACAAAATGAGCTCCTACAACAGCACTTGCCTGCATACGTGTTGGCCTGATTCAAAAGTTCTGTGCAGGCATGCATATCAGCAAAGGATCGAATCCCTAAACAATTGGTCGGATGAAGCTGGGATTCCAGGAAATCACAACATGTCTTTCTCACATCCTGCAACTGCAAGAGTCCTGCTGCTGGAAGTAAGACCTGTCAAAGAGTAGGAAAACACATTAAAATCAACAGTCGGTGGTCAATCATGTGTAAACCAAGTTCTTACACACCGACAGGAAAGCACAGTTAGCACCAATACACTTTAATGAGACATTTTGCTGTATACAAGTTGGCTGCTATGTTCATCCACCAACTGCACAATCACCACGCTTTACATTAAATCATGTGAAGCTCAGAGACATTTGGGCAATGTGAGTCTACATAAAATGAAAGGATTTTTATATTTGTTTACTTACAAGCAAACAAATTTGCTCTTTAAGAATATTTAGGAAAAAGTGCTTTGACTTTCAAATCTGTTGTTGTTTTCCAGAAGCTCAACAGCCCTGGTAGCATTAAAGTCTTTGAGACATAACTGAACATCCTACATCTTTCAGTGAAAAATGGTCATATTCCTTTTGATATCATGCAATGCTTTCTATTTTAATCATAGAATATAAACCATATTCCCTTTGATGTATGATGGTTTCTATTTTATCTCATCTATATTTATATCGCCAAACCACAACTGTTTGTGGGACACTGCTATGCGCAATTGGCTGCCACACTCCACCCACAAAAATACAGTCAATTCACTTAACAATATATATTCTGAGAAGCACTTTATGACATCTCAATGACATTGAGAAAGTATTATTAAAATGTGGGGATTATTATTATATTATTTTATCATAGAATGGAAACCATTGTGGCTTTTGTTTTGTTTAAAACCGATTCCAAAGACAAAATTACATAGACAGTGTAGTATAGGAACAGACCATTGGTCCAACCATTATGGTGTTAATTCTCTACATAAGCCATTGCACATATGGATACATGTATACAATTGTGGGGGACACTGCTGTGCACAATTTGGCTGCCGCTTTTCGCCCACAAATATACAGTCGGCTTTCCTGCTGTCCTTCCCCTCCCCTGACCCCGTCCCTTACCCTCTTTCTCCCTTGGCCGCACTTCTGAGACTGTTTGTGGGACACTGCTGTGCGTAATTTGGCTGCCGCGTTTCACCCATAAATATACAGTAAATTTTCCTACTTTCCTTCCCCCAACCACGACACCCGCTCCCCCTTCCCGTTCTGGTCCGTACCTTTTTCCCCCCCTTTCTTCCCTCTTTTCTTTTCCCTATCCCGACCCCTCCCCCCACTGCTCTAGTCCCTACCTTGGGACGTTGTTGTATTCTGTGAAGCGCTTTGAGACGTCGATAAGATGTGGAAAGGACTATATAAATGTAAGAATTATTATTATTTATTATTATATTACAATTCCCCCATGGACTAATGTTATAGCGTGATGTAGATTTTCAGGACTATCAGCAACTGATACACAATACAAATTTACATTCTTATAGTGCCTTTCACTTCAGCAAGATATCCCAAGAGATTATACCTGAGCTAGGGTTGGGGTCAGGAGGCGGCAGCAAGACTGAAAGCATGTCAAAGAGGCAGGCCTTGTAGGAGGTGAAGGAAGGGACTTGGGATGGAATTCCAGAGATTGGGAATAGAATAGACTGCTAGGACAGGTGGGAAATATATAAGATTTCCAAGAATCATTACATTTTTCCAAGAATTGCCTTGTTCAAGGTCTGTCTCAAGACTTGTCTCTTTGCCCATGTCAAACCATGTGGGTTCTTCAATATTGCCAAGTGCCAGTGGAAGTAATACTTTTGCTGACTGGTCAATGCAGTGAAATCAAATATTTCTGAATGGTCAATGCAGTAAAATCATAGGGGGTAGTAATATCTTCAAATTCTCAAGTAAAAGACTAACTTATTATCTTTGTAAGCTCCATTTGTTAGCCCCGCTCATTTCTGACACCATTAACCTTTCCCTCTCCTCAGGCACCGTCCCTACCTCCCTTAAAACAGCCACCATCACCCCTATCCTGAAGAAACCCTCCCTTGATGCGTCGCAACCATCAAGTTATCGACCCATCTCCAACCTCCCGTTTCTATCCAAGGTCCTTGAAAGAGTGGTTGCCTCCCAGCTCCGCTCTTTCCTTTCAACTCATTCACTTTTTGAACCCCTCCAATCAGGTTTCCGCCCTATCCACAGCACAGAAACTGCCCTGGTTAAGGTCACAAATGACATCCTAACCGCCTGTGACCAGGGCTCCCTCTGCCTCCTCATCCTACTTGACCTGTCTGCTGCGTTCGACACAGTCGATCACACCATCCTCCTTCAACGTCTTTCCTCCCACCTCAACCTTCAAGGCACAGTCCTTGACTGGTTCCATTCTTATTTGACCCACCGTTTACATTTTGTTTCTTCCAACGGTTTTTCTTCAAACCCCCGCACAGTTTCTCATGGCATTCCTCAGGGCTCTGTTTTAGGCCCCCTCCTTTTCACCCTTTACACACTCCCTCTGGGCGACGTCATCCGCAGACATGGGGTAAATTTCCACATGTATGCGGACGACACCCAGTTGTACCTTTCTGCCTCATCCCTCAACCCCCAGACGATCGATGTTCTGACAGCATGTCTGTCCGACATCGAGTCCTGGACGAGGGACAACTTTTAGCAATTGAACGTGAGTAAGACCGAGGCCCTCCTGATTGGCTCAAGCCAGCGCCTCCGCACATCGGGCGCTGCCAGCCTCAATATCCAAGGCTGCACTCTCCACCTCACAAAGCCAATCAGGAACCTCGGCATCATGTTCGATCAAAAACTTTCCTTCCTCCCCCACATCCGCGCCTTGACCGGCACCGCTTATTTCCACCTGCGCAACATTGCCAGGCTCGGCAACTATCTTACCCCCCGCGCTGCCGAAACACTCGTGCACGCATACATCACCTCACGGCTGGACTACGGAAACTCTCTCCTCGTCGGCCTCCCCAGTTCCTCCATTCACAGGCTGCAGGTCATCCAAAACTCTGCAGCCCGTGTACTATCCCGCACCCGCCTCCGCGACCACATAACCCCCACCCTCGCCCGTCTCCACTGACTCCCCATTCTCCAGAGGATCGAGTTCAAGATCCTCGTCCTCACCTACAAGGCCTTACACGGCCTTGCCCCGCCCCATTTAACTGATCTACTCTCCCCCTACACTCCCACCCGGACCCTCCGTTCAACAGGACTTGGCCTGCTCCAAGCCCCCCGCCCGAACCGCCCCACCATCGGAGGCCGGGCCTTCAGTTTCTCCGCTCCCACCCTATGGAATGCCATCCCTCAATCCCTCCGTCTCGTTTCTTCCCTTTCCTCTTTCAAGGCCGGTTTGAAGACTTTCCTCTTCGATCTTGCCTTTTGTTTCACCCCGAACTCTTTTACCTCCCCTTCGTGTTTCACCCCTTCCCAAACACTCCCCTCTCAGCTCGGGTCACACGCCTCCTGTGCAGCGCCTTGGGACGTCCTCCCGACGTGAAAGGCGCTCTATAAATGTAATTTGTTGTTGTTGTTGTTGTTGTTTGTAGGATAATTACACCAAAATTATGTGAACTTAGTTGACTTATTCAGAAGACAACATTGGTTAACCCGCCTCTTCTCCTTTCCCTCCACTCTCCCAATCCCGACCCCAGCTTGGGTCTGAAACACTGACTGTCCTGCACCTTGGACCATGCTCCGGATGTGAAAGGTGATTTACACATATATTTTTGTTGTTGATAAGTTTGAATTGCTCAGTCAAGGCACTGCCTGGAGCGAAAAAGAGTCAATTCAGAACAAGAAGGTTCTATTTCTTGCCTGTGGATTTCAGCAGATGTGCATAATACAATAGCCGTAGGCTGAGAGGAATGGGAGACAAGAGGAATCATTCCCATTGTTAATCACATGCTTTGAGTCGTTCTTCAACACATTGTGTATTTTCGCAAATCAGAAATGGCCATTTGAGTGAAGACTTTTACTTTATTACATGTATTGGGACATCCTCCTGACGTGAAAGGCGCAATACAAATTTTATTGTTGTATTGTAAATGACTGTTTTTGGAACACTGCTGTACACAATTGGCTGCCGTGTTTCGCCCACAAAATACAATTAATCCACTTTACAGTGTACCCTGTGAAGAGTTTTGAGATGTCTTGAAGTTGTGATAAGATGCCATATCAAATACAAGGATTATTATTATTGTTAATATATTTCAATGCAGCATTACCACATATGGCAACAGAAGAATAGATTTCAAAAATAAACCTAACTTATGCTACCTCCTGTATAGGTAAATCTCTATTTACAACAGGGTTGCGTTCCTGAAAAACTGTATGTAGAAATGCGATTTCCCATGCAGTCCATTATATAACCAAAGATGTATTTTTTTCACAAAATATTCAGACCTTAAACCACTAAATAACACACAAACCACACAACATAACACACAAATTAACACACATAGGCAAGAAGGGGTACTTGGGGTAACTGTATGGTATATTACGCTGGTTCTGATTCTCAATCTAGACACTCAGCATTCTTTCCATGTTTTCCATCACATCACTTCTATGTTTTGTTAATCTGCTTGCACCTGTAACTGTAACACACCTTGAACTTGCCAGTATATTGTCCTTTTTCTGTTTTACAGTAGCCACTGTCGATCTAGCTAACCCTAAAGCCCTCCTGACGTACCTTTTTCACCAGAATCAATGCACTTTATTACCTTCAATTTGGTATTTAAAGTGATGACTTTGCGGGGTTTCTGGCCACTAGCAGTATTACCGCTGCTCATTTCACTTACTGCTGTCTCTTCCCAAACTTGGTAGAAGCGCAGTAGAGGCTATAAATCGCTTGGGAATGTACGGAAATTACTGTAATATTGGCGTGGCATGGTGTTGCTTCAAAATCAGCTGGCTTTTAAACAATGACATGGCGACATGCTATTGGCAAATGCTTGGATTTACCCACGAATACAATATGGACTGTGGACAAAAAAGGACGCGCAAAATGCGCCCGCAATATTCAAAATGTGTACTGTGCATGCGCAAAAAAAAATTGGGTCCTTAAAACGAATCCAAGTGTCCTATATCGATCAAAAGGTGTTAAAAAATTATGGTCCTTCAATCCAAATGTCCTAAATAAGAGCGTTGTAAATCGAGGTTTACCTGTACAATGAAAATTATTACTTTTTTTCTGAAGTAATTTTATTAGCACGTAAGCGAGAACTAGAGAGAAGGTGTTGTGGATATAACCAATCATTTGGTTAACATCAATTGTAAATACAGGCATCCCTCCCCAACCGCGGGGGATATGTTCCTGTAAATCTCCGCGGTTGGTAAAATCGCTGTTGGAAAATGCAAGGCCCCATGGGAAACATGGGGATAAGGGGAGTAAGTTCGCATTTCGTAGAACTAAACACAAAAAACAAATAACATGCATAGGGATAGGGTGGGTAAGTTTGGGCGCATCTACAGCAATCCACGAGGCTGTCTGACTGACTGACTGATCTACACACAGTCAGAGAAGAGAGAGGTGAGAGAGAGAAGCGGGGGTGGGTGAGAGGGAGGGTGGGGGAGAGGGGCGGTGGGGGGAAGAGAAGATGAAATAGAGAGAAGGTGAGAGAGAGACCTTTCTGAAGTCTGAGATGCACTCCCTTGTTTGGGAAGAGTGAAACTTGAAAATTTAAACCCGCGGATTTAAATCACGGATGTGCAAAACTCATTGCCACAGTTTGCGAGGGTTGTCGCATTTAGCAAACCGAGTTTCATGGTTGACGAGGCCGCGGTTGGGGCTGGATACCTGTACTGTATGAAAAAACAGGTTTTAGAAAAAAACATTTTTTAATGTTAAAATGCTCGTGGAAAGTTTAAGGCAGGAATAGAACAAATAACCATCAATATCCAAGAAGCAATAATGACAAACCAGTGTTTAGCTTCTAACTCTGAGCCTCACAAGGTGGTGAATTATCAACAAAGCCTTGCACCTGCTGGACACTGCAAGATATGTCTCTCTGGCTCAACCCAACCAACATACTGTACTATTATTAACAACAGGTACGTAAATTTACTTAACAGTGAAAAGTAAGGCATTCTTCTCTGCATAAGGAGACTCCTCTCACCCCCAGCAGATCACAATCTTTCAGAAAACTCACTGAATGTTTGTTCGATAAAACCACGCACGTTAGTCAATGTTGAAACACAGCACAAGTCAGCAAAGGCTGCCCCAGAGGTTTATGGTCTCCAACAAAACAAATGTTTCTTGATTAAATATTTCTTGATTTACAGCAGTGGTGGCCAACTTTTTGATTGCTTACCAATGCTCATGTGCTGCATTGTAAGAGATGGGGTAAATCGGATGAAATATTAATTTGAGGTCCTGCCTGCCTGTTCAGGTGGATGTTATAGATCCAACAGCACTATTTAACAAGAGAAGGGAAGGGAATTTCTCTTGGTGTCCTGGCCAACAATTCCCCAAATAAAATAGTAATTTGTTTCACAACTGTTTGCGGTTCATTGCTGTGCACCAAACAGGCCTGGGCATTCATCTACAAAATGCACAGTCACTCCATCTTGGTGACCTGTGATGCTCTTTTATATGTCCTCCCAAAGGGAAAGGAACAATACCAATGCCACAATTATTATTATAATATTTGCAGAATGGTTTTAGAATAAAGGTGACCTGGGGAATTTTCCAATACTTATATATACACAACACAAAAAAAAACTGCTTTGCCTGCTGGTCACAATTTTTAATTAAAACCCTATAACACACCATAATTACCATTCCCATAACAATAATGTTAATGATTCCCAAGATATTAACAAGCATCATTGAACTGCTTCTTTACAAGTAGATGCATATCATTAGCCTAATAGATTTCAACAATCTTTGCACCACACTTTCAATTACAGCACTGAGAAGAAAACACTGCATAGTGTTGTGTAACATCACATTACTCGCATATTGTGTTAATGCTAAGATGGTGCTGCATACTACACAATTCACCGCATCACACGTTTTGTGTGTTTTTGTTTAATAATTACCCACCTTTCCTCCCTGCATTGCAGCAACAGTTAGAGTATTTGATCAACTAAAAAGACCCATTCTCTTACAAATAATAATAATTTAGTAGCAAATGTTCACAGCGACAATATCAGAATTAATCTACAAGTTGCATTGCGGTCTCTTGGAAACCGTTTCTTAGGAAGATGACTGAAGAGGTAAGAGCATCTGTCAAGTAATTCACAGTCATCACTATTCTCTGCAATTTGGCAACAAAGCACACATTTGACTGGTGTAAAGGATGTATACAGGAGCGTTTAATGCTTCTAATCCCTTCAAAATCAACACTATCTCTCGCAAGTGTCTTTCTCTCTTTCTCCCTCCAATTGGGAGGACACATTCCATCTGGTTGACCTCTCATACACTTATGGGCTTTTTAATTAAACATGCAACAGTCAGACTCACTGGTATAAAAATAACTACTAGCAAGCTAAGGATTGAGAGAATAGACTTCAATTCGCAGGCACTGTAAGTGTGCTGGGGTGCAGCGGTTTTGAGATTATGTTGTAATGTTATTTAATCCACAAACGCAATGTAGGTTCACTCAATCTTTAACGCAAACTTTACCAGTCAACTTCTCTCAAATCAACCTCTTTCACATTCTTTCAAATCTGCAAGTCACTCTTCCCAGAATCCCTTTATACTTGCACGTCCATAATCAATCGCCACTTATGTTGTTAAAGCAAATATGCAACAGATCATCAATTCCCAGCAGAAATGCTCAGAATATACATTCCTAATGTTAGCTCTATCTTTGCTGGAAGAGGATGAGCAGGAGCAAGAGACACCAATGCATGTAGTGTAGGATGAGGCGATGTAAGATCTGTTGATATAATGATCTGTTGGAATATAATGTATTTGGTAGATACCACTGATTGTGCCACACCGCACATCAGCACAATGACATTGCAAGACCAGGTTTTCCATGTCCATTCTTAAAAGCGAAGGCCTCATTGCAGTGCCCCTCCACCTTCTCACTCATTTTGGTTCTCCTCCTCTGTATCCTCTCAATCGCTGCAATATGCTTTTTATATCGTGATGACCAGAACTGCACACAATAGTCGCACTAGTGATTACCTGACTATAGGCAGGATGACACCACCACATTGGCTCAATATTATCCTATTAATACAACGCAGTATCTGGTTTGCCTTACTCACTGCTACCGAGCCCTATTCCAAAATCTTAAATTTATTGTCAATCAGGATTCCTAGGGGGTCTAATGTCCCAAGGAGATAATGTTGATTTCTTTCCATTTAAATAATAGTCCCTTCCTGGTTTTGGTGACCCTATGTGAAGCACTGTATTTCTCAACATTGAATTTCATCTGTCATCAATCTGCACAATTCCCAAGTAGGTTCAAGTCCTCCTTTAACCTATAGAAACATCAGGCAAGTTTCATTACTCCACACACCTGATGATAATCCCTCGAAAAAACCGAATAATAAATTGGTCATTTCAATCCACGACTGTTTGTTGGATGCTGCTGTACGCAATTGGCTGCTGCGTTTCGCCCACAAATATAGTCAATTCACTTTACAGTATATTCTGTGAAGCACTTTGAGACGTCTAGAAAACGTGAAAAGCACTACAGAGGTAATCCCCTTTTAGGACTCTTCTATTTACATTGTTTCAATTGAACAAACATAATTTTTTTTAGCACCTTTTTATCGATATAGGACACTTGGTTTCGTTTTAACGACCAAAATTATCTTTTCTGCACATGTGCAGTACATATTGTATATCGCAGTCGTATTTGGCACGTCTTTTTTGTCCATACGCACAGTACATAGTGTATTCATGGGTAAATTGTGCTCGCACCTGATAGTGTATCCAAGCATTTGAACTGGCCAATAGCAGGTCGCTATGTCATTGTTTAAAAGCCAGCTGATTTTGAAGCGACACCACGCCACATCAGTATTACAATAATTTCCAAACATTCCCGAGCAACTTCGAGCGATTTACAGCCTCTACCGCGTTTCTACCATGTCAGAAAAGAGAGCAGTAAGTGAAATGAGCAGCGATAATACCGCTAGCGGCAAGAGACCCCGCAAAGTCATCACTTTAAATACTAAATTGGAGGTGATAAAGTGCATCAAGTCTGGCAAAAAAGGTACGGATGTCGGGAGGGCTTTAGGGCTAGATCGACGGTGGCTACTATAAAACAGAATAAGGACAATATACTGGCAAGTTCAAGGTGCATTACAGCTACAGGTGCAGATTACAATACTGTACAGTTACCCCAAGTACCCCTTCTTGCCCATGTGTGTTGCTTTGTGTGTTATTTTGTGTGTTTTGTGTGTTATTTAGTGGGTTTAAGATTTGAAAATTTTGTGAAAAGAACGCATCTCGGGTTATATAATGGGACCGCATAGGAAACCGCATTTCGATTTAGGACCTTTCGATCCGAGTACCGTTTTTCAGGAACGCAACCCCGTCATAAATCGAGGTTTACCTGTATTAATATTAATAATCATAATAATCCTTGTATTTGATATAGTGCTTTTCATGCTTGTTCCCTCCACTCAGCGGACTCCAGCCTGCTCCATGTCCCCAGACCCACCCACCTCACTATCGGCAGGCGAGCCTTCAGCCACTCTGCCCCTAACCTCTGGAATTCCATCCCGCAGTCCCTCCACCTCGCCCCCTCCCTGGCATCCTGGCAGGGTCTCCCGCCTCAAGACCCTCCTCTTCAACAGTCCCATTGATCATCCCAAATTCCCTCCTTTTCCTCCACCCTTTCTATTCCCGACCCAAGCTCGGGTCTGAAACATTGATTGTCCAGGGCCTTGGGACGTCCACCAAATGTAAAAGGCGCTATACAAATGTAATTTTGTTGTTGCCTTGCAAATCACCACAAGTACATCTCCTCCACTCCTCTGAGTACATTGACTTGTGCTGGGATACGGATGCTGAGATGCTGCAGTACTCAATACAAAATTTATATACAGTAGCGGCTTTCATGTCGGGAAACTACAATACTCACTGAAGAGGCAACAGCTACAAGTCGAGACAGTGGATGGATTTGCGCACAGAACTAACAAGTTGAGACTACAGTTTATTTTCAGCAAAATTCCATGATAGTTACATAAAGATTAGTGATTACTCAACACTTCTTCGTTAACCACAAAAGAATAGCAAAAGAATAGACTTTGCAAACTAGAGCAAAATATCAGAATATAAGGAGTGTACAGGTACGCCAAAGGTACAGGAATGGAAATGCATCCTACACAATAACATCCTACACAATAACATCCTACACAATAACATCCTACACAATAACATCCTACACAATAACATCCTACACAATAACATCCTACACAATAACATTCTCCTTAGGGTAGGAGCGGACAGGTTGATAATACATTAATCTGAGAATGCAAAATCTTGAAACGCCAAATTACAGATGCAAAGAGCCATGAATATGCATATGGAATTTTTTGCAATATAGTGCCATTGAATACAAACAGGGTGATGCTGAATCCGTACATGATCTTAGTTAGATTGCTGCTGATGGAATCTGCAGGTTTCAGCGCTGATATAGAGAGGATCTTATAGAGTCGAGAAGAGCTCTAGTATAGATTCACAAATGTAATATTAAGGACAGTAGTACTTATTTATGTGGAGAGATTGGAAATTTAACTTTAATCTTTAAGGTTAAAAGGGGAACATAAATGTTCAAACTTTTGAAAGGATTTGATGGTAATTATGACAGATTTTCACTGTTTGGTGAAGCGGAAACAATAGGACCTAAAATCAATAATTCCTCAAGGAGGAGTGGCGGGCAAGGGGAGTAAGGGAGGAGGGTGGCCGAAGGCAAAGTCGGGCCGGGGGGGAAGATGTGGAGCAGGTCGGAGCCTGCTGACCGGAAGGAGTGGACAGGTTGAGATTAGGTTACAGAGAAAGAAAGGAACAAAGTGAGGATTTTGAAACCTTTCCTCTGTGGGATGGGGAGCAAGTGGAGTCAGGCGAGGGTGGGGATGATAGCATCAGAGTCTGTTGTGAGGGAAAACATAAACTATTCTGGATGATCGGCAGGTTGTGGAGGGGAGAATTGGGAAGATCGACAACCTGGGAGTTGGCGTAATCAAGCCTAGATGTGATAAATGCAGGGTTTAGCGGCCTGAGGGTAGTGACGAAGCCAGGCAATGTTGCGGAGGTGGGGGAAGGCAGAGCGGGTTGTGGCACGAATGTGGGGTAGAAACCACAAAAGAGAAATGAATTACATGATTTAAAAGGAAATTAGATAAGACACCTGGGTATTGATGTAAACTGGTGAAGGGAAAGAGCAGAGAAATAGAATTAGAGCAGTAGGGAACTAGCACGCCACAGTAAATGGGCTGAATGACTTTCTGCAAAGAAACTGTTAGGATTCTAAGAATAGAGCACAAAGGACAAAGCATCACTGCGCAAAATGAAACTCTCCAAATAATAATAATATTGTCAACCACAACAACAAAATTACATTTATGGAGCGCCATTCACATCGGGAGGACGTCCCAAGATGCTGAACAGTCAGGTCGGGACCTGAGCAAGGAAGAGGGGCAGGGTAGTGGGGAGGAGCGGGAGAGAGTTAGGAGGGAGAGAGTTGGGAGGGTCTAAGAGGAGGGTCTTGAGACTGGCCTTGAAGGAGGTGAGGGAGGGAGCGAGGCGAAGGGACTGTGGGTTGGAATTCCAGAGTGTGGGGACAGAAAGGCTGAAAGCCAGTCCTCCGATGGTAGGGCGGGTCGGATGGGGGACATGTAGCAGGCCGGAGCCGCTAAAGGAGGGGGCGGGGAGGTTCATAGGGGACAGCAGGTTGGAGAGGTGGGCGGGAGGCAAGGCTTTGAATGACATTGAAGGTGAGAACGAGGATGTTGAATTCAATCCTCTGGGGGATAGAGAGCCAAAGGGCAGAGAGGCTGAAGTCTTGACTGCTGATGGTGAGATGGGCCTGGGCGGGGGACATGAAGCAGGCCGGAGCTCACTGAGTGGAGGCATCGGACAGTCTCTATGAAGTAAGCAGGTAGCAGAAGTAGTAGTGAGGTGCATATAAATTAAGACTATTTTGGAATTACTCAGTCGACAACTTTTCTCTTCTGGAAATTTAGAAAAATCCCCCCAAACTGTCAATCAAAAGCTCTGCCATTGTAAAAAAAACACACCAACTGTTACACCTCTGTCCCGTGGAACTTTCCTCCAAACCTTTCTGCCTTATTTTTCTGTCTCTTCCAGACTCCCTACCATCAAAACTTCGTTAATACCATTAATTCACCCACAAAACACACAGTCACGTTGCTTCACTGCATATCCACAGAAGCACTTTGAGATGTCTCTCAACAACCTGATAGGGCACAATATCAAATGGATAGATTACTTATACAAATGTTTCAACTCTCCTTGATATTAAAGTGCTACATTCAATTCAAGACTCATTATTCATTGTATTGTGAATGGGGCAAGTTGTTGGCAATTATACACCACCGGCTTCAGTGAGACTACACTAGTTATCTCAGAGGTCCCACAGAAAGCAAGTCTGTAACACTGCAGTAATTACGTAGTAACTGCAGTAAGTAAGACCTTCACTTTAAATTAAACAAGGTGATCTACTCACACAGTACCTGTACATTCTCTTCTGTAACCTGAATTTCAGCGGTGTAAACATAATCAATGAGCATGTTCAGTGTCCAGCCATCCACTTCCTTTATCCGAACTCGCCTTGCTTTGCTCTCGCTCATTTCACCTGCAACAGAAATCACATATCAGAAGTCAAGCCATCATTCTTTTCAGATATCTCTATGAATGATTTGTACTGTCAATGCAACAAATTTTCAATCAGTTTTATTGTTTTTAATTTTATCCTCCAATCGTTAAGGATGCAACTCGCTCAAGTTTAGATGCTCTGGGATGCTATCTGTGTGAAGGGCTCTATATAAATGCAAGTTTTTATTGTTGAACTCTTGCCGTCATACAGATTCACAGGCATCATCAGCCTGGACACTAAGTGTGACCCCAGAGGACCTCCCAGCCAAGCCTGATCTTTTCCTCACCCGACATCCCAAAGATGCACTTTCCAGCAGGATTCATTGGATACAGATCAGAAGCAAAAACCCTGATTAATTTTCCTTCTTCCTAGACCAAACCCAATTTCATCACCTCAACTGCTGCTTCGACTGGGATACGAAACACATCCCAAATCTCTAGATGAACCTGCAACCTTCCTGATCTGCATACAACACCAATCAGGGCATGAAAACAAGACTTCCTCTCTTTGAAGGTGTTTTTATGGCGAGACATCATTAAAGTTCTTTCATGTTCTAATTCATTTTGCCATTACAATTCACGTAAATGCATTGCTGTATCAGTCAGCTGACATGCTCTTTTACAAGGTCTGATTGTCTGAGATGTGAGAAAGATGGTGATGATGATGATTATTACTGTACATGCAGTATACAGTAAAAGCCCATTTATCCAGCACCCGCAGGACCTGGTCATTGCCGGTTAAAGCGCCTGCCGGATCATCGGGCGGCCCGCGGCCAAAAACCCGCTACAAAAAATTAAAGTTCTTTTAACACACAGACTAAATAATAACAGATAATAACAGCATATTGTATTGGTACTTATTGGTACTTATTGTTAAAACTACTCTCTTGCGCTTCTCAACTTCACTGGTTGAGGTTTATAGTCCAGCAATTCTTTTTTAAATGGAGGATGCCAAGCGGGTGAAAAAAACGGCAGCGCGACTTTAAAGCCTTACTAGCGGCAAGCCGATAATCCTAGACTCTACTAGTGGCAAACCGATAACCCTAGACTCTCCTAGCAGCAAACCGAAATACTGTACCTGCGCGACAATGTGGGTTATTGGCTAGGGTTATCAGCTTGCCTCTAGTAAGGGGTTAAAGTCGCGCTGCCGTTTTTTTCACCCGCTTGGCATCCTCCATTTTAAAAAGAATCGCTGGACTATAATCCTCAACCGCAGCATCATGGCTTCAAGCGCAGCATCTACCAGTAAAGGTAAGAAGTGCAAGAGTAGTTTTAACAATAAGTACCAATACAATATTCTGTTATTATCAATTATTATTTATGCATTTACAAATGCTCCACTGCTATTGTTCTGGATAAGTTCTGGTTTATCGAATGGGGACTTTTTTTTGGGGTGTGCCGGTTATACGGAGATGCTGGTTCATCGAGTCACTGATAAACGGGCTTCTACTGTATTAAGAAAAAACAGTGAACAGATTTTAATTCACTTCAATTACAAAGATTTATTGTGGTTAGACATTATGATGCAGTGCTCAAGACTTAATGCATAAAAAATCAATCCAATGAAATCAATTCTCAGCAACCAGTGGTGAGACTCACCTCTTTAGAGGGAAAGAAAGTTCACAAAATGTTCTTTGATATAAATTTAACCAATTTCAGAAGCTCTAATGGTATCTACAAGGGCTGTAAGTGTACCTTGGGATGTCCTCCCGACGTGAAAGGCGCTCTATAAATGTAATTTGTTGTTGTTGTTGTACGTACATGTCTAATCAATAATCTAAAGCCCCACCAAATTTCCACATTAAAGACTTCACAATATTTACCTACACCACTAAAACTGAAGGAGGTTGGGATGAACTATCAGAAAGTACTAGACCAGGATTTATGCTTTGCAACCCAATATTGTTAAAATAATCCCCCTCAAAATTCTGTATTATTACAGCAGAGCACAACTACTTACATGATAAAAATCATGTAATAAATATTGAAATAAACTTTGGGGGGGAAGTTAATCTAGATTTTCTCTCATTTACTGGTGCCAGTAGTCAATGTAATTATTTAATCAGTCAGTACGATATGTAGCTCTTTGGGAAAATACCTCACCTTACTCGCCCCACCCACTCCCCTGACCCCTGCCCTAATGACACAATCGAGATCATGAACTCACAGTGAGAAGATCTTTGGCACAAATCTATATATTAGAACTATTGAGACATGGCATTTCACCATCAAAACACAATGGTGATAGCACTCACAACAAACTCTCATTATATTTTACCACCGACTTATCTATCAAGAGTTTACAATTTTCACCAACGCAACTGCACAAGAAATTAGCCTTTCCCACACCGCAGTGACTGTGTTTCCTCACCCACTTCACAGATAGAATGCGAACAATGTGTAAAACAGTACACTGCAGGCAGACAACAAGGACAGAGCTGCTTCTGAAATAGTTGTCCTTTACAAGTAGGGTTGTCTGCAGCGTAAAATCCCTGCCCTAGACATGTGCTTGTTGTTTATTTCATATTTGGATTCACTGCAGCAAGATAAAAACAAATACCGAGCTTTGTTTTTTGGGTAGGAAGGGCAGGGAGAAGGGAGTGAACAGCGCTTATTAAAGAAATGTCACTTTTGAACTGTTTAAAACAAACTCAAGGAAAAATGTATACACAGCAATTACACAGCATTTTTCAAAAAATATTTCATGCACTAAACAAAGTTTTGTTTTATTTGAGCCAACAAATTGGTCAATTTGAAAGCAGAAACTAACAACAAGAACAAAAATATTTTGTTAGAGCGCCTTTCACTTCAAGAGGACTAAGCACTAAAAATAAGCGCACACACAGAAGCAAAACAATTTCTCAACTTGTCTCATCATCTCGCTGGAAGTTCCAATAATAATAATCCTTGCATTTGATATAGCGCTTTTCACGTCTTCTGGACGTTTCAAAGCACTTCACAGAATATATTGTAAAGTGAATTGTCTATATTTGTGCAGACAATTGCGTACAGCAGTATCCCTCAAACAGTCGTGGATTGAATGACCAAATTCTTTTTAAAAAAATTGGGGGGGGGGATTATTATCAGGTTAGAGTAAGGAAAGTAAAAGTAAGGAAACTTGCCCAAGGTTTCGCCCTGCTTGGAATAAAAAAAATCGATATATGGAAATTCAAAATTGCTGCAGTTGGGGTACTTACAAGATTGTGTGAGAAAATGTAACGGGAGTGTTACTCCACTCTGAATGTGTCTACTTAGGACATTCTCCTGACATAACAGATGCTATACAAATGGAAGTTATTGTTTGGATGTGGAAAAGGGGATGTCAGTATTGTCAGTACTGATAGTATTGAAAATCACTGCACAATGGGCTTCATTATGCCCATTATACATGGCAAAAGTTAGGGATTGTGGGATGAAATTCCAAAGGTTGGGGGCAGATTGGTTAAAGGCTCACCCGCCGAGGGTGGGACGGATGGTTTGGAAGACATGAAGCAGGCTAGAGCCAGGTGAGCAGAGAGAACGGATAGGTTGGTAAGAGTTTTGGAGGTTACAGACGTCGGGAGTGGCAAGGCCAAGGAAAGCTTTGAGGTGAAGACCAGGATCTTCAATTGAATCCTCTAGGTGATGGGAAGCCAGTGGAGTTGGGTGGGAATGGGGGTGATAAGATTCACAAAGCTTGGAGCGGTAAAGGACATGGGCCGCAGAGTTCTGCATTATTTGCAGCCTATGGAGGGAGGAATTGGGAAGGCCGACAAGCAGAGCGTTGGCATTGTCATGCCAGGATGTGATGAAGGCATGAATGAGGGTTTCAGCATCCTGGGGACTGAGGTAGTGGCGGAGTAGGGCAATATTGCGGAGGTGAGAGAAGGCAGAGCGGGTCATGGCTTGGATATGGGGGAGGAAAGACAATAGTTGAGGATCAACCAAAACACCCAGCGCCCTGGGGGACGCCACAGGTGACAGTGTGGGGGCTGGAAGAGAAGCCGTTGGTGGAGACAACTTGGAGATGGTGAGAAAGGTAGGAGTCGAACCAGGCGAGGGCAGGTCCGTGAAGATTGAGCTGGGAGGAGAGGCGGTGTAGGAGGATGGAGTGGTCAACGGTACCTGTAAACATCGCATGGAAATAGGAACTGCAGGCTGCCAGGACAACTCGATGGGCTGAAACCTCAACATCTTCAGCTACAAGTGTCACATCGCACAAAAGATTTTGCCTGCAAAGAAAAGTACAGTGAGAATGTGATAAAAAAACATTCAGTGCTGCGCACAATACCTTGGACTCAGTGGCACAATGCACTGGCCAAAGTCTAGAACGAAGCGTTACTATGGAACAAAATGGACCACCAAATAGAAGAAACACACTGTAAAATGCCATGTGTCGGCACCTCATTAATTTATTTAGATATAGCAAAATAGACAATATTACACAGATATTATACAATATTGCATAGCTTTGAGTTATACCCCATTATGCTGGGCTCACATCAAAATAACACTGATGGAAAAAAGCAAAACCTCTCAGTTGCTGTGAGGACCACAAAGCTCCCATTATGTGAATTTATCCAAAGGGTAGTTAAATCACAAGGATGGCGCAAAAGTTACCTTGTGGGTAACTCACTCTCATCTGGCCCGAGAGCACTTGATGTAAATCATGTGAAAATGTTCTTTTCTAGCAGTGTCTCCTCACCATAATAAGCACGTTTCCCCCACCCCCAACAAAACTCTTCAAGAACCATGTGTGCTTAGGCAAAGACCCCAAGTGCATGTTAATGGATGAACTGTGGGCTGAATGAATTTGTGAAATAAATTCCCAAGCTGGAGCACATACTTAACCTAGCAACTCCAGTAATTTTGTTAGAAAATTACATTCCCCCACCCACCACTCCAGTAGTTTTCTTGTGCACATGGCAGATAAAGTTTAATGTAGAGAAATGTGAGGTGATCATTTTGGGAGGAGAAATGAGGGGTGGCAATATAGGCTAGATAGTACAATGTTAAGGGGTGTGAAAGAACAGAGAGACGTGGGGGTTTGTGTGAGTGATTCTTTGAAGGTGGTAGGACAGGTAGACAAGGCTGTTAAAAAAGCATACGGCTTTATAAATAGGGTTTATAAATAGGGGCATACAGTACAAAAGTCAGGAAGTTCTGACTAAACTCTATAAAACTTTGGTTTGGCCTCAGCTAGAGTACTGTGTACAATTCTAGTCACCACACTTTAGGTAGGATGTACAATTCTAGTCACCACACTTTAGGTAGGATGTTAAGGCATTGGAAAGGGTGCAGAGGAGATTTACTAGAATGGTACCAGGAATGAGGGACTTCAGCTGTGAGGAAAGGCTAGAGAGGCTAGGTTTATTCTCATTGGAACAAAGAAGGTTACAAGGAAACCTTATAAGGTTTTTTAAGATCATGAGGAGATTCGACAGAGTAGATAGGAAAAAACTGTTTCCGCTAGTGGGCATATCAGTGACTTGCGGTTACAGATTTAAAATAGTTTCTAAAAGAAGAGGGAGGTGAGGAGAAATCTTTTCACTCAGCGAGTTGTTCGAATCTGGAATGCATTGCCTGAAAAGGTGGTGGAGGCCGATTTGATTAACAACTTTTAAAAGAGAGGTAGACATTTATTTGGGGAGCACTCCACAAAATTAAAGTGCCTACAGATGGGTTAGTGCAAGTCATACCTTCTCAGTTCATTCATAACTTTAAAAGCTTTTTTCATGTGACGAGGATTCACAGTAACTGGACACTGTTTCTCAGAAACATCATCTTTCGGGTCGTGGCGCTTGTGTTGGCATAATTTTGTGCACCTGTAAGCAAAACAAGAATCCGAATTACTCACAAAGCACTTTATACTGCGCAAAGGTGGGTGTCATGTTGCAGCCAAAGGTGGTAGCCATTAGGCCCATTGAATTTGCCAAATCTCAAGAGCAAACTGTTCATCCAATTACACTGCCATATTCCCATAACCCGTAGTCTCCATCCTTCATATACCTGTTTACTTCCCTCTTGAACCCCACAATGGACTCTGCTTCGACCACATACTTGGTAGGACGTTCCACATCCCAACAGCTCTTGCATGAAAAAAATGTTGCTGAAACTAACTTTTCTTATGACTATCATAACAATCACCGCTCAATACTGAATCCCTACTAGTGGAATAGCTTCTCCCTATGTACCCTGCCAAAACCCCTCTAACTTTATACATCTCTATCAGGTACCCTCTCAACCTTTTCTGCTCCAATGACAATAGACCCATCTCATCCAATCTCTGTTCATAATTAAAGCCCTTCAACCATGGTATCATTTTTGTAAATCTCCTCTTCAGTCTTCCAAGGTTTTAATATCTTTCCTGAAGGGAGATGCCCAAAATTGTATGCAACAGCGGCCTAACCAATGATTTGTAAAGGTTAGCATTACTGCTTTACTTTTTTACTCAATGCCCTTATGTATAAATATACAATCAATTCACTTTACAGTATATTCTGTGCTTACGTTTCCAAATAACTCCGCTCCTTTCAAGATACTGCCATTCAATAAATACACCCTAAACTTATTGTTTCTACCAAAATAAATCACTTCACCTACCAAAATGAGATCCATCATCATGAATAATGCTGTTTAGGACTGAGTGTGACTTTTTGAAACAGGTCATGAACTTTGCATAAATGAATAAATTAAATAACTAATTACACATTAACTCCTACATTGTACATCACTGGAGGGTACCAATCCCTCACTGGGCAATTAAATAATCATTTGCACTGGTTCCATGCGATTCAGTTTGACCTTCCAATTATTTGTAATAATAAGACAATATGTAGAACTGTGAAACTGCAAAGTGAAGGTTTGCACTCGGTCTCAGCAACCGAGTTACAACCGAGTTACACAGAAACTGAGCCCATCAGCAAAGTTTCCAATCAGCTACACAAAACTAACCCCTTTAAGTATCTGCATTAAATTCAGAAAATATCCTGCCAATTGCTCCAGTATGAAATGACTAAAATGACCTTTCTGTTTTGCAGACGTCACAGGAATGAGTAAAAATCTAAACTGTACAATATAGGCGGTTTCCACACATTTAGAGCTTGCAAATCTGATCTTTTCCTGACAATTATCTAATCATTCAGCACTCCCCACTGGGAGCAGGGATTCTCCCCACGCAGCCATTAAAACCAAAGCCCTAATGGATAGGAATCTTGCCAGACCCGTGATCTCTATTGGTTTCAGCTAGTTAAACTCCAGGTGTATCCCAAGCCTTACCTCTTGCCAATCTGCATCTAATACTCTTCAGAATAAAGTAAGCAGGGTGCATGCCTCTAGGGAGAGTCTGTGCATTCCAGACACAGGAAACTCCCAAATGCAGGTAGCACACATATGTGGAATTCTCAGTCTCGTTTGGAGACTTAATGGGTTTCTGTATGTTAAGGCAGACGGCTGACTATTTTTTTTCAGACCATCCAATTTTTTATGTATCCCTCTACTCACTTTTGAATCAATTCAACCTGACATTGAGTCTAAACTACAAAACCTGCCCACCCATTCAACAAAGAACAATCAAGTCAAAATGTGCTCACTCCACCTCAATTTTAAAACAAATCTGGATGGGAAATTAAAATCTGCAATCATTATGGCAGTCAATTTTTTTTATCTGCCAAGTTTCCTTCTAATTTATCTACATTCCCCCAAACCAGGCTTTGGCTACAGCCAAGAGAATTGGATTTCCACCATCACATTTCCGGACTAACTGGTTGAAAGTAAATTGGATCAACTCAATGTTGATCTTCTTCCCCCACAGACACATCTTGGGTGGTAGAGGTAAAGGTTTGGTGAAAGAGAAGGACATGGCATTTGATTAAAAGATCTGCCAAGACCTAATAAACGAGGCAAATAAGTTTTTGTGTTTTGTTCAAATAAGTTTAATGGTGTGAGTGGCTTCTTCCTATTCCAATGTAATAATAATCCTTGTGTTTGATATAGTCTTATCACATCTTTGAGATGGATTTCTTCAAGGATTTCTTTATCTTTGACAAGGATTTATTGTCAAAGCATTTCAGAATATACTGTATAGATAATTAATTGGGGAGGACACTTTTGCAGGGCTATGGGGAGAGAGCGGGAGAGTGGGATTGATTTGGACAGCTCTTTTCAAAGAGCCAGCACAGACATAATGGGCTGAATGGCCTCCTTGTGTGCTGTATAATTCCATGAGTCAATTAAGTGAATTGACTGTATATGTTGTAGGTAAAACATGGCAGCCAATTGCACACAACAATATCCCACAAACAGCTGTGGAGTGAGTGGCCAAATTATTTTATTGTACTTTTCTTTGAAGGGATTATTAACTCCCCCAAAAGCAATCTGACAATCATCTAACAACCGGGTTTCTATTTACTGCTAGATAAACAGGCCTGTGGAGTAAGGAATCTTGCTGAACGTTTGACCCTGTCTGGGAATCAAACCCAGGTCCTCTTGCTTACGAGCAGACTGCTCTAACCAATAGCCTGCAGGACTTCACTCCAATGTTTCTGTGAAATCCCCACAACTTCCAATCTATGCTACTCTGTGCAATGTGCCATAACTAAGTACTCCTAATGGACTGCATGGGTGTGGATTCTGGTTATTGCACACAAAACATACATTAATAAGAGCTCTTAAACTTGCTTCATTGCCCACTTAAAAGAGAATCATCGCTATTTCAAATGCATTGATTACTCCCAACACATATGCAATTAATGTTGCGATTCGATTTTAAATCAGCTGAATGTTGTTGCACTGATGTATTTCTAAAATGTCACACAGATATACAGTAACATTCATCTTGGTTTACTGCCAGGCCAAAACAGCCTATATACTGCAACTTTAACCATCTGTTTGGTGGGCAGAGTATACTGATGGGATTTAAAAAAAAATCAAGATCAACTCAAGATATGCTGCTCAAAAAACAGGTTATAAGACTGGATTAATATTAAATTACTGCAAATGGAAAACTGTCCATAAATCACCATTAAAAAAAAGGAAAGTTACCACCCTGATCAATGTTTGGAATAGTACCTGAAAACTTAGCATTTTACACCATTCATTTAATAGGTCACATATATCTATGAACACAAAATACATCAGCCTCTCTAAAACAATGTGCTCTTGCAACACTGCACCAACATACTGCACTAAATGATGTGTATGATGTGCAACAGCAGCTCAGATCGTTTAAGGAAAAGTAACATGTTGAAAGATTTACCGTATATCTCCGCGTATAAGGCGCACCCGCGTATAAGGCACCCCCCCCACTTTTGACCTTTTCTTGGTGAAAAAAAACGGAAGCATTTTCAATGATATTGCCAGCAGAAGGGAGGAGAGACAGGAGAGACAGGTAGGTAGGGAGAGAGAGAGGCAGGCAGCCAGGGAGGGAGAGAGAGAGACAGGCAGGGAGGCAGGCAGGCAGGGAGGGAGAGAGAGGGAGAGAGGCAGCCCGGGAGAGAGAGAGGGAGAGAGGCAGGCAGGCAGCCAGGGAGAGAGAGAGGGAGAGAGGCAGGCAGGTACGCAGGGAGGGAGGGAGAGGCAGGCAGGCAGGCAGGCAGGGAGAGAGAGCGGCAGGGAGGGAGGCAGGCAGACTGGGTTCGGCAGAAGGTAAGCACAGCACTGAAGTCCGCTGCTGCTGCCGCTGCCCGGGGGGCCGAGGCCGAAGCCCCGTCACCCGCTTCCCCCAACCCCCGCCGGACACTGACCAAACCCCGGCTGACAGCGCGCCGGCCGCCCCTCCTGTTTACTGAATTTCCGAGGCTCAAAATTGCTTGTACCTGCGCACCTCCAACTTTCGAGATCTTCCGACGTGCAAAAAAGTGTGCCTTATACGCGGAGATATACGGTATATGCAGTACAAAGCAGTAACAAGTATTTCCACTTATATAGTAGCCATTTTCCTAAAGGGAGAACATCTTAAAACACTTTACTGAGTCTGAGCAAGAGCTGAGAGGAAAAGGAGAGGGTTGGAGGGGAGAGGGGGGAAGGGAGGGAAGAAGGTGGAAAAGGAGGAGGCAGGTGATGGCATAGTCAGAGTTAGATCATTAAATGGGTTTGGAAAGCAGAGAGGGAGTGGGCGAGGTGGAGGGAATGCAGTGCAATTCTGTGCATTCTGTCTTGCTGACATCCGGAGACATCAACACTGACACCACGCTAAGGATTGTGATGAAATTCTGGAAGTTCATTAAGAAACACGATACTGTTGTTATAATAATCTCGATATTTGGTATTATGAATATTCATGAGGACATCTCAAAGCCCTTCATAGGATATATCGTAAAGAAGAGTTTGTATATTATGTAGGAAACTCGGTTAGTTGGTTCACTTGAAAATTCAATGGTAGATGGCATAATATTATTTTTAATGCATTTGATATTGGCCCTTTCACATCAAGAGAATCTATCAAATTCCTCCACAAGATTTACTGTAAAATGAAGTGACCGTGTATTTTGCAGGCAATCGCATATGTATCACAATACACTTGGCAATCTGGGCTAATATTTGTTTTTGCACAGGATGCCACATCCAACAACCCGCTGAACACTAATGCTGTAAAATCAAGAGGCTCACACTTAGCTCAGTACAGACAATTTTAAACATTGAGGTGTGATCAGGTTCGGTGGCCTGCTGATAAATTTATTCATTGTTCGGGACTGCGTACCATGTTTTTAAGACATTAATGATCGATCTAGTCTTACATCATTGGTGTTAGATTTGCTAGAGAAACATGGTTTTGGCAGTAGTATTTAGGCAAACTTAAATTATTTCTCACTGAAACACAGAAACTGAGTATTCCTCCACCTCCATTTTTCCCTTCTCCTTTTCTGAGGACATAAACTCATGCTGGAATGCAGCTCCACTGTCCCCAACTCCTGTTACCTTGCCTAAATCACCACGCCAGACCCAAGTCTAGATAGCAACTGGTAACTGCACGAGATTCGAAGCAGACATCCAGACACTATATCAAGCGGCATCTTTCTGAACACTGATCAAGAATAGGAAACCTAGCTAGTTATTTTTCCATCATTTGCCTGGGGCCACGTAAAGACAGCTTACACAGTACAGACCAGATAGTGAACCAGGTACATTTATTTACAGCTCACTAGCGCACACAGCAGTGACACGGAGATCCCATTTCTGCTCTTTTTAGATTTCTTGCCTCCCCCCAATAACTTGCCTTTCTTCAACATAGGATAAATTCTCCAGTGCTTCACAATTCAAGAATAGTTTAGATATTCCCTACTAGAAAATCTGTAATGTGTAAAACTGGACACTGGAATTTATTTCTACTATATCCACAATCGCTGCAGAAAAGGTCCTCCACTATGTAGACATTTCGCTTTTCCAAACTTGTGTTATGTTTGGGACAAGCATTTTCTATTTCTATTATGGAAGTGAAGTACTGATGGGAACATATCTGTCACCAGTGGCACTTTAGTTGAGGGACATTAAAATAGCTTTCAGATATTTTCACCAATAAATAACCTTTTTTTAGGGCGAACATCAATCCATATTAAAAAAAAGTCACCCGAATTTAATTTGTAATGCAAAAATTCAGATTTTATTTGGTAAATTTCTGGGAGTTTGCAGGCAATGCAACCTGAGCACAGGTGAAGAGCTTGTGGGAATGTGCATTCATCACATAAGATTTCCCTGAACCATTGAGCCAGGTGTCAGGATGCGGTCATCACATTGCATTGCCTTTTCTTTTTTGGTATGTAAAACAACAGATCTGTTGCCTTGATTTCCTGGGACATCCTCAGGACATGAAAGGTGTTATACAGATGTAATTTTGTTTTAGTTGTTGTTCTTGATCTGTGATTTATTTCTTTTCAAATGGAGTTAAGATTATGTTAATAACTGGCTTGACTTGCGTTTTATTTTAACAAATGGAATATGTACAGTATAATTATCTGAATTTTCTAAATTTCTTCCTATCAGCAGACATCTCTGCTCCTGATGCCCTGGATTCTCAAGCTGGGGTGTGGTTCCCTACCAAAATGGCCATGATTCACATAAAGTACCAGCCTGACAGTGAGTATCAGCAGAGCTCCAGTTTTTGAAAGAAAAACTCCCCCCTCCCCCAAAATACCTGGATGTTTATTTGGGATTTAATAACTTACTGTAATAGTCCTTAAATATAGTGGTAAGCGCACATATGCCCAAACAGTTGTTCCAGTGTTCTGGCTTCTGAGTGAAGCATAATTTTGTCCACAAAATACTGTGAAAAACACTTTACACTAAATCCTGTGAAGCGCTTTGAAAGATTTCGACATCGTAACAAGGTGCTATATCAAATACAAGGATTAATAATAATTAATAATTTCTTCACTCAGCCTTCACAAGAAGGCTGTAGATGCTCAGTCCTTGAGCATTTTCAAGGCTGAGACTGATAGATTTTTTGAAAAATAGAGGGATTAGGGGATATGGAGATAGGGCAGGTAATCAGAGTTAGGTGAGAAGATCAGCCATGATTTTATTGAATGGCGGAGCAGGCTCGAGGCGACAAATGGCCTACTCCTGCTCCTAATTCTTATGTTCTTAAGTTCTTATATTGCACCATAACATGTCATTGAGATGTCTCAAAGCACTTCAGAGTGTCAAGGGAATTTACTGCATATTTTGTGGGCAAAAAGTGACAGTCAATTGTGCACAGCACTGTCCCACAAACAGTCGTAGATTGATTGACTAAATTTACCCACAGAAAAACGATCCTCCAAACCACGAGCAACTGCATTCCTACTTACTGCTAGGTGAACAGAAGCGTGTGTGTGGAGTAATTATTATCGTAGCAATGGCTACATTTACAAATGCATCTCATGATAAGATAATGCAACACAGCACTGCTTAAATTAACTATAAACATATATTCCATCAACTGTAAGCCTTTTTTCTCTCTGGATGAAAATCCTCAAAGTTGAAGCAAGAGACTGCAGTGATATCTCAGAACTATTCTCAATACCAGCCACACCATCTGAATCTTATTCCTTGGTTTGTGTCCTAGAACATCACATGGAAATCCCCACACATTCAGGTTGATGGGGTCTGAGGAGATTTGTGCAGTAACCAAATTCACAGTTTGATGGAAAGGGAGGGACAACTGCATGAATATATATGTCCCAACTACCTTTACGCCGCCCTTCAAATTTATAATAATCCTTGCATTTAATATAGCACTTTTTTCATCTTCTAGACGTCTCAAAGCGCTTCATAGAATATACTGTAAAGTAAATTGAGTGTATAAGATATATGTGGGCGAAACACAGCAGCCAATTGCACACAGCAGTATCCCACAAATAGTCTTGGATTGAAATGACCGATTTATTGTTTTTTTTGGGGGGGGGATTATTATTGGGCGTGTGGAGTAAGGAAACTTGCGCGAAGGTTTCGCCCTGCCTGGAATTGAACCCAAGTCTCTTGTTTGCATGGCGAGTGCTCTAACCACTGAAGTGCTGGACTCCACAACTTTACAACAACAAAAAATGTAGTCATTCAATCCACGACTGTTTGTGGAACATTGCTGTATGCAACTGGCTGCCGCGTTTCGTGCATAAAATAAACTTTATAGTATATACTGTGAAGTAATTTAAGACACCTGGAAGACGGGTTAAGGCACTTTAAGAAATGCAAGGATTATCATCATTATTTTGAATAGCAAGTATTTCCCATTCATAGAATACTTCTGTCCTTTTGTTTTACTGCCTCTGTAATTTTTTTTAAAAAAGCAATATTTGTTACATTTGCGACTTAGAGTGTCAAGTGAATTTACTGCATATGCTGACGGGGGGGTGGGGGGGGTTGCTACATTGTCAGAGAATGAGATATTAAAACCAAGGTCCTATCTACTTGTTGGATAGATCTTAAAGATTCCATGGCATTTTTCAAAAAGAGAAGAGGGCTTCTCCCAGAGACCTGGTTAATCATCCTCTAGGAAGAATGGGGTCATTCAATTGATGGCTGTTTGTGGGACATTGCTGTATGCAGATTGGCCACCAACTTTGCACCAAAAAACGGGCACTCCACTTTACAGTAAAATCTTATTATAGTGTAGCTCACTAGTGACTGTGTCCAAAAATTTTAGTGCTCACATTACTGTGTAGCTCAAACCTCACAGCATGATCATATATAACAACTTGGTGAAAGCAATAGGGAGAATGACAAACAGTGTTACCCAAACCAACAAAAAGGAAGAAAAATTGTTTATATGATTCAGCAAACCAACAGTATACTTTTAAAATCCTGACAGTGTCACATAAAAATATAATATATAAATAAATCCCTTCAAATTCTAGAATGGATGCAATTAAGAGGAATCTGGACCTTCACATAAGGAGAGAGCAACAGGAAGGATATGGGAGAGAGTAAGGAATAGGTAGAGACTCATGTGGAATTTGAGCACTGGCTTAGACTGTTTGGGCCAAGTGGTCTGTTTCCATACTATACGTACTTTGTAAATTCCCATCTCCATATACTTCAACTTTTATTCCCAAAATTACAGTAGCCTTGATCCGTATACAAACTGTGTTTTTTTTTATATTTTAGGCTAAATGTAGAACATACTGTATATAGAAGAATAACAACAACTTGATTGGTCTATCGCTCTTCACACAGGGTAGTGTCCCAGAGCGCTTAGAATCATCCATTAAGAATGGGCAGCAACATTATAATTGACAATAAAATCTAATTCAAACTTAAGGGACTAAGGGACGTAAGGGACTCATTGCTCATTACTCAATTACTCTTAAAGAAACGAAACCTCTGAAACTATGGAAAAGAAACCATCTTACCCATACTGCTACACAGGTATGAACACGATATCTGAAGTAACCCCTATTATGTGGTATGAATTCCAGTGTTCAGCAAAGATTAAACCCAAGGCTGGAGGGAATTTCTATGCAGCACTAGGAAAATACAAGGTTTGTGATATTTTCAAACATTGTCCACTTGAACTGTGAAGCAGGATACCCATAGTTATGACTTTATGGTCAATTTTGTCATTTCAAACATGGATTTGGGTTAATTAAAGCATTTGACGCTACACAATAGTACAATGAAGTCTCAACAGGTACACATCTATCAACGGTGTTGGTGGAAGTGGACAGAGTCTGAGGTGATGAATTACAAACACAAATTAAGGATGTTGGCACAAACAAAGTGTGATACTTTCTTTCCTCGTAGCATACTGGCACCAGTTTACATAGTGACACAATGATGCCATTCACAGCAGCTTCATCAGTAAACGTGCCATGCATGTGATATTTTACCCTGTGAATTTGGGATTTTAGCAAATTGAAAAATTGCAATTAACACAACAATTCCATTTGTAACTATCACAAATTAGAGCCATTGTCTCTACAGACAAAGTTTTGGGAATATCGCCATATTTAAAATAATTATCTATTGTTAAATATTTCATGTTAAATGCCTTCAGCCACTATGCCCTGAAGCTATCGAACTCGCATCCGCAATTCTTTCGCCTTGCCCCTTCTTTTCCAATTTTGCCTGAAGACAGTCCTCTTCGACCGTGCCTATGGTCACTTTCCCCTTCCCCGTTCCAGCATTGTTAAGTGCTCTGAGACGCTGGACGCAAGTTATTGTATGTTGGAAGGAGAGTAGGGTAGGAAAGAACAGAAATTTGCAGTTGGTATGTAGAAGCTGGAACTCACATTAAGTTTTTATATTTTATATTTTATTAATATTCATTCCTCTACATCACTCTTAATAAGCTAACAGGAGCATTCTCCCCCCCTCCCAAATTAAGCGGTTTGAGACACCTAGAAGACGTGAAAAGCGTTGTATCAAATGCAAGGATTATTATTAATATCAAAAGCTTTTTAAAACAGTTTAAATTTCAACACAACAAATTTAAAATTGAGGTTTATTTACATGGTGTTGTTCTAACATTGAAAAATTTTACACTTTTTTTTCCTCCACAATTTTTCATCTGATAATTCTTCTTCTCATAAAGGAACTGGGGAAATATTCTTCACATAGAAAACTGCCTGTCCCTTACCCAAATATGCATTTATCTTGGGGAGGGAGCAAAAAAATTATCAGAACCTACTTCAAGTATGGTAATTAGAGGCAGAAATCAGGTACAACCTTTCTCCTCACCAACAAACGACAATGCGGATAACTGTGGCACCTCCACCACTGATTCAGATCAGTAGTCATGAAAAGAGCTATATCAAATGCAAGGATTACAGGTACCCTGCCCCAACCGCGCCCTCAACAACCACAAAATTCACGCATCCACCTGAGTGGATGTGAAGTTTTGCTAAATGCGACAACCTTTGCAAACCACGGCTTATAACCCTTGCTTATCCACGGGTTTTAACAATAACACTGGCGTTTAGCGCTAGGACCCAGTTTCATCAACCAGCCTCGATGTTGTATAGCGCTAGGACCCAGTTGCGATATTGCAATCAACCAGTGACAACACTTCTCTCTTAGGATTAAGGTAAATGCAGTAACATGAATTTATTGTTGCTTCTCTGCATCCTCTCTCTCTCTCTCTGTAAGTGTATCATAGGCTGTAGAGATCTCTCTCTGACTCATCTTCACTCTATTTCAGCTTCTCTTCACACACGCCATCCCCCCTTTCTCTCTTTGACTCACCTTCTCTTCCCCCTCCCCTCCCACCCACCCTTCTCTCTCTCACCTTCTCTCTATTTCACCTTCTCTTCCCCCTCCCCCCCCCTCTCCCACCCCCCTCTCTCTCATCCTCTCTCTCTGACTCACCTTCTCTTCCCCCCACCCACCATGCCCCCCCTCTCTCTCTGTCTGTGTTTAGATCAGTCAGTCAGACAGCCCACCCCAGCCCTCCATGTCACCCACCACACCTTCTCCGTTGATTTCTCTCTCTCTCTCTGTCTGTGTGTAGATCAGTCAGTCAGTCAGTCAGCCATGGGGATTGCTGCAGATCCTGGCAGCCAATGCACCCAAACTTACTCCTCCTATCCCCATGTATGTTATAACTGTGTATGCATTTTTTTGTGTTTAGTTCTACGAAACGCGAACCTACTCCCCCTATCCCCATGTTTCCCATAGGACCCTGTATTTTCCAACCACGGTTTTACCAACTGCGGAGGTTTACAAGAACATATCCCCCGCGGTGGGGAGGGGTATCTGTATTATTATTTATTAACTCAGTGGGTCAAGGGCTGCATACAGGGCTCTCCCGAGTCTTTCTGATTTAGCACCACACGAGATAACCTACTGAATCATTGCTTGCATCAGAGTATAGTTTGCTAGGAAAAACAGTAAATATTTATTTACATTGATAAATACAGAAGTCTCTTCTCAAATAAATACTGGATGAAGTTGTAACAAAAAGAGCAAGAGACCAGGAAGCTACATTCTTTCCCTAAAGGAGGAACTTTCCATGCAAATCATGTTTGTAAATAGAAAGAAAAATATAGGACAACATAGGATGGACAAGTAACACAATGATAATGAATCAAAACATAGCATTGTGATAAATAACAAAAGTATATTTTCTCTCAATTATAAGGGTTGCACCAAATACAGAATATTCATCATAATGTGTGTCCCCTTTAAGTCAGATATAGTTTAGTGCTCTACATTTAGATAAATTTAGACAGAAGAAACCGACAAATCTGTATTGGGTCTGGGATGTTCCAAAGCAGTGCTTACTAAAATATACTTAAAAACAAGACAGTTATATTATATGTTGATACAAGACATTAATTATAATCCGTCAAAAAAAACACAATTACAAAAATTGGTAATTTCAATCCATAACTGTTTGTGGGACACTGCTGTGCACAATTGGCTGCCACATTTCACCCACAAATATACAGTCAATTCACTTTACAGTATATTCTGTGAAGTGCTTTGAAAAGTCGATAAAATGTGAAAAGCGCTATATCAAATGCAAGGATTATTATTATTATTAAGACACATTCCTGGAGAAACACTCCCGCAACAAAATGGTAATTTCCCTATGCTCTGATCTAACGTACCTTATGCTTCAACAGTCACAATATTTCCTAGATATTCGAACAAGTTGAATTGCCTTTCTCTTTAGATCAGTTAATTTAAGCCAACACTACCCTGCCCCCCACCCCTCTAAGACAGCAGCAGACAGCCCATGGAGTTGCCTGCAAGGCCATCAAGAGTGGTCCTCTGAACATTCACACAAGTCTAGTTGAGTGTTTTGAAATCAATGTTTTTGTTTCTAGGTTTTTGTTACTTTAATATTTCTTGATTTATGGCATAAATCAAGACAGAGTGTGTGCTGCTGACTGAGTGCAGACAGTGTGTGTTGATTACTGGGTGCAGTCACTGTGTGTGCTGGTTACTGGGTGAACTGTGTGTGTCACTGAGCGCAAAGGTACACACCGTTTGTACGCAGGAACACCCCATACAGTCTGCACCACCCACGCACTGTCTGCGTACCCACACCCAGTGACCAGCGTGCGCGCCCACACCCAGTGTATGTGAGGAGGGGGGGGCTTCCTGGGGGGTGCAGACTGTGTGTGCTGGTTACCGGGTGCAGACAATTCAGCGCCCTGGGACATCACCCTGACGTGAAAGGCACGATGCAAGTGTCATTTTGTTGTTGTTGTTGATTACCCAGTGCAGACTCTCTGTGTGTGTGTGTGTGCGCGCTCGCGTGTGCATGCTGGTTACAAGGTGCAGACAAGTCTGTGTGATAATTAATGGGTGCAGACAGTGTGCACATGTGCTGATTACTGGGTACAGACAGTGTGTGTGCTGGATACTGTGCGCAGACAGAACATGCGCTGGTCACTGTGTGTGGGGGGGGGGGCTGGTCACTGTGTGTGGGGGGGGGCTGGTCACTGGGTGTGGGGGGGGGGGGCTGGTCACTGGGTGTGGGGGGGGGGTAGACAGTTGTCATGTAGGGGGATTCCTAGGTGCAGACAGTGTGTTTGCGTGGATTACTGGATGCAGACAGTGTAGGGGTTAGTTGGTGCAGACAGTGTGTGGGGGTGAATGGGTACAGTCAGTTTGTGTGAGCAGTCAATGTGTGTGGGGGGGTTAGGGGGTGCAGTCGGTGTGTTTTAGGGTTAGGGGGTGCAGTCTGTGTGTTGGGGGGGGAGGTTAGGGGCGGCAGACAATGCGTGTGTGGGGGTTAGTGCGTGCAGTTGAATTCAAGATCCTTGTCCTCACTTTTGAAGGCCATCCACGGCCTTGTCCCATCCTATCTCTCCAACCTGCTGACTCCCTACCAACCTGTCCGCCCCCTCCGTTTAGCAGGCTCCGGTCTGCTTCATGTCTCCCGCCTGACCCACTCCACCATCGGTGGCCGGGCTTTCAGCCTCTATGCCCCCACATTCTGGAACTCCATCCCACAGTCCCTTTGCCTCCTCCCATGCCTCCTTCAAGGCTGGTCTCAAGATCCTTCTTTTTGATCGTGCCTTCTGCCACCCTCTCACCTCTCTCCCTCCCCCCTGCCCTGCACCTGCCCCATGCTAAGGTTGCGACCCTTGACTGTTCAGCTCGAGATGTCCTCCAAATATGAAAGGCGCACTACAAATGTGCTGTTGTTGCAGTCTGTGTATGTGTGTTAGTGTGTGTGTGTTAGTGGGTGCAGTCAGTGTGTGTGCATTAATGGGTGCTGTCAGTGTGTAGGTTAGTGGATGCAGTCAGTATGTGTGAGTTAGTGGGTGCAATCACTGTGTGTGTGTGTGTGTGTAGTTAGCGTTTCAGTTAATGGATGCCAACAAGTGTGTGTGTTAGTGGGGAGGGGTTAGTGTGTGCCGACAAGTGTGTGTGTGTTAGTGAGTGCAGAATGCGTGTGTGTGTGTGGGGGGGGGGGGGGGTTAGTGGATACAGACAGTGTGTGGGGGTTAATGGGTGGGGTCAGTCTGTGTGAGGTGGGTGGGGGTTAGTGTGTGTGTAGTCAGTGTGTGGAGGGGGGTGGGGTTAGTGGGTGTTGACAGTGAGTGTGAGGGTTAGTGGGGGTGCAGACGGTGTGTTTGGGGGCCTGTATGTGTGGATGGGTGTAGACACTGTGTGTGTGTGTGCCTGGGGGAGGGCGGAGACAGTCAGTGTGTGTATGCCTGAGGTGGGTGTAGACAGTGTGTGTGTCTATGTGTGTGTACCTGGGGGGATGGAGACAGTGTGTGTGTGCTTGTGGGTGGTGTAGACAGTGTGTGGGGGGGTGTACACAGTGTACGTGGGGGGGGGGGAAGGGTGTAGACAGTGTGTGCCTGTGTGTAGGGGGCGTGTAGACAGTGTGCCTGTGTGTAGGGGGCGTGTAGACAGTGTGCCTGTGTGTAGGGGGCGTGTAGACAGTGTGCCTGTGGGGGTGGGGTGTACACAGTGTGTGTATGTGAGGGAGTGTAGACAGTGTCTGTCTCTGGGTGTGGGTGTCGAGGATGGGTACAGACAGTGTCTGTCTCTCTGTGGGTGTGTTTGTGTGTGGGGGGGGGGTATACAGTGTCTGTCTCTGTGTGTGTGGGGTGTGTGTGTGGGGGGGGGGGGAGTGTGTGTGGGGGTGTGTGTGGGGTGTGTGTGTGTGTGTGTGTGGGGGGGGTGCCTGTGTGTGTGTGTGGGGTGTGTGTGTGTGTGTGGGGGGGGGGGGGGGGTGGGTGCCTGTGTGTGTGTGGTGTGTGTGGGTGTGGGGTGGGGGTGTGGAGGTGTGGGGTGTGTGTGTGTGGGGGGGGGGGGTGTGTGGGGTGTGTGTGTGTGGGGGTGGGGGGGGGTGCCGTGTGTGGGGGTGGGGGGGGGTGGGGGGGGGGGGGTGGGGTGCCTGTGTGTGTGGGGGGTGTGTGTGTGTGTGTGGGGGTGGGTGGGGTGTGTGGGGTGTGTGTGTGTGTGTGTGTGGGGGGGGGTGGTGTGTGTGGGCGGTGTGTGTGTGTGGGGGGGGGGGGGGGTGTGGGGTGTGTGTGTGTGTGTGTGGGGTGTGTGTGTGTGGGGGTGTGTGTGTGTGTGTGTGTGTGTGTGGGGGGGGGGGGGGTGTGTGTGTGTGTGGGGTGTGTGTGTGGGGGGTGTGTGTGTGGGGGGGGTGCCGTGTGTGGGGGGGGGGCTGGTTACTCACATCTGCTGGATCTCCATTGTCGCCGCCTGTTCCAGAACGCGCAGAGGGAACGCGGCGCCCCGCACCATTCCACTGCACTGGGGGGTCTCAGCAGCTCCGCCGCCTCTCAGCTCCCAGGGCCCCGCCACACAGCGCCATCACACACAGCCCCGCCCGCCCGCCCGCCCTCTGTGTCTCTCCTCTCCGCACCCCGCCCGCTCTCTGTCTGTGTGTGTGTCTCTCCTCTACCTCTGCACCCCGTTTTCTCTCTCTCTCTCTCTGTGCCTCTCCTCTCTGCACCCCGCGCTCTCTCTCTCTGTGTGTGTGTCTCTCCTCTCTGCACCTCTGCCTGTCTCCTCTGCACCGCTGTGCGCTGCCTCCTCTCTGCAGCTCTGTGTGTGTGTATGTGGTGTGTGTGTGTGTTGTATCCCCTCTACACTGTCTGCGTGCAGGATCCTCTCTCTCTCTCCCCCACTCTCAGTCGACCTGCTATCGCCGCCTCCTATTCCCTTTCTCTGCCTCCTCCTCCAGCTGTCCACTCCGCACACCGCTCCGCGTCTTCAGCACACCAATTCACGTCTGTGTGCGTTCACATCTTTCTCCTTCCCTCTTCCTCACCCCCATCCCACGCCAAACCACAGCACGACCTCCCCCGCGCTCTGCGCTAAACACTTGTCACCGAGAACAAGGGAGGCCGAACCGTGAACTCCCTCCTCTGGCTTTGGAGGACTTCAGAGCGAGAAACCCCACCCTCTCCCATCTGGCGTGTGAGCAGTGCATTCAACAGCAGCAATGCCAAAATCCATGCCTCCAGGCAATCAGCAAACCAGCTGCACACCTTTCTCAAGTGCTGATCTCCCCCCCAACCCCAGGGTGACATGCAGTGTGTCCTGGCTCAAGTTCACACTTTGCGTTAGTGGAATCTATAATAATAATCCTTGCATCTGATATAGCGCTTTCCACATCTTATCAACGTCCTAAAGCGCCTCACTGAATACACTGTAAAGTGAATTGACTGTATATATTTGTGGGCGAATCGCGGCAGCCAATTGCGCACAACAACAACAAATTGCACTTATAAATTGCCTTTCAAGTCGGGAGGACGTCCCAAGGCGCTGCACAGGAGGCGTGTGACCCGAGCTGGGAGGGGAGTGTTCTGGATGGGGTAAGAAACGTAGGGGAGGTCGAAAAATTAGAGGGGGGAACAAGGCACGGTCGAAAAGGAAAGTCTTCAAACTGGCCTTGAAAGAGGAAAGGGAGGAAACAAGACGGAGGGATTGGGGGATGGAGTTCCATCGGGTGGGAGCGCACAGCAGTGTCCCACAAACAGTCGTGGATTGAAATCACCAATTTTATTGTGTTTTTTATTTGGAGGGATTATTATTAGGCGTGGAATCTATTCTGCTGCATGCACATATGGAGTGAAATGCAGCCTTTGAACTTCCAATTTTGCATGGAATAGGTATGCATCGACAACAACAAATTAAAATTTGTACAGGGCAAGAAGAACAGAAGTCGCTGGGAACACTCAGCAGGTCAGGCAGCATCTATGGAGAAAGGAAAAGTGAATCAACCTTTCGGGTCCACTGCACTTCGTCAGAACTTGGACATGTTGGGAAGGAGAAGCTGACAGAGAGGCAGGGTGGGGCAAGGAAGACAAGGGAGAAAATGTGGTCTATACTGGACAGGAGATGATGGGGTTAAAAAATAATTACAAACCAAAGAGATAAAAGGTGTGTCTAGGAACGGGATGATGTGGTAGTGGTTACAGAAGACGAGGAAGATGAATTATTGGTCTGAAATGGGGTTGAAGTGTGACCAAAGACATGGTCGAAGAGGAGGGTCCTGAGACTTGCCTTCAAGGAGGCAACGACAACAACAAAATTACATTTATAGAGCGCCTTTCACATCAGGAGGACATCCCAAGGCATGGAAGGGAGCAAGACAGAGAGACTGGGATGGAGTTCCAAAAGCTGGGGGGGCAGAGAGGCTAAAGCCCAACTGAGAATGGTGGGGCAGGCTGAGAACATGGAACAGGCCGGGGTACAGCGTGTTCACAAAGCCATGTTAACCCTATTTTTCTGTGGTGCACTGACCCACAACTGAAACATGTGGAAGAAGGATGATAATTGTATTGTATTCAATACAATTGTGTTCAACTGTACTTAGATAACTAGAAGGAATGGTATGAGCTCCATCGGATAATGATCACTCGCTGTGTTCAGTGCATCATCTTGCGTAACATGGATGGAGTGACGAGGAACTTACGGGTATCAGACATGGTTACTCTCAACACTTCTGCAACAGAAAATATAAGCTAATTGCAGGAAAAAATCAGGGGGGTAACGTGACTTTGGCGAACACCCTATATTAGTGACATACCACATTATTAACACAATAACTGAACTTATACAGGGAAGTGTTTACATTATAAATGTTTTGTACTAAACAATAAAAATACAATCAACCTGAAATGTGCATTGAATACATTTTGAGAATGTGCTTATGACAAAACATTTACAATAAAATTAGACTGGGAGTAGTTTCCTAATTGACATTCAACTTGTGAAGTGCCTTGAGACATCTTCCCAATGTGAAAGATACCAACTGCAGGTTTTAAGTAACTTATTCCAGTTACTGCCATACATTGAATGATGGTCTCTGCACTCCTCTTTTGTAATAATACAGTAATAACTGCTTTTTACAATTTTATTCAAAATATGAAACTTTTATCAAGAGGCTACTTTTTAACTAAAGAGTATTTGCATTACACATCTCAAATATCATATGATTGTTAGTGTGCAGAATTCTAACCAATTTAAACCTCAAGCTATTAAATTGCTTCAAGTATGGCCATGTAGACCATGTTTTATTACAGATTTCATGCCAGTAGCATGTACAGTACCTGCATTTGTAAACCGAAAATGCCAATAAATCAAGAATGACATTCGTATCTGCAAAGATATAATGATCCTAAATTATAATCCAAGCATTTTATTTTTATACAGCTCCATATCACATGGTCAAAATGACAAGATTTACTGAAATGTGAAGTGATTGTATTTTGTCGGCAAGACCGACAATTTGCATGCTGCAATGTCCCATAAACAGCCATGAAATTAATGTTTTATCTTGGGGATTGTTGGCCATGACACTGGGAGAAACTCCTTTCTCTTTTCAAATAGTACCATGGCATCTCTCCGTAGTACACACCCGAGCAAGCAAATGTAAATTCAATTTAACTTCATCTGAAGTAAATCTTCCCCTAAATCCTTCACTTTCCTTCTTAATGTCATATTATTTTGATTTTTCCTGATCTCTAAATATGTGACTTCCTTTTCCTCTAATGTACATCATCGGTTTTCTGTTCCAATTTAGTCTTGAGCTCCTTTTGGACTTTGAGCCCCAAGAGACTATATTTAATTTGGGTCAGGATGATTGAATTTGCAGCTCCAGTAGAAATAGTGTTTCTTTTCCTCTGGTTCTCCGTTGTATATGTTTTCTCTTTCACACAATTGCAACCGCCTCTACCACATTTTCACTCTAAATCCTGGAATCAAATATTCCTTGGTTTGCCACCCTCACCAATAGATTGCACTAAGATCGCCTACTTTTGTATCTGTATATTGCTGCCTCATCTGTTTTTCACAAATACAAGATGTGATGATGATAATAATAATAATCCTGGCATTCAATATAGCACATTATCACATCTTAGAGAGCTATGGAATAATAATATTCTGTGAAGCACTTTGAGACATCGCCCACATGTAAAGGGCAAAGAAAATTATTATTCAGCACTGGGAAAGTGTGTCTCATATGCAAGGCAATTGAGTACCACTAACAGCATTGCCCAGTCATTTACCTTGAGCCAACAAGTTACTTCAAATTTGAAGAGCTGTAATTTTATTTTATCAAGTTTCCTTTTTGCTTTTGCTTGTGCGAGAAATGGAAGCAAAGTGAGAAAAGGCGTGATCACTCGTCCAAAACATTGTGCTTCACAGATGGTCCAGTGGGTAAAAGCTCAGTCTGTGCTGCACTACATTGAATTGCATAGCAAGATACAACCATGGAAACGTGCCATTTGGCGCAACATTAAGTCACACATACCAGAAGGTGAGAGGTTTGTACCCTAGTCTGTGCAGAAATCACTGATCTCAGACAGGGAAACAGTTGGGGGCACTTCAACTATTGATTGCACCACTGATTCAGGATAATAATAATCCTTGCATTTGATGCAGCACTTTTCACATCTTATAGACGTCTCAAAGCGCTTCACAGAATATACTGTAAAGTGAATTGATTGTATATTTGTGGGCGAAACGCGGCAGCCAATGAAATGCGGCAGTGTCCAACAAACAGTTGTGGATTGATATAACCAATTTTTTTAAATATAAATTATTATTAGGCATGTGGAGTAAGGAAACATGCCCAAGGTTTTGCCCTGCCTGGAATCAAATCCAGGTCTCTCGCTTGTAACTCGTTGGACAGTCAGTGTTTCAGATCCGAGCTGGGGTCAGAGATCGGGGAGGGTGGAGGGAAAGGAGGGGATTTGGGGTGACCGATGGGACCGTTGAAGAGGAGGGTCTTGAGGCGGGACATGAGGAAAGCTAGGGAGGGGTGAGGCAGAGGGACTGCGGGATGGAATTCCGGAGGTTAGGGGCAGAGTGGCTGAAGGCTCGCTCGCCAATATATTTACAGAAAATACTGTATTCTGGGGGAGTGGGGGGAGGATCGGGGACATGGAGCAGGCCAGAGCTCATTGAGTGGAGGGAGCAGGCGAGTTAGTAGAGGGTTAGGCGGTTGTAGATGTAGGGTGGGGCAAGGCCATAAAGGGCTTTGAAGGTGAGGACCAGGATCTTGAATTGAATCCTCTGGGTGATGGGGAACCAATGGAGTTGGGCAAGAATGGGGGAGATAGGGTCATGGTTTGCAGTGGTAGAGGACATGGGCCACAGAGTTCTGGATGATCTGCAGCCTATGGAGGGAGGCGTTGGGAAGGCCGACAAGCAGTGCGTTGGCTTAGTCAAGCCTGGATGTGATGAAGGCACGAATAAGACTGTGGAACACCTCTTCCTGGGTGTGTTCTCCCACCCGACCCGCCCTACTATCAGTGGCCAGTCTTTCAGCCTCTCTCCCCCCCACACATTTTGGAACTCCAATCCCAGTCGCTTCACCTCGCTTCTTCCCTTGCCTCCTTCAAGACCGGTCTCAAGACCCTCCTCTTCGATCATGCCTTCTGCTGCTCTCCCAACTCTCTGCCTTCCCTCATCCCAACCCTGCCCCTCCCCCCCACCATACTCGTATCCTGACCCCTAACTGTTCAACGCCTTAGGACATCCTCCCGACATGAAAGGCGCTCTACAAAACTAATTGTGTTGTTTTGCATGGATGGTTTAGAAAATCAAAATCCATATGATTTTTATTGGAACATTGATTTGCTCCACAAATGGACAATTGTCCTTACTTGTGAACTCTAGAGCAGTGGTTCTCAACCTTTTCAGTAATATACCACTTGTTCATTTTCAACATTATCGTGTACCCCCACCCAACCACATATACACACACACACACACACACCACCTCCCTGATTCCACTTGCATTTTATGACCAAGCTTTTCTTATATAACAAAATAACTAGCACATACAAAACGAGGGGAATAACAATTAAATATACAATTTGGAAGGCTATAGAATGCTAAATAAGAGAGCTAATAAATCAACGTACCACCACCTGTACCTACTGGAAATAATTTTGTACCCCCTGGAGTACATGTACCCTGGTTGAGCACCGCTGCTCTAGAGGATATGTTTTTCTACAAGAGAGCATCTCAATAAAGTATGCTAACCAGCTATCTATTTACATATGTAGATCCTTTGCAAAATAAACCTGTTTTTATAATTCATATAGCATCAATGTGGATTACATAAGAAAATTATTAAGGTACCACCATTATTAAGGTACCAAATTCCTAAAAATTTAATTTCTAGGGATTCCACAGATTGAACGCACCGAGATGCTGCCCATCGTGAAGAGCGCTAAGTTTAATCAGAACAGCTTGCTTCAGCTTAACCTTGGAGGTTGATCGTGTTACATCCAATGAATTCAAAAACAGTTGTCCATGGGACTTCAATAAAATAATGAAAAGTTACCTTCTGACTGATGAAGGTCAAAGTTATTTATTTTTGGCTACTGAAGCCGGTCTATGAATTGAACTGTCTTGGATGCCAGACTTGCAATGTTCAAAGAACTGACCATGTTTGATCTTAGCCTCTGAAAATGGAAGTTGTTATTGTTGAATTCCTCCTTTCATTTTGCGTGTTCTGCTCCTCACTCCCCAAAAGCTTACCTAGACTTTTCTTTTTAACCACATTTTTAAAATTAACTTTCTTCCCCTTCCCACCTCTCTGCAGCTCAGATTCCCAGTTAGCTCTGAATTGCTTTGAGATGTCCTCTCAACAAGAACGATGCTAATTAAGTACAATTGTTTTTTTTTATTACAAAATTATAAGTCTTCCTAGAAGCTGGGACCCCGTTAGTTCTTTCATGTTTGATGCATTGGAGTGCATTGGGGATATAAATGATGCCATGTGGATTCCAGTATGATATAAACAAATGACAGTGTCACAAATATCTTGTTTTAATGCCTTATAAATTGGGAACTATACAGCATTATTTCCTTACAATGGCGATACGTACTGTATAATGTTGGTAGTTTGTAAAAATCCAGATAGTCCCCTATCTGCTGTTAGCTAAGCTCAGTTGGAGCATCGTCGAAGCCCATAGTTGAACTCAGTTCTGCGTAAGAGACTGCAAAATCAGTGAAGCTCCTGTTTCAATGAACAACTAAAACCACCTCCAACCAGCTGGAACTAGTGATATATTGTACCTTTTTTTTCAAATGAAAGCTATATTCAAGGCTGTATATCCTTATATTATATTGCCAGGCCTCAGTTAACCCTATTTATGTTTTTTTAAAGAAAACGCCTGTTCCTTGTAATCGTAGTGATAACATTAATTGTTCAGCTACGTTATGTAAATAAAACTGACTATAATACACAAAAGGCACTCCTCGCCCCATCACCACAATCACTGCAGTGAAGGACAAACAAGAAAGCTATTATCATAAACACATAATAGACATGTGTCCCAAACAAGAAGCCTGCTTTGTGTGGGACAACAGTTTACATTTCTAAGCAGTTAATCAGACTGAATGCATATTTTGTCATCTACGCTTCAAATATTATTCAATTGATCATGTTTATGGTATATGTAAACAGAAACGTGCAGCTGCAATCAGTAGAATTGAGAGTTGGCAGCTAGATCAGCTGAGGGGTGAGCTATCTGTGAATGTAGCTCAGTTGGTTGCACTCTTGCCTTTAAGTCAGAAGGCTATGAGTACAGATGGAAGATAAAAAAAAGGATACTAATTTCACAGCTGTGTGTAGGACATTGGTGTGCATCAACTGACTCAGTGTTTCCTTATAAAACACTAATACTATATTTCAAAATAAAATCCTGTGAATTGCTTCGAGATGTCTTGATATTTTCATGAAAAAGAATTGGTCACTCAATCCACAACTGTTGTGGGACAATGAATAACAACAACTTAGATTTATATAGTGCCCCCCATGCTGGACGGCGTCTCAGAGCACTTCACAATAACGGATCCTGGGACCAAGCCAGGGGCAGGGGTAGAAAGGTGACCAAAGGAACGGTCGACGAAAAAGGTCTTTAGCTGGGACCTGAAACTGGGAAGAGAGGGGGGAGAGGCGAAGGGAATGAGGAAGGGAATTCCAGAGCCTTGGCGCTTAGTGACTGAAGGCACAGCCGCTGATGGTGGAGCGGAGGATTCGGGGACAAGGAGGCCAGACATGGTGGAGCGAAGGCAACAAGTGCTGGTTTGAGGAGAGAGGTCGGAGAGGTAGTGGGGTGCAGAGGGGTGGAGGGATTTGAAAACAAGGGTGAGGACCTTGAAATCAATCCTCTCCAGGACAGGGAGTCAGTGAAGTCTGGCAAGGACTGGGGTAATGGGCGAGCGAAAGTTTGCTGAGAGTGAGAATGCGGACGGCAGAGTTTAGAATGACTTGGATTTTATGGATTGTAGTGGAGGGGAGACCAGCGAGGAGGGCATTGGAATAGTCCAGCTGAGAGTTGACAAAGGCATGGACCAGGGTTACAGTGGCTTTTGGGGCGAGATATTGCTGGAGATGGGCGATTCGTCGGAGGTGGAAAAAAACGGTGCTGGTGAGGGACTGGATATGGGGGAGGAAGGACAGTTGGGGGTCGAACCTGACACCTAGGTTACGCACGGGTTTGGAGAGTTTGGGGGCAGGCCGGGAAGGTGGAGGAGGTGAGGTGAGAGCCATGCGATTGAAGACGTTGACGAGAGCCAAAGAGTATGGCTTCCGTCTTGTCAACATTCAGCTGCGGGAAGTTCGCGCTCATCCAGCTCCTGATGTTTGACAGGTAGGCTGACAGAACATCAGGGGACTGGGGGTCGCCAGGTGGGGTGGAGAGACGGAGTTGACACGAGCACCAAGGTTTCGGGCGCAGCGGCTGGGAAACTGTTCATTCAATCAATCCCACTGACTTGCCCTATCCCCACACACCTCCCAGCCTCCATCTTCATCCACCCTCATGAAATCTACTTTCCTCTTTATTATTATAAACAAAGCGCTGCCCGTGACAGTGAGTGACAGTTGACGGCCGGAAATAAAGGGCGGAACCTGCGACCTCCGCCGGATGGGGAGCAATATTTTGAACGGAACGGAATGGGCCGGAAGTGCGGTGCTGGGCAGCGCTGGGGGAATCCGCCGCTGCTGCTGCTGCTGCTGGGCTGTGATTTGACTCCCAGGTTTCTGGCCTTCGCTCTGACCCCGGGCACGGCATGAACTCCACCCGCCAGCAGGTCAGTGACCTCACACAGGGGGTGGTGACCTCACACAGGGAGGGTGGCATCACACAGGGGGGTGAACCTCACACAGGGGGTGAACCTCACACGGGGTGACATCACACCAGGGCGAACCTCACACAGGGGGGTGAACCTCACACGAGGTGACATCACACCAGGGCGAACCTCACACGGGGGTAACATCACACAGCGGTTGAGCCTCACACAGAGGTGACATCACACAGGGGGCGAACCTCACACAGGGAGTGACATCTCACAGAGGGTGAACCCCACACGGGGTGACATCACACCGGGGCGAACCTCACACGGGATGACATCACACAGCGATTGAACCTCACACAGGGGGTCACATCACACAGACGTGACATCACACAAGGGGCGAACCTCACACGGGGTGACATCACACAGGGGGTGAATCTCACACGGGGTGACATCACACGGGGTGAATCTCACACGGGGTGACATCACACGGGGTGATATCACACAGGGGGTGACATCACACGGGGGGGCGAACCTCACGCAGGGGGTGACATCACACAGAGCTGACATCACACAGGGGATGACATCACACTGGGGGTGGGGGGTAAAATCGTTAGGGTGTGACAATTGAGTGACAACAGCAACTTGGCTTTATGTGCCATGATGGGGGAGGGTGTTGAAGGTGATGGGTGCGTGGAGGAGTGTGACCCCCATCGGCTCAGTGAGCTGCTCCCTTCTTCCTGGAGTTTCTCCCCCAATTAATTCCCAAGCTTCCCGCATGTGCACGTGGATGTCTGAGGATCGTGTGGTGCTGCTGCTCGTCTGGATGTTTTAGCCAACATGTCCTCAGATTAATTGATCATTCGATCTATAGCTATTCATTGGGTTCCTGTAATTTTCTACCAAAACAGTCGCACTCGCTTACGATTACTCATGAAGTGTTTTGACATGGAGAGATGCTTCAAAATATAGTATACACAGTACATTTTCATTCTGTCAGATAAAAATGTGACTTCACATGTGATCTGAGCCCCGTAACCCCGGAGAATTTTATATATAATTTTATATATGTGTTGTATAGAATATGGTAATGTTAGAAATTGGACTCGAAGGCAATATCTCAAATAATAAGAAAGCATGGCTTTATTTGTCAACTATATTTGAGCAAATAAAACACAGTAAATTCTTTAATAATAACAACCAGTTAACTTTTACTGCACAAAGTAAAACATACTACCCTCAGATGCTTCTCCCTTTTAATGGTCACTTTCTTGCTGGAGGTAAATTCCCTCACTCCCGTAAGTACACACTTCTCCTATCCGAATCAACGAAACCGGTAATACCAGATTCCATTGGGGAAGTCGCTGACCACCAGCTGCCTCACAACAGGCTGCCTCCTGCTGCGATGATCGCCAACTATTTTAAAGTTACAACTTTCTGTTATGTGTTTCTAACTCCAATTTAGCACATGTGACATTCCAAACATGGAATTCAAAGATTGTTTAGTCCCAATCACATTTCCTTCTACAGGGTACCCCCAACGATGATCAAGATTTAATCTTAGGAATGTGAGAGTTCTTCTGAAACAAATTATGAAAAGTTCAATTCAAGTTAATTGTCCTTCCTTGATGCCTTCACATCATCATAATGTTCGAGTCCTACCTCACAAACCGCCAGCAGTAGATCTCCACAAATGGCTTTTCCACCCGCTCTCACCCAGTAACCTGTGGGGTACCCCAGGGATCCATCCTTGGCCCCTCCTCTTCCTCATCTATATGCTCCCTTTTGGGGACGTCATCCGCAGACATGGGGCACACTTCCACATATACGCGGATGACACCCAACTCTATTTCTCCACTTCACTTTGCGACCCCCAGTCCCCTGATGTTCTGTCAGCCTGCCTGTCAGACATCAGGAGCTGGATGAGCGCAAATTTCTTGCAGCTGAATGTTGACAAGATGGAGGCCATACTCTTTGGCTCTCGTTAACGTCTCCATTCACATGGCTCTCACCTCCTCCACTTTCCCGGTCTCCCTTTGAAACTCTCCAAACCTCGCCTTTGGTCACCTTTCTACCCCTGCCCCTGGCTCGGTCCCGGGCTCCACTATTGTGAGGCACTCTGAGACGCCGTCCGGCGTGGAGGGCGCTATATAAATCAAAGTTGTTGTTGTTGTAAAGTCCTTTCCAGATCTTGTCCAAGCAGATTGGATTGCACCAAGACTTCCAATTAATCGGGACAATCTCAGGTTAACTCGAAGCCACGTATTACTGATCTCGCGAATGTTGACTGTTGGGTACTTGGAGACAAGACATCCTTCCAAATAAGGATTGCACCAAATCTTCTCTTGCATCAAGTTTTCCATCAACACAATCACAGAACTCAAAACACAGACCTCACTCCATTTGGTTCAAATTCCCTCTCACATTCCTTAAGATCAATAAAAATTGTCCCAGTTCTTACACACACCCTGGGTATCAAACAATTACTTTAACCATAATCTTAGGTAACATAACTATGAATTGGATTGGGTATTGCTTCTCATATTGACCTGTTTCAAACTACTTAGAATAAATTATTTCGAAGTTGATTGTGGCTTATTACATGAAAGAGAATTAAGGTCCAAAATTCGGTGGAGAGCTGCTCCAAGGGGAGAGGAACACAGCAAATCTATCTACAGTGCGGGGACGGACTGCAGGGATCGCCAACACTTCATCCCATGAGACAGCACTGTGTCTCTGCATGACCCTGGCATGGCAAGGAGGATGGCGGAGAAGGGGCAAGAAGGCATTTTATATAATTGCTCAATATTTACGTGTAAAATCCACTATTTTTGTACCAAATGTAAACACACCAAAAAATAAACACCCGAATGAATGTTTTGATAAAAAAAAACGCTTCAAGTTAAGAATACTTGATTTTTGTTTGCTAATTTCCTGGACTGGTGCTATATCGAGTTATCCAGTCAGGTCAACGCGAAACCTTGGGCAAGTTTCCTTGCTCCACACACCTAATAATCCCTCCCAAAAAACAAAACATTTGTCATTTCAGTCCATGACTGTTTGTGAGACATTGCTATATGCAATTGGTTTCGGCATTTTTGCACACAAGTATACAGTCAATTCACTTTACAGTATATTCTGTGAAGTGCTTTGAGACGTCTAGAAGACATAAAAAGTGCTATATGAAATGCAAGGTTTATTATTATTTATTATTCACATGTGTCGGCAAATCTATGTTAAGAACATCCTACAAATAAGAATCTCTAAACTTAATGTGTTGATAAGAGAGATATTCATTTGGAGTGAAACTATCACTGTTTTTTCTTGTCTTCAAGTGAAGATTGAGGTTTGTTTTTTTAAAAGGTTCATTTTTTCCTGAAGGCCCTAATTCATGTTGAGTTCAGTACTATTGGTGCCACTAGTTGAGCAGATGTACAATTTGCCAAGTGCCAGAAACAAAAATTGTTGTTCAATTTACTTCTTTCCAACGCCTGAGGATAATTCTAGTGCCCCAACCATTGCCTGGCTCAACCCAACTAAATTCAGTAAACATTTGCTATGAATTTAGTGCTCACCTTTGCACTTGAAACTGAACCATCGGGGGAACTTCACCCTTTGTCACAAACGTACAATGCAGCTTCCTCAATGATTGCCTCCTTGTGCTAAACTTGTTCTTTTCTCTCTTGCTCATAATCTGAACCCCAAGAACCTACACTTTTATTTCAAAATTCAATATTAACTCCCACTCAAATAGAAACATTTATCTTTTGCTCCAGCAATCCTTACAATGTATTTAAGGTCAAAAGACATACATTTTTATTTATATTGTTATTGAAATTTCAATAATTCCTTTGAAATGCTTACATCCTGAAGAGCAGGGTGTACGTTTTTGCTATTTAATGTTGTATTTGTGTTGTCGAGGTGGCACCTTTCTGGTGAGACACAAAGAATTGAGGTCCCATCTGCCTATTGATTACCTGTTAAAGATGGTGTGATATTATAATAATCATCATCATAACAATAATAATTCTTGTATATGGTGTAGCGCTTTCCACGTCTTCTAGACGTCTGAAAGCACTGCACACAATATACTGTAAAGTGAATTGACTGTGGGCAAAACGCGGCAGCCAGTGTCCCACAAACAGTCGTGGATTGAAATTACCAATTTTTTTTCAAGGGATGTTGATCAGACATGTTGAGTAATGAAACTTGCCCAAGGTTTTGCCCTGCTTGGAACCAAACCCAGGTCTCTCACTTGTGAGGCGAGTGCTTTAACCACTGACCTACAGATCTCCCCTGTATTAGTAGAAAACATGAGAATTTGCTAAGCAAAAGGAGACCAAGGTCCATCTAGTTCACCTTCCACCATCCTGGCAGTCACGTGCACATGTCGTGTCCCAATTGATATATTTGTCCCAAGATATCATTTCATAACAGAAATCTATCTGATTTGTTCTTGATATAATCAACAATTCTTGCTTTCATTGTTTCCCTGGGGAGTTTACTACTCTCTGTAGTGTTTCAGCAGAATTATTTTGAATTTATCATCCTTCAATCACAGGTTGTGTCCTCTAGTTCTATAGTTCAGTACAAGATAAAACAGCTGGTAATGATCTACATTATCTAATTCCTTTAGAATCTTAAAGACAGTAATCATATCACCTCTTAATCTTCCAAGGGAAAGAAGACCATCTTATTTGAAAAGAGAAGTATGATGATGTTTTTAGACTATTATTATTTATACATAACCTACCTTCTCCAGAACTCGTCCTATGATGTCACCCAAAGTGTAGAAGAAGAGCCATTAATAGATCACCCACTTCTCTATGCCGATGTTCTGGTTGGTGATCTGCGGCCCTATTTCCAAGGTGTGCCATCAGTGTGGTGGAGCGTCCTCTTGACAATTCTGCACGTGAGTGTTTGCTTTCCTTCAATGCAACTTTTCACCTTGAGAGATTCTTTGGGATGTAAATTGTTGGAGATGTTTTAATTATAGTGGTGTACTTGAAAATGAACAGACTTTACAGTAATGTCCTCATTAATATTTTCTGTTAACTGGCCAATGACTATTCTTTGTAGGTGGGTGGGGGGTGAGGAAGAGACAAGGTAAGCAGGGGCTGAGCTGGCTTCAAGGTGACAAATTGTGCAATAAAACCGAGTCAACTTTCTGTGGTTGTCTTAATAGTCCAATTTCACCTGAGTCAGGTGGGTTTGCAACCAAAGTAACAGGCCAGGCCTTGTCCTCTTTCAGTCTGCCTTCAAAGCCTGCATTAACTCATTGATCCCAAGGCTGTAAGCAGTGCTTTTATTGTTTCCTGCCCTCTACTGTACAAATAATAAGACAAAACCTGATTTCCCCCGCTCCCTCCTCCCCCCCCAGTAAATGTGCTCCACCTCTACGCTTGTATTTTGTCTTTGAGAGACCTGGGTTCAATTCCAAGCAGGATGAAACCTTTGGCAACTTTTCTTACTCCACATGTGTCCCTCAAAAAAAACAATGATAATTTGATCACTCAATGCATGACTGTTTGTTTGATGCTGCTGTGCACAATTGGCTGCCACGTTTCGCCCACAAATATACAGTCAATTTACTTCACAGTCTATTCTGTGAAGTGCTTTGAAAGATCTAAAATATGTGAAAAGAGCTTTTTTAACTGGAAGGTTTATTATTATTAAATTATTGTACACGCTGCTCGATGGATGTGACATACCTTCCACTTATTCACCAATTTACAGAAATTACAAGTTTAAATTATTTTGCTTTTAGTATTTTAGCCGTATCTGGAGAATGAGTGTGAAAGCTGAGCTCCCCGCAGACAGATTTAAAGATTTGCTTATCGTGGCATTCAGCTGTTGATTAGCAGGGTAAAATAACAATTTAGATTTATACAACGCCCTTCACACAAGGTATCGTCCCGGAGGATACCAGCATTTGAATTGCTTTTAGTTTAAAAACTCACTATCTTGCTAACAGACTGGTAAATTGGGACTGCCAAAGTCCAATGTGTTCCAGCTTCACAAAAGTTGCCATTAACAACAACAAAATTACATTTATATAGCGCCTTTCACATCGGAAGGACGTCCCAAGACGCTGGATAGTCAGTGTTTCAGACCCTAGCTGGGGTTCGGATTGGGGAGGATGGAAGGAAAGGAGGGGATTTGGGGTAACTGATGGGACCGTCAAAGTTGAGGGTCTAAAGGTGGGACTTGAAGGAGGCTAGGGAGGGGCAAGGCGGAGGGATTGTGGGATGGAATTTCAGAGGTTGGGGGCAACCTCTGATTAGCAGAGGTTGAAGGCTCTCCGCCGATGGTGGGCAAGTGGGTCAGGGGACATGGAGCCCAAAGAGCGGAGGGAGCGAACAGGTTGCTAGGGGATTAGGAGGTGACAGAGATAGAGTTCTGGATGATCTGCAGCGTATGGAGGGAGGAGTTGGGAAGGCCAACAAGCACTATGTTGGCGTAATTGAGCCCAGACGTGATGAAGGCATGAATGAGAGTTTCCGTGTCTTGAAGTGTGGGGTTATGGCAGAGTTGGGCAATGTTGCAGAGGTAAAGGAAGGCAGAGCAGGTCATGGCTTGGATGTGGGGGAGGAAAGACAGTTAAGGATCGAACAAGACACCTAAGTTAACTGGCTTAGTGACCTCACGTATTAAGAAATATATTGGGGGTAAATAGAGTTTGCCTCCAGTCCTCTCAACTAGATTCAAAGTGATGTACAGTATATCAAATTTGACAGCCAAATTGTCACCAGTAATTTCTACATATTTACTGGAAGCTGCAAAATGCTTATATATCATAGGCTGTTTTGGAATGTAAATACAGTAAAAGCCTGTTTATCCGGTACCCGCAGGACCTGGCCAATGCCGGTTAAAGCGCCTGCCGGATATTCAGGTGGCCCACGGCAGAAAACCCACTACAAAAAAATTAAAGTTCTTTTAACACACACCATACCCATCAGATTAAATAATAACAGATAATAACAGAATATTGTATTGGTACTTATTGTTAAAATTAATCTCTTGTGCTTCTCACCTTTACTGATTGAGATTTACAGTCAGTGATTCTTTTTTAAATGGAGGACGCCAAGCAGGTGAAAAAAACAGCAGCGCGATTTTAAAGTCGCGCGGCTTTAACAGCAGCAAGCTGATAATCCTAGACTCTACTAGCGGCAAACCGAAATACTGCACATGTGCGACAATGTGGGTTATTGGCTAGGGTTATCTGCTTACTGCTGGAATGGCTTTAAAATCACACTCCCTTTTTTTCACCCACTTGGCGTAATCCATTTTAAAAAGAATTGCTGGATTGTAAACCTCAACTGCAGCATCATGGCTTCAAGCGCAGCATCTGCCAGCAAAGGTAAAAAGCACAAGAGAGTAGTTTTAACGATAAGTACCAATACAATATTCTGTTTTTATGTTATTATTTATGAATTTACGAATGCTACACTGCTATTGTTCCAGATAAGTTCCAATTTATCGAATGGGGACTTTTTTGCCGTGCCGGTTATACGGAAGTGCCAGTTCATCGAGTCATGGATAAAAGGTCTTCTAAAAGACCTACTTCTAAAAGTGATGTATTTCTTATTTAGCAACTCCTGTTGTATGATAGGACGCTGATTTCAGGCTACAGGCATCGAAAGGCACTTTGAAGATTTTGTGTGCTTGATATGAGAAGCAAAATACATTTATACATGAACTTCTTGTTTTTAACAGGAATTGTAAGTGATACCATGAAGTGGGGTCATTTGAAAAGCCATTGGTTTTCTTTATTAATAAGGTCTCTCACATTGGTGAAAATCATTTGAGTTGCAGTTGAGGCTCTGCTTTATCATGTGCGATATCAAATGCAAGGATTATTTATTATTATTCCTTGTACAGTTGTGAGTTTACTATTTTGGGGACTGTATTGGGCATTCTTGAATAATTGTCTTTGTTTTGCTTTTCTAGGTGGTGTTTGTTGCTTTATCATTTACTCTCGCCTTTGTATGTAGTCCATCCACTGCTGCTTGTGAAAAAGTCATTCTATTAGAAGTTCCAAAAATAATTATTATGGCAAAAATTTGCCTATGGGTTCTCTTCGCTCTCTTTGGCTGGTATGTACATGCTCAGCACTCCAAGGTGAGGAATAGAGGATATCTTCAACTGTATCGCTCCACAAGGCACCTGAAGCATTTGCCCATCTTTGTCCATTCTACGGGTAAGTAGTAAACTTATTAATTGAGGAAAGAAGTATCTGCCTACCACGGCCTTTAGTTTGGGTTGCCAGAGTTTCGCCTACAATCCTGGGTGTATAGATACTTAAGGTGCAATATTTTATACAGTTCTGTAGTAATCTTGCTTGTGGTTCTGTGACGTATTTCTGCTTTTCTTCGCGAGGAAATGCGGAACCTGAGGTGAACGAGATTTTGCAGCTTGGTCCCGAGGTGTAAATGTGTAACTTCCAAAATTAGAAACACAGCATTCTGTAAAGAGCATGGGATGCTGTAGCAGTGAATGAAACCTCCATGAACTGGTTTGGAATCCAATTGTAAAGTAATGTTTACTTTACAATTGTAGTAATAGTGAGCAGCTCCCAAGACCAGAGGAAGCCTTTAGCAGCAATGTGGCAATTCCTGATTAAAGTCCAGTTTCCTGCAGGGTATTGTAGTCATCGGTAAGGCTTCAAATTGTTTATTTACCCACTTCAAAAAGGAAGTAACAATGAAAGCCAAACTATCCTGAAATGTATGCAATGATTAAGAACCTATTACTGTTGCTTTACTTCAAGAGGAAACTGAGCAGGGAAACATAAACTGGCTGTTGAGGTCCCAGACCTTCTGCTAGTGTGTGAGAGAAATTCCTATCCATTAAACAAACCTGTGTGATACAAAGATGATCAGTGTCACGGCATTCATTCCCTGGATTGAGCGGGATAACCTTGAAACCAATTCAGATCTATGAGACCCCACACACTTTTCCTCTTCCTCCTCCCCTTCCCTGAAGGAGGATAGTCACTAGTTGGTCATTCGTCATTCAATATCCACTAAGGCTCAACGCAAAATTAAAATGTTGTAAAAAAAATTAAACCTTGCTGTACATTACATATTTGAAGCTGTTCCAGACATTAATCTTTGGGAACTATTTATTCTGAGGGATATTTCTTCTGTTGAATGGATTACCTCCTTTTGAGCAGCAGCCACAATAATAATACTTGCATTTGATATGCATTTTATAACAGCATTGAGGCATCTCAAAGCACTTCACCGAATACTGTTCAGAGGATTGACTGTGTATTTTGTGGGCACAGACCAGATGCAAAGTTACATCTAACCTGGTGGGGCTTCCCCGGCCATTTCTAGGGTAGGTTCTAAATACCGGCAATCTCAGAAATTCGGGAGTTGAGTGGGCCCAACCGTGGCAGATTATCGAGATTTTACTGTAATTATCATTAGTCAATCCACAACTGTTTGTGGGATACTGCTGTGAGGAATTGGCTGCCATGTTTCACCCACAAACATATACAGTCCATTCAATTGACCATATGATAAGGTGCTATATCAAATGCAAGGGAGATTATTATTATTACTCTCCGAAAGGCATATGATCAAATAATTTATTCCTTTCAGATTCGTTTCAGAGACTAGTGACCTATTCCTCCCATATACATGCACAAATAATAAGCATGCATTTCAAAACACTTGTTTGACATTGCCTCCATCTGGTGGTAATCTGGAATCAAACAATTTTGCAGAAGTGCAAAAAATGTATCTATTTTGTATACAGTGACATTAGACTGGTAACCCAATTGCCTGGGCTAACCAGATAGGAATATTACATATGGGATTTATTTAAAACATTATAATCCTTCAGAATTTAAACTAAATTGTTTCAGCATTTAACACTATGGTAAACAGACTGCGCTCTGAGACGCTTCTCTGCTTGAAGATCTCAATAAACATGCAAATTGCTGTTGGAACCAAAAAAAGTATCTGGAGTTTAGCTCTTATGTTGCTCAGGTTTTTCAATCCACGATTGTTTGTGGGACACTGCTTGTTTTGTCCATAAATATACAGTCAGTTCACTTTATAGTATTCTGTGAAGCGCTTTGAGATTCTAGATGACATGGAAAGTGCAATATCAAATACAAGGATGATCATTATTATGTTTGGTGCGAAGACCGCAGTAGAGGATGTTCCAGAGATATCCAGACCCAGGTGAATTTCTCCCCGACTGGATTTTAATATCTTCTGAGGGATAGAAATGATCAGGTGACAAATCTGTGCAGTCCCATAATATGAACCAGATAGTGGGATTTTATAAATGCCAATTCTTACAAGATTCCTTAATGAATCTCATTACTAACACAAAGTATTAATATCACACTAGCTGCTAGAACTTTGCTGTCCCATGAGAGGTCACTTTTCAAAGTACCGTAAATCTCTGCGTATAAGGCGCACTTTTTTTCATGTCGTAAAGTCTCGAAAGAGGGGGATGCGCCTTATACGCAGATACAAGGAAAAGACGACCAGCCCCCAGAGGTACGTCATCATACTGCGCCGCCAGTACGACAACCCGCTCTCCAGGATCGGCAACGCAGACCAGGCGGTACTCACCTTCGATGTCCAGTAATTCTTACTTCACAGTGATGCTGGGCTGCACCGCCGATGGATTTTGTTTTGGTGGAAATTTTTTTCTCGATATTGCCGGCGGATAAACAATTTCCGCCGGCAATATCATAGAAAATGCTTACATTTTTTTTCACCACGAGGTGGTCAAAAGTGGGGGTGTGCGCCTTATACGCAGAGATTTACGGTAGATGCTATGGAGGCTGAGGTGGGTTTCCTCAGCTCTGGTTTCCTCAATAAAGAATCCTTTTGGAAATGGCAGCATAATAATAATAATCCTTTCATTTGATATACCGTCTTATCACATCTTCAAGACATCTCAAAGCATTACAGAATATGCTGTAGGGTGAATTGACTGTATATTTTATGGACGAAATGTCCGGCTTGGAGGTTGATATATTTGTTGTGGTAGATGCAGCTCTTTTATGCTGTTGGAAGTATTTTGTTTGCAAATTTGCCAAATAGGATTTTTAAAACCTGTTGTAGGTTGGTAAAGATTCAATGTGAGAAGTGTGTGTCTCATGCAAAAGGATTAACAATTGTTATTCATTATGCTTGTTTCCTAGGTAATGCAGCTCTTCTGCTTGTCCAAGCTGCCGTTGACAATATATCTCTGAATTTAAACATCACTCTTGGGGTCCTGGCAATTGAACTCTTCTTTTCTTCAGCATGCCTCATCATTTACACAGGTGAGGGACAGGAAGGTTGCAGTTCTGACTCGTTGTCGCAATAGGTTGATGCTGCTGTCTGTCACACTATTTTGCATTATTGGACGCACCCTGAAAAATTCCCTCAATTAATTTTTCTGTCTTTTTAAAAAAAAAATTGGAGATCTCTGCATTTGCTCCCATGTACTGAAATTTATACTGCAGATGACTTGAAAACGATTCTGTACTGTAGGTTGGTATACCACCCTGTTTACATTGTAGAAAATATTCATTTCATTTCAATGTAGTACAATTTACATTCATGTAGCACCTATCAGGAGGGTATCTCAAAGTGAATTCAGAGTGCTAGAAAGCCATCCAATCTTAGGGTGGGAGCCAATGGGGAGTGGAAAGCACGGTCATGGAGATGAGTTTTGAGATTTACCCTGAAAGAGTGGAGGGATGGGGTTAAATGATGCACTTAACACACGACTAGACCAAATGAGTACAACATTATTAATAGAATCATGATCAAAAGCTCATGTTTGGGGGAATTATTTTAGCTTTTCTTATTGAATTAAAACAATGGCCTATGTCAGTTTCAGAAAAAAAAACTCAGCCCAAATGTGAAGTGATAAATGACTATTTCATACGTAGGTTGCACTGATATTGGAGAAGTTAATAAATTCTGGTTGGTTGGCTGCTTGCCATGCCTAGATGGGGAAGTTTTGAATGTCTGATCTTCCTGAAACACAATGACTCATCATTTTCATCTGTCTTGTGTTCATGAACACTACTGATCTCCCTGAACAACTCAGTTGATTAACCCAACTGTGTTATTGAACCACGCAGACCAAGATGGTCACAGTTAGAGTGGGAGTGATGTGATTGGTCTCGGTGTCCCTGGGCTCGGGAGGATAGAGAAATCAAGTTAGGTTGTTCTTGTTACTGATAGCTAATGATGCCCCTGTTGGAATGTGTGAATGTTGAGCCATTCAGGATCAGACACTTGTAATGTTCACTTTCTGTTGTAGCTCCGCCCTCTCAGTTCGTAAAGATTTCACCCTTAATTTGTACATAAACCAAATTCATTGCAATCTTTTGTCTACCAATGCAGCACATCTGAAAATCTCATTATAGTAAGTACTTTCTTTTAAAAGCAATATGGAAAACCTTTCCAAATAGAAACCAGGAAAGGACTGTACAATTTACAGACTGTATTAATGATGGGGCCTGCATTCTGTAATTGTGTACTATATTTTGATTGGGGTTGGGGGGAGGTGGGGGGGAGAAAGATTTTTGCACTGCCTTTTATGAAACTTTCACAACTCTTTTAAAACTTGCAATTTTAAAACAATACAAAATGCCACACACACTGTAGTCATGACTATGATAAACATGCAGCTAATGACATGGGAGATTATCTGGAGACTGAATTGTTTCAGTAACAAAAGACCTCTGGGCTGGTTTGAGCATTGAGAGGTCTAAGTAATTGGACTGTGTTGATACTGGTGTTAAGGATTGGGCCTGTCACCAATTGTCTGAAATGAATCATTTCAAATTAGCTGATTGTTTGGTTTTTAAAAAAAGGGCTAGAAACATACAGAAATTGTGCACTAATTCTCCATGTTTCACTCGATGTGCCCTCAATTCTGTAAACCCTTTGACAGCAATCTAATTCCAACAGCAACAAAATTATATTTATTGAGCACCTTTCACATTGGGAGGACGTCCCAAGAAAGGATTGTTCAAAACCAGAAAGGATTGTTCAAAACTTAATACAGTACTATGTTTTTACTACTATATTGGTGTGTGTGTGAAAGTCTGTTCTGTTTTGTAGCCGTTAACTTGATTTTTAAATGGGGTTTCTGCCTTGATGGCTACAATACCTTTTCAATAATTTAAACAGTAATTTGCAGAATTTACATTTACTGAAATCAGCGCCGTGCCATTTAAAAATATATATATATTTGGTGTAGCGGTACTCAAATGTTCTTCACTTTATTTTGTACTGCAATACAAGAAGACACCTGGAGTCTGAAACCAATGAGGAATAAACAGTTGATTTATGCGAGCAAAAGCCTTGCCTGTATGAGGTTCTTTAGAGTACACATGTAAGGGCTGATATTTTTAAGTGCGTGCTCCTGCCCCCTAATTATTCCTTCTGTGATATGTATGGTTTTAAGAGATGCTGTACAGACTCACCAAACCATAAATTAGTGATCATGGTGGTCTCTTTCTTACAACCTGCTCTTTGATATTTGCGGTTCACTGCGATCCTTTTTATAATGTCCCTTATTTTATGTCCTAAATTGTCCTTTTTTTAAGCTGGTTGTCTAGACGAAGAACACTGATTTCCACAGAGGAGTGAAAGTCTCGCTCAGAATTAAAGCCCTGGTGGGAAAACCAGCCTGCCTGCAGTGCATTAGTTCACCCAGATGCCAGTCGATAACACATTTGTGGCAGTGGCAGCACTGTAAAATGCACCACTGTACATTATGCCTGTTGGATTTATAGTGAGCCATTTACTTTCTCAAATGTCCTGCCCACGTAACTCCTTTAATGTACTGTTCAATTCGTAGTCTGGTCAGATTTTAATACCAAATCTTTTTACTGTATTTTAGTTCCGTTATCAAAGATTCCCCCCAATCTTGTCCGCACATCTTTATGGTAGCACATTGCTTCCAATTTATGTTCTCTTTACTACCTCCTGTTCTCCCTCCAATAAAGTTAATGTCCCATGACCAGTGATGTGCTGGTATTTACATTCTCATTTGGTGTCAAGACATCTAGCTATGACTGCTGTAATTTAAACAAAGAACAGACTGAACCAGGTCATGAAGGGAAGGACATTGTATTTCTGGAGGAGCCTCAGTTGAATTCCAGAAACAAAAACAGCTGCAGATGAGTACATCACTGAGATTCTGGCTCTGACTTTTTACTTTTGATTTGACAGATAAGATCGTAAAGTTTAATCGCACAAAGCCGTATCCAGATATCCAGGAGGAAGAGCGCCGTCATGGATACCCTAATGTGACTAACATCATATCTGAGACTGGATTCAGGTAAACGCTTTGTTCAGTAAAATAATTAAACAACAGATCATATAGCATTTAATCTGCCTTCGAAATCTAGGTTGGAGTGACCTGATCTTAAAAGCAAGAAAGTGGCTGCCTGCCTACCAACCAGATGCTGCTTGGCATTGTGTTGTAACCTTAATGAGTGCAGCCCATCTGCCCTGCCCTTGGTTGGATCATTTTGAGCAAAGAAACGAGGATTAGAGGGCTCGCTGGTTGGTGCCTGGTGTGACATTTATCCTACACTTAAGAACTTTCCACAAAGTTTTCTTGCCCTCCACACAACAAAGTGTCTTTCATCCACAACTCCAAAATTTGGGCTACCAATAATTGCCTACAAAATAGTCACTACACTTTACAGTTATCCCGTAAAGCATTTTGAGATGTATCAATATGATAAGGTGCTATATTAAATGCAATATTTTAAAATTATTATTACCATTATTATATTCTTATAATAATACTTGCATTTGATATAGCACTTTTCGCATCTTCTAGACATCTCAAAGAGAATACTGCATTGTTTAAGGTTACCATGTTTACACTATTCTAACAGAAGGGATATTTCCCCCAGATTCTGACCCAACGGTTCTTCAGGTTATTTGGATATTGAATATTTGGAGTCCTGTATTGGTTAGAGAATTTGCCTTGCTAGTGAGAGGACCTCAATTTGATTTCCGCAAAGGGTGAAATGTTAGTTAGGCACATTTCCTTACCTCTGTTTACCTAGCAGAAAGTAGGAACCAATTGTTAGTCAATTAGTGGATCACCTTTCCAGGGGAAAAAATAATATTTAAAAAATTGATGGTTACTCAATTCATAACTGTTTGTGGGACACTGCGGAACAGGCTGGGACCACAAATGTACAGTCAGTTCATTATATTTACAGTATATTACAGCTATTTGTGATATCTTGTTACAAATAGTCGCTTCCTTTGCCTATACAGATTGTTACGTCACTTGACCGTAATTACCAGTGAAGCACTTTGAGAAATATTTCGATGTGATGAGGTGTTATTAAAAAAAATCAAATCAAACTGGGAAAATATTGATTTCACCGATGCAGAATTCCGACTAGGTTTAGAGGTCACACGCAGACTGAAGTGTGTTTTGTAAAGTGGCTTTTGCAAGAATCCCAGTTCCCTGTGAATCTGATCTGGTCTGATCTTGAAAGTTGTGTTGGTGAACCAGACTGACTGTCCAAGGAGAGCCCACCTCCCTCCCCATACCCCAGGAGGATAGTCATTAGTTGGTCATTTGACATTAATCAGGCATAGGTTTGAGATCTCTCAAGGTAGATGGCGAGTATCAGGAACTCCCTTCGAGATGGAACAGCACAGCTCGACATGAGATATGTGAGAGCATTACTACCATGCCCTGGCCACAGGTGGGAAGTGCATTCCTACCTGTTGACCAAAGGATCCACAAAGCGAAGTGTAGAGAATGAACAGCAGGTGCTTATTTCTCTGCAAACAAATCACACCCAGTCGCCAGGTAACGGCGTCCAATAGCTGGCATCCCAAGCCTGAGTTTTTTCATAGGAATTGGAACAAACAACTTGTGACATGCTAGGCATCTAGAGTTTCTCAATCTAAATTTAAGCCATGTACCAGGCTTCCTCAACAATAACTACTCAATCTGTTACTGGCTGAGCTACTGAGAGAGGAAGATGTGGGGAGAAATTCTGTCTGGATCTAGTTATACTCTTTAATTTTGAAACTGGTTATCTGCAACTTTATTTTAAACGAAATACAGAAAACCGAATACAGGTACCCCATCCCAACCGCGGGGGATACGTTCCTGAAAACCTCCGCGGTTAATAAAATCGCGGTTCGAAAATACAGGGCCCTATGGGAAACATGGGGATAGGGAGAGTACGTTTGGGAGCATTGGCTGCCAGGATCTGCCAGGATTTAACATGGTTGGAATATGTTGCATGGAATAGCACACAGTTTTCAGGCCGTGTCCCAATGTTTTTCAAAGCCTTTGATTTTATCTTTTCAGGGATGGATCAAGCATGGAAAACCTTGTAGAAAAGCAAGCTGACCTCATTGATTACTTAACAATGCACAACGTTCAGCTGAGTAAAAGACTGCTGAGCTTAACCTCACAACAAATAAGGGAGTAATGGCAGGAAGAGAAGTGGAAGATCGGGAGCCACCAAAGAATAAAGAGGCAGAGCTTGTGCTCCAGACTAGTTATCTGTCAGCTGCTTCATGAAGGAACAAAAATAAGGTGTAATGAAAGCTTGTTTCGATTTATGGCTGAATGAAGATTGTATTGTGAAGTCAAACTTAGCACTGGAGCCTGAAAGAGATTCGAACCTTATGACAAACTTGAAAACACTAAGTAGGGTTTTCCAATTTCTGGCAAGCTGTTGCTTATTTGCATTATCGTGTTACAAAAGTGTTCATCTTCATTGACCCGTGTCAAAACCCTTTCCCTCCTTCCCCCACTTGTATGAAATTGTATTCATCGGTATATGCCAGGACTGTTGAAATCGTTCCTACTCTTGTGATCTTCACATGTACTAATATACTTTTAGATCATTGTTGAAAAATTTCGCAAAGAAGTTTGAGGTATAAAAAAAATGTTTTTTTTATTAAAAGAGCTTTATTTGCCAGTTAAGTTGTAAATATCCCAGTTTTTTTGTTCTGAATGATGATTCTATCATCATTTTGGTATTGAGATCCATGGATAGCAAAATTCCACTGAGCACTGAAAACAGCTTTCCTGTCTGAAATAAAGTGGGAAATTCACAAACTTGTCTATCCTTTCTGAGAAAATGATGTGAAAAATGTTTGCTATACGCTGGAAATGTGGTTTGGTATTGATTGCTGGTAATAAATATTTTCCTAAGATCTGTTCCATTTTGATGCATTGTTCCGTTCTTCATTCATTCAGCCCAGCCTCCGTATAAATGGGATTACTTTGTCATCTCATAGCAGGAAGAATGATATCCTAGGAAACAGTCCCTTTCAAAGTTGTGTACCATATGAGGCATTAATGTTAAGTTTCATTAAGGTTATATATTATGTCAGTAGCCGAGTTCATCATTTTTACTGCATTTAGAATTGGGAGAATTCCTGTTTTTAAACAATGACAAAATTACGATTGTATAGCGCCTTTCACGGCAGGAGGACGTTCCGAGGCACTGGACGGTCAGTGTTTTGGACTCGACCTGGGACGGGAAGGGTGGAGGGAAGGGGATGTTGGGGCTATCGATGGCACAGTCAAAGTGAAGGGCCTTGAGACGGGATTTAAAGGAGATTAGGAAGGGTTCGAGGTGGAGGAATTGCGGGATGGAATTCCAAAGTTGGGGGCAGAGTGGCTGCAGGTTCACCTGCCAATAGTGGGGCCATGGAGCAGGCCAGTTGTGTTTTGTCTTCATTTCCAACTTGCTTATTAAATAAACTAATGGAAATTTAATAATGACAAATGCATGATTGGTTTAATAGTGGGAATTCAATTTGTAATCGATGCTTTCAGAAACTTTGAATATCTGAAAAGAATTTCCCATCACATGGATCTAATTTGAAGAATTTTCTGTTTTTCTCATTTTCTGTATCAGGGCAGCAACTCCATGATAGGGTATAATTCCACGTCACTCTCCAATTTGCCTACACACATACAGACACCACTAAAATCTCTGTAAAGTGCTTTGTCATGCTTCAAAGTACAGCATAAGGTCCTTTTTTAAAACAAATCATGTCACACACAGATCCTCCAGACCTCTAAATACAGTTAAACACTCGTACTGATTATAATTAAGTACTTCTAAATACAAATGATCATCATGTTGCACATGATCCCATTGGTCAGTGCACTGTAGAAAAAAAAATCTTGGGGATAACAGGACTTTGTGGAGACCCTGTACATGGATGATATTGCAGCTGTTGGCAAGGATGTTCACCAGTCTTCAGCACAACTTGTTGCCTTGTGATCAGGAATAAGAACTGCCCCATTCAACTCTTATCATCAGCTCAACCAACAGGTATCTGAACACAAACAAAAACAAGAGTCTCAGTTCTGACGAAGGGTTGTAGACCCGAAACATTGATTCTTTTTCCTTTCTCCATGGATGCTGCCTGACCTGCTGAGTTTACCCAGCAACCTTTGTTTTTGTATCTGAACACAGTCCAATGTTTGGGATCCTTCTGCTCCCTATGGTCACAATCCTACGGAGTTCTGGTTCACAATAATTAATTTCTACTTACCCGGTAAGATTAATGGCAACTTCATATGTTCCGCCATACCTCTCACTGAGCACGTCCACAGTAAATTGCTACATTTAAACTTTTAGTATGCATTATTTAATAAAGTTGATACAATGTATGAATTATGCATTTTGTCCTCTCCACAAATACAAGTATGGAAAGACGCTAAGGAATACAAATGTGCTTATTCACTTGGTAAAATTGTAAGATATACATCACAATAAGAACTAAGCAACAAATTATGCCTTTTGAAAATATACACATTGGGGTACCTTCAACCGAGTTCTACAATTACAATAAACAAAACTAGATATGAGTAATATTACATTTTATTTGGTCAGTCAGGGATTTGACACGTGAGAAAACTCATTACCAGCCTTAAGCATGACCAACCAAAAGTCCAGAACTTTCATGCTATCTATGCATGGAAATTTCTTTGTGCAGGGACTGAAATGTACACTCTGCCTGGAGGGACTCACCATGTTACTAACAATAATAATCCTTGTATTGGATATAGCGCTTATCATGTGTTCTAGACGTCTCAAAACGCTGAATTGACTGTATTTTTGGATGTATTTGCGCACAGCAGTGTCCCACAAACAGTCGTGGATTGAAATGCCCAATTTATTATTGTTTTTTTTCAAGGGATTATTATCAGACATGTGGAGTAAGGAAACTTGAAACTAACCATATAATTTCCCTTTGTGACAGTTTGACTTAGGGCTTTGGCTATCAGGGTTAACAGCAGTTGAGCTCCAATCTGCCCTTTCATATACTGTTAATGAGGCAGGCTCGGTGAGGAACCAGACTATTGAGATTGTCACAGAGAATATAACCTACGGTGTACATACATACAGTTACTCTAATAAATATTAAGTGGCGTACCCACAGGAATAAACATTAGCACATCCTGATCTCTGAATTAGTCTGTAGAATGAGTGTATGCATCAATTAGATAGTACAGTAATTTCTACTAAAATAAGAGCAAAAGTGGAAGCTTCTTAGCAACCGATCATGGGAGATGTGCAGGTATGCCCTTTGGTTGTCTAATGTCCTCTGATGTTATTATGAACAGCTTTGTAACCATCGACTTTTTTTTTCTTCTACATAGACAAAGCTTTGCAATTTCCTTGTTTAAATGGCACATGCATACTTTACTGTGACTCTGCATTTGAATACTTTTTGTCCATTTGTGATGAGTCAATTACAATACCATTCATTGTCCATTGGTAATGGCCTGCTTATCTGGACATGGTACTTAATGAAAGAATGTTCCAGGAATGATATTCACAGATGTATGGCCCCCTTGTTGTGAACTTTAGACAGATCTCAATAACATCTCCCCTTTATTCCTCCACCTTCACCACACCAACAAAAAACACTTCAATGTTGTACTGTTGAGATGTTAATGCAGTTAACAGTAGTATATAGTGGAGTTTTATATTACAGTATGACAATGTAGGTCTATTAAATGTGAGACTTAAGATTGTTGAACCATGTCCTTTCAGCGACTCAAACCGTTAAATATTGAATGATGCACTTTGGATTAGTTGGTGGAAAGTGGCATATACATTGTCTGACCTTAGACCTTTTCAATTGTAAAGTTTATCTGGAAAGTGTTTGGTGCAATTCTGGTAAACCACAGTTGAAGTCAGTCTTCCAGATCCTCTGCATTTTTTCTTTGCATCTCTGATTTCTGTGATCTTTTAACTCTTGAGTGATGCAATGGGGCTGGCTTATTGAATATTGATCATATTTCCAATCTGAGTGAGTCAATAGAAGTAAAGGCCGTTTGGGCATATAATTCCCCTCCTCAAAAGATGGAAGTGGAGTTTTGGGAAGTGTTCTGAGATACTACGATGTGTGAAGGATATTATATAACAAATGCAAATTGTTGTTTCTGTGGCAGATATTCAGGCTTGGCTTTCTGGCTCATCCACTGTGGATTCCTTTGATTGTTTCAGTAACTATGTTATGGAGAGAAAAGCATAATTAGTATGCAGAAACAATAACCAAATTACATTTGTGGAGCAGCTTTCAGATCAGGAGGACAGCCCAAGGTGCTGAAAAGTCAAGGGTCAGGACCCAAACATAGTGGGGTGCGGGGGTTGGCAGGGTTGGGATGAAGGAGGGCAGCTGAAGGCATTGTTAAAAAGAAGTGCCTTGTGTTGGGACGAAGGAGGACCAAATTAGGTCCATTGACAGCTCATTCTCTTAACTACTACTACAACAACAACAACAAAATTACATTTATAGAGCGCCTTTCATGTCGGGAGGACATCCCAAGGTGCTGAACAGTCAGGTCGGGGCTCGAGCGGGGGGAAGATTCAGGGTAGTGGGATGGAGAGTAGGAAAGGGGGAAGCGTTAGGAGGGCAGCAGAAGGCATGGTCGAAGAGGAAGGTCTTAAGACTGGCCTTGAAGGAGGAAAGGAAGCGAGGTGAAGGGATTGCGGGATGGAGTTCCAGAGTGTGGGGGCAGAGAGGCTGAAAACCCAGCCACCGAAGGTAGGGCAGTTCGGGCAGAGGACATGGAGCAGGCCAGAGCCTGCTGAACAGAGTGGGCGGGCAGGCTGATAGGGAGATAGCAGGTCAGAGCGATAGGTAGGGCCAAGTCCGTGAATGGCCTTGAAAGTGATGACGAGGATCGCTACTCGACTACTACTGCTTGTTCCTGACAACTAACAATGTAAATTTATATTACAGTGCTTTGAAACTAAACTGCACTATCCCTCCACTATATAATACAATATATCATTCTTATACAGTACTTCTGCAAGTCCTGATCTTTCATCTTTAAGAGGATATGGGATTCAATAGAGTTAACATACAAACTTAAGCAACAATCATTCAGGACGTGAATGAATAAGTCTGCTTTCAGCAATGAAGGATATTGCACTTTTCCACATGATGTGCCTCTTTAAATGTGCTTTTGGTCATCTTTCCCCTCTCTACCCTCTCTCTTCCCATCATCTTGCCCCTACTCCCAGTTTGGGAGCCCAGTCAGCAGAGATAAACGCTTTGAGACATCTTCCTAACATGAAAGGCACTATACTCTACACTCAGCATTAATGTTGCATCAGGTGGTGCCACTATCCATTAGGCTATCAATGGACCTAATTTGGAGCCATGGTGGAGTTTCCAATCTTTGTTTCCAAACATTTGTAAGATTTAGCAGAATTATCATGCAAATCAAACATTCTGCTGCATTCCACATGCCCTGTCTCCTCCAGCACTGCTAATAGCCTTTGTTTGCTTTGTTCAGCAAACGTAATTAAGCTTCTATAGATTCCTCGGTTTGCTGTAGTCCCTTTAAGTGGCAGCATGAACTGTAAGTAAACATCTCCCCTTTCAACTCTTCTGAAGTTTCACTCAACTTCAGTTAAAATCACAGTAAACATCTACCACTGGAGCAAGAACCACAGAATGATAGTTGTATACTGTACATTGAGAAAGTACATTAGAGGATTCATCATTCGATTGCAATGTATTGGAATAGTTTTGATGATTAATAGCAATGTTTCCACTATGTAAGGTCTTGAAGTCTTAAAGAAGACTTTAAGACGTGAGATAGCATCAACTCAACATAATATTGTGTTTCCTGGATATCATAGTACACTAGTTTTATATTGGCAAGTTTGAAACACATCTAAGAAGCCAATTTCTTGTTTAGTAAATCAAACGTTAAATTTCTTGTAAGATTTTGGTTTGAAAAATATAATTGTCTGTATTATTTTTAATGAATTACTTCATTTGTAAGCAGCACTTGCTGCTTCAATTTCCTCTTTCTAGTGAAGGCAATTTATCGGGAGGATTATTAAACAGTAAATTAGAAGAACTTCTCTTTGTTTGACTAATATCATGGGATCTTTTACATTCACCCAAGATCAGGTAGATAGGACTTAATTTTAATATTGGAAATTGGCACCACCAACAGTGCAGCCCTTCCCCCATGCCCATCCCTCCCCCACCACCAGTACTGTAATAATAATGCAAGGATTATTATTACTGTAATGGACTCCAGGAGGCATTTCGTTCTACCCGTTCTCCTTTGTCTCTGTGCTTGCTCTATTTGTGATATCTCTCCCTGTCCATAATTCCTCCCCAACCTCAGCTGTGTTCTGCTTTCCAGTTTTTTTGCAGCTCTGTGCTAGCATTTTATCCTGTGACTGCCTGTCTCTCATTATAATCTGAAGAACATATTTCTACTCCAGAATTCCTCCTGAGACTACAACACCTAATTTTAGATTCTCCAACTAAGGGAAACAATTTTACAACATCTACTCTGTCAAGGCCCTTAAGAATCTTATAGGTTTCTATAAGATCACCTTTAATTCTTCTATATTCAAGAGAAAATAGGTCTAGTTTACTCAACCTCTCCTCGTAGGTCAACCCCCTCATCCCAGGAACCAACCTAGTGAATCTACATTGCACCCCCTCTAAGGCGAGTATCTTCTTTCTTAGATAAGGAGACCAAAACTGTACACAATATTCTAGGTACGGTCTCATCAAGGCCTTATATAGTTGCAGCAAGACTTCTCTACTCTTATACTCTAGCCCAGTGGTTCTCAACGTTCTTTTGCTATGACCCAAATCAGCCACCTACAGGTCCTCCCGAGCCTCAGGGTGCGACATCGTGACTGAAGCGAAGCTCAGCCAAGACGATATCACCGTCTCTTTTGTGGACTCAGTGCAATTCATAAGTATGGTCTTTCATACAAATTGATTGACGGTGTCGCCTTGGGAACTTTTTTTTAAACATTAAAAAAGCATTTTCTGCATTACAAAAAAGCAACAACAAAAAATTCTGATGACCCTTCGCAACCCAACTGAGGACCCCCGCGACCCTGATTTGGGTTGGGACCCAAGGTTGGGAACCACTGCTCTAGCCCCTTAGCAATAATAATAATGTTAATCCTTGCATTTGATATAACGCTTTTCACATCTTCTAGAAGTCTCAAAGTGCTTTGCAGGATATGAAAGCTAACCTAATATTAGCCTTTCTAATTGCTTGCTGTATTTGCATTCTAACTTTCTGTGATTGGTGTACAAGGACACCTAAATCCCTCTGAATACTAACATTACCTAGTCTCTTTCCCCTCTAAAAAATTATCTGTTTTTCTATTTTTTTCTACCAAGGTGAGTAACTTCCCCATATTATACTCCCATCTGCCACATTCTTGTCCACTCACTTAACCTGTCAATATCCCTTTGCATTCTACTTGTATCATCCTCACAGCTTACTTTCCCACCTAGCTTCGTATGGTCCGTGAATTTAGATACGTTAAAGTCAATTTTGCATCTAAGTCATTGATGTAGACTGTAAACAGTTGAGGCCCAAGCACTGAACCTTGTGGCACTCCACTAGTCACATCTGCCAATCTGAGGAGGACCTGTTTATCCCTACTCTGCAATGCCTCTAGCTGCAATGATGCATTTTGACATTGTTCGGTGTGTATTTTGTAAAAAAAATCTTGAACCCAAAGTGAATTTTAGGAGTGAAAATAACACACAGTAAAAGGTCATCCTGAAAGTGTAGAAACTGTTATTTGAGTATCTAAAGTCACCATTTTTCTGCTGAAGATTGTATTTGCAGCTATAGTCATTTAAGTGGATTTTACACATACCATGGCTTTAAGGAAAAGGAACTCTCGAATGGAGTGGCAGGCATCGTCTGTGCCAACAATTGTTTCTTCGGATTTTTTTTTTTCTCCAACTGTTACCTGAAAGAAATTGAGACAATCGGGGACAATGAAAAATGAATCTGAATGGTTCTAAAGATGTGACTGAGGAATGCAGCCAGCACCCAGCACATTGTTAAAGCTGTTCCCTGAATATTTTCAGTCCTTTCTGGGCACGCTTGAAGGCTTGACTTGTGCTGTTCTGTCTGTCAATTAACCTCTCATTACATAGCACAGATTATTTCTAAGACAGAATTGTTCTTTCCTTTTGAGCATTCCGAACATGCTCAAAGTTGTAACAAAAACTCTAGAAAACTGAGCCATTTTTTCTTTTAAAATGAACGGAATAAAAGGAATACACTTTTCTACTACGTCTCACTTATTTCTGGTGACATGCACTCATTATTTTTGGTGGTGTAAGAGTAATTCTTTGTATGCATGTTACAATGAAAAGTAACAAGTGCAGTTTTCACTATAGTATTTCCTCAAAACATTTTGGCTAATCTTGTGAAATACTAATCCTCAAAAGATTTAGGACTTAATGTATTACACTACCTGAATGAAGCATTCTCAAAAGATATTTTGGTGTGATAAGGTAATATATTACAATCATTGCTATTTTAGGTTATTTTATTACCACGATTAAAATCTACAAGCAAATATGTTATGCAGTACTATTAACCTATGCTTTTCTGCACACATTGCTCCAAAGAAGCATCACATCATCGATTTATCTACTAAAAGTTTAGGAACCATTTTCTTACCTGACTTCTGTCCACTGATGAGCAGAAGACTTGTGCATAAAAGAAGAATGATATGGAGAAGGTGCTGAAGTCTCATTTTTCTTCCTCGTGTTGAGATCTGGCTGAGGTGGATGGAGCACTGAACTTCCCAACACTCACAAAAATCTTTAGATCCCCAACCCTATGACCGAGCAGCAATCACGGTATTATGGCAAGTTCCTAATTCAACTGAGCTGCTGCTTTTCTTAACAAGGTTAATAGTCACATCGGGCAAGGTTATTGGTTATTAGCTGTAGTCAGGGCCTCTTTCTTTGTACGGGGTAAACTCACACCCCCTCTTTTCCATAGGCAAACAACTGAGAAGAAAGCCATGTAAACAGTAATTGTCGGTCTGTGGATGGGTAAGGAGAACTCCAGAACAAAGGGACCTTCCCCTTCCAATTCACCCTGTCAGGGAGGAATATGTATGGAGCGTGATGCGCTTCTATTTACAAGTGTTTAACTTTGCATTGCACATATTGATCCCATATGTCAAAAACCCTGGAAGCAATAGGAAGTGCCCCCCTCCCCACCCATTGTCACACTATGCAAGAATAGGAAGCACGTACCTATTAATTTTGCACATGGAGCATTGTCATGCATCGTCAGTATTGCCCTTATATTGCTGTCTGCTCCAGAACTTTAACTGTTAGCCTGGCAAAAGTTTTTTAAGTGGGAATAAATCCTCTCTTGTATCTCTGCTCGGGATCATATATTCTGGGCTGAATCTGTTGATCAGATTAGATTTCCTCATCAAATGACTTCATTTTACAATTCTATGTGATTTAAGGTAACGTGCTAATGACTCTTATTCAGAAGAAAGTATTAATACATGTTACTTGATCTGTCAGAGTCCACAAAAACACTCAATTCATAGCCTTTCACTCCATCACCCTTCAGCAGTCCAGAGATATAATGGTGCACATTGTTTCACTTATAGTTTTATTATGTTTGCTAAATGTGCAACCAACATTCCTCATAGAGATGCTATACAGTTTAAAGATGTAAAATAGACAATTGTTAGTTGGCAATTGCTATTTTAAGCAAAACTACATTGGTGCTTTGGTTTATGACCTATAAAATCTCCATTGTTTAATTCTAGTGTTTTACATGAAAAAACTGACCTCACTCCCAAATTCTTGATTTTCTGTTCTGTATCAAGTGCAATTTTTTAAAAACTTTAAATTATTCCCTTTCATGTGGCTAGTGGCAGAGTAATTTACCGTCCTGATTAACATGAACCCTCGTTAAGCAGGTAGGTGCAACATTTAAAGTGTTGTTGAGGTGTTGTTCCATAGATTTGATATTGAAAGCAGGTTAGTTGTGGTGTGGGAGCACAAGGTCTTGATAGGATCCAGATGCGGATGTAATTGAGTCCATATTCCAGTTAATACTTTTGAGTGGATGGTGCATCATTGGTGACTTATTGGATACCTAATACCTTTATTTTACCAGCCTTTTGGTGCCAGAATTGCTTTGAATGTAAAGATTTGTAATGCAACGGAGAAAATAAACCCAAAGTAATACTTTGGGATGAACTGAGGCAACAGAACAAGAAGACACAGGTTTAGAGTTTCAAAGGACCATTTTAGGACAGACACCAGAAAGTAATTATCAACTGGTTCCTGCTACCAGGAAAGGTGTTTGTGGCCAAGACATTGGACTCATTTCAAAAAACGGTCTGATGCTGTGATGAGAGAACAATGGGGCGAATACTTTGGAAGGGTGAGATGAAGCGGGTCAAAAGACTTTCTTCATTCAAACAATTTGGCGATCTTGAGAATATTGGCTAGATTAAACATCTCACCCTATCACACTTAAATGTCTCAAAAGCTTTCATGGATTTTCCTGTAAAGTGAAATGACTATTTATCTGCAGGTCAATCTATGCACAAACAGTGGCCCATAATCCACCATTAAGTCAATGACCAATTTTCTATCTAGACAATTGCTGGACTGAACACCTGAGAACCAAATTCATAAGCACAAAAATAGCAATGTGACACTTTATCATAAAAGATGAGCTGGAATTTTAGGGACTTTATTAATGTGGGTGTTAAATGAGCAGGTGTAACCAATGCAAGTCACACAGGAAGGAATGTTTGTGCATGTGAATAGCTGGTAAGGCAAGGCACTGGACAACTAATTCTTTGACCAGAGTTTATCCCGACCTCCTGTTTTTTAATGATTAATGCTCACTTGGAGGTACTGATAATCATACTGCAGCCCCAGTACTTTAGTTTGAAAGTCCCATTGTCTTCTCTGATGCCTGATTATCATGGTTAATATTGCCTGTTGCATTCAGGCTTTTGGTCTTCAGTTTATCACCATTTCAGACTGGATAAGGTTTTAAAAAGCAAGTGCAATCTGAATATGGAGGAAGGATTGTCAGAAAGAAGCCTTCCCATACGAACACAATCCCAAGCATATCTTGCATTTCACAGAGAAGCTCTAGATAATTCAAACATTATTCTACCTTCTTGACCTCCCAAACACACATTTACTAATCCACCATGTAAATACCTTTGTCTCCTCATGTTTCTGCTATCCCTTCTCTTTCTGAAGGTACAACAGACTTATTCTGGAACAGAGATCTGTAAGAGCACGTTGATGACACCCCTTCCCACCTCACTTAAGTAGACATTTTTTTACGTGTGAGGTTTGAATGTCAGGTACTATACAACACTGGTGAGAACATTGAAATAAACTGATCCTCAGCATTTTGCATTTTTGATCCTATTTTCTGATGCTCACTGACTTGTACGGTATATACATCAGAGGAACCTATGGATCAGGATTGTAAAGTATCTGATTTCTCCCTCTCTCTTATGGTGTAAAGATAGTATCGAGGCAAATAGTGGTTTTCCCACGCCTGCCTTGGTTACGACTAGCCAACTCAGAAAACAGCCTTCCCTGCTTCTCGCCGCATAATCTCACTGATCCATAGCTAAACCACACCATGAAATTCATACACAAACACCCGCTGAAGGCAAAGAGAATAAAACACCTGTCTGTCTATGGCTGTCACGGGGCTGGAGAACAGTGAACTGTTTATCTCAGATATTGAGGCAGCGGAGACTTAGGTCATGAGATACAAAAACTGGGAGAGGGAAAGAAGCCATGAAAGAAGAACCACAAGAAATATAGATAGAAAAGAAACAAGTATGTAAAGAGAATCAACAGAATAGTAGATCACAAATAGCTGTCATCCTTTAGAAGAGATGTTAAACTAAGGTCCTGTCTGGTCAACTGTTCAGATGAATGTTAAAGAACTTCCAAACTATTAGAAAGAGAAATAAGTTAATCCTCCAATTAAATTGGTTATTCACTTCATTTTTCATGCACAATGGCTGCCATGCTTCAAGCACAAAGTCATTAAACCTAATAGCAATTTTTTTAATGAAGTCCTTTTAACATTACAGTTTCTACAACAAATGTAAAGATTATTATACAACAACAACTCTAATTTGTATAGCTCCCTCCACACCGGACGCCATCTCAAAGCGCTTAAACAACACAGGCCGAGAGTATCAGTGAGGAGTATGATTATGAAGAGTATCAGTGAGAATAAAGGGTACTATTATCAATGAAGAACACTTTCACGGACTGTGTTGTTTATGAATTCGTTAGAATTGGGTCAAACGTCAGATTTTTTTTTACGAATGTCAAAACTGCACTCCAGTTTCCAGTGACAAATTGCTTTAGTGCTTATCCCTACCCCCAGCCTTGTCACACATTCCAGGCTAGCTGCTGACACAATGATAAATACCCCTGCAATAAATGCAACCCTACTTTGTCAGTCAAATCATGGTGCAGTGCTTCAGTGATAATATCCCTGATGGTTTAATGACATTGTTGTCAATTTAAAGTGGAAACATGTTGAATTGCTTCTATATGTGTGTAATTAGCAGCTTCAGAAATATAAAATAAGATTATATTTACCCATTTTTAATTACCTTAAAATTATACTAAATCTAAAAAAATCCTATTTTCTATTTAAAAATCTATTTTATCTTCATCACTTTCTGCCTCTGTTATTACATGACTGTTTAAACAAAAGAAAGTTTATACTAAAGGCCATGTACAACTTGCCTCTACTCTTCCATCTCACTCCTTCTCCATTTGTCCTTATATTTGGCTTTCAAAACTTTCTCTTTAGCTATGCCTATGGTTGAGACCTCCCCACTCTCCATCTTTGTAATTCCCAATATATTATCCTACACGGAGAATGCAAGTTTTGTGTTGTTGCCCCTTCACAGACTTAATACGATCTGTTGAATCACCCAAGGGAGGAAATGAACCTTAGGTTCCTGGATTGAAGGTCCCAATTGATAAAGCCAAATCATTCACAGTTCCTGCACTTGTTTACTAGTAGGACATTGATTGAACATTGAGTGAGAACAGGATCCAGAACAACAGTGATCACTCTGCATGGTCAACAGCCTGTCAATACTCGCTGGCTGGGGTCTCATATGTTGACTGGCCATGTGGGTGATGTAACAGTTTGCAAGTTTAAAAAACCTTGTTACATATTATAGTATGGTATTGTTTAGAATTGAGTCTTATACCATAGTGATTAAGGTACTCGCCTTGTAAACAGGAGGACCCAGGTGTGGCAAAACCCTAGGCAAGTTTCCTTACTCCACACACCTCCATTTATCCAGCAGTAAGTAGGAACCCAGTTGTTAGTCAATTGGCGGATTGATGTCCAGGAGTAATAATCCGTCAAAACAAAAATGTGGTCACTCAAACCATGACTGCTTGTGGGACACTACTGCACAAATTTGCTCCCACGTTTCATGCAAAAAATATGAAGTCAATTCACTTTACAATATATTCTGTGAAGCACATTGAGACATCTCAAACAGTGTGAAAAGGTACTCCATGCAAAGATTTTATTTATAGTAAAGGTTTTACTATTAATCAAGTTAATGTTAATCAAGTTTCAATGTTAATAGACTCAATGATACTTAGATATCAGTCCTGTGCAACTGTAATCCAATAAGACTCAGAACTCAAGGAGTGAGAGAAAGAGAAATTTGATAATGTTAAGACTATACTGTATGTATAACAATGCCTGTGAAATATCCAACTTCACTGATAATCATGAGGGGGCAGTGGGGGGGCATATTATTAGTACAGCCCACCTTTTAATATCTCCAAATCCATTTTTTAGAAAGTGTTAAATTAGTTTCATTCTTTAAAATGAATTTCTTTAAAATTAAAAAGTGTAAGTGATTCGGCTAATCTACTGATGCGATTAATCACAATGATACATTCGCAGATCTGAAGTGACTTTGTCTAACATAAGTGCTAGGCTGTTAGCATCTCTGTGATAGGGTAGAGAACTGCTGGACCTCATTTGGGAAAGACAAAGTAGGTTCAGTTGAAAACCAGGTGCAGAATGCTAATGTCTCTGTGCTCGGGCTAATGGGGTAATGGAAGGCAGCAGCAGGCAGTTAAATAGAGCATCCCCACCCACTCCCTCCCACATCCAGCATTGAAAGCAAAGACACTGTGGGATTCTGTGAACTGCTTCCCTTTTATTCATTTGGTGATGGTTTGTTTTGATCTATACATTTTCTTTGAGTTGATTAAAAAAAACTTATTGTTTGATTCTGGGCCTAACTGCCACCATTTCTCACAGTGGATAGCTGTTTGTCAGGTCAATTCTGAACACCCTATCCATTGTATTTACTGCATTATGTGGCATAAAATAACATCTCAGCCTAGGAGATGAAATATAACATTCAATAATATGACTATTATCATTATTAATTATTGTGTTACTGAAAATCTAAATTCTAAACTGTAACTATTGACAAATTTGAGAGTGAACACTTCACTCCCACAAATTCTACCACAAGATGAAAGCTGCGATTAGCTCATTGATTCAATGTTCACAGCTCGTGGAGCTGCTGTAGCTCAGTGGTTAGAGCACTCGCCTTACAAGGTCAGGGCAAAACCTTGGACAAATTTCCTTACTCCACACACCTAATAATAATCCCCCCCCAAAATAATAAAATCGGTCATTTCAATCCACGACTGTTTGTGGGACACTGCTGTCTGCAATTGGCTGCCGCGTTTCGCCCACAAATATCCAGTCAATTCACTTTACAGTATTCTGTGAAGCGCTTTGAGATGTCTATTAGATGCGAAGAGCGCTATATCAAATGCAAGGATTATTATTATTGTTGTTTGTCAATGATACATTTTAGCCCTCAGTAAGCTTAATGTTTTTTGGCTTGCTGTACTGGCAGCAGACAAAGAATTTATGTAAAGAGTACAGTTGGCATGTGGGAATGGCAATATGTATCTATTGTTTGATGTGTTAGATTGATGATAGCACAGCAGCCTGGCTCGTCAGCAGATCCTGGAAGGGCAGACAAGTTTCATTCAGCTCCTGTTAACTCTGCAAGTCAAAGCCCTAATGGGTAGGGTGGTCCTAGTTGGACAAGCAATGGGAAAACTAACTGGACAAGCTTTAACCCAATGCACACTTGGGGGTCCCCAAGCCTTGGCTCTAGCCAAACTGCGCCTAATACGTTCTGGAATTAAGCAAGAGGCGTCCCTCCAGCGTAGGAGTGAACATTGCATTCCAACAATCTTTCTCTGGGATTTCCCTATGTAGGTGGAATGCATTAAATTCTCATCTTAAGCATGGTGCTGGATTTCCACATGTATTGGACACCTAACTGACCAAAAATAAAGTGTGTTGGTTCAGGAGTAAATCCTGAACCAACCAGTGAATCTGGTTTGTGATTCACAAACCAGAATCATTTTGGAAGTGAGGTGCCTTCTGAAAAACTCAGATTGAATTATGGAACAATACCATGAATAATAATAATCCACCCAACATCTCAATGGCACTATTTGAAAAGATAAGGGAATTTTTTCCTGTGTCCATCAAATAAAATGGTCACTCACTTTACATCTGTTTGTGGGAAATTGTTCAGGCAAATTGGTCGCTGCATATACTATATATACTCAGTAATATCCTGCAATGCGCTTTTGACAATATGCTAAGGTACTTTATCAAATGTAAGAATCGTTATTAATCTACAAGAGGGCAGAAGGCCATTTGATCCATTGTATTAAGCCTCAATTGCTCCTCCAATTTAAGATATCCATACTAATCACAATTATCTGCTCTTTCACCATAGTCGTCCTCTGAATATGTCTATCTAATTCACTTTATAATGAATTCTGTTGCAACAGCCACCCCTGGGAATTATTCCACACCATGACTATTCTCTGGGAGGAGTTTTTCCCTCAACATATCCTTTCCTGTTCCAAGTTATCATCTTATCTTCATTCCCTCTTAACCTCATATCACCTGCATGGTTTCCAGAAAGGGATAATAGATTCAACAAATTACCATGTAATTCCTTAAAAGCCACCCTGGTGTTCCTCAGGTTATAAAGTGACTGCTGTAGACTGGGTTCCCCACTAAACTGAATAAGCTTTTGGCAGGTGTTTCACAACAACTTTTCACATGCCTATTCTACTCCGATTGTGACATGTCTCAAGTTACTGATCTTTGGTCTCACATTCCTGTGACGTCTTTCCGCACCTCTAGCACCTTAGTCCAGAAGAATTAAATAATGGGATTCTAGCACTTTATAAACTTCAAAGATTTGAAATCCCACTCTTTGCCTTTAGCCCACATCTGTATTGCAGTTGTTCATTATGTAAAACATGTGTCTGAATGTAATTCACGCCACACAATGTTGGAAGCTACAAAACGCAAAGTGGCACATTTGGGATGATTAGGTCTAAGTTGTAGGGGTAAAAAAAAAGCTGGAGCTCAGAACCCCGTCCCCCCATGGTCGACTAGTTTGCTCTCAGATGTTTTGGGGGTCACTAGATATTGCCAAGTCCTGTGTGTCACTCAGAGCAACCAAGGAAGACACAAAACATTCTCAGAACAACCATTGTGGATACTTGTAAATATTTGTTTGACACATGTAGAAACCCATCACTATGCTTAAGAATATTGAAACCAAACTGATGAGTCTCATGAATCCTACCTATGTATGGAAATCAGAGATATTTATCAGAATGGAAAGCACACTATATCCCTGGATGCATATGTTCTGCTTACCTAATTTCAGAGAGTATAAGGCCCAGTTTGCTAAGAGCCAATCCTCAGGAACCCCAAAGTGTGCATCGGGGTACTGTTGGAGTCTAACCAGCTAAAATTGCACAGCTATCCATTGAGAGCACTGCCTGGCAAGCCTTCCCACCATTTTTCACATCTATGACTACCCCAGCCATCAGGGCTTTGGCTTGCACGGGCTAACGGGGCTGAGTGGGAAGTGACAGGTGTGTCCTTCTAAGTCCTGCTGATGAGCTAGGCTGTCATCGGCAGTGCCCTGGAATACTACATACACCTTTGGCTCAGCAACTGTTCTACCAAGACCACCACAGGATGGGGTCAATTCCAACAATTTATTGACAAGTATGTCACCTTGGAGTCAGTTCAGCTTTAACAAGACCCCACTTACCGTATGGGGGTATTGTGCCAAATCAATGCATCTTTTCTTGTGAGTCTGGTGCTGTCCAGATAAAATCTTTCCACCTTGTGTCATATGTTGAATAGAATTCTTATCCCGAACATTATTAGAGATTAAACAACAACAAAATTACAATGACATTCATACGGTGCCTTTCACATCAACTCAAGATGCAAAGTATCATCACCTCCAATATCAGCATTTATCAACAAGGCTCTACTTTTATGAAGGCTCTACTGTTATTTAATCCATTTTGCTAAAATATTATTTTAGCCTAAAGTCTTAATAACTCTATTTTTCTTCACCCAGCTCCTCTCCTGGAGTTTCCTGCTGGTGTACAGTTCATAGGCAGACAAAGACAACAAAATTACAATTACAGAGCGCCTTTCACGTCGGGAAGATGTACCAGACAGCTCTGTGGCTATCTATGGCTAACTTCCTTAGCAATCTAAATTTTGGTATAAGACTGTAATGACTTATCTATATAGCTTTGTATCGGGATCTAAACTGTGATATTCCCGAACTGCATTTGCTGTCTTTATTACAACTTTCGATCTGCAATTGACAGTTTTAAGGTTCATTACCGTCAAAATACACTAACTTTCTAATTTCAGCAAAACAGAATGCAATCCTTCTTTTGAAAGTATATAATATATATATAATAATAATATATAATAATCCTTGCATTTGATATAGCGCTTTCCACATCTTATCAACGTCCCAAAGCACTTCACAGAATATACTGTAAAGTGAATTGACTGTATATATTTGTGGGCGAATCGTGGCAGCCAATTGCGCACAGCAGTGTCCCACACACAGTTATAGATTGAAATGACCAATTTTAAGTATTGCACGTGACAAGTTATCAAATAGTATACCAACCTGCGTGCTTTCTCCGCTCTGGCCTGCTTCACGTCCCCTGCCTCTCCTGCCTCACTACTGGCAGTTGGGCCTTCAGCCTCTCAGCCCCACACTCTGGAACCCCATCCCACAGTTGCTCTGCCTCGCCTTGCCTCCTTCAAGACCACCTGCTTTTCGACCTTGCCTTCCATTACCCTTCTTACCCCTACTCTCCATCCACTCCGATCCTGACCCCAGCTTGAGTCTGAAATACTGATTGTCCAGCACCCAGGGACGTCCACCCAGGGCACTATACAAATGAAACTTTGTTGTTGTATTTGTTACAGTACCTTATCACATAGTTGCGATGTCTCAAAGCACTTCACAGAATATATTGTAAAGAGAGTTAACTGTGTATTCCTTGGGTTAAATGAGGAGACCAATTGTGCACAGCAAATCTACTTGGAGTAGATATAGTATATCTATTTGAATAGCTCTCATCCACTCTATTGTTTCCTCAAAAAATGCCAGTCGATTTGTGAAGCATAGCCCATTGCTTTGAAATCTATTGGCCCTCTGAACAGTCTGCACTCTTTCGATGAACATTAGTAGGGGCCCAAATAACAACATTTTTCCCACTACAGCTGTTAGGCTAACTGGGGCATCCTCTGGGGAGAGTGCACGCAATGCATATCAGACAACAGAACTTCCAGTAGTTTGGAAACTTAAACATGGTGATGGATTTCCAAGTGTGTCAGACACTCTGCTGCTCAACAAAATAGACTAACTGAAATATATTTTCCAGACTTGTCTTGCTTAGGTGTATCTCCACTTATCGATATCTTCTCACAGTTCAGAATAATTATAATCCTTAAATTTGATGATGTCGGGAGGATGCCTTAAAGAGCTTCATAGAATATACTGTACAATTGTCTGTTGCATGCAAATACGGCCCCCACACACACAGACCACAATTTCTTTGAGGATTCTATAAGGTGTATTACATCTTACTCAAGTGCTTTCCAACCATTCAATTATTGGTCCAATTAACTTCACAACTATTCAATTAACTCTGGTCCACATCATTGTCACCTCTTGGCTGGACTCTTCCAATGCTCTCCTCGCTGATCTCCCCTCCGCCACGATCCATAAAATCCAACTCATCCAAACTCTACTGACCGCATTTTCACGAAGCACCAAACTTCGCTCCCCCATCACCCCAGTCCTTGCCAGACTTCACTGGCTCCCTGTGAGACGATCGATTTCAAGATTCTCACCCTTTTTTCAAATCCCTCCACTCCTCTGCACTCCCTTATCTCTCCGACCTCCTCTCTCCTCAGACCAGCACCCATTTCCTTAGCTCCACCGGGTCTGGCCTCCTCCTTGTCTCCCGAATCCTCCGCTCCACCATCAGTGGCCATGCCTTCAGCCATTACGCCCCAATGCTCTGGAACTCACTTCCTCACTCCCTTCGCCTTGCCCCCTCTCTTCTCAGTTTCAGGTCTCAGCTAAAGACCTTTCTCTTCGACCGCGCCTTTGGTCACCTTTCTACCCCTGCCCCAGGCTCAGTCCAGAGTTCCGTTATTGTGAAGCGCTCTGAGTGTAACAGCCAGACTGAATTATATGAGTTCTGTGGTAAATGTGAAGTTAGTTTACTGTTTTTTTAACACTATTTTTGCACTGCAACACAAACTGAGGAATGTAAAGAAATTATTTTTTCCCATGTGTGTTACTGTCTTAAAGTGTTTTCTCATGATTACTGATTTATTTTTGTCAATTTCTGCTTCAGAAGATAAAGTGAACCCAAATAAATTGTTGTATCAACAGTTTCAGGGCTTTATTCCTTGATATCCAAGCAAACATTTAAAAAAAATTATGCAGCTAAGCATCTGCTTGCAATTCATTTAGTCAGCCAGACTCATTATATTGCTACTTTCTGATCAAGTGGACAGGGAATCATGGAATCATAGAAATATACAGCACAGAAGGATGCTATTCGGCCCATCGTGTCTGTGCCTACTCTTTGAAAAGAGCTGTCCAAATCAATCCCAGTCCCCCACTCTCTCCTAATAGCCCTGCAAACCTGTCATCCACAAATAACTATCTACTTCTCTCTTAAAAACTGTTATCGAATCAGCTTCCACCACCCTTTCAGGCAATGCATTCCAGATCTGAATAACTTGCTGCATGAAACAATTTCTCCTCACCTCCCCTCTGTTTCTTTTAACAACTATTTTAAAGTGTTCAGTGTTCGGGTTACCGACCCACTTGCCCTTGGAAATAGTTTCTCCTTGATCACCCTATCGAATCCACTGATAATTTTGCAAACTTCTTTTAAGTCTCCTCTTAACCTTTTCTGCTCCAAGGAGAATAACCCTAGCTTCTCTAGCCTCTCACGATAACTAAAGTCCCTCATTCCTGGTACCATCCTGGTAAATCTCCTTTGCATCCTCTCCAATGCCTTGAGCATTCTCACGAGTGCCTCGGATGGCTCCGGTATGAGATCCATTTGCTAGAATGGTGAATTGTATTGGGAAATACCGGTTGGGGGTTGAGCATTCCAGTTGGTTGGGTGCCGGATAAACAAGCTTTTACTGTATATGGTGCACAGAATTGAACATAGTACTCTAGCTGAGGCCTAACCAGTGTTTTATAAAGGTCATGGTGGAACCATGAATGATAAATTTGTAAAGAACTGAAGATGTGATTTAGGATTTGAAATAACTAGTCAAATAGTAGATAAATTGGTTTATAGAATATGCAGTGGAGCCTTGCTAAAACATATATAATATGTTGAACATAAAATCCCCAAAAGCATTATAATTGGCCATGATCCTTGGGTCCACAGGCCATGGCCAACCCACAAATGCTGGTCACTGCTTCACTGGACTGTGTTCTGTATGACTGAACAACCAGAGGGAGTCAAACAAGTTCATGAGGAAGAGTATATGTCAGAAAATGGGGTGAGGAAAGAAAAATTATAGAAATGCTTCATTGATGGTTCTTTTTTACTCACTGCTGCCTAGGCATTAATATAATGATTCACATAAGGTTGCTCAAATGAAAACAGGAAGAGAAGAAGGCAATTCAGCCCATTAAACCTGTTTGAGCAGTTTAGTAGATCTTGGCAGATCATTTAATTTCAATACCCTGGTCTTTCGCTGTGCCTCTTAAACTTATGCCTAATTCTCTTTTAAACACTGCTGAACATTTTATTGCTCGATGTTAAGCAGCTTTGGCTGCGGTGAAATGCCTCCAAAATTCTAACACAAAAGAGTGCAAAGTGTTTTAATGCTCAGTGGAATTTCACCCCACCCTCAGTGTCTCCTCTTGTGTTGTTCTGGTCAGTGCTTTCTCTATCACTGTCTCTCTTTAAGCCCACCTCGTTAATGGCTGTTCTGTAATGCGCACAATGACTTTGCCCAATCCCCAGGCACTGTTGCCAGTGAAATTCTGTCTGTCTCTTTACACTGTGTAGGTATGTAAATATTCTTGACAAGGGGTATACCCGTTGACTAAACACATCTTTGTGTCTGTCAGAGACAGAAGGTTTACCAGATGTGCAGGATGTTTGTACAGATAGATCAAGTCCACAGACATTTGCATGGTACTGAACATACTGGATTAACAAATAAATATTTAATTGTTTTTTTCAGGGCAGCATTTTGGATCAGAGCGTGAATACAACAATAGCATGCAATCGATTTGATAATCTCTTTAATCTTCAGATTACAAAATGTAGACGTGCTTTGCCAAATATCATGTATGCTAGCGACAAAAACAGCTACAAAACTTGGGACCTTTCCATTCTATACCGCTCAGTATTTCCTGGATAAAAACATTGAGCCATCGCTAGAAGCTATTTCTTCATTTTGATCATTGATCTTAGGCAAGAAGGGTATGTGTTGCCTAGCCCCAAGACAATACACTGATCTCACTGTACTCAGAAGCATTATCAAACTTTCCCTTTTACGTCTACCGAGCCTTGCAATTGTGCTTAGCCAAGTGTAACCACTGCAATAATGAGCAATCGCCACCATTAATGAGTTTAACATTTACTTTAATTTTGTAATTACTCTTAATTTTATTTATGGGCAAAGAGTCCTCAATGTTCTGTGATAAAAAGTTGACCTTGAGGCCCACCCTCCTTTTCCCTTTTAGTCTGTGTCTTTTATACCGGAAGCATTTAAGAGGATTGATCAAAGTCAGTCAGTGAGTTTTTGAGAAGGTTTTAAAGGCAGAGAGAGAAAGAGTAAGGTAAATTGATTTGGAAGGAGAACTACATAGAAAAATAAATGGTTTCTTTTAACGGAAATACAATTTTATAACAAGAATAGTTTATTGCCACCCTGAATGCTGAATTTTTCAAAAGGAAAAAAACCAGCTAAAGAATTAAGGCTGAACTTAAGAATTTGTCAAATTCTGCACCCTCTGAAATGCTAAGAGAGTAATATAAGTTTAGAACCAGGTGAAATGTCTTCCCCCATTTGTGTTACTGTGGAGAGATATTGAGCAGAGACTACAGGTGGGAAGTGAAATGGGAAAGTCATTGAGGTCTACTTATATACACCTGACATATAGGACAGGGTCTCAACATGCTTTACAGGGACAGAATATGAGCCCTACTTGGGTAGAACGTGATACACATAATAGGAATTTAAAATAAGCTACATATAGCAATTCTTGTCAATTGCTAAAAGAATGTCACTTTGACCTGTAGGAGCACCACTCTGACCATTTTGAGTTCCCTCTCCAGCACCTGGCTAGAGTACCAAGGGAGAAGCTCTGTGCACAGGTGTACACAACTCTCTTATGAGCCATACCTGAGTGACATCTATGTCAACTATGGAATGGAGGGAAACACGGGAGGGAGACTTACTTTTGGAGACCGTTCAAGGTTATTTAGCTCCATTTGTTAAATACAGTATAGGTATAATCAATGTGTTGAAGTACATGGGACTACATTCAGTCTTAATATGTAGAACTGCAAAATAATCCTTCCTTGTCTGATGCTTCTTAGTAAACAAGGACTAACATTTGTAATTGTATTTTTATGATAACGTTGCTATGATCTTCAAGGTACTAAACATAAAGTTAGTTTGGCGGTGAGTTAGAAGATATCTATGCAGATATCACTGTTGATATCATTAATAGCAGACTGTTTTAGTTTACATGTAAGAAAGATTATATAGCATTGGAATTTATCTCTTTGAGATTAGTGAACGGTCTGTATAATCCCTTTCAACTAGTGTGGGTTTTATAAGATGGTGATAAAGGAAAACTCCACCCACTACTATTGCCATCGCACTGATTGCTGGGGCTGGGAACAGCATTAACAGGCACTCAGTGATGGCTTCTAAACTCCCTTGGGGGAATATATGTATCAGTCAATGAGATCTTATTTGTAGTATTTTGTAACAGATTTCTTGGAATAGGAAATATGTCACTATAATACTAATTCTCATCAAATATCTAAAACATTGAATGTGCTGAAGAATCCAAACTTCACATGTTTGATTGGAAATTCAACAATTATACATTTATTATAAAGCAATCTGCTACAAAATACTGCAAGTTATAGACTTGTATGACTTGATGTGAGGGAAATTCAGTGCTACACTCTCAGAATTGAATGGCTGGTTTCCCACACATGACCCTGCTCAACATTCAGTGTCATATTCTGTGTCATCCTAATAATGCACTGTACCAGCATTTGACAAATACAGCCCGATTAAAAAAGATATCATAGCTGCCCTATACCGTAAGCATTATAATATTAATATGCTGTCAGTTGTTGTTGTTACAGGTGAAGACACTGACCTGTAGCTGTTCTGTTTCATTGTTAGATGCGCACGGCAAAAGTGATCTGAAATTTGTCTAATGTTCAGTTAGAAAACAATCATTCTTATTCACTATTGTAAGCTGCACTGCGTTACAGTGTGATGAGAAAATATTCAACAGTGGGGTGAAGATATTTGAAAAATCTAATGTTTCTGATAATATTTTGCTCACAGTTTTTCCCCTGTCTTTCCTAAAAACAGTGAATCTTGTCAGAAGCACTCTGATACCTACCTTTAATGGGTTAATCTTTACATTTGATTCATTGCCTTATCATGCCATCAAGATGTTTCAAAGCACTTCACAAGATTTTAGTGTTATAACTGAGCCCAGCTGACAGCCATGTTACTGTACATTGGAACCCAAATCATTGAATGTTTGCAAAGCACATGAGCCAGATGTAATACACCTTATAGAATCCTCAAAAATTTGTGGTCTGTGTTTGCCCATGTGTTTGTGGGGTGTATTTGCACACAACAGACAATTACTCCATTGTACAGTATATCCTTCGAAGCTCTTTAAGGCATCATCAAAGGATTATAATTATTATGAACTGTGAGAAGAAATCGATAAAGGTTAATATATTCAGCAGCTCCAAAACCTACTTGTCTTGCTCATGTGGAGCTACACTAAGCAAGACAAGTCTGGAAATTATATTTCAGTTAGTCTATTTTGTTGAGCAGCAGAGTGTCTGATACACTTGGAAATCCATCACCATGTTTAAGTTTCCAAACTACCGGGAACTTCTGTTGTCTGATATGCATTGCGTACACTCTCCTCAAAGGATGTTGTTATATTGGCCCCCTACTAATGTTCATTGAAAGAGCGCAGACTGTTCAGAGGGTCAATAGATTTCAAAGCAATCGGTCATGCCTCACAAATCAACTGGAATTTTTGAGGAAGTAATAGAGTGGATGAGAGCTATCCAAATAGATATACTATATCTACTCCAAGTAGATTTGCTGTGCACAATTGGTCTCCTCATTTAACCCAAAGAATACACAGTTAACAACAACCTTGCCGATTCTTCCCTTCGGAAGCTGCAGATCATCCAGAACTCTACTCTCGTGGCCTCTCCCGCACCAACCTCTGTGAGCACATCACTCCCACCCTCGCCAGTCTGCCCATCCCCTAGAGGATGGAATTCAAGATCCTCGTCCTCACTTTCATGGCTATTCATGGCCTTGGCCCCTCCTATCTCTCTGACCTACTGTCTCCATATGAACCTGCTAGCCCCCTGCGTTCAGCGGGCTCTGGTCTTCTCCATGTCCCCCGCCCAATCTGCCCTTCAGGCTTTCGTGGACAGGCTTTCAGCCTCTGTGCCCCCATACTCTGGAACTAAAGTATACATTTGCATAGCACCTTCCACATCGGGAGGATGTCACAGAGTGCTGGACAATCAGTGTTTCAGACTCGAGCTGGGCTCGAGGAGGGTGTATAGCAGGGGTGAAGGAGGGTAGTCAAAGGCATGATCAAAAAGGAGGGATTTGAGATGGGTCTTGAAGGATGCAAGGGAGGGGGCAGAGTAGCTGAAGGCCTGCTAAGGTGGACGAGGCAGGGGATGTGAAGCAAGTGGCTGAGGCAGAGGACGTGAAACAGACTGGTGGGCAGATTTGTAAACTATTTTTTAACTTTTCACATGTGATGCTTTCCAAGAAGAGTGGTGTTCTGTTTACTGATATTTGAAAGTCAGCGATTTTTATAATATGATAATAATGATCCTTTCATTTTGATATAGCGCTTTTCATGTCTTCTGGAATCTCAAAGCACTTCACAGAATATACTATAAAGTAAATTGAATGTACTGTATATTTGTGGGAGAACATGGCAGTCAATTGCGCACAGCAGAATCCCACAAACAGTCGTGGTTTGAAATGACCAATTTTATTATTGTGTTTTTTTGGAGAGGTTATTATTAGGTGTGTGGAGTAAGGAAACTTGCCCAAGGTTTCGCCCTGACCTGCCTGAATTCGAACACAGGTCTCAAGCTTGTAAGGCGAGTGCTCTAACCACTGAGCTACAGTTTTGTACATTTATGTGAGCCAAGTGTGTACAATTTAATTTTTTAACTTCACTTTTAAATACCCTGATACTCCAATAATAGCAGCTTCTTCCTGTTGCTTTTTTGAGACTAGATTAAAGATCTTAAAATATCATAGGGTGAACAATATGAAATGTCTATGATAATTATCACCATCATTTTTGTGCTCTGATACATTCATTTAGTTAGAATAAAAATATATTTCCATTAGCTCATCAGATCGTGATTTTGTTTGACATCCATGTTGTCGGTTAGGAATAGGTAGTTTCTAAATAATTGCACTGAACCCAGCCATTCTCTAATTCAATGCTGTGGGGATACATTTTCATGGTTCAAAGCCTTAAGACCATGGTCATAACCTTTAAGATAAAGTAGAATCTTGATCAAGTCTGAGCTATCTTAAAATTTTAAGCAATGCTTTTAAGGCTACGACAATGAGAATTACCTGTTCTCTGCAAGAAGCCTGTGAAGACATTTATAGATTTCACAAAGAATTAATCTTTGCTGCAATTTTAATCGAGTCGAAAAATAGTTTGTGCAATTTGGTTTAAACTGAGAAAATGCTCAGTTCATTTCTAGCGCTCTACAAGTGTCATTTTGTTGTTGTTGATAGTGGTTAGTTTCCCAGTTACATGAAGACCACCCAGCTCTTAGAATCATACCAATGTGTGAAGATATAACAGCCAGACTATCGTTCCACGGGAGAAGTGCATTATTAAATGTACTACCATTTCTAGATTCCAGCCAGATATTTCTCCATTCCATTCCACATGGTTAAACATTACTTGTTTGTGGAGTTCAGCTCTGTGTAAACTATGGTCCACCTCTTCACATAGCAGCAAGCTTTCTGAATGGGCTGCATTCCCAACACTGATTGAGACAGTGAATGTATCATTCTCAGTCTATATTATTTGGATTGTATTGGAGAATGATGGATGTTTCTTCATTGTTTTACTGTGCTTTCTGCTCTTGGTGTTCTGTGAAAGTTCTTGTTTGGTTTCTTCATCTTCTGAAGAAAGAAACAGCAGGTTTTAGTATGATCAGAAACATTTGCAATATCCCAAGATAAAAACATTCATTCCACATTGCAAAACCCATCATCTTTCCTCTTGGGTGATTTCTCTAAACATACGTTGATGATATGGTATTATTTCAGGTCAGCGGGTATAAAGGATAAGTTTTTGTTTCTCAATGGGTCTCTCCCCATTCAGACAAAGCTTGCATTTTAAAATGCTACATTATCTGAGCTTCATGTGGTTTCTACAATAAGTGTTAGATTGGCTCAGTGCTCACACTGAGGTTGTGATTTCAAGTTCCAAGTCAGACTTTGAACCCACATAGTCAAGGAGGTTAACATTCTAATACAGTAATGAGGATGTGCTGCTTTGTTGAAGGTTCAGTACTATCCTTTTGAATGAGACATTAAATTGAAATCCTGTCTGCCTTTTCAGGTGGATTTTAAAGATCCCATAGCATTATTCAAAAGAAAGAAAAGTGTTTCTCTCAGTGTTCTGACCAACAATTCCCCCCTCCAAATAATTGGTCATTTGGTTTTAGGCCGTTTGTTGATAGACGAAATTGAGACCCATGTGGATTTCTCCCGCGATTTGCTAATCGCGCCTTTGGGGTTTCGGAATATCAAAAGCGATTTAATTTGTGTGATTTCCAAAATGTGAAACTGTGAATCTTGAAACCCATCAAAGTTAATAAAGGACAGTTATTCCCCCTCTCTGAACACTTTTCCTTCTCCAGACATTTTTCCTCTCTGGATGTTTTCCCTCACCTGAGGGATTTGGTTTTCTTCTCCTACTTTTTTTTTAGATATTTGCAGTTTTTCAAGTTTCACATTCTTTTTGCAAATCTCATAATTTAAAAATCACAAACCACATTGAATCAGGCAAATGAGTGTTGTACATCATGAGTTCAAGTTTACAGGGTACATTATTACATGAATATTGAGATCTTCACACATTCCAGTATCTGGAGACAATGTGGTAGATGTAGAAATAGCTGTGTGGAGTAATGGGTCATTGACTGTGAGAGACCCTGGTGTAGGAAGACAGCTGGGCAAACCTAGGAATGAACAGTTTATGTGACAGTTCAATAGGCTTTAGAAAAGTCTGCAAATATTTGTTGAAGTTACCCTTTATTGAACTGTAGCCCTGGATTAACAACATCCTTTTCAGTGAATGCAAGAGACCCACAGCAAAACAATTCAGGTACGGGTGATCACAGGATGAAATAACTATGTGCAACTATATTCCCACATTGGATGTAAACAGACTATGGCAAGAAACTCTGAATTAGGAATTGGAAGTTCAAGCTAGAAGGATTTAATCAATAATAGAGTAACATTGTAGGAACACAACCGTAGTCTTTATGGGCAATTGAATGAAAGGTATTCCTCTTATTATTTTAGTTTAAAAACTACAGTAGATTTAAGAGCCCCTTCAAATGCACTTTATTTGGTGAAAATTTTAATTTAGCAGATTTTGAAACTGACATTTTAAATAGTAAAACTATTAAGAATCCCGATTACATGCAAGTTGCATGACTTCCAAAACTAAAGCTCTGACTTGATTGGGAGAATATATCATAGGTCAGTTTGTTAAGGGCAAAACTCTTTATAACTCTTTGCTAAACTCTTTATCTCTCTTGTAGGTTTAACGTATCAGTAGTAATTTGTAAAATGGTTCTTTTTAAGAACTGTGAAAAAACATCTTCAAATCACGACAGGATTAACAATGTTCCACAATTGTTACCCACACTTACATTTTAAAACAAAGAGTTCTGATAGGCTAAGGTGGGTGACATGTTAGTCACTTAGATGTTTGCAAATCAGAAATCAAGAATTTACAATATTAACAATCTTTGCTTTTGATATAGCGCTTTATCGCACTGGTGAAATGTTTCAAAATTGTTCACAGTATGTGCTCTGTAGCTTAGCATCATATCTGTAGCTCTGTAGCTTCATCATATTGAAGGCAAACATATCAGTCAATTTGTGCACAGCAATGATCCAATTTGAAGGAATTCCTTCTTGGTATAGATTTACTCTATAAATTTAGCCATAGAGAGCATCTACAATATGACCAATTGTTTTATTCGATCAACTCTGAAACTGTTTTTTTGCAGTTCTTAAAACAAACTGACAGAAATGTCTTCAAAATTAAGCTTGGGAGTGGTGGGGAGTGGGAAGCTGAGTAAAATACACTTAAAGGGTCGGTCCCTTGAGTAAAACTCAGTTAAAGGGTCGGTTACCTTTATGACAGGCGAGTTACGGGCTTCACTGACCATCGTCCAATCAGTGGTGAGGATGCTCCAACGAGCTGCCCACCAGATCAGAATTGGGCAGGATACACCCAGGATTTGGGAGAGAGGCAAGAGAGGGCCAGCTGGTTGGAGAGGGGCTACTTGGAGGACTAGTGCTCAGGGCTTTCCCCTCCCAGCTCCCTTTGAAGAGCTGAGCTGTAGTTAGATGTGGGGGTTGACCTGAGCCCCCTCTAGCCCTAGCCACCTGCTGCCGATTTCCAGACGTTGTCATCTTGGAATTTTCTGTTGAGCAAATCTCACAGTCTGACATCTGTCACCTAGAAGTTGTATCTGGGCACCAGTCACCTTTTCAAACCCAATGACAATCCAATTTGCCGAATACACAAAATATTTAGATACTACATTTTAAGGTCAAATTATGTAACATGTTTTGAATGTATTCCAGATGTGAAATGTGCAATATCAAATGCAAGAAATATTTAAATTATTATTATTTCAGAACAAAGAATGTGTTTAGAAATTCTAAAATTTCAAATGTTATCAGACAGAAGATGTTTGTTATATATGATGAAATGTAGTTATTGAGTTTACCACTGGGTAAAGATGCTGTTGGTGCAGTGTACTAGAAGGTCATATGGACCAGAAGGTCACAGGGTCAATTCTTGATCTCACCTTGGGCAGCAAGTAACCAAGGAACTCCAATAGACCTCTGTGTAACTCAGTTACGGATAGGAAAATGAGCAATGAGTTGGATGTGTGAACAAGATTAGCCTGAATTATATGTCCATCCTGGTTAAACAGGCTTTGACACTGCACTAGACACTAACACCCACTGAATGGTAACACAAACCATCATTTCCTTGCAGTTTATAATAGCATTTTCCATTATCAACATGTCAAGAAATTTCCATGGATGTTGGGGAAATTTAGCGAGACAGTTCAAAAATGGAGGGGAGAAAACTGTCAAGCAAATATGACCTCTATCTGGTAAAGTGTATGCCTGTCATTAGCCCTCATGGAAAAAATAGGATTGTCTCCCCGATGAGGTCTGATAGATATATAAAGTTAGAATATTGATAGTTTAAGATGTATTCAGTCAAAATGAAAATGGTTGGCTGCCATTTGACAGAACCTGAGAAATTTGCAATTCACAATGAGGTGTACTCCGTCTGTGCTGAGAGTGACTGATACATGACTTTATTAAAGGGATTCTGAATCAGAGTAAGCTCAGATCATAAGCAACATCAATGTGATGTGATGTAAATAATAATAATCCTTGCAATTGTTACGGTGATATATCACTTTGTTGACATGGATCAGAGCGCTTTACAGGATACACAATAAAGTGAATTGACAATGTGTATCTTGTAGATGAATTGTGCCAACTAGTTGCGCACAGCAATGTCGTACAAATAGCCAGGGAGTGAGTGACCAATTTTATTGTTGGAGATTGTTGGCCAGCATGATGGACTTTGATCAGTGGGAGGACATCATGGCTAAGCCCTGATCCCACCATCATCCACACTCTATATGAATGCACCTGTAAAGTTTCAGGATAATGATCAGGAGCATGAATCAGGACACTGATTTTTTTCTTCTCCTGAACTCAGGCACACTGAGACCAATTGTAACTCCCTACTGCTGTCCTGACTCAGATCAGCATCAACAATGTTCTGGTCTGTTTGGGCTAGTGCTGTATCTGGGGTAAAGGGGAAGTGTGTTTATCTACAAAGACACAAGGGGGCAGTTGGCTCTCGAATGCTTATTTGTATAAAGTACAACCTATTAAAGAGTTTGAAGTAACAATAACTATCCTTGCATCTGATGAAGCACCTTATGATATCATTGAGACGCTTCACAGAACATATTGTAAAGTGGATTGACTGTATTTTGTAGACACAATGTGGCAGCTAATTGCAAACAGCAGTACTGTGTAATATTTGATCATACGTACCAGGATCTTCTGAATCTGGATTACTGTAGATCGATGCTAAGGTGAACAGAGAGAACATGATGAAAGCCAGCAGGATGAAAGTCACTTCAAGGTTTGTGAATGGCAGCTCCATACAATGACTGTGCTCAGCAGCCTACAAATGTTACAAGTGTTAAGTAGGTTGCTACAATGACGACAACAATGACAACTTTGCATTTATATAGCGCCCTTCACATGGGTAGTAACTAGATTTTTCGAAGCGTTTTGATCATAGTAACAAGTTACACACAGGCTGTGTGCGGTAACATACAGATGCTACAGTCTTCCTGTTCTCAAAGTTTCAGGAAAAACACTCAGAAGATGATTGTTCTAAAACTAAACAAACTTGTTTGGCTGCTTGTGGCTCCTCTCCAATGACTCGACAGTTAGAATTGGGTTTCACAGCCTGCCTGGTGACTCAGTGAGAGTGCATAGCCCCATTGTAAAGTTACTGACCTGGAAAGTCACACATACAGGTTTGATGCCAAGTTACGAATCTGAAACAGGATGCAGCTGGCTTATTATATGATAAGTATATGATTATATCATATATTATATGTTAATTTATTTCAGTGTCACTGAGTTAGCTTGGAATCACCCACTCCTGAATGGTGCACAGTAATCCCTGCAGGAAGGGTTTGGATGGTCTGATTGGGCAATTACTGCAGACACTCACTGTCCAGCCTCATATAATAATAATAATTTTAACAATAATAATCCTTGATAGAGCGCCTTATCATGTTGTTGAGCAGTCTCAAAAATGCTTCACAAATTATACTGTTAAGTTCAGTGACTGTACAATTGTGGGTGAAATGTGGCAGCCAATTGCATACAGCAGATGAAGAAAGTTGACTCAGATGAGGTGCAGGAGGACTGTGGCCTTGAAACTTCAGCCTGAGTTAGTACCTCAGGAGAGAAGCAGCAAATAATTGTGATGCAAAGTACGTATTTGACCCAAATTGTGATCTGATGTAAAACCAACTAAATTGTGATATCTGATAACTGAATGTAATGCTCCATGTTTCTAGACAGTGTCGCTATTAAAGGAGATGAAACTCCACAGGCTCCTCTATTTGTGCCTTGTCTCTGTCCCTAGTGATGTCTGAATGCTTAATTACTTTTCTCATTCCCTCATCTCTACTCCACTTGCTCCAATGAGTCGTACCGTTTGTTGGACGTTTTGAAAAGAGATCTCAAGGGTTTGAGCTAAATAGATTCAAGTCTTGGTCAGATTATTTACCCAACACAACCTTTCTCCTGGCTAGAATGTAGTTTACATGATTTGGGTTTTGCGCTCCCTCTTACGATTGTCATGCAGCATAAAATAACTGAGATTGCCAAATTTGCATTCTCATCATCCTGTGTAAATCTTCTGTTAGAAATGGGATTGCATTTGGTTCTGGGACACTGAAAAACTTGCTGGTGTGAATGCTGATCAGTACACACACTTCTAATGTTGTTTGTTCAATAGATAAAGGGTGCATTTTGTTTTTACAGGTATTAGGTGTTTCCATTTAGTGTAGAATTGGAAGTCCCAGCACTATTAGTACAGACCTGCAAGACAGTTATTTTCTAAACAGTGGAAATTAACCCATTATGTTTTTATAATAATTTTTGCATTTAATAATAATAATTATTGCATTGGATATAGTGCTTTTCATATCTTCCAGACGTCTCAAAGCACTTCACAGAATATACACTAAAATGAATTGCCTATATATTTGTGAGCTAAACATGGCAACCAGTTGTGCGCAGCAGTGTCCCACAAAAAGGTGTGAGTTGAATGACCAATTTTTTTTAAAAAAGAGTATTATTAACTCTAGAAAGTGATCTGCCAAATGACTAACAACTGGGTTCCTACTTATTGCTAGTTAAACACGCGTATAGAGTAAACAATGTTTCACCCTGCCAGAATTGAACCCGAGTCCTCTTGTTTGCAAGGCGAGTGCTCTATGTAATACATCTCAAGACTCAACATTGCGCCTTATCACAGCACTGAGGCATCTCAAAACGCTTCACAAGATTTTGCTGGAAAGTGTAATGACTGTGCAATAATTGTAAGTGAACATGGAAGCACATTTGCACACAGCAATATCCCACATCCATCTTGAATGACCAATTTTATCTGGAGCCAGGATACTCGGAGTAAGTCCCTTCTTTTTGTTTGAATTGTGCCATGACACTTAAGACATCTTATACAGGACGTACTAGAAATTTGAGGTTAAAAGCGCAGTGATCTTGCATTCTAGATGAGACTATTTTTTATCCCTGCGCCTTGGGGTATCCTCCAGACGTGAAAAACTATGCAAAATGTAAATTGTTGTTGCTCTGAGATGCCGTTCGGCGTGGAGGGTGATATATAAATAAAAGTTCTTGTTGTTGTTTGATGTGGTTGGAAATCAATAGATTCAAAATCCTCCTGTTTAACGGGATGGCTGGGACCCTCAAAATGAGCGAGTTTCTATTTAAAGTGCGGAACTGCTTTTGGAAAATATCTATAAATTTATGTAAAACACATTCCTACAACATGGTGCAAATGTACAACCGGTAGAGGAAAGAATGCTTGAAAGTGAAAGAGATTCATGTTTTGTTTGTGACGATCCATCTGAAATGATTCTGTCTCTAGACCGTCTGAATGTTAAATACTTTTCTGTTGACTGTAGGAGGGGAGAGTGTAGATATATTCTGATAGAAGAGATGACTGCTATATTTGCATTGCCTCTGATGTAATCTTCCCAGGAAGTGATTAAATAGGGAGGAGGAGTAAGAGAGATCAGTCAGTGCTGTAATATTCACAAGGTGGCGCTGTTCACCACAATCTCTTCAACTGGGTTTCCTCCCACCTCCAAAGGGAACAAGGTGAATACAGGTGCTTGGTGCAATGTGAGCTTTCAGCATTCCCCGACAGGCCATCAATTCGGTTTCTATGAGTTCAATCACACACATGCTCACTTCCATGTTGCTGCCTGGTATCCCACCACCCAAACTAGACAGATGAAGTAACTTCATCCAGGATGAGATTGGTTCCTCTGTGGTCCTGGAGCTCAGTGGTTAGAGCACTCGCCTTACAAGCGTGAGACCTGTGTTTGAATCCAGGCAGGTCAGGGCGAAACTTGGGCAAGTTTCCTTATTCCACAGACCTAATAATAATCCCTCAAAAAACACAATAATAAATTGGTCATTTTAGTCCACGACTGTTTGTGGGACACTGCTGGATGCAATTTGCCGCCGCATTTCACCCACATAAAAAAATGCAGTCAATTAACTTTACAGTATATTCTGTGAAGCGTTTTGAGACATCTAGAAGATGTGAAAAGCGCTATATCAAATGCAAGGATTATTATTATTAATTATTATTATGGTCCTCAATGCCCCACTTATAAAGCATGTTTGATATTGCTATGTGGAAATAGCACAACCATTGAAAAACAGAGTGCACTTATGCTGATCTTGTAGAAATTGAAAGTTTAAGTCCAACAAAGAGAAAAGGCAATTTTTAAAATTTCCACTTCAACACAGCCTTTTCACTTTGAAATACAGGTACCCCGCCCCCAACCGTGGCCTCATCAACCATGAAACCCATGCATCCATGGTTTGCTAAATGCGTCAACCCTTGCAAATCACGGCTTATAACTCTTGCTTATCCATGGGTTTTAACACTAACACTAGCGTTTAGCGCTAGGACCCAGTTGCATCAGTCTCGATGTCGCTTTGCGGTAGCGTAAAGCGCTAGGACCCAGTTACAATGTTGCAATCAACCAGCAACGCTTCTCTCTTAGGATTAAGGTAAATAACATTAATTTATTGTCGCTTCTCTGCATCCTCTCTCTGTGTGTGTGCATATCATACAGAGATCTCTGTCTCTGACTCACCTTCTCTGTATTTCACCTTCTCTCTATTTCACCTTCTCTCTATTTCTCCTTCTCTTCCCCCCGACCCCCCCTCCCTCACCCCACCTTCTCTCTCTGACTCACCTTCTCTTCCCCCCACACTTTCTCTTTGAGTCTGTGTGTAGATCAGTCAGTCAGACAGCACCCCCAGCCCTCTGTGTCACCTACCACACCTTCTCCGTTGATTTCTCTCTCCCTCTCTCTGAGTAGATCAGTCCAACAGCTCCCCCGGCCCTCCATGTCACCCTCCCACCCACCCTCCATGTCTCTCTCTCTCTGTCTGTGCGTACATCAGTTAGACAGCACCCCCCAGCCCTCTGTATCACCCCCTACCCATCCCTCACCCTCTTGTGTTTCTCTCTCTCTCTGTGTAGATCAGTCAGTCAGACAGCCTCGCGGATTGCTGCAGATCCTGGCAGCCAATGAGCCCAAACTTACTCCCCCTATTCCCATGTATGTTATAACTGTATGTGTTTTTTTTTTGTGTTTAGTTCTACGAAACGCAAACTTACTTCCCTTATCCCCATGTTTCCCATAGAGCCCTGCATTTTCCAACCGCAAAAAAGCAAACGTACTCCCCTCTATCCCCATGTTTCCCATTGGACCCTGTATTTTCCAACCGCAATTTTACCAATCACGGAGGTTTAGAGGAACGTATCCCCCGGGGTTGGGGAGGAGTACCTGTATCTTCAAGTGAAATGATTCCTGAGTAATGATTGCTTTTGTAACAAAAACAACTGGCATTTATATAGCGCCCCTCGCACAATAGCGTCCTGGAGCGCTTGCCAGCAGCAGAGCACGACATCCAGCTGAGGAAAGGGGCTGTGACCATGAGCACGGTCGAAGAGGAATGTCTTCAGGTGCGATCTGATTCCATTGCGAGGCATGGCACCTTGGATCCAACCTTGCTACAAAGAGTCCCTGCTCATCTCCCTCCCACAAACAGCCATGAGTAAACTAATCAATTAATTTGGTTTAGTCATGTGGGCATCTGACACATATGGAAACCCATCACCATGCTTAAGAGCATCCAAACCAAACTGAGAATTGCATGTATCCCACCTACAGGTGGAAATTCCTGTCAATCTATTTGATGTGGTACTTTTCACATCTTCTAGATGTCTCAAAGCGCTTCACAGAATATACTGTAAAGTAAATTGACTGTATATTTGTAAGATTATTGTATGCCCTACACCTTGCTCCATTTCACTCACAGTTGCTGAGCTTTCAGCTACTGTGCCTGAGCTTTCTGCAACTTTCTTTTTAAATTCATTCATCTCACACCCTCTCTCAGATTCATAGATTCAAAATGGTAATTAGAAAATCTGATATAAAATGTCATATTTCTTATCCCTATATGTTATATGACTAGTAATGCAAGAAATTGAAAACTCTGAAAGAAAAGAAAATATATTCCTGAAAACATTGCTGCCACTGTGTGTTATTCAAAATAAAGTGTCACCATATTCTGTTAAACAAATAACAATGAGTGAGTTAGCTGAAGTCTCGGAGCTCAAGACATACCGTAATAGAGAAGAGAGTTTCTCCAGGTGTCCTGGCCAACAATCCCCCAAATAAAATTTATTCCTCATTACATGTGTGATTGTGGGATGTTTCTAATGTAATTAACATATGCCAGGATTATTATTATTGCATCTGTCCAACTGCACAAATGGTTTCATGATTTCTTACACTCTCCGAAATAACCTAAATAACCTCTTTATTGTAACTTCTTCAAAACTGTTTAGAATTAAAGGTATCCAAATCCGTAAGTCAACTTAATAGTTTGGAAATTTGCATGCATACAGTATGTGTTCAGCAGGGTGAGTACAGCCTGAAGGATAGATTCAACCCCAGTGAAACATCAAACAGGTGGCTGGAGGAGTTACTGACCTCAAGAATGTAACAATGGAAGATTGTTGAACGTTTTCCAGCAATATTATGCAACAAACCAGTTTGAACAAGTGAAACTTGATTTGTGGCTCTTTAACTGCAATTATAAGAACAATTTAAGTTACTATATTTGCAAAGAAATGCATGCCCAAATTTCCATTTGCTGATCTTATTACCATCTGATAAAATAAAAGGCAGCATTAATCAGCCTGCGGCCGTATAACTTACTAAATGCAATAATCCGTTGCTAGGCACGTTTGCCTACACTGCTGGAAATTGGAAATATTAGAAAGAAAATACAAGACTGCTTGAGGCAGACACAAATTAATACCTTTGGCAAAATGTCAGATCATCCCTCATTTTCTCTCCTCCTTTCCTTAAGGGACTGATTCACATTGAGATATGGTTGGACAGGTCCTAAGTTCCAGTGAATTCTCAAGTCCTACCATTAAAGATCAATTTAACCACCACCACCATCCATTCTTCCTCTAATGAATCAAACTCAGTTCTGTCAGTTTCTAAAAGCTGATGGCTCTTCTCTGCAATGTACCAATGTCCTTTGAAATGCATGGTATTTTGCTGAAACACACAGCCATTGATACAAAACTGGTACACAACTGTCCTTCCTCCCCCACATCCGGTCCCTCACCAGCACCGCTTCTTTCCACCTGCAACATTTTGCCCATCACTGACAATATCTTGCCAAAAGCCGCTGAAACTCTGGTCCATGCCTTTGCCACCTCTCGGCTGGACTACGCAAATGCATTCCTCGTTGGTCTCCCCTCCACCACAATCCATAAAATCCAGCTCATTCAGAACTTTGCCGCCCGTGTTCCCACCCTCACCAATCTTTGCTCCTCCATTACCCCAGTCCTTGCCAGACTTCACTGGCTCCCTGTCCCGGAGAGGATCGATTTCAAGATCCTCACCCTTGTTTTCAAATCTCTCCACTCCTCTACACCCCCCACCTCTCTTTCACCAACACAGCACACATTGCCTTTGTTCCTCCGGTTCTGGTCTCCTCCTTGTCCCCCAAATCCTCCTCACCACCTTCGGTGGCCGTGCCTTCAGCCACTATGCCCTGAAGATCAGGATCTCCCTGCCTCAATCCCTTCGCCTTGCCCCCTCTCTTCCTAGTTTCAGAGCTCAGCTGAAGACCTTTCTTTTCGACCACACCTTCGGTCACCTTTTTCCCCTTCCCCCTGACTCGGGCCCAGGATCCATTATTGTGAAGGGCTCTGAGATGCCGTCCGGCATGGAGGGCGCTATATAAATCAAAGTTGTTATTGTTTAAAATATGCTCCTGACTCAATTTCTCACCATTGAGTATATTTACACTGAGCCATTTTACTAACACTGTAGAAGCCCCCACCAAAAAAACATCATTTTGTTGTCTAATAATCTGTTTTACAACTAGCTCTGTGTGTTTGCTGTTGTCAGTTTTTACTTGATATAATGATGGATGCAATTGGATGTAGTCGTTCCTTTGCTTGTCACAGTGCAACAACTGCTTGCTTTGCTGTTGTCTTGACAGACTGCCTGTCAGACATCAAGTCCTGGATGAGAGCTAAATTTCTACAGTTGAATGTCAACAAGACCGAGGCCCTCCTGATTTGCTCATGGCAGTGCCTTTACTCATCAGGCACTGACAGCATCAACCTCCATGGTTGCACACTCAACCTCAACAAGCCAGTCAGGAACCTAGGTGTCTTGTTCCCTCAACTGTCTTTCCTACCCCCCACATCCAAGCCATTATCTGCTCTGTCCTCCGTCACCTCCACAATATTGCCCAACTCCGCCACTACCTCACCCCTCAGGCTGCTGAAACCCTCATTCATGCCTCTGGCAAATCCAGGCTCGACCACGCCAACACCCTGCTTCCCAATTCCTCCCTCCATGGACTGCAGATCATCCAGAACTCTGCGGCCCATGTCCTCTGCCGCTTCAAGCTCCGTGACTTCATCTCCCCCATTCTCACCCAACTCCATTGGCTCCCCATCACCCAGAGGATTCAATTCAAGATCCTGACTGTCCAGGCTCTTGGGACATCCTCCTGACGTGAAAGGCGCTATACAAGTGTAATTTGGTTGTTGTTGTTGTAACCTCTAATACTGCATGTTTAAGGGAATATAAATATTATTGGTGCTGAACAACCAATTGTAATGGGATCCTTGACTGAGTTGCACTTTGAGACAACAAAATGTAATTTATAACAGAAAGAGTTCCTACTGAATGCTGGTTATTCTTTGCAGTATCCTTGACAGCACTCAGTAATGCAATAGAAACTTGGTTTGCTCCAAGCCCCCCGCCCGAACCGCCCCACCATCGGAGGCCGGGCCTTCAGTTTCTCCGCTCCCACCCTATGGAATTCCATCCCCCAATACCTCCGCCGTGTTTCTTCCCTTTCCTCTTTCAAGGCCGGTTTGAAGACTTTCCTTTTCGACAGTGCCTTTTGTTCCCCCTCTAATTTTTCGACCTCCCCTATGTTTTTCACCCCCTCCCGAACACTCCCCTCCCAGCTTGGGTCACACGCCTCCTGCACAGCACCTTGGGACGTCCTCCCGACGTGAAAGGCGCTCTATAAGTCTAATTTGTTGTTGTTGTTGTTACAATAGAAACATGCTCCAGATCCATGGAACTTACTTTACTACAGTAAAACCTCGACAATCCGGCCCATGGACCCACTCACCTCCCGGATTTCTGAGTTTGCCGGTATTTAGAACCTACCCTAGAAATGGCTGGAGAAGCCCTACCCCATACACCAGGTGAGCTGTAAACACAGCACTGAAGCCAAACAATGCCCGAGCACCAACCACAGCGCAGGATGACAGAGCGGCCAAGCCGGGAACCACATGCAACTGTTCCCAACTTCGGGAGATTTGCGGGACATTGGAAAAAATCTAACACTGTATGTACTGTATGTAGGGAGTTGCCAAATTTGGAAATGTCGGATTATCAGTGTTTACTGTACCTGCAACAGGTTCTTCAGTCAGAGCATGTTGTTTGAATGTCTTCAGAGATGTTATACCTGGGTCGCAAGTGAGGCTTGTGGAATAATGTATGTTGCCACAACACATCCGGAACACGTTTCAGTATTTGCTTGCTGCTACAGTTTTTTGATGCTTGCAATGTGACAAAACTAAGTTGCCTTTTACGCCCTTCTCATATCTTTTACAGATAAGAGTATTCGGTAATGCAGCATGCTCACTAAAGCCCTGGAAGCTGGCATGCAGGTCACACAAATCAGACTATTGTATGAGGGTTACCAAGCTTCAACGCAAGAGTCTCGAGTTCTGCAAGAGTGAACTGTGTGAAAAGAAAACAGAGATAGCAATAACCGTGGTAAGACACACACTGCAGTGCACAAGGTCCGACAGGTAGAATGATGACGTGTCATGCTCCTGTTCAGCATGCAAATTTCACAATACTTAAGCCACACCTGCATAATTGATGCTATAAATAAACCTTTTAATGACCTTTAAACTTTGGTAAAGGAAACATGAATGGAATTACTGCAGCAATGTTTTATTTGGAGGTGTGGTGCTGGATAAAAAATTTATCCAACGGTGCTCAATTATTACACAAAAGAAACAGAGGATTCAGGACCTTCCCCCAATGCATAACCATTTACCTGCAATAGCAACAACTTGGATTTACATAGTGCCCTCCATGCCAGACGGCTTCTCAGAGCTCTCCACAAATCGGATTCCGGGATCGAGCCATGGGGAAGGGGAAAAATTGAAAATATTTACTTCCTATCCCAACCCCCGACTGTTCAGCGCCTTGGGATGTCCTCCTGACGTGAAAGGTGTTTTATAAATGTAATGTACTTGTTGTTGTATGTAAGGGAAACCCTGATAAAGTGCCAGCAGTTGTTTACTAACTCTGTTCAGCCAGGCATTCATTCTCAATGAGAAGCAACAATAACTTGTATTTCTTTATGTAGTACTTTTCACATACCATTACTATCTGAAAGTCTGTTTCCTGAGCTGAGCAGGATTGCAGTACACCAAGGCTTTGCTGATAATAATATTCCTTGTATTTCATGTCTTCTATACATATCAAGGCGCTTCACAGAATATATTGTAAAGTGAATTGACAATATTTACGGGTGAATTGCGGCAGCCAATTGCACACAGCAGTGTCCCCAAAACAGTTGTGGATTGAAATGACCAATTTATTATTGTTTTTTTGAGGAATTACTATCAGGCGTGCAGAGTAAGGAAACTTGCCTGCAGTTTTGCCCCGTCAGGAATCAAACCCATGTCTCTCGCTTGTGAGGCAAGCGCTCTAACCACTGAGCTACAGGACAGACCGACCAGCTCAGTTCTTTACGGGACTTGGAAGGGCAGATCAATATTGGTGGCGTAGATGCTTCCTACTTGGCTCCAGTTATGTTTTCAGGCCAAAACCCTGGTAATGCCAGCCAGGTAAGTTATGGGAAACTTGCCAGAAATGGCTCACAATGGCAATTTCTGCATTTTGTAGAGGTTTAAGCTGCAGCAGCACCTTAATACAAACCTCTGGATCCTCAAAACATGGCTCTTACCAACCTGAGCCTAGTATCCTAGTATTAGCCAAACATGTGTCTCTCCAGTAAGGGGAGATATCCAATTGCCAAAAAATGACCAAAGCCAAAGAAGTAAGTTTTTAAAGGAATATGGAGTGAATCAGGGAGGGTCTTGGTTCTAATGGCCAGTGGTTGCGATTGGTTACATAGCTTTGATTACTTCTGTCTGTATTCGTCCTTGAAATCAGCAATCCTTCTCCCACTGGATACAGGAATTGACCAGCTCGTTTTCAGAACGTGTTGAAAATGTTTAAATTGTGCATGAAGGGCTGATTGAAGGTATTTTCCTGTAGGGGAAGGCGTGACAACCTGAGCAATGTAGGCCTCAGTGGAAATAAGCAGATAATTCCTAAGCAAAAGCTTTAGTGTGGTGAAGTGTGTCAGAGGTTTTGGAAACAAAAAAGACCACTCCAACACGCAAGGTGAATTAAGCAGTGAATGAATCTAAACATAAACATGCAAAAGATTTATGTTTACTCATTGAACAGAAATATTTATTTCACTCTATTGTCTATTATTCGCTATGAGTGAGTGTTGCTCCAATATCAATAATTGTAAATCCCTCTTTCCAGTCAGTTCCAATGCCCTGATAGGCTTAAGGCATTGCTCCCCAAGCACAGGAAACGCTGTGTTGCTGAGTACAGAAACTGCAGCTGACAACAGCTGTATTTACTGAGACAATGTAGCTCTTGTTCTGTTAAATGGCGACATCCTGTGGCTTTGATGTGTAATGTATCAGTGTCTGCACAAGCTCCAATCATCTTTCCGCTTATGACATTTTAACGCTTGTTATTTGACGGACACTGGTTTGCTTTATGTCCCCTGTTATTCTGCCCACACTCTCTGAGACTGTACTCTGAATTCCCTCTGCTTCACACCCTCCCTCCCAACCTTTTCGACCACACCTCAGTCACCTTCCCCTCTCTCCTCCATGTCAGGCTTCCACTCAGTTGTGTGAAGTGCCATGTAAATTGTGGCTGTTGTAGGTTCAGGCTCTGCTTTGGGTGTTGAGTTCATTGTCAGCACATGCTAAGGTTCCTGTGATGTTGTGGGTGTGCTTTATGCTTGAAGGTGGACTTCTGTTTTTAACATGTTTAGTATCTAAAGGAATCTACAGGGCAGAGAAATGGGTTTAAATTATCTGCCAGAATCCAATAAATGGACGGAACAGGCTCCAATGGCCTTCTCCTGTTGCTGTTTACTGTATTCCTATGTTTTAGGTGCTATATCAAATGCTGGGAGTAGTATATTAAAAGAGGAGATAAGTAGTAAATTAAAAAACTACCTAAGTCATTAACCATCAATTTTTCACTCATTCTGACAAAAGTGTGAAAGAAAATTGCTAGAATTTCATCTCGTTCACGTTTACATTTTATAATTTTACAGAATGATCTTTTGAAGAACGAAACAACAAGGTGCATTTATATAGCGCTCTTCGTGCGGTGTTGTGTCTCAGAGTGCTCAACAGTGTGGAGCCTGACACCAGATCAGGGTAGCAGGGGAGGTGCAGACATAGTCAGCGCAGTTAAAAAGGAATGCATTCAGCTGTGATGTGGAGAAGGGTAAGGAGAGGGTAAAGCGGAGGGATTCCTCCCTCTCATCCTCGACTCTCACTTCCACCTTGTTTGCCAGTAAGTTACAGTACTTTGGGACATCCTCTCAACATAAAATAGGCTGAATAAATATAATTGTGGGTGTTTTGCCCACAAATATACAGTCAATTCATTTTACAATATATTCTTTACATTGCCTTTGCTCCTCCGGTTCTGGTTTCCTCCTTGTCCCCCGAATCCCCCGCTCCACTATTGGTGGCTGTGCCTTCAGCCACTATGCCCCGAAGCTCTGGAACTCCCTTCGTCTCTTGTTGGTTTCAGGGCTCAGCTGAAGACCTTTCTTTTCGACCGCTCCTTCGGTCACCTTTTTCCCCTTGCCCCTGGCTCGGACCAGGGATCCGTTATTGTGAAGCGCTGAGACGGCATTCTGGCATTGAGGGCACTATATAAATCAAAGTCATATCTGTTATATCTGTCTATAAGTCAATGTAGTCAAGAAATATATAAATTGGTAAATCAGGTATTCAACCACGAACAAAAGTTTGGGCTACAAATTACACAATCAACCAACTTCAATCCACTTTACATTATATCCTGTCTCAATGATGAAACAAGATGCTATATCAAATGCAAGTGTTATTATTCTTAAAAGTTCACTTTACCTCCTTTATAGGTGCAGCATTATTATTGATTCTGATTTTATTACGGTTATTTTATACAGAGAAAGCTCTTTATTTTATTGAACACATAATATTGGGTAAGCAAAATGCGAAGTAGTGTACTGCAGATGCCAGAAATCTGAAACAACAACAAAAGTTGCTGGGAAGACTCAGCAGGTCAGGCAGTATCTGTGGAGAAAGGAACATGAGTCAACGTTTCGGGATCTACGTACCTTCAACAGAACATTTCTGATGAAGGGTCAGGGCCCGAAACGTTGAATCACTTTCCTTTCTCCAATGTTGCTGCCTGACTTGGTAAGTCTTGCCCAGCGACTTTTGTTTTTGTTTAATATTGGGTAATTTGGGCTACAAATTGTATTTTAATTTCTGGCAAATGTGATAGGAGCAACACAAAATACTGGGCTAGAGTCAGATGGACCTTTGGGCTACTGAATTTGGCTAACGGCGGCATTTTAATTTCTTGAAACTTTTTTTTGCAAATCCTGATAAAAAGGCAACAAATAATATTGGACTAAAAATTGTATTGTAATTTCTCGTAAAACTTAATAGGAGGTAATGCCTAATATTTCTGTGTTGGGTTAGTGTTGGGAAGGGGTGGGCAGGGGTAGTATTGGTTGGACCGTGTAATTTCAGACAAACACCTGAGTGACTGTGTCTGCCCAGGTGTGCAGTTCCTAATATTAAGCTTGTGTTTGGTGGATTTGGGGCTGCAAACTCTATTGTAATTTCACGCAAGCTCCCATAGGAGGCAACACATAATATTAGGTGGGATCTTGTGCTATAAATTGTATTGTAATTGCAGACAACCCCTTGTGTGAATGACTCCCCCTCACTCTGTGTCTCACTCCCCCTCACTTTCTCTGTCTCACTCCCTGTTTCTCTCTCTCTTGCTCCCTCCCTGACTGTCTCTATCACTGTGTGTCTGTCCGTCTCTCTCTCTGCCATTGTCTGACTGTCTCTCTGTCTGTTTGTCTGTCTCTTTTTCTGTCTGTTACTGTCTGTCTGTCTCTTTCTCTGTGTGTCATTTTTGTCTTTCTGTCTCTCTCTATCTATCACTGTCTGTCTATCTGTCATTGTCTGTCTCTTTGCATCTGTTTGTCTCTCTCTGACTGTCTGTATCTCTGTTTGTCTGTCTCTGTCAGTCTGTCACTGTCTTTCCGTCTCTCTTTCAAGATCCTCGTCCTCACTTTCAAAGCCATTCGCAGCCTTACCCCAGTTGTATCACTCTGACCTGCTGTGTCCCTATCAGCCTGCCTGTCCCCTCTGTTCCGCAGGCTCTGACCTGCTCCGCGTCCCCCGCCCAAACCGCCCTACCATCGGTGGCCGGGCTTTCAGCCTCTCTGTCTCCACACTGTGGAACTCCATCCCGCAATCTCTTCACCTCGCCTCCTCCCTTTCCTCCTTCAAGGCCGGTCTCAAGACCTTCCTCTTCAACCGTGCCTTCTGCTGCCCTCCTACCTCTCCTCCTCTCCTTCCCCCCACCCCGACCCTCACCCCCTGCTCGGGTCCCAACCTAACTGTTCAGCGCCTTAGGACATCCTCCCGATGTGAAAGGCGTTCTATAAATGTACCTCTGTTTGTCTGTCACTGTCTTTCCGTCTCTGGCTGTCTCTCTGTCACTGTCTGTGTCTCTGTTTGTCTCTCTCTCTCTCTGTCTGTATCTCTGTTTGTCTCTCTTTCTGTCTGTCTCTGTCTATTTCCCTGTCACTGTCTGTGTCTCTGTTTGTCTCTCTCTGTCACTGTCTGTGTCTCTGTTTGTCTCTCTGTCACTGTCTGTCTCCCTCTCTGTCACTGTCTGTGTCTCTCTCTCTCTGTCTCCCTCTCTGTCACTGTCTGTGTCTCTGTCTGTCTCTCTCTGTGTTTCCTTGTCACTGTTTGCGTCTCTCTCTCTGTGTCTCCCTCTCTGTCTCTCTCTGTGTCTCCCTGTCACTGTCAGTCTCCCTGTCAGTGTCTCTCTCTCTCTGTCTCTCCCTGTCACTGTCTGTGTCTCCCTCTGTGTCTCCCTCTCTGTCTCTCTCTGTCTCTCCCTGTCACTGTCTGTGTCTCTCTCTGTGTCTCCCTCTCTGTCTCTCTCTGTGTCTCCCTCTCTGTCTCTCTCTGTGTCTCCCTCTCTGTCTCTCTCTGTGCCTCCCTGTCACTGTCTGTGTCTCCCTCTCTGTCTCTCTCTGTGCCTCCCTGTCACTGTCTGTGTCTCCCTGTCTCTCTCTGTGCCTCCCTGTCACTGTCAGTCTCCCTGTCAGTGTCTCCCTCTCTGTCTCTCTCTGTGTCTCCCTGTCACTGTCTGTGTCTCCCTGTCACTGTCAGTCTCCCTGTCAGTGTCTCCCTCTCTGTCTCTCTCTGTGTCTCCCTGTCTCTCTCTGTGTCTCCCTGTCACTGTCAGTCTCCCTGTCAGTGTCTCCCTCTGTCTCCCTCTGTGTCTCCCTGTCACTGTCAGTCTCCCTGCCTGTCACTGTGTGTGCCTCCCCTCCCTCCCCCCCCTCCCCGCTGTGCGGTGCAGTGCGCAGGCTCAGGGGCAGTGTGTGTGTGTGAGTGTGTGTGTGTGTAGGTCGGTGGGTCGGGAGGGCCTGTCCCTGCCTGTCGGCGGCCATGGCGGAGCTGGGCAAGAAGTACTGCGTGTACTGCCTGGCGGACGTGAGCAGCCTGCGGCTCCGCTGCACCGAGTGTCAGGACGTGGAGCTGTGCGCGGAGTGTTTCTCGGCGGGGGCTGAGATCGGCGGGCACCGGCGGTGGCACGGTTACCAGCTGGTGGACGGCGGGCGGTTCGCGCTGTGGGGGCCGGAGGCGGAGGGCGGCTGGACGGGCCGCGAGGAGCAGCTGCTGCTGGACGCCATCGAGCAGTTCGGCTTCGGCAACTGGGAGGACATGGCGGCCCATGTGGGCGCCCGCGGCCCGCAGGAGGTCATGGAGCACTACGTGGCCATGTACATCCACGGCAACCTAGGCCGCGCCTGCATCCCCGAGCTCATCCCCAACCGGGTGACCGACCACACTTGCCCGGCCGGCGGCCCGCTCTCGCCCAGCCTGACCACCCCGCTCCCCCCTCTCGACATGGCGGCCGCCGAGCAGCAGCAGCTGGGCTACATGCCGCTGCGGGACGACTACGAGGTGGAGTACCTGCAGGACGCCGAGGCGCTCATCAGCGGGCTGGCCGTCAACTACGACGACGAGGACGTGGACATCGAGCTGAAGCGGGCCCACGTGGACATGTACGTGAGGAAGCTGCGGGAGAGGCAGAGGCGCAAGAACATGGCCAGGGATTACAGCCTGGTGCCCGCCTTCCTGGGCAAGGAGAGGAAGGAGAAGGCGCTCAAGAGGAAGGTGACCAAGGAGGAGAAGGAGCTGAGGGTCAAGCTGCGGCCGCTCTGCCAGTTCATGTCCTGCAAGGAGTTCGAGGACTGCTTCGACAACCTGCACAAGGAGCGGGCGCTGAGGGCCAAGATCCGGGAGCTGCAGCGCTACCGGCGCAACGGCATCGCCAAGACCGAGGAGTCGGCGGAGTACGAGGCGGCCAAGCACAAGCGGGAGAAGCGCAAGGAGATGAAGAACAGCGCCGCGGCCAAGCGGGGCGGCGGCGACGGCGGCAAGGAGGCCGGAGCGGAGTTCAACTCCATGGAGAACCTGCCCGGCTTTGACCTGCTGTCGGATCGGGAAAAGGTCTTGTGCAATTCGCTGAACCTCAGCCCGACCCGTTACCTGACCGTCAAGACCATCATCATCAAAGACTATCTGCAAAAAAGGCAGGGCATCCCTTCTAAGAGCCGCCTGCCCGGCTACCTCGATAAGGTTTTAAAGAAGAGGATACTGAATTTCTTAACAGAAAGTGGCTGGATATCCAGGGATGCCTCTTGATGTTTGCCTTCTCTGAACTGTCTGTTTATTTCTAGTCCTGCCATCTCTATAAGGGCTTTTTTTTAAAAAAAAGGAGAGTTCACCAGTGAACATGATTTGGGATGTCCTTGTGCTTGCTTTTCTCATGGGATCTGCATGCAAGGTTTTCGTAAAATTTGAAATTTTGCAAAGCATGACAGGCTTGTAATCTCTTATTGGTATCTCAGAAAAGACTGGCAAATATTTAAACATGTTCTTTTTGATGGAACCTGAAATACTGACCATGAAAATGCCTGTGGGAGATAAAGAAGCGATAGCCTGAGCTGCTGTCATCGGAGTCAGATGAAAGAAAATCAGACCGTGGAAGTCAAAATGTCACCTAATCTTATTCCATCGAAGTTCAGAGCCACACATGGATCTATTTTTGCCAAATCTTCAGGCTTTGAGCTGCTGCCTCAGCAATTATTTTACTAATATTCTAGTGGAAAGACTTTTGTATCAGATCATTGTTGTATTTAATAGGTTCATTGAGGAACTTTGCAATTTGACTGATACATTTTTCTGCTTGTTGATTCCATCACTTGTAAAGAGAGACAAAAGCCGATTCCTGTCCCGATGTAGGAGAGTAGTGGGTTCCACTGACTGATTCTCTTAATATCCTATGGCAAAGAATGAGCAAATAATTGTCTGATGGACAGTTCCTAAAGTATTATTTCTGATGTCATAAGTTGTGTATAACAAATATGTCATTTCTGGAAACTTGTGTCCCATTGACTCCTGGGTTTAGCTGGGATGCGGGAGTACCAGAATCGCTTGCAAAACGTCAGATGTTGGATCCAGAAATTCAACCGTCGGATGCAGTACTGCCTTAACTCGATTCAGAAAAGTCCAGCGATTATATCTTTTGACGAATGAAAGATTTCATCTGACTTTCTCAAAATATTTGGTGCAAAGAATTCTGGAGAATTCTATTTTCAGCTATTTTAATAGGCAGCTATTTAAATAGGCCTTGAAATGAGCGCTGGCCTACTGATCTAGTCTTTTGTATGTTTTAGAACGGACGAGTGACAGTTAAGTGTGATTGGTCTAATAGATCAGTTAAATCCATTCCCAAAGCATTGCACTGTACTACCCTGCTTCTACACGCAGAAAGTTTGCCGAGACTTTACAAACTGCCTTCAGTAGCACTTGTATGTGTATAAAATGTGCATTGATTTTGTTTTAAATTCCTGTATGTTGCAGAAAACCACTGGGTTTATTGCATAGTTATTGATCTTGTTGTCTGGTAATGTGCAAGCCTTAATTTCGAACCTTATTTAAAGTTTTTTTAATTTTGCGCTGGCAGACGTTGTAGCAATTCCCCCCCCCCCCCCCCCAATTTCCATTTTCTTCTTTCAGGTCATCATCCTTCACAATAATGCTTCCCCACCCCTCCCCCCTTATCATCCCCACCCTCTCCTATAGGAAATGGTCAGGAATTCTGCTCCATGTTGGTTGTTAAACTGTCTACTGTGAGTTATGTGAGAAGAAGTTGCACTGCTTCTCATTACTAATTATTTAATTTATTTCCCTCGCCTCTTGTTGGTGTGGGGATGCCGTTTGCTTTTACTCCATACTTTCCCAAGAAAGTACAGAAACTGGGGATTTTATTTGGGAAGCGTGTTAAGTCGCACTGTGGCATAGCCTTCAAACTCTATGCTTTTAAACTACTAGGAAAGCTAGTGATGACTTGGATGACAATTTTTCAATGAATATTTCAATGTATATTTGTTTTCTAAAAAGTATGGGCTGCCTGCACATACCCCGCAAGGTGGACTCTCACCCTGAAGTTCTTTGTGGCATAAAACAGTGAAGAAATAATGCACATATTGCCATAGCATATTTTTTGCAGAATTTTGTGTAAAGGAATGGCGTGGAAGACACTTTAATGGGAAGTAAAGGTATTTGGTTTATATGGGACTGCAATTTGCAAATGGTAGATTTTGGATGCTGAAGATTGCACTATTGAAGTCACAGTTAGTAGTTCATAAGTGGCAAAATGTTTATTGCCTTATAAACAATTTTATTAAATGGAATGGACACAAAAAAGGATACTGAGCATTAAAACTGTTCAAGAAATAAACTGTTCACCTAACACATGAGTGGTCTAGTTATAAGCTTGGCAACCAGACAGCCTGGCTCATCAATAGAATATGGAGGTATTATTCTCGCTCGGCTCTTGTTAACCCTACAAGCCAAAGCCTAAAGATCCTACCTAGACAAGTAGTGGGAAGCTTGCCAGAATTGCTTTCATTGGCAACCTATGTGGTTTTAGTTGGTTAAACTTAAGCAGTACCACAATGCACACTGGGGTCCCTTGGCTTGGCTCTAGCCAACCTGTGATGGCATTAGGTAAGCACAGTGGTCCTTCCAGGGAGAGAGTGTGCTCTGTATTCCAGACATGGGAATTTCCATGAGAAGGTGGCATGCATGAACTTTGCCTGGTTTGCATCGTGATGGTATTCCACTTATGACATGTGATGATGTTTCTGGTTGACTAGAAAATATATATTTTTTATAAGTTTGGGATTGCATCACCCCAAGATTATCTTTATATCAAGAGAGTTCTATGTGAAACTAGCAACAAAGTCATGGGATAATTTGGTTGGAGTTGGATTTAAAGTTGTTGAAGCATCCATTGCCTGGCTTCAAGCACCCCATCATTCCAAGTGTCCAGTTGAATTCCTTTTTCATGTCAGATTAAAATTGCAACAGCAATGTTTATGAGAGAAATCACATCAGTCACTGTAACATTTTGACCACCATATGTCCTTTGTACCTGTTCTTAACTTTGGAATATTGGCTTGCGGGAGCTGGTTCGTATGAGAGATGTGAATTCAGTAGTTAAAATGGCAATATGACCAGAGAGCCCTTCAGTTCCTCTGTTGTTAATTCATTTATTGTATTGTTGGTTTCAGTAACAACTGATCAAGTGTATTGTAATTTACTTTTGGAGAGGATACAGAGTTACTGGCTTTAATAAAGGTTTATGAGATTTTAGAAACTAGATAGATCATCTCTTAGTGAAGGATTTTCCTCCACTTTTTCTCTGAGGGCTCCTACATTTTGATGTCACACAATATATGATAGATTGACATGAATGAATTCCAAACATGTAGGAAGTCAACTGGTGGTGTGCATGTGCATTCCGTTTATATTTACAGTTCATTCCTGTATTGTGGTATAATATATAAAAAGTGCCTCGTTTTGCAATATTTGGTACTGAGTTGACTATATTAGTCATCGGGTGATTGGAATCAAAAAACAACAGGCCCCTGACACTGGATGTATAAGAACATGCAGATTACACAAAGACTCTTCCTTCCACTGGATGACTGGAACTTATCAGTGTAACAGTTGGGAATCTTTGTGAGGCTATAAGAAAGGTGCTTTCCTTTCATTCTTCACTCAATTATTTGAATCCAAAGTCTGCTACCAAATTGCTTCTTTTGTGTATCTTTCAGACCTTTTCTGTTATTTTCACTGTTATCCTCTATAGCACCTTGTATGACTGCATTGACAGGGTGGAGGTGTTGTAACATAATTATAATAGGGAAAGAGCAGCTGGTAGGAGTTTGTTTGGTTTAGTGGACCATTGAAAACATCCCAGAGACAATGAACACTTTGCTTACACTGTTGCATGTGGAAAATGTGTGTAAACTTTCTTCTGTTTTCGATGAACACTGGTGTTTTCACCTCTGGCACGTGGAATTGGAATTCATCCAGAGTAAATGGGATAGCACTGTCTTTGTGATGTCCACATTTTCAGACTTCTGAAGCCAGCCAAATGTGATAGGATGAAGATCTGACAATGACAATGGGAATGTTGCACTGGTGTAGTGGGAAGTGCCTTTCTGCTTGTGGTTGAAGGTAAAGGATATTTTTGAAGTTGAAGGAATTTTACTCAATTTCTTTCTTGATGATTTGTGCTCTGTCTGAAGGTGGGAGTGCAGACACTGATGAAAGATATTTTCATCTCAGCACTAACAGTGGAGTCCTATAGTTTAGCGGTTAGGGCACTCGCCTCGTAAGCAAGGGACCTGGGTTCATTTCCCAGCAGGGAGAAACCATGGGAAAGTTTCCTTACGCCACACACCTGACAATAATCCCTCAATAACAAAAAAAATTGGTCACTTCAGTCCACAACTGTCTGTAGAACACTGCTCTGCGCAATTGGCTGCTACATTTCGGGTCAATTAGCTTTACATTATGTTCTGTGAAGTACTTTGAGATGTCTAGAAGATGTGAAAAGTGCTATATCGAAGACAATTATTATTTTTATTCATATTGCTTTCCTTTAATGTTCACAAAAAATTACTAGAAATATATATATTTCTAAAGAATTTACATATATCTAGTGAAGGATGTATGAGATGTATAGAATTTGCTTTAATTTTTATTAACTTGTTTTAACTGAGTATCAATAATTTTGGTCAGTGAGTGGAACCATTATCTTTTTATCCGTATAATAGAAGGATGGGTAGATCTGAGACTTTTCAAGGTTATTTAAAATCTGCGGTTGTATCAAATCTTCAAATATTTACTATTCCTTTATTGGAATATACATGCAGGAAAAGTTCTGTCAACATAAGCTGTTGTTTCCAGTCTAGGTAATAAAGCGTTTGTATTCAGTGGTGGTATATTGTTTGATAGTAATGACAAGCTAATTTTCCATTCGTCTGGCAGATGCACTGATGTTTTCTTTTAAGGGATTTGTTTCTTGCCAGAAAATTAATTGCACTTTTCCAGCAGAGTGAGAAATTCCGTCTTTTCTCTGTGAAATTGGTATACAAGTTTAAGTAAGGTGCTGGATGAATGAACCAATTAAATGGTTCTGGCAATTAGAATGAAACTTGAGCAACTTCTCTGAGCTATTGTTGCCCCCTTTAAATTCACAAATGTAATTATTACTCTGAGGATTGTAGATTATTTTTAGTTGCTGAGAAGAATGAGAGACTACCTGACAAAGTTGAAGGCTAATAAAAGTGCAGCAATGTGGAATCTTCAATGTATGTAAACATCAGATAGTTTGCGTTGTTGTGTAGCAAGGGGATGATTGAGTCTGCCATCTGAATAGGAGATGACACAAGAGCACTAGTAGCAGATAAGGCTGTAAGGCCAATTTGGAATTCTTGTGCTGTCCTCATCAGCAGTAATATAGAAGTTCATACAATCACTCTGGTGTGACAGTCCATGAATTCCCAACCTATTTTTGTTGTGTAAATTATATAAGTACAAACTTAAGTTTTTGTTTTATATATTTCTGTTTATCTTCAGGAAAAAAGAAAATTTAGTCTCACATGATAGGAAAGGATAGAGTAAATTTTATATCCTGTTTTCCCACGGTAATCACTGTGGCCTGTGTGCGTAACAATACAATGTTGAGGAATGTAGAACAACAAACACTGTTTATATTATATTGGTTGCTTTATTTGGATAATTTATTTAATTGTAGATGTTCCCTCCACACCCATATACATACACACAGATTCTCTTTTTGATTGTCTTGAGACATCAATGTGGCTTCGATTTTATATTCAGTGTTTCTTCAGGCATTACTCCCATCAGTGGTGAGAGTTCTGTACAAAGATGCTCCAGAGCAGTGTAGTAACTGATTGGCTTTGACAGACTTTGTTTCTCTGACTACTATGAAATTTGTACATTGTTTATTTGTGATATTTAACGACATTACTTTGTAAATGTGAAAGTTTGTAATTATGAAAGTGTATCCTTTCAGGATTTTTTTTCAAATCTTAAGTTGTAGCCAAGTGTGTAGGTTTCTTTTGTAAATGTCTGTTAATGTCTGTTTGAAAAGTAAAAATCTTTAATATTTTTATTTCTGAGATCTCTAGCAATCAGGGTTTCTGGTATAACCCACCCTGTCTCCTCAGTGCTAAAAGTTCTTTGCACCTTTCAAATACCCATTTCATCATGTAACAGTCATAAAATAGTGGATTATTTTTGTAATTTTTTTATTATTAGACTTGCAAGATACATGAGAAAAATATAAAGGACTGCAGGCACTTCTCAAACTTTTTTTAAGTTCTACTTTAAAAAAAAAAATTATTTTGGTGCAGCAGTACTACTGCAATCTCCCAGGGTTGGATAGGGTAATCTGTTCTGAAATTCATGTATGTGTGTTTCTTTGGGGGATGAATGTAATACATTCAAGGCAATTTATATACAATACTGTAATAGTGTTCTGGAAACAAAAGTTGTGTACAGAGTAAGACACTAAAGGATTAAAGACTGGGTTTGATTTATCAGTGGCAATGAATGCTTGAATGCTTTCTTGTTTGTTATTGGTTCTGTTAATAATAATTTCCTGTTTGTCCTTGGCGACTACTGAAAGTCTCCTAAGATGATTCCAATTGTTTTTTATAGAAAAAATGAAGCAGAGGTGGATATTTTTCATGGCATTATGTCAGAGGCTTTTATAATAGATCACTAGTTTATATCTGTTGAAAGTCACTCTTACCTTCTATGTGTATGGACCACAGCTATGAACAGGCATTAGTACCTCCTTTGATATAAAATCTGGAGAGAAATTTGAATGCATCTTTAAAATAATGTTTTAAAAAATATTTATTTGATATCCCTTAAACTGCTTTACATACATTACATTTACCATAGCAACCTTCAGACCGTTTACTTTAAATATTTTCAATTCCTTTAAATTTTCCTTTATGGCAACTAGTTTTTAAAGTACTGCACTAATAATTTTATTAAATTATTTGGGGTACCATAACTTTGATACTTTGTCTGAAATATGTAATTAATTGAAAAGGAACTGGACAAACTGTTTTCTAAGTACTGTATATCATAGAGTTTTGGTTCAAAATCCAGAGGAACAAACTCAGCAAAAGTTGCTGTCTCTTCGACATTAAGTTCTCATCACAATTTTAAAATAGCATTCAGCTTTTTATTTCTATTTTTTTCGTATATTCTGTATATTGTTAATTTGTAGATTCCCTAGCATGTTGCTGTGAATTTCTAACTAGAGAAATGCCATTATCATAGGAAAGAACATTGCTAGTCTCAGCTCCTATATGCTGTGACTTGTACACCGAATGGGAACCCAAATCGTTATTCCACCAGAATTTGTGTCATCTAGGAAAAAGATTATGCTGGATAAGCATTTGGCCTACTGCACCTGTAGTGATAGAATCATGGCAACTTAGATTTCTGTACTTACAATACAAAATTACATTTGTACAGCACCTTTCATGTTGGGAGAATATCCCAAAGCACTGAACAGTCAGGGATTTACACCCGAGCAGGGAGTTGGGATTGGGAAGCGGAGGGTAGCCAAAAGCTCAGTTGAATAGGGTTTTGAAGTAGGTAAGGAACTGATGCAAAGCAAAAGTGGGATGGAGTTCCTTAGTGTGCGGGCTGAAGACCTGACGCCGATGGTGGGCCGGGGACGTGGAGGAGGCCAGAGCCTGCTGAGCGGAGGGAGTGGACAAGTTGATATGGGGTCAGCAGGTACTTGTAATTCTTTCATATTTTATTAAAGTTGAAATACAATTTAGCAAAAAACGGATTTTAAAAAAACTGCAGTCTAGATCTTCAGTTTACTTTTAATTCCTAAATTCAAGCTTAGAAAAAATAAGTATTAACTTGAAGTTGGAAGAATCCATATCCATCATTCACTAGAATTATCATCTAGAAATACATGTCTGAAATAAAAATGTTTTATACTGAAATACTTTAGAAAAATAACATTCAACAAGATCATGTTGTGCTAAAATACCTGTATAAGGAACTAATCTGTGCAGTAAATCGCTCAAGTGGGTTTTGTTGTCAACAGATGGAACTGCATATCTATGCAGTTGACTGACAGGTCATTAATTTATCCATTATGTAACTGAAGATAGATGATAATAGCCCAATGTGTAGGGAGTGATATTAGCAGACACCTAGCAATTAGGGACCTACATACTTCGGAAAGTAATTGTAATTGGCAAAAAGAGAAAAGCCTCAAATTTCTGATGATATTGGGCTTAAAATGTAGTGAATGTCTTAAATTCAGAAGCTGGTATTCTGCAGTTAAGAACTACTGAAAACAGAGATTCAAGATGGTGAAAATCCACAGTAAGCACCTGAAAGAGATAGGTTGTTTATCATGATAACTTTTGATAAGAGGGGCTTCATCGAATGTACCAGTTTCTTTTCTAACTAGATTTTTTTAACTTCTATAAGCATGATTAATTGTGTTCAGGCACCTTTCTTGTCAGTTCTCAATTATGGAACAGTTGAAGACCAAACCATAATGCAGTTGATCCCCAGTGTATTCTAAGAACCCACTGCTGCACAGCATGTGAATTGCTTAAAATGCTCACATCTCCGAGCAATTAAAGCACTGACATCAAAATGCACAGCTTCGTAGCCAGACTCCTATCAAGCTAGTTCACCACTGAGCTCGCCATGCTGATGTGTCTGCAGACACCCAGTCCATAGTAACCAGTGGAATTGGTATCACCACAATCTAAAGAATTGAGCTTTTGTAATCAGTATGAGGGGTGGGAATGGTAAGCAGGTAGCGGGTTTCATGCATCAGATGAGGGAGAGGCATTCCGTTCTTTTTATAAAAACTTCCAATTTAAAAGCTCAGCTCGCACTTGAGCAGGCTCATTCGACACGACATTGCCAATGAGCTAGATGACTAGAGACGATTACACAAGTGGAAGCAGCAGAAATGTGTATGAATTAGACATTGATTAGACTAACTCCAGCAATGGGCCATCAAAAGTGACTGATTAGTCTCAAGTAGAAATTTCACAAAACAGAATTTTGGTTAGGTTAACCTACAGGAAAATTATATCTTGAAAATGTAGTTTATTCAAAGGCAGCTGATATTAATTGGATCTTATGATTCGTGGTGAAAATTACATTTTATTTTTAAATAAAAATGAACCAGTTGGGCCATTAGCAACATTACTGCAGAACCCAGTTCAGAGGCAGTTAGAACAGAAGTGAACAATGCTCAATAAAAACAAAATGTGATAGCATATGAGAACTTGTCAATAGCACCTCTATTCACACATTTTTAATGGATTCAAAATAGGAATTTCAATTGGTCACTTTTTAATAGAACAGTTTTGGAATACAGTTATTCATCAGGGCACCTTCCACAAATAAGATCATGGTCTCCTCTGCAAAATAAATTTCTTGCAATCATATATGTATTAAGAAAACCATAAATTGCTGCTAAAATAGTATTTCCTTTACAAGCCTGCTTAGTGACTGTAGCAGAATATACCACTGACAGAATTTCAGCGCCAGGCTTGTGCAGCACTCAGAGACATCATACTTCATGGTTTCCAACAACAACAAAATTACACTTGTATAGCGCCTTTCACTTGATCAATTTATTTGGATGTTAATTAAAAACTAAATGATACTGCCTAATTTTATACAGTTCACGATTTTGATCAATGTAAAAATATTAATTGGTCCACAAACTGGACCATTACCGATTGTGTTTAAGCACATTAAAGCCATACAAGTGGATACTTTGGATAACAGATCCTTCTCTACCATTTGATATGAAGACCGTTTTAATTAAGATTAAGAATAATGTTCAAAATAAGGAAACACGTTAGTTTGTTTACCTAGGCTTAGTAGGGAAAGATGATCTCACGACAGCTTGCTTGTACACGAATGGGAAACAGGTGCAAACAAAACCAGACTTTTAATTCAGAAAAATAACTTAGTGGCGACAAACCAGAGACAAGTACAAATGCACCAAGTTATCAACCTCTGTGCTGGAAGCCATAAAACATAAATTGAACCAATCATCGCTGATATCAATGAAACAAAAAGAGAAAAACAGAGACTTCTGTCTTTTTATTTCAAAGAAAACACCTTGCTATGTGTGGATGGACATATGCTGCAAAAATCTTCCAATACTCTGCAACGAACACAGGTTGAAAAGAAACTATTTGCCAAAAAATACAGTTGTATGGCTTTGTGTTTAGCTAAACTGCACCATTCAGTCCTCAGTATTCATCAAGGCCCTTCTTGTACAACACCAACTAATGCTGGCCTGAGGGTGCGCCCATGTAGCTTGTATCCTATCTTTGTCACTAGTGCCACAGAACCCGGTTCCTTTCCTTCCATGGGAGAACTGAATAGAGCTTCGTGCTCATAGGGATCGAACTTGGCTCCGACAGGATTTAGTTTGACTAGGCCATGCTTGGAAAACACTTTCTGAAGTTGTGTTTCAGTCATGACAAGACCCTCAAAGAGGTTCTTCAAGTGAGGGTTCTGGTCTGTGATTTCCTCTTTGGGGACACTCATCGTCGCCTTCTCAAGAACATCTGCCACTTCCAACAGGTCTTTGCAGAAACCCTGAACACCTTAAAAGCAGAAACAAGGGTGAAAACTAAGAGGAACTTTTCTGGTAAGATTTTGAACGCAAGTTAAATACACAGCAGCAAGCAGTTGTTTGTAAGTCCAGGGAGAGGAAATTTAAAAAACTAAAGCGGCATTGAATGGTCAGTAGTCTTAAGACTGCCTTTTGCTAGCAGCGATGGTAACATAATAACTGTACTGTTGAAATGTTGAACATTACCAGAGATCCTCCACAAAGTGACTTATTTCCTTGAGTTTTGTATTCATCTACTGTTTACTTACTAAAAAGTGCACCATTCACCCCAAATTCCCCAATACTTCCCTTCAGTTTCATAATTGATAGGACAGATGAACCAATTTAGAGTTGTAATTATAATACGAATAATTCTTGCATTTGATATAGCGCTTTTCATGTCTTTTAGACTTCTCAAAGCACTTCATAGAATATACTGTAAAGTGAATTGACTGTGTGTATGTGGGTGAAATGCGGCAAGTAATTGCGAACAGTCGTGGATTGAAATGACCAATTGATTATCGTATTTTTTTTGAGGGTTTATTATTAGGCGTGTAGGGAAACTTACCCAAGGTTTCGCCCTGCCTGGAACTGAACCCAGGTCTCTCACTTGTAAGGCGAGTGCTCCAACCACTGAACTACAGGACTCTACGTGACTAATTGTGAATATAATAATTCTTGCATTTAATATAGTTCTTTATCATTAATAAGACATTCATAAATTGATTAATAATGCCAATCTGGTTTGACAGTAGTCATGACACCATCACTCCTGGCAGATCAGGATTCTGAATCTACGTTTATAATTAAATCAAACTCCATCTACTGAACAGCGCCAATCTAGTTAAGCGCAGAAAAAAAGTGAAGAACTGCATCACCTGACCATGGCAAAATAAACTGGTTTCCACCAACAATAATTAAATCCAGCAGTGCCTGGATATCCAGGCAGCAGAAATTTTCCCTGAATTTCAGAACATTTAGTGCACAAAACAGCCCTATATAATTCAATGTTAGTTTTACCATAAGGAAGCAGGTAAGCAACAGGATAAACTCAGACCTTTGATACCTTTATCCCAATTGCTTAAGCATTCATCAATCAACCAAACAATGAACAGAAAGCAGGTTATTGAGCGTCCAATTTCTAAAAGTTAAATTACAGTTTGAGGCTTGTGTTTACTAGAATTATTCATAAAAGCCTATTTCGTACTATACTAGGGAACGGCGATATGGGAATTTTCCGGATATGGATATATCGGTTGGCTCATATCGAGATATACCGAAATACCGATATTTTCAGTTTTTTTCGTACAGCGCATGCGCGCGCGCATCGGAGTGCGCGTGCATTCCGGGCCTATCTTCTCAAGAGGTAAATATCTTTCTCTCTCTGTGTCTCTCACTCTCTCCATCTCTGTGTTTTTCTGTCTGTGTCTCTCTATGTCTCTCTCCCTCTCTCCTCTCTTACATCCCCCCCCATCTCTATCTATCTGTATATTATCACATCCACCCCGTCTCTCTCCCCCCCCCCACCCCCACCCCCGCCGTCCCTCTCTCACACCCCCCACCCCCGTCGTCTCTCTCCCCCACCACCCCCCCCAGCCGTCTCTTTCTCCCTCCCCCCCGCTGTCTCTCTCTCTCCGTCCCCCCCCAGCCGTCTCTCTACCCCTCCCCCCAGCCGTCTCTCTCCCCCCCCCTGCTGTCTCTCTCCCCCCCCCCCCCCAGCCGTCTCTCTCCCCCACCCCCCCAGCCGTCTCTCTCCTCCTCTCCCCCCCAGCCATCTCTATCCCCCTCTCCCCCCCAGCCGTCTCTCTCCCCCTCCCCCCCAGCCGTCTATCTCCCCCTCCCCCCAGCCGTCTCTCACCCCCTCTCCTCCTCCCCCCAGCCGTCTCTCTCCCCCTCTCCTCCACCCCCCAGCCGTCTCTCCCCCTCTCCTCCCCCCCCCAGCCGTCTCTCTCCCCCTCTCCCCCCCCCCCAGCCGTCTCTCTCCCCCTCACCCCCCCTCCCCAGCAGTCTCTCTCCCCCTCACCCCCCCCACCCACAGCTGTCTCTCTCCCCCTCACCCCCCCCACCCACAGCTGTCTCTCTCCCCCTCACCCCCCCCACCCACAGCTGTCTCTCTCCCCCCACCCTTTGCATACCTGTATATTGTATTCGAGGACTATAAATACAAGATGGTGGCTTTGCACCTCGGTCTGTGCATTGTGTATAGAGATGAGCATTCTGGGTCTTGCAGTTGATTGTGCTCGCATCCCGATTTTTTAACCTCGATATATCGGTTTACGATATATCGGTATTTTTAAAATGTCTATATCGGCATACCGATATGAAAATCATATCGGGTTTTAGCGATATACCGATATATCGCCGTTCCCTATACTATACCATTGTATCTGAAATGGAAAATGGTTATATTCTACCATGGCAAGACATTTGCAATTAAGACATGCATAATGTGGAATAAACTACTATTCATCAAAACACATCATTAAGCAGGTTTCATTTGAATGAATTCTTCGAGAGGGAGAGAACCTGGAAAAACTCATATAGTAAAATCACTAAAAGCTTATCCTACAGCTTTCTCCCACTGAAAATCAGTTAAGCATCCCTTGCTTTTCTGATTTACTGCGCATGAAATCTTCATCCAGCTGATAACACTCTAGACTTTCATTACACTTCATATGGTTCTTAAGGAAACACTGTTACGAGGCCAACAATTACCCCTTTTCCAGTGTGCAACTGTCAATTTCATAGGACACCGGCGATAAGAATGAAATCTTCCAATCATTAGAATAGATCAATGCAAAGAATAACATTAAAACAATGTTGGGAGGGAACATTGGTTAATATTAGAACAAAATAGACTGAACAGGAAACAAATTAATTGGTTATTGACACATACATATGCGGATAGTGTTACCACAGAATGAGTAAGAAACAGAGGAAATAGTTATTAATGTCACAATAATCACGGAGACAAAAGTGTAATTAGTATTGGTAGAACAGAGAAAATAACGCAGAGGTTGGAAACAAAGTGATTAGTTTGATAAAGCAAATACCGGTAGTTAGGATTAAACAGTTCAAAAGTCAAATGGTTAGAAATTACTGACCAGACATTAAAAAATAATTGTTTAGCATTAGAACAGATAAAAATAAGAAAAAATCTTAGTGCAAAGGCAAATTAAATCTAAAACATACCGAATGGATATCACAGTTAGAAGAGTTTAGGCAACGAAAAGTTGAAAAAATTCTTGAACTGCATTAAAAGAAAAGACTTCTGGAACAGGTAAGAGTGAGAAACTCTTGTATTGCAATGCAAACCAAAATAAATTCACATTTTGAATACATTGTTCTGCAGAGCTATATGGAGTGGGTTAATAACTACTAGCACCTGGATCTAAATACAAACCAGATGAAGAGGCAACTTTCCCTAACCGACAACCAAAATTAAATTTAACGGTTTTAACACTGTACATAGAACAATCATCTTCCTTCAAACTTGTCAATATAATTTCTCAAGAAATCAGTTACCAATTAAAAGTAATTCATAAACTCTGTGAATTGATGTGGTTGAACATACAATCCCTCTAGCTCAACCTCTCTCTTACTCTTTCTAAAACCTGTCCAAAGACCATCTAAGAAAAAGCAACAATATCTAACAAGCTGATAGGAATTTTGCAAAACATTGCTTGCAAACATGTCAGCAGCAGATGGAACCTGTCCTCCTTAACTGAAACAATTTTTTTTGGAAAGTCCTATGGGACCAGGAAAAACACATGATTGTGTATGTACAATGTACTGTTGTGAATTTCAATATTTTGCTTACCATATAATTTAGCGTCTTGAACCAGCTTTTGGCTTCTTTGACGAAGGTTCTCAGTATCAGCTAGTGCTCGTTTGTACTTGTCCTACAAAACATAAAGCATTGTTCTAACTCGATGTAGGATACAAGACCATTGAGTCATCCTCCCAAACAGAAAATTGTCAACGTAATAACAAGAAATAATCCTTGTATTTAATTTGTAGCCCGATCAAGTCTTTGAGATGTCTCAAAGTGTTTCACAGAATATACTGTAAAGTTAATTGACTGTATATTTTGTGGGCAGAATAAAATATACAACAATAAAACAAGGTTTTGCAGAGTGCATTTCATGTCAGAGGGATGTCCTATGGCAGTGGATGGTCAGGGTTTCGGACCTGAGCTGGTAGTTGGGTTCAGGAGGCCTTGAGAAAGGCCTAGTTCCTCTATGAACGTTTCTCATTCACTCACTTTCATGGTGGCTGCTGCAGTAGCAGTGTCGGTAACAACAACAACAACAAAATTACACTTGTATAGCACCTTTCCTGTCAGGAGGACGTACCAAGGAGCTGAAATAATAATATGATAATCCTTGCCTTTGATATAGCGCTTTTCACATCTTATCCACGTCTCAAAGCGCTTTCACAGAATATACTGTAAAGTGAATTGACTGGATATTTGTGGGCGAAATGCGGCAGCCAATTGCGCACAGCAGAGTCCCACAAACAGTTGTGGATTGAAATGACCAATTTTATTATCATGTGTTTTTTCAGACAAATTATTATTAGGCGTGTGGAGTAAGGAAACTTGCCCACGGTTTTGCCCTGATCTGCCTGGATTCGAACACAGGTTTCACGCTTGTAAGGCAGGTGCTCTAGCCACTGAGCTACAGGAGCTCCACAAATAATAATAGCAGTAATAATAAAAATATAACACAAAAAAATTTTAAATGCAAAAATACTGCCACAATCAGAAAGAATTTGTCATATTTATGACAATAGAATTTGTCCTATTTAAAGATAGTCCTTACTGTCAGCTCCTTCACTTGTTCCTCCAACTTGATCTTTTCTTCTGACAGTAACTTCTCAGCTGAGCTAGTCTCTCCTTTCTGCTCATGCTGTGGAGGGCTTTGCTCATCTTCTGAACTTTGCCCAGTGCTTTTTTGTCGAGTAGCTGTACAGAGAAACCTACAAAAGGCCATGAAATACAAATCCAGTAAAACTGCTGACATTGATTATAGGGTAAAGCATACATTTTATGAAACAAGGCATGAATGATGCATAAACATTGTCTCAAATATATATATATAATTTATATAACTTTATATAAGTCAAGGCAAAAACAGAAACTCCGCCTACAGCACCTCACCACTGACCATGCTACAGTACTCCCTTTATCTGCCACCCCAGGCTGATGAAACACTTAGCAACTTGATTCTTAATCTTTCATTTTTTGTATGTCGGTCACTCAAAATGTGAATCCCAAATCATCATATACTTTGGAATCGATAACATCCCAAAAGAACACGTGATTAATAAACATCCCTTTGGTGCATTTCATTTAAAAAACCGGACATATTTTGAAAACAAATTCTTTATTAAAAAAAGCATATTAAACCCCCCAAATCCACGCTGATAATAATAATCCCCGGATTCGATATATAGCGCTTTATCACGTCTTCGAGACGTCTCCGAATTTCACACAAAAAAAAGCACATGTCAGGTTTGAAATTTTGAGCAAAATGAAAGTCACCGGATCAGCGCCGTGGGACGTCCCGCTGACGTGAAAGCCGCTGTACACACGTGATGCTGCTGCTGTTGTTGTTGTAAGTCCGGTCAGGGTTGGGAACCCCGCTCGCAGTCCCCGTTTGACATTTTTGTGTGTCCACAGTGAATCCCTGCAAACCAGCAGGTCAGCCCGGGATCAGCGTCGAGGTGACGAGGACATTGGATCATTGACCCGACTCCTGGGGGGGGGGGGAGGGGAGGGGGGGGAGGGGGGGGGGGGGGGGAGGGGGGAGGGGGGGGGAGGGGAGGGGGGGGAATGTGTGAGAGAGAGACCCGCTCACCGCCCCCGCTGCAGGCACTGGGTTGGGGGTGTGGAGGTCAGGAGGCATGGGGAGGCTGTGGGGCCTAGCTCCTCTCCCCTGCCTCTCTACCCCCATCTCTCTGTGTCTGCCTGTCTCCCTCCCTGTTGCTCGGTGCCCTGTGTGTGAGGCTGGTTACCTGCTGCTCTGGTAGCGCTGCCCGGCTCTCAGCAGCGCCGTCACATAGCTCACGCCGCGCACCCCCATCTTCGCTCCGAGCTTCACGCACCCTAACCCACTAACGCTCTGACGTCACCCGGAGCGCCCGGCCTGGCCCGGACCGCCAATCAGATGCCGGCGCACTTGTTGTGACATCACAGAAAGCCGAGTCCGAGCGGCGCCCGATTCAAGTTTGGTTGAGAGCCCAGGAGTATCTGGGCTGGAAGTGCGCATGCGCGGCTTACCCGGCCTGGCTAGTCTCTTGGGCAATGTGAGGGCGGGGGGATGGGCATGGGGGGGGGGGGTGAGGTGGGGGGGATGGGCACAGGTGACGGGGGAGGGGGGGAATGGGCAGGGGAGGGATGGGCGGAGGGTGACCAGATGGTGACTGGGGTATTGGTCAGGGGGTGATGGGGGCCACCTCACTTTGCGACCCCCAGTCCCCTGATGTTCTGTCAGACATCACGAGCTGGATGAACACAAATTTATTTCAGGTGAATGTTGACAAGACGGAGGCCATACTCTTTGGCTCTCGTCAATGTCTCCATTCGCACGGCTCTCACCTCCTCCACCTTCCCAGTCTGCCCCTAAAACTCTCCAAACCTGTGTGCAACCCAGGCGTCAGGTTCAACCCCCAACTGTCTTTCCTCCCCCATATCCAGTCCCTCACCAGCACTGCCTTCTACCACCTCTGGTAGAAGGCAGTGCTGGCACTGCCTTCTATGGATCGCCCGTCTCTGGCAATACCTCACCCTAAAAGCCACTGAAGCCTTGGTCCACGCCTTTGTCACCTCACGGCTGGACTATTGCAACGCCCTCCTCGCCGGTCTCCCCTCCACCACAATCCATCAAATCCAACTCATTCAAAACTCTGCCGCCCGCATACTCACCCGCACCAAACTTCACTCCCCCATTACCCCAGTCCTTGCCAGATTTCACTGTCTCCCTATCCCAGAGGATCGACTTCAAGATCCTAACCCTTGTCTTCAAATCCCTCCACTCCTCTGCACCCCCCTACCTCTCTGATCTCCTGTCTCCTCAAACCAGCTCCCGTTGCCTTTGCTCCACTGGGTCTGGCCTCCTCCATGTCCCCCGAATCCTCCGCTCCACCCCCGGCAACCGTGCCTTTAGCCACTATGCCCTGAGGCTCTGGAATTCCCTTCTTCACTACCTTCGCCTCGCCCCCTCTCTTCCCAGTTTTAGGTCCCAGCCGAAGACCTTTCTCTTCGACCGCGCCTTTGGTCACCTTTCTACCTCTGCCCCTGGCTCGGTCCTGGGATCCGCTATTGTGAAGTGCTCTGAGACACCGTTCGGCGTGGCGGACGCTATATAAATTGAAGTTGTTGTTGTTCCGTCATTGTGAAGCGCTCTGAGATGCCACCCAACGTAAAGTGCGCCATATAATGCAACTTGTTATACAGATTGTATAGGCTTGCTTCAGAATCAAAGCGACAATAAGTCAATATGAAAATTAATTTGAGGGCTAACATTTGTTGTGCAAATGTATCCACATTTCTTCCTGTATAGAAATGTAACAACCAATATTAATTGAAAATAAAGTTGGAGGAATACAAACAACAGATTAAAGAGACAGGCACAGACATAAAAGGCATAAAAGATGTGAAGCATTCTGACAGAAGAAGCAGCTGCTCTTTTTGTACTTCAAAGGTTTAAACTTGCTGATGAACTAAGAAATATCAGCACATATGGTTGTAGGCAAATATAACAGGTAAGGGTTGAGCTACATGTCAAGAAAAAGAGTTACTGATACTATTTTAAAATTGTATAGGCAATTGAAAAGCTCTAACAGTTAGCTCCTATTAAAAATAAATCTAATAACTGTTTTAATTAACCATTTTATTTAACATTAACATATTGACAGTGACGAAATATCATGCTTCATTATTTTTCTGTTATTTTTAATAAAACATGAAGAGAACAAATAGAGTGGATAGAGTCAATTATATAATATAATTCCCACACTCCCATTATGCATACATCTCATTTACAACTGAAATTTGCAACTTGAATTTTAAGTTTATACTTGACCAGTTCACATTTTGTTGATCCCTGCAATAAAGAAGTACATTCTTCATTTTGATTTGTTTTTAAATTCAAAGCATAAGGTTTTTTAAGACAAAAATTCTCAAAATGATTTTTTATTCTCAGAGAGTTTGCAGGAACTTAAGCAAATTAAATACAGCAAAGCAACAAAAGATAAATCTCAAATTGAGAAACACTGCCCTCTCATGGCAAGGATCTTGAATTGAATCCAGTGAAACTGATGGGAGTAAAACCTATTCTCACTGATGTGTGAAAGAATCTGAGCAGTTTCAATTCATGGTGAAAATAATGATAAAAGTCGTTAAAAAAAACCCCTATTAACTTTACAAAATAGCCATTATTAAGCACTAATTGATTCAAAATCAGAAGTAATGTTTCACACTGGTTGCACACAACAGAGTCTGAAACAAAAACAGAAGTTGAACAAGCCCCAGTTCTGACGTTGTCGACCCGAAACGTTGACTCCTTTTCCTTTCTCCATGGATGCTGCCTGACCCACTGAGTTTCCCCAGCAACTTCTGTTTTTGTTTCAGATTCCCAGCATCTGTAGTATTTTGCACACAACAGAGTGTTTAGTGAAGCTCTATAGACATACTTTCATCCATTCTGCCCTGCTTTCTGCAACCCCATCCTGGAGTCCTTTTGCCTTATTCCCTCCCTCGCCACATTTAAAGCCCAATCCAATATATTATTTTTGACTGCTTTGGGGCATCTGTGAGGCACTTTGGATTGTCCACAACATGAAAGACACTGTACAAAATGTAAAAATTTACATTGTGGTGGAGGAGAACTTAAAAGGGAAGAATAATCTTGTACTTTCTGTTCAAAGCTCCACCACCACAAACATGTGTTTAGATACATTATATCAGAATAATAAGGTTTCTTTTGTGAGATTTCTTAATAGATTTTTTAGGAGTTATAATAATAATCTTCATCCTTGCATTTGATATATTGGTTTTCACATCTTCTAGAAGTCTCAAACTGCTTCACAGAATATACTGTAAAGTGAATTGACTTTATATTAGTGGGTGAACCACAGCAGCCAATTGTGCACAGCAGTGTCCCACAAACAATCATGGATTGAAATGGCCAATTTATTATTGCTTTTTCTGAGGGATTATTATTAGGCGTGTGGAATAAGGAAACTTGCCAGAGGTTTTGCCCTGCCGGGAATTGAAACCACATCTCTTGCTTGTAAAGCAAGTGCTCTAATCATTGAGCTAAAGGACTCTACAAATGGCCATTATTCTCTCAAGTTGGAGTTATGTATGTGACCACTTTATAGTTACTGGAAGGAATCTGAGTCCCGAAGGAATTTCATAATGAATTGAGTGCCTGGGCACAGGTCAGCCAACTCAGCACAAACAGGAAATATTTATATTCTTTTAATCAGGCAGAACATCCATTGACATTTGAAGAAGCAATACGTATTTAGATTTTTGGACGGAAGGGTTTTCTTAGACTTTTCCTTGAACTCAATGCAGCTATCTGTATCAATGTGTAGCTTCATTTCTAAACAATCCTGATGATATTTCCATCCTGTGGGAGTTACAGCAATTGGAAATTGCCCCTGCATACATTCACTGCCCTGATCCAATGCAATGTACCACATGTCAGAAAGTGACAGTTGTACATATAATTCCCTCTCAAGGAGGGAATTATACATGATGGTTTTATACTTGTAGGTTTTATCAATTGCCGTCAGTTTGAATCCATCACTCTTGCTTTCTGACTGTTCAAGTGGAATACTGTACTGCGTTGTTCCCTTTTTTGAAGGGAGCGGTGAGCAAAAAAAACTTTTGCAGATAATCCTATGGGTGTCTTGTGATCTATCCCCATGCGCATGTAAGTTTCTAATGAAAATATTCAGATTGCCAAATGTGCAATCATTGATTTTGCATCTGATATGTAATTTCCCAAATACAAATCAATTGGGTGATTTTACAGCGAATCAATGAAGGTCAGATTCAGCTATAGCCTCTGTCACTTGAAAAAATGAAAACAACATTTAGTATTCAGATCAAACTAGATCCCAATATCCTCAGATCAGATCCTTTCTTAATATACAAAAGAAATGGAGTGCCAGCAGCTGGAAGGATATACAGTACCAGTATCTACAGTAGACCTGCAGTCCACAGAAAGCAGGTTCAAACTCATTGTTACTAAGTTGCCCTGTAGCACTTATAATGTCAAAATGTGTCAAAGCCGTTCATGTGAAATTGCTGTCAAGTGAGGCTGCTGCAGTTGCCCACAAATATGTACAGTCAAACCCTTTACATAATAATAAATAATAATAAAACAATCCTTGCTTTGGTATAGCGCTTTTCATGAATTCTAGACGTCTCAAAGTGCTTCACTGAAATGTACTGTAAAGTGAATTGACTGTATATTTGAGGATCAAATGTGGCAACCAATTGTGCACAGCAGTGTCCCACAAATGGTTATGAATTTTTAAATGACAATTTTTTTTTAAATTTGTTTTCTTGAGGGATTCTTATCAGGTATGTGGAGTAAGGAAACTAGCCCAAGTTTTCGCCCTGCCTGGTATAGTATATTCTGTGAGTCACTTTAGGACGCTCTGAGATTCATAGATTCATAGAATTTTACGGCACAAAAGGAGGCCATTCTGCCCATCTAGTCTGTGCCGGCTCTTTGAAAAGAGCGATTCAATCCCACTGCCCTGCCCGCTCCCCATAGCCTAATAGACATGTTCTCCCTAAATAAAGATCTAATTCCCTTTTAAAAGTTGTTTTCGAATCAGCCTCCACCACCTTTTCAGGCAATGCATTCCAGATTCGAACAACTCGCTGAGTGAAAACATTTCTCCTCAGCTCCCCTCTACTTCATGCTGCCATGTGTAAAGGGTGTTATATAAATTTAAGTAGTTTTGTTGTTGTCTTGATGACGTGACAAGGCCCTATTTCAAATGCAAGGGTTATTATATTATTATGAAGGGATATAATTCTAACGAATGGAAATAATCCATTAATATATATCGTATTACATCCTATAATAGAATATCTATTAATAGATTATTTCCACTCATTAGCAAACTAATGCCTTAGGGAAAGAAATTTAAGATAATCACAAAATAATGAAAGGGGAGATTAGAAACTAAATCTTTATACAGAGGGTAATGTGGAATTCTATGATGCAAATTGCTGTAAAGCAGACTCCATAGTATGTTTTAGAAGTGAATTAGCCAGATTCCAGGAGAGAAAGAATGTGAAAGGCTAAGGGGAACAAGTAACTATTCCTTAAAAAAAATCAATGAATCCACAATTCTTGTTGGGACACTACTAAGTGCAATAAAATTATAATTCTGTTGTATAATTATCACCAGGCTCAGGACCCCCTCCCAACTTACCAATGATCATTGTATCATTTTCCCAAGATTGTGGTGCCATTTTGGACATTTCAATGAATTGTGGAATGTGTTTGAGTGTAATCCGATGTCCTGGAGGAAGCTTTGAGTGCAGCAACAACAACAACAACAACAACAACAAAATTACACTTGTGTAGCACCTTTCACGTCAGGAGGACATACCAAAGCACTGGACAGTCATTGTTTCAGACCCGTCCTGGGGTCAGGAACGGGGAGGGTGGAGGGAAAGGGGGGGATTTGGGTTGACCCATGGGACCGTCGAAGAGGTGGAATTATTTGTCCAGATGGCTGCCTTTTCTAATTCATATTTCCAAATGTCCTAGCTGCTACTAGTACCCTTGTGATACTCTGGCCAGATCAACAGGAATTACTACTGAGAGGTGGAGCAAGATGGTGTTATACAGTCCAGGCTCTCACCCACAAACGAGAGTGGCAAATTGAAGCACCAAGGGACTCCTGAGCGCAGCATTTGTTGAGTTGGGCTCCAATACAGAAGGCTCATTAATTAAGGCTTAGCTACTGCATTCTGCTCACTAAATATAGTGAATCTATCAAGGTGAACTAAGCTATTCTGCTCCTTCCACTAAGTTCAGCAATTTGGTCGCTGTACAGGTATAAATAACTAATGACATTTTAAATTTAAATTAAATTGAACAATAAATCTAAATGTAAATCTAAATTGTAAATATAAAATTGAACCACAGTTATTTATAGATGAGCTGTGATAAATTTGCTGCATTTATTTTAGCAAATTCTGACACCAAAATGTGGTGAAGTGGCTACACTAGCAGCAGTAACTTATCCTTATCACAGACAATAAATCTTTGTCACATTTTTTCACATCATTGGATTTACTGGTTGGGAATCAGAGGATTGAATGAATTCCTTACAGTTTGGAGTGGTGAACTACCTGCAGAGATGAAAAACTGCTTTAGGTTATTGAGGTAGATTTCACCATCATTTGGCAGGTTGAGTCCAGCAGGCACATCACCCAGCATGGAGTTGAAATTTTGACAGTACAGTTAGGTCGTACAAGGGGATTAATCCTACCGATTTCAATTTTCTTTTTGCAGACAGTGTTTAATGTGCACAGATTTAAGGTGGAAGCAATAGTTTCCACTGCTGGCTGTTGGATCACAAGGAATTATGTGATTAAAGCTGCATTATCCTTACCCTTTTAAGAGGGTAAAGAGTCCTGCTTTACAGCATAAGAGTCCTGCTTTACAGCATCAGCAAGGTTAAGGGCCTAAGCTGCCGTGTTTATACAAGTGTAGCAGTGACAAATGTAGCATATGCTAGTTACCATTGTGATTTTAAGAATGTGTTTGAATTCTGAGTTGTGCAGCATTGTAAACTTTAATGGACAACGGTTTAGATTTACATAATGTCTTTTGTGTCAAGAGGACGTTTCACAGGGCAACAAATGAGTACAGAGCTGACTGGGAGCAATACCGGAACATTACCAGAGCTGAATGAACCTACATGCACGGCTAATACCAGGAAATTTGCAATTGTTGCATTAAATATAAAGTAAACACCAGTTTGTGGTGTGCAAAATCTACTTACATATAACTACAGTATTTTGTCCATCTTAAATCCTGTAGTACAATTATATTCCAAATTAAATCAGTGAATTGGAACAGGCTTGATGTTCGGTTCTTGTTTTCCTATTTTCTCCTGTATTGTTAGGCATACAACTTAGCTAAAATAAATTTGTGCTGGAGTGGACAGCTTTCTCAGAGGTACTGCCCTTTGGATGAAAAGTTGTATTTGATATACCTGTGCTGCCTTATCACAACAATAATAATAATAATCCTTGTATTTGATATATTGCTTTTCACGTCTTCTAGTCTCAAAGCGCTTCAGAGAATATACTGTAAAGTGAATTGACTGTATAATTGTGGGCAAAACACAGCAGTCAATTGCGCACAGCAGTGTCCCACAAACAGTCTGGATTGAACTGACCAAATTTATTATTGTGTTTTTTTTTGGAAGGATTATTATTAGGCGTAAGGAGTAAGAAAACCTGCCCAGGGTTTCACCCTGACCTGCCTGGAGTCGAACACAGGTCTCACGTTTGTAAATGCTCTAACAACTGAACTACAGGACTCCACATATCATGTAGCATATCATGTGGCTGTGGCCTACTCTCTTTATTGAAGAATGGCCAGAATGAGAAGAGGGGGAGACAATAACTATTTTCAAATAGAGGGATGGTGGAAGGGGATTTTTTAAAAAAACATGAAATACCTGTACTAAAGTTTATGACTTGGGCTGCTACGGTGCATATCTAGCATGGCCAGCAAGAGGAAGTCCAGAAGGCGCACCATTCAAAATTCAGACCATTAGCATGAGCTCAGTTTACGTGCTGATCTCCATATATTCAAATGTGAGCACTTCGCTTCAAGGTATTTGCTGATTTGCTTTTCAAAGCTTTTGTTCATGCAAAGCTTGACTACTGTGAACAAACACTTGTTGAGAAATACTCTGATTTAAATAACTACTAATTAATGAGAATGAGGAATGGCAATGTGATCCAGTCAATTAAAATAAACCATTTTTTTCTCACCTAATCAGGTATTTTGATTTCTGTTCTAAAGCTGTTTGATAAATAAACCCTAATAATTTACTGCCCACTAATTTAGGAATAGCAGATCAAGTACTCAAGCAACTTCAAGACCAAACCTTCTGATACTAAATTCTCACCCAGTCTGCATCTAGTACTGGGTGAGAATCTATGTCTCAAAATGCTTCATGTTACTGTACTGTAAAGTAAATGTGTATTTGTAGGTGAACGCAGCAGCCAATTTCCATATAGGAATGTCCCACAAACTAAATGATCAATTTTAACTAGGTGGAGGAAAGATTTGTCAAGGACAGCTGAGGGCATTAAACCAAGGTCCCATTAAAGATCCCATAAACATATTTGCTCTGCGGGCTGAATAAGAACAATAACATTCTAAAACAGATACACTCAAAGAACTACAGCCATTAATCTAACAAGCTCCTCCAATACTGCCTGCATCAGGAATTGTGGTGGGTTCAATCACATTTTTTTTCACACAGTATGTGTCCCTGGATTTATAAAGTTGTACATCAGATGGAACAATTACAGTATTACAATATTTGCCTGTGTATGTTTTTCACTAGTTACATTTGTTGAAGCTATGCCTTTAAAGATCACTCTTGTGGTTCAAAGATTAATAAAGTCACATTTTAATAAATTATTAACATTTAATAATATAATCATTCAATGTTTCCTTGTGAGATTGATTCACTATAGAGGTCTCATTGCTAGTTTACTTCTTGCCTTACCCTGAAAGGTGATGTGATCAGGGCAGAGGATTGATCCCCTGCTGCTTTTCTTACTGCATTGCAATTGGCCACAAGGCAGGACTCTGTTGGACAGGACCAGACTTGTTAGTTCTTGCTTGATCTTCAATCCCTCCTCCCTCCCTCCACCACCATGCCAAGGAACACTGCACTTAGCAGTCTGGCTGAGATCTAATGATACTCACCTTATGAGGGCAACTTGAATTCAAAGGTCAATTGAGGCTGGTATTTGAAATAAAAACAGAAGTTGCTGGGGAAACTCAGCAGGTCAGGCAGCATCTGACGAAGGGTTGTAGACCCGAAATGTTGACTCCTTTTCTTTTCTCCATGAATGCTGCCTGACCTGCTGAGTTTCCCCAGCAACTTTTGTTTTTGATTCAGATTCCCAGCATCTGTAGTATTTTGTGTTTTGGTATTTGAAACTTGTGACTGTGTGTGCTAAGGAAGCCAAGGTCTACAGCTGCCACTTTTGTCTGCACCAAACACAACAGTTCAGAACAAAAATCAACTTCTCAAAGCGTGAGTTTGTTTTGAGGCATTAGTGTCCACTGAACATTTATAATATAATTTGATCACTACCCTAACCCTAATTCTAATCCTAAGGATTTCAACCTCTACTTGAAATCTTACTTTGAACATTTAAACTGTGCCTTAAAAATATATATTTTTATATTGTTGAGATTTTTGTAATTTACCAGTCTGTTTAAAAAAAAAGCAATACTTCTGTCAGCTACATATATCAGTGATAAAATACTCCATATGCTAAATAATAGATGGACCCAGGTGCTGTTTACTTTTTGTGGGATGACTGATAATGTATACTTTCTGGGGCCCTTTAATGATAACTATCAGTGATAAAATAAAACCCTAAGATCAATGGAGTGTTCTGGTCTTAGTCACAGGGATAGATTTGTTGTAATAAAAGTGTCTGCAGCAGCTCATTAATATTTCAGTTAAAGTTGACAAGTTACCTTGCCCAGAGACAGCATAATCACCCTGCAGTTTTGCACTCTATGCAGCTGATTGTAATCAGATCAGTCAGAACAGGCTTGACAGTCCACAGTAAAGAATTTCTCCCTAGTAACCGTTATTCTTCCCAGTTAATGAAAGACAACATGTGTATGTGTGTGTATGTTAGTAAGGGGATTTTTTCATCAGCCGTTCATTTTCTTTGAAATTGTGCAAAATTCCACACTGATTATCGAACACAAGTAAAGATGTCATTTTTCTCAGGGGAGCTTAGTGCTTCCTGTGGTGCAGTGCATTAAGCCTCCAACCACGTGAAGGCAGTCTGGCAATACTAAATAATAATACATATTTAAATAATAATAATTTGGTCACCCAACCCACAACTGTTTGTGGGACATTGCTATATGAAGCTTGCTGTCACATTTCACCCATAAATATACAGTCAATACATTTTACAGTATATTCTGGTTTTGTGTATCTTCTGTATACAAATGGAAGTTTACCCCGTGTCTGAGGATTACATCACCAATAGATGAGGAAGAGGAGAAGGCGAAGAATAGAGCCGTGGAGCTCCTGTAGCTCAGTGGTTAGAACACTCACCTTATAAGTGAGAGACTCAGCGCCTTGGGATGTCCTCCCGACGTGAAAGGCGCTCTATAAATGTAATGTGTTGTTGTTGTTGACTTGGGTTCAATTCCAAGCAGGGCAAAACCTTGGGCAAGTTTCCTTACATCTAATAATAATGTAAAAAAAAAATTGGTTATTTCGATATACAACTGTTTGTGGGACATTGCTGTGCACAATTGGCTGCTGCGTTTTGCCCACATATATACAGTCAATTCACTTTACAGCATATTCTGTGAAGCGCTTTGAGACATCTAGAAGACGTGAAAAGTGCTATATCAAATGCAAGGATTATTATTATTATTCTGTAAAGTGCTTTGAGACATCTTGAAGGCATGATAAGGCACTATATAATAATATCAAATGTAAGGATTATTATTATTATTAAGAGGAGTCCAGATTTTTTTTTGTGTAAGTGAAATTTGGAGTTGTAGATACTTCCTGTTTGGAAAGTCAGGGTTACTGATGCCTTGACTATCTGTGATTGTTCAGTTAGTGTTGTGTTTCCCATCATGTCATGTTCCAAGTGTTTTGATGGAGGCAATGAAATCCAACTCGACTGCATGTTTATCTCAGTGCAGAATGATTTCAGGGTCAGGTAAACCCACACTCTCAAACTCTCTGTGGCTCCCCAGGGGAATGGAGCAGTGTATTCATGCAAGTTCACCAAAACAACATTGACATTTACAATAATATTTTGATTTGGTGATGGCATATAAAAAAAAATCATTGAAAAACAATGCTTTTATTTTTTCCCCCACTCTTTCACTTTATTGCCACCAATGGCTTCTCCTCCAGCCGCCGCACTATCACCTGTGGCATCCCCCAGGGCTCTGTCCTTGGTCCCCTACTTTTCACTATCTACATGCTCCTTCTTGGTGACATCATCTGCAGACATGGGGTTAACTTCCACTTGCACGCGGATGACACAACAACTTGGATTTATAAAGCTCCCTCCACCCCAGATGGCATCTCAGAGTATCCTATCTCTATCTTTCTGGCTGTCCTCTCACTTCCAGGACTACTGGTGTCCTGACAGACATCAAGTCCTGGATGAGAGCTAAATTTCTACAGTTCCCCGCTACAATTGCTTGTCGGTCTTCCCAATTCATCCTTTCGAGGACTGCAGATAATCCAGAACTCTGCAGCAGGTGTCCTCTACTGCTCCAAGCTTTGTGACCCATTTCCCCCATTTACTTGGAAAACAAAACAGGACAATTTGGGTAGGATAGTAAGTAGATCAAAACAGTGTTCCTACAAGTCGGAAGGCTGTATTTCTGGTTACCAAAAGCCATCTTTATTTGCACAACTTGGATTATTCATGGTTAGATATCGATTTGAATATGACGCAATCTTGATTTACAACCTTTTTGCCATATATTTTAGAAGTGGCATTGATGATCATCATGTTCAACATTTAGATAATTTTCTTATGGAATGTAATTTGGAAACCAGTTTTCTGCAGCCCCTTCTTAAGATTCAATACTGTAATTGAACATCCTGCTTAAAATTTAAGAGTGAACTCAAATGATCAAAAACTCTGCATCTTAGATTTGAAGTTGATAGCCTTAAGATTAAGAATGTGAGAAATTGACAGTGTCTAAAATATAAGGCACGTAATCTTTATAGGGGATTAGAAGTATTCCCGGTTTGCTCAATACAGCAAATGTATGGATGTGGACTAAACTCCACTGAACTCTGTTTGGTGGATTTTAGAAAATTTGAAAACTAAAGCAATTTTGTATGTTTAATTCACATGAAGTACAATTCTGTGATTTATAATTTAAAATTGATTTACATTAGAGGAATAAATTAATTCAATATAATGAACATAATAGCCGTTTTCCCACATTAGTGAACAAAAGCATAGATTAAAAAAAAACTTAATTGTTGCTATATTTTTGTAGCAAAGAATGTTAGGGACACTATTCTCCATAAGGCAAACAGCGTGTTAGGATAATGTGCTTATATTTCTGTTTCAGCATAATTCAAGTGACACTTGAAAACATATTTTCTGAACTTGTCAGGGTGCCAGCTATAATTTCCAGTCCATGATTCACTGGAGGTTAAATATTCCAAGAAGATTAATGCATTTTAACAGTCTTCCATGCTGACTCATTGGTAAGTGCTTGTAGCGGGGAATAATGTCCATTTCAATTCTTTTCCCAGCCTTTCAAGTGAGAGTTTAAGCAGGAACGGGGGCCATTGTGTAATGATGGCTACACGACATGTATTCAGATCCTTGTAATATTTAGAAAGGCACTGAATCTCAGACCTAGAAGTTGTGCAATTATTAAAATGCTGATTTTTGAGATTTGACTGAGAAACTCCTGGCACTGAGTGAAATAATGAGGCGAAAATTGTGATCACGCAATAAACAGGATCATATTGGGCCAAATGCTGGAGGGCTACTTACATTTTTTTTAACAAACACATAGTAGATACATTTTTCTTTGCACGGTTATGGGGAGAGAGCTGGGGAGTGGGATTAAATTGCTCTTTTTAAAGAACCGGCACAGACTCGATGGGCCGAATGGCCTCCTTTTGTGCCGTAAGATTCTATGATTCCCCATTAGGTATTGCCTTTTGAAGGTATTCAAAAGGCAATACTTCTTGGTTTTCACTGCTCCGTGCACCATTGTGACCCAAGAGATACAGTACAGAGATACATGAGCATGAGTTCATGTTTTTGTCAATAATCAGAGAATTGTGTTTGGACACACTGTAATACAATACAAAATGTCCTGTGAAATATTGTCCAAACCGGTTTTCAGTTTTTGGGCCACCATTCGATTGCTTCTCATTTGATCGAATCTGCCAGGAAAATATGGCACAGCAGTCCAGGTTATTTTTAAAATCAATATTCAGACGATTGTGTTTGGAGACCATGTATTCACAAGACTATTGTTAAATATAATAATAATCCTTGAAATTGATATAGCGCTTTTCACATCTTCTAGACTGTGTTCTCAAAGTGCTTCACAGGACATTACTGTAAAGTGAATTGATGTACTGTATATATTTTGTGGGTGAAACTTGGCAGCCAATTGCGCACAGCAATGTCCCCACAAACAGCCGTGGAACAAAATGAACAATTTTATTATTGTGTTTTTTTTTGAGGGATTATTATTAGGTGTGTGTATGTGTGTGTGTATGAAGTAAGGAAACTTGGCGAAGGTTTTTTTATATATATATATATGTATCCACACACAACAAATACAAATACATCCATCAATAATTTTAAAATATATATCTTCTTGCCCCCAAACCTCTTGACCAGAGGCTCCTCCTACTCCATCCACCCCCTTCTGGTGTATCACATTATCTTACAAAACAAAAATCATCATGCACACAGTTAAACAAAGTGTTATCATAGATACATGAGAAAATCTACACAATGTTCTCTGAATTTTACAACTTCGTAACCCAACTGTCCATGATTATTCAGCATCTTGGGACATCCTCCCGACGTGAAAGGCACTATATAAATGTAATTTTGTTGTTGTTATCCCAGAAGAAAATAACCCAAATCTACACAACTGAAGTTGAGAAAAACAAAACCTGTAAACATGATAAACACACAATACACCAACTGCAGCAATGTAACACAACTGTCCTTGAAGACTGTTAAAAATAAACACAAGTTTTCCTCCAGACAAGAAAAAATTAACTGCCACTGGAGAAGCCAAACCATAACCAAGCACAACTTCTCCCTGAAGAAACACCAAAAACTTGCCATGCATTTGCCAAAGGAAACTATCTCCAGGCACAGTCCAAAGCAAACAAGACTGTCCCAGAAGGAATCCCCCACCTCCCACCAAACACATGTAAGTGTGAAATAAACAAAACAATAAATCTTACAGATAAAAAGGTCAAAGTAACCTCCCTGTGCAATCCCACATGTTGTTGATCGCTGTTGATTTACCTTCAGATTGTTCCAAACACCTGATTCCTGGTCACAAAAAAGTGGTCTTAAAAAAGTGCAGCTAGAAACTGACACATGCAGTGGGGTTGAAAACTGGTAAAATCCATAGCTGCTTTAAAGTTGTTGGGTGGGGGGAAATTACAGTACATTTTACAATTGCTTGGGGGCAAAATTGAAGTGAGCAAATTGCAGTTGTGGGGTAAAATGTGTAGGTACAATAACAGCTAAGGCATAAATGTTGCAGTGAGTTTAAAGTTAACTAAAAGGTATTACAATTTCAAGTGAAACTCTCAGCAGGGTTTAAACCAATAATTTGTTAAAACTACAGGGAAAATTTGCAGTGGATTCCACAGATTATTACAGTTTACAATTTGCTGCAAGTTTTCAATCAGGTTTAGGGTAAATTGCCGTGAGGATTTAGTGATGGTATTTACCGTAGGCGTGAAAGCAGCTGAGAATTTTACATTTGATAAAGGGTATAAAGCAGCTATCGGGTAAAGCTTACATTACCTATGAGGCAGTTACAAGCCTTGGCTCTTGCCCCAGTTGCACATAATAATTTCTGGAATTGGGTAAGCAGGAAGTGTCCCTCCAGGGACACTTCCTGCGCTCATTTCATTACAACAATCTCTGGGATTTTCATGTGTAATGTCGGATGCATGTGAATCTCATCTTGGTTTGGATACTCTTAAGCATGGTGATGGTTTTGATCTTATATCAGTCACCTGCATGGGCAAAACAAAATACAGAGTAATGTTTGCAGTTGGCTGTAAATCAGGAAGAAGCTTTGATTGTTGGTTATTGTTTGTTGCTGTTTTTGTTGTTAATATTGTTGCTTTTGTTTATTATTGTTGTTTGATTCCCCCCACCCCTGCCCCCATCTTCTTCTTCCCTCACTCCCTTTCCCCACTTTCTCTCCTCCCTTTTCCCCTTCCCTCCCTCTTCCCTCTTCCTGATCTTGCCCCCACCCATCTTTCCTTCCCTCTCTTCCTTGTCCCCCTTTCTCCCCCCTCTTCCTCCCTAACCCTATCCCATCCCACCTTTCCCTCCCTCTCCCCCCTTACCCTCTTTTCCCCCTTTCTCCCCTGGCCCCCTTTTCGCGATTGTTTGTGGGACACTGCTGTGCGCAATTTGGCTGCCGCGTTTCGCCCACAAATATACAGTCGACTTTCCTGCCTTTCTTCCCCCTGCCTCGACCCCTCCCCTTTTTGCTTCTTTACCCCCTTTTGCCCCTAGTCCTACTTCCGTGAGTGATTGTGGGACACTGCTGTGCGCAATTTGGCTGCCGCGTTTCGCCCACTAATACAGTTACTTTTCCTACTATTCTTTATCCTGCCCTGAGCCTTCCCACCCTGCTCTTGTCCTATCTGACTGTACAGCGCATTGGGATGTCCTCTCGACGTGAAAGGCGCTATATAAATGTAAGTTTTGTTTGTTTGTTTGTGATACTAACCAACACACACTCAAAATACCTTCTATTCAAAGTGGAATTATCTTTTCCAATATCTCCCAACAGTGTTTCATGTTAATTTCTGTTTGTAATTTTATTTGAATTAAGAGATGAATCCAGATTAGGAAATCTGCACTGTCCCAGACCCACGACCAAGTTAGAGGACAACCCTTGTAAAAAAAGTACCACGGTTATGGTGGTACCATGGTACGACCACCATAACCATGGTACTTTTTTTACAAGGGAAAATTAGGCTTTAAAACCTGGAACCCTCTGTGGATATAAAGTATGATTTGTAATACATTTTAGAGCAGTGAAGGCAAACTACTGTATTTGCTGTGAATTTTATGGAAGCTATTGGACAAGATTTGCAGTAGCTATTAAAGCAGCTACAAGGTGAAATGTACAGTAGGTTTGAGAATGTGTGGGGGGTAAAATCGGCAGTAGATTCTAAATTTGTTTCATGAATAATAGAAAGAATACAACATTATATGCGAACAACAACATCAACAGCAAAATTACATTATTTTATTGAGATGTCTCTAACAGTTTCACAGGTGATTTCACTATAAAATGTAATAACTGTGTAACAGCAGTAATAATAATAATAATAATCCTTGCATTTGATATAGTGCTTTTCACATCTTATCGATGTCTCAAAGCACTTCACAGAATATACTGTAAAGTGAATTGACTGTATATTTGTGAGCGAAACGCAACAACTAATTGCGCACAGCAGTGTCCCAGAAATAGTCATGGATTGAAATGACCAATCTTACCGTGTATTTTTTGGAGGGGTTATTATTAGGCTTTTGAAGTAAGGAAACTTACCCTACCTGGATTTGAACACAGGTTTCACGTTTGTAAGGAAAGTGCTATAACCACCGAGCTACAGGACTCCTTAGATAGCCTTAGTACACACAAGATTCACAAATATGACAGCCATCATCACTCTTGCCCCTCAAAAACCTTCCATTGACCCATCTAGTTTGATGAGTTGTGGTTTTCCGATTGCCTCTTCCTTGTTGCGCACAGTACAGTGACAGGCTTAGTCAAAGTTGTGAATGACATTCTGTCTGTGACCATGGTTCAACTACACAATAAGGCACTATATCAAATGCAAGGATGATTATTATTATGTATGGGGATACGACCCAACTCTATCTCTGCCTCCACCCTGTATTCCAGGACTACTAATATCCTGACGGATTGTCTGTCAGACATCGTGCTGGATGAGATCCAAGTTGCCTCCCTTGCCTCCTTCAGCCACTATGCCCCAAGGCTCTGGAACTCCCTTCCTCACTCCCTTCACCTTGCCCCCTCTCTATCTTCAGGTCTAAAGACCATTCTTTTCAACCGCGCTTTCAGTCACCTTCTTCCCCCTCCCCCTAGGTCGGCCCCGGGATCCGTTATTGGGAAGCGCTCTGAGATGTCGTTCAGCGTAGAGGGCACTATATAAATCCAAGTTGTTGTTGTTCATGGGCTGAGGACCTCCCTTACCTCCATCAAGGCATCACTCAAGACTCTCTTCCACCGTGCCTTCAGCCGTCCTCCTACCAATCTGCCCTCCCTCATTCCACCCTGCGCACCCCCACTTCACCAGCTCGGGTCCTGATCCTGGACTGTTCAGCGCCTTGGATGTTTTGCTGTTATTTTATTTAATCTATGATGGTGTACTTTGTTTCAGAAATGATTGTCTGAAATTGATCACAGACGGAACTGTTGCATTTTGTTTCCTCCCTCAAGAGCAGCAGGATAGAATGCAAGGAGTTGGTCGAGCAGACAAGAAGCGATTTATTTAAATTGCTACAGAGACTTTTGTGTTTTTCTAGTGTAGGTACACCATCATCTTGTATTTGCTTTGTCTCCAGACACAAATATTGATCAGTACATGAATCATATACTACCTTGTATTCCTGACCAGGAATGGTTGGATGGAGTGTGAAGAGAGGTTGGGCGGAAAGGGACAAGAGATTTTTTTCATTTCCTACATGTACAGCAATATGTATTTGTTTCTTTGTGTGAATATACAACACAATTGTCTGAATATTGCTATAAACATGAACTCATGTACCTCTGTGACCCCCGGGATCACAATGGTGCACAGAGTGGTGAAAACCAAGAAGAAGCAAGTTGAAAAATACCTTCAAGAGGCAATATTTACCCTAACAAGCACAAATGAAAATGTATCCACTGTGTTTGTAAGATGTGTTTATAAAACAGGACATATGGGTTGCAGTTGTTTAAAATTCTTCAACATATGGCCAAATCTGGTGCTGTTACCAGTAAAATTATTGATAGATATTTAAATTATGTTTTTTCCCATTTGTAAAGTCCAAGTTCATATTCATAGATACCCCAGTTAGAAGTCAGGTCACTGTGTTGAGACCACCTCAGTCAATAACATGATCTTGGCCCTCTAACTAACCTCTCTGCCAAAGGCCAGGAGGCAGAGCAGGTTCCAAGTCTAGGTAAATAATGACACTGTTATCATGTCAATATGATTTCTCGATATGATCCATAACCAAGTGTTTATCTCAGCGCAAATATCGAGAAGCGACTGATTCAAGATCCCTAGGTTCAAGATCTATGTTAGACTGTGAAAAGTGATAAATAGATTGACAATACTTGCATTGAAATCTATGGGAATTCATAATGCTGGTGATATTGTTTGTGTGAAAAGATGGGTTTATACACATAGCTGAGTATAATTACAGATACCAGCCTTGAAATGAAAGGGAGGGTGGAAAATCAGTATATTGTTGAATGGGTTAAGAAACCACCAAAGAATTTGCAGCACCAGAAAGAGATGGTTTGGTCATCGTAATTGTGGTGCCTCTGATACAGCTATTCACTGTCTTGTTCTCCAGCCTTTTCCCCGTACACTTTCATATTTCTGCTTATTGAGCCAAATAGCACCAAAGAAGTAAACTGTATGGCTCCTCTGATGGAGAGGGGGAAGAATTTCTTGTAACATGATAATTGTTGTACCAAGAGCATTAACTTTACAACATACTCTGTGAAGCGTTTTGAGAAGCCTCAATGGTGTGATAAGGTGTGATATGGCAGTATATCAAATGCAAACATTATTTTTCATCTCAACATATTCACAGAATATATTTTTCCTTTCTTGCCCCCTACACTCTTGAAGCCAAATAGTGCCTCTCCCTGTTTGTTAGTTGAAGACTATTTGACAATGGGGTGGAATCACATCTGAGCCAATTCCATCCTCTGGGTTAGCTCCAGCTGGCTTTATGGATTGCAGTCAACATTTTTTCCCTCAGATAATTCTTCCTTAAGGATGCCTAAGACTGCTGAGATAAGCTATCAGTGCAGACCAGGTATTAATTTTTAACTGGAGTAGTTGGCACGCAGGCATGCAGAATCTCTTGCAGTGCTTGACATCTTCCATGTCTTCAGGAACCCCCTGATAGTCAGTGTTAAGGAGACAACGGAGCATTAACTTTAAACTGGATATGTTAACTCCATCCTCTCTGGACTTCCCAACTGTTCTCTCTTAAAGGTGTTTATTATGTAGAACTCTGCAGTTCATGTAGTCTCCTGTACCAAGCTCCTTGAACCAATCACCCCCGCCCTTACTGACTCCACTGCCTCTCCATCCCTCAGAGGATCAAGTTTAAAATTCTTGTCCGCCCCTTTGAAACTCTTCTCAGTGTTGCTCCTCTCTGCCTATGCAACCTATGAACAACCTGCCTGTACCCTCCACTTAGTGGGAGCTGGTCTACTTGATATTCCACACCCAACCATGGGGTCGAACCTTCACCATTTCTGCCAGCACCCTCTGAAACTCCATCACTTTGCCTCGGCCCTTCCCTTGCTTCCTTCAAGATCCATCTCAAGACTTTAGTTTTTTGTCTGTGCATTGGGACACACTCCCACCCCTCCTACCCTCCACTCCTCTTGATTCCAACCCTCAGCTCAGGTGCAAACCATTAACTGTCCAGCACCTTGGCACATCCTTCTGAGATGAAAGGCGCAATGTAATTGTATAGCTGTTCTGTTAACATTGTAATTCCAATCCATAGATCAACTCGTCCTCAGTAACAAACTAAGACTAAAAAATAATACATGGAGAAGTTTGCACATGAAGAACAGAATATTTGATGCATCATTCTAGGACCATTTCTGCTCCCATCCTGAGCCCAAACCCACTGCAGTGTGATGAAGCCCCTGTATAGACTGGCACTGTGTGTTGGTGCTTGGCTTCAGTTAATCTCTCTCAGTCCCCTCTGAGACCTTTTCATCCAAGATGAAAATGTCAAACATTAATTTCCTAATTAAAAGCTTCAATTTTTTTTAAAAAAGATGGAATCCTTCCACCGTTTTTACAATCAACAAGTCAGTTGCAATGGCATACAAGGATATATGGAATCCTCTCATTTCAAAATGTACATTCCTTGGATCAGATTTCACCTCCTTATGTTTCCGAATTACCTGTTTCTATGAGATCAAGAATAATAATAATAATGCTTGCATTTGATGTAGTGACTTAACACGTCGTAGAGACGTCTTAAAGTGCTTCACACAATATACTGTTATGTAAATGGATGGTATATTTTGTGGGCGAAATATGCATCATTCTGCATCTTGCAGAATACCCAGGAAGCTGGGTAGAGATGATGATTTATTGTTCGTCTGTTGGAAGGCTTACTGCTGTTTTTTATCTCCAATGTACATTTGTCTACTGAGCCACAGTAAATTCAATCTTTGTTCTCCATTATACCTGCCTGCCTGTTTCCCACTGAGAGGCAGGCAGAAGGCCACTTGCTCTCAGGCTTATTCCAATATCCATGGGAGGCATAGTATAATTTTTCTGGTGAAGTGTTATTTTCCTTAACAGCCTGATGTAAATCAGAGATTCACCCAATGGAAATCTTAATAATAATAATCTTTGCATTTCCTATAAAATTTGTCTTGTTTTCAAGACATCTCAAAGCGCTTCACCGAATATACTGTAAAAGTAGATTACTGTACAGTAGGGTCCGTCGATATGGAAATTTTCCGATTTAGATATGTCGATGGGCTCATATCGAGATATACCGAAATATCAATATTTTGGGATTTTTCGTACTGCGCATGTGCGTGCGGCGTGCACATTCTGGGCCTATCTCCTCAGGAGGTAAATATCTTTCTCACTCTGTGTCTCTCACACTCACTCTCTCCATCTCTGTGTTTTTCTGTCTGTGTCTCTGTGTCTCTCTCCTCTCTCACATCCCCCCATCTCTATCTATCTGTATATTAACACATCCACCCTGTCTCTCCCCACACACCACCCCCCGCCGCCATCCCTCTCTCCTCGCCCCACCCCCCCACCGGCGTCCCTCTCTCCCACACACCCCACCCCCCTGCCATTTCTCTCCCCCCACACCCACCCCAGCTGTCTCTCTCCCCCTCCACCCCCCCCCGCCATCTCTCTCTCCCTCCCCCCACCCCAGCCGTCTCTCTACCCCTCCCCCCCAGCCGTCTCTCTCCCCCTCCCCCCAGCCGTCTCTCTCCCCCACCCCTTGCATACCTGTATATTATATTCTAGGACTATGAATACAACATGGCGGCTTTGCACCTTGGTCTGTGCATTGTGTATAGAGATGAGTATTCTGGGTCTTGTAGTTCACTGTGCGCGCATTCCGATTTTTTACCTCGAAATATCGACTTTTCGATATATCGATATTTTTTAAATGCCTATATCGGCGTATCAATATGAAAATTATATCGGGTTTTAGCGATATATCACCGGACCCTACTGTACAGTAAAATAGACAATAACAACAAAATTAGATTTGTACAGTGTCTTTCCTGTCGGGAGGACATCTAAAGGTGCTGGACATAGTATTCCTGACCAGAGCTGGGGGAAAGGATTGGATGGCAGTTGCAGAGGAAGTTGATCGATAGCGCAGTTAAAGAGGAGAGAGGTCTTAAGGCAGTTCTTGTAGGAGGTGAGGGATGGAGTGAGACAGAAACAGACAGTATTTTGTGGATGAAAACTTAAAATAACCACCTGCATTTATATAGAGCCCCGCATGCAGGAAAGCATCCCGAGGGCTTGATAGTGACGGAGCACAACACTGAGCCATGGGGATGGGGAGGGGACCGTAGGAACGGTTGAAGAGAAAAGTGTTCAGGCATGACCTGGGCAGGACACAGATATGAAAGGTGTTACTGAGTTTCGGGGGTTTAGTGGCTGAAAGTGCGGTCACCAACGATGAAATGGAGGGCATGAGGGATATGCAGAAGCCCAGAGCTAGTCGAGCAAAAGCAACGAGGTGGGTTGGAGCCTAAGCAGATCGGAGAGATAGTGTCAAAATCTTGAAACTGATCTGTTTGGCAAGAGGGAGCCAACGGAGCCTGGCTGGAGCTGATGTGATGTGATGGGGGGATGGAGTTCAGGATCGGCTGGATCCTGTGTCTGGTGGAGCTGGGGAGAACGGCGAAGAGGGCATTTAAAAAGTCGAATCCGGAGGTGGCGAACACGTGGGTGAGTGTTTTGGCTGTTTCTGGGGTAAGGTACAGTTGGAGCTGGGTAAAGGGGCGGAGGTGGAGGAAGATAGTCCTGGTCAGGGACCAGATGTGGGTAAGGAAGGACAGCTGTGGATCAAACTTGATGCCAAGGATGCGCACTGGTTCAGTGAGTCTGATGGATAGGCCGGGGAGATTGAGGAGGTCAGAGTCACAGGATAGAAGACTTTGATGGGACCCAAGCAGAATGGCTTCTGTCTTGTCAACATTTATTTGTAAGACATTATCGGGCTCCACAGCTACAGGTCTCCACAAGTTCAGTGGTTAGAGCGCTCACCTTACAAGTGAGAGATCTGGGTTCAATTCCAGGCAGGGTGAAACCTTGGGCAAGTTTCCTTACTCCACACGCCTGATAATAATCCCTTAAAAAAAGTAAATAATTAGTCACTTCAATCCACGACTGTTTGTGGGACACTGCTGTGCGCGATTGGCTGCCGCGTTTCGCCCACAAACATACACTTTACAGTAATATTCTGCGGAGCGCTTTGAGACGTCTAGAAGGTGCGAAAAGCTCCACGTCAAATGCAAAGATGATTATTTATTGATTGTTATTTTCATGGGCATGGCAGAGACCAGGCTGGAGATGCTGGGGGAGAGGCGTGTGAGCAATGTTGATCAGTGGCAAACTGTTGCAGAAGCTATGGCAAGGAAGGGCGGGATGGGTGATTTGTGAGGTTGGAGGGGGGGGGGGGTGAAGGTTTTTGGTGAATGTGCTGAATGCTAAACCTGAATCCTGACCCCGTGTCCCGCCTCCCAGCCCATCCTCCCAGTGCTTTACCTGAAAACTTTTTACTGTCAAAAAGATGGCAGCAAAACACACACACACAGGAGTCTCTGGGACTAATCTCGCCTGTGGAACAGGTGTGTCTGTCTGTGTGTCTGTGTGAAGCAGCGACACTCTCTCTCCCTCTACTCACACACACGGATAGGAAACTGACCTTGAACTTGGCCACACCGGGTTTGAGGGGGGAGACGATCAGCAGAGTTTGCACACATTGTGGACGAGGGTGCGCCCATCAGTGAAGACTTGTTTGGTTAGTTATTAGTTAGTTAAGTTAGTTAGCTAGATGCTCTTATCTCCAGCAGGTGGTGCTCTATGGCTGGCTACCTGCCTGTCTGACTGAGTGTGTGAGTGATTGAATGAGCAGAGCCCAGGAAAAAAAAAGCCCCGTGAGCGTTAAGTGAGCTACTGTTCCACCCCCTCTCTCTCTGTGTGTGTGTGTGTGTGGGGGGATCTGCCTCAGTCTCCCGATCCCTAGCCACAGACACGCACGTCGCTATCTCTCAGTCCGGGCTGTCGGGCGGCTGTATGGCCAAGGCGCTGCTCCCCCCGCCTCCCTCCATGGCAATCGTGGCCGGTGCCGGTTGCAGGAGCTCTCTGTCCGGCGGATACCTGTGGCTCTCCCTGCTCACCGCCGCCGCCACCACCGTCTTCCCGTGGCTGTCCCTCCTCCCCGTGGCTCTGGGCGGCATCTCCCTTCTCGCCCAGCCCGCAGCCAGCCCCGGGAGCCCGGGCAGGACGGGGCTGGGGCTGGGGCTGGGGCTGGGGGGGGAGGCTGCCGCTGCCGCCGCCGCCGCCGCCTCCGGTGCTGCTGGTGCTGGTGGTGACCGGGACGGTTGGGGGCTGGAGGCTGGTCGGCTCAGGAGATCTCTGGCTTCCTCCAGCAGCCAGGAGCCTGCCCTGCTCAGCACCTCCTTCATCCTGCGGGGGGACGCTTCACACAACCAGGCGATGGTGCACTGGACAGGAGAGAACAGCAGCGTAAGTCACACAACTTAATATCCTCACATTACCTACTGTGTCTACTGTATATCTATATATATATATGTGTGTGTGTGTGTTTGTGCAAAAGCTTGGCCGGGGTTGATGTGCAGTGTGTAATACAGTATATAATAACAACACTAACACAGTGTATAAAAGTGTGAACCTTCCCAGAGCCTTTCAATGGCTACATATTGGGTGTTGTTTCACACACTTCAACAGCGTTGTAACTTTGAGCAGGGAATCTGGACACGATTGCTGTGTGTGTGTGTGGGGGGGGGGGGGGGGGGGAGGTTACCTGGGACTTTTGCTGGGAAGCTTCTCCGAATATCTCCAGGAGGAGCTAACTTCACTTTCGTCTGCCCCCCCCCCCACCTCACTCCCCCGACAAAACAACAATACAGCAAAGAGGGGGAGATACTTATTATGTTGGGAGGGGGGGGGGGGGGGGGGGGGGCGAAGAGAAGCTGAAACTCGCCCAAGCTGCCTTTACACATTGAAAGTTCGAACGCCACATGTCAAGTTTGCAAATCTTAACCCTTTCGGTTAAAAGCCACTCGCTATTTCTACCATTGCATAAGCTTGGCGTGACCTGCAAACGTGTGTGTGTATGTGGTGTGTGTGTTAACGCTGGGATTATCCACTGTGCACCAGACCTCTCACAGCACAGCCCTCGCTGTGTGCCTGTGTGCCTGCTGGGTTGGATTACATTTGCAGTGTGCAGTGCTGTACCTGTCTTATCTGTTCAGTATCTGTTCTCAGTGCCTGGGATCTGTGTGTCTCGCGATGAGGTGTAACTGGGGGGGGGGGGGTTATCATTATTGTATCATCAAATTGATGATACAATAATAATAATAATCCTTGCATTTAATATACAGACCTATCGTGTCTGGGCTGTCTCAGAACGCTTCATAGAATATAGTGTACAGTGGATTGGCATTATTTTCTAAACAAAACGTTTCATCACAGGAGCAATCACGCGTGTTAAATAAGTCTAAACTCCTCTCATTTCAAACTGTTCAAGCTCCCAGCCGCTCCTTGTGCGCAATGGGGAAACACATGGCTAGGAAACACAGACTGAGATTTAACTGGTCGGGAGGGAGGGAAGGAAGGTTGTAAAATATTGACTAGGAAAGGCTGTCCAACAGCAAAGTACTGTAATACTGTGGATGCCGATCGTTAAAACATCACTGAGCAGATTATACTCAGACTCCAATATAAATCTTAGTAACTCTAATCTGTGGGGCTGTGCTGAGTCCTGAATTATTGTCGATTCAATTTTGCTAATGGGTTTTTGCAGGACGTTAAACCTCCCGAATAATGCAGGAGAAAATCCCCAATAATAATAATGATGATTCCTGAAGCATTTGATAGGATTTGCTGCTCTGCCAAGGTCCGCGATCGATCATAACGCGAAAGTACTGTAACAGCCAGTGTTGCCTCAGTAAGGGACAGCAAGCCAGTAAAATGAGTCGTCCGGATACCATACAGCATGTGTTTTTCTCCCTCCTCCTTGAACGCAATGACTCATGCTGGGCTACAGTTGCCAGCAGCTCTCAGCTATTTTGCCTAATTGACCATTCATTCTTCATGTATGAGTCTGGACAGTGAGTATCAGCAGACTGGAACACTGCGATGAGGGTGGTTATACAGCCCAGACAGACAGTTCCCTCTTGTTTTGTCGGTTGGGTGTCTGACACATGTGGAAACCCATCATCGAGCATCTGAGTATCTAAATCAAACAGAGTTCTGTGCATCAAGCCTCTACAATGGGATTCCGGAGCGATTTATTGGAATGGTATACACGCTCTCTCCCTGGATGGATCATCATACTCGCCTAATTCCAGAAAACATTAAGCACTAGTTGGCAAGATGCAAAGCTTGGGGATCCCAGATTGTGTTTGGGCTGAAGTCTAACCAGCTACAACAAGATGGCTTGGCAATGACAGCATTGTCTGGCAAGCTTTTTTACCTTTTGCTAGGACCATGTTACCTGGAAGGGCATTGACCTGTGAGAGCATTCTCAATATCTTCCTGTCTATAGTTTGAGCATGCTAGTGAAATGTTTGTTTGTTTGTAAGCTGTTTTGAGATCAGATTTGCCATTCCTACCTTGTCCAAGACAACAATAACTAATGCACATTTCATTAAGAAAGACTGAAACCGTTCCAGTGCAAAGTGAGGCAAATCTGTTTCTCTATAATTTAAATAATTTAAGTTCCTTTAAATGAAAAATGAGACAGAGATACATACCACTGTAAAAAAAAGGATGTTTCTTGTGCTCTGACTTACATTATGTATAGTCGCACATTCCTGTCTCTCTTTCTGCCTTTTCCTCTTTCATATTGTAACTTTAGTGACTGGAGCACCACAATCACTTCCCATTGAGCATCATTCTCCTGATACATGTTCGATGTACATTGTTTATCTTGTACTGAATGACAAACACCACATATACAGGCATTGCTTTAATTTCCCCCAAGTCTAATGACTTCTACTTCAGTTCAGTATTTTAACATTATTCTTAATTTTAAATATGCTACATATGTATCAATAGAATGTATACTAAGGAAAATTTACAGGTTACCTTTCACTAATATTGAATCTGTTCCAAAAAATGTATACACAGTCAGAGGCCACTTGATAGTAATAATAATACTGTACTACTACTGCTAATAATAATAATCCTTACATTTGATATACAGGTATCCCGTCCCAACCATGAAACACATGCATCCACGGTTTGCTAAATGCGACAACCCTGGCAAACCACGTTTTGCGCGTCCGTGATTTACATCTGGAGTTTAAATTTTCAAGTTTAACTCCTCCAAACAAGGGACCGCATTCATCCGCGTATTGGTGTGTATTCATCCGCTCCCCCCACCACACTCCGTGTCTCTATCTCTGTTTAAGTCCATCAGACAGCCTCCCCCCCAGCTCTCCGTGTCACCCCCCCACCCTCCATGTCTCTCTATCTCTGTGTAAGTCAGTCAGACAGCTCCCCGGCCCACGGTGTCACCCTCCCCCCCACCACCCTCCGTCTCTCTCTCTCTGTCAGACAGCCTGGCTGTCTGATTGCTGCAGATCCTGGCAGCCAACGCGCCCAAACTTACTCTCTCTATCCCCATGTACAGGTATGTTATAAATATGTTTTTTTGTGTTTAGTTTTACATGTTTCGCATAGGGCCCTGCATTTCCCAACCGCAATTTTACCAACCGTGAAGGTTTACAGGAATGTATCCCTCATGGTTGGGGATGGATACCTGTATTGATACTGTATAGAGCCCTTTCAAGCCTCACTGAAATTGATAAGTACTGTAGCTAGAGCTGGCCTCTGTTTGTAAACTTAGTATCTGTTCTTTTGTAGCTGAAATTCCTGTAGAACAGTGTTGACATTTGATGTTGATGGGATTTCCTCATTAAAATCCATATTCCCGAAGATGCTAAAAGTAATGCTGACCAGAATTTTAGCCCAGGGATTTCCTAATTATGACTCTGACCTGCATCACAGTCCATAAAACTTTCTTCTGAAAGGTAGATTGAGTCACAGCAGTTTCTGTAGGTCTGAGTTATGGATGTGCTTTTGGTTAGTGGAAACAATTCCAATTTGTGACTTGGGAACCCTTATTGAGAAATCTTATTCGACATTACCATTTTTTTTAGACCTCAAAGATGTATAAAGAATGAATTATTGCTGTCCGGTTCATCACAAATTTTATTTGGTGTTGTTTGAGGTCTGGAGACCATCAGAATCTGCTTAGATTGCATGATATAGTCACAATGGGATCTAATTAGTGAATTTCACAAACAGCATTTGATGTGTTAATTGGCACTCTGTCTTACGAATATTGAAAGCTAACCTATTTAATTTGTGAGATTTGGGGCTTCTTCATTTCCATTTAAAATTTTATATGCCCCTATATATTATGCTTTTAGCTCACAAACTATACAGTGAATTCGCTTTACAGTATATACTGTGAAGTGCTTTTGAGATATCTAGAAGACATGAAAAGCACTATATCAAACGCAATGATTCTTATTATGAGGTTTTCTCTTGAGGCATCTTTCAAGACTCAACAAGAACAAAATCGCTTGTATAGTGCCTTTCACATCAGGGGGACGTCCCAAGGTACTGGACAGTCATTGTTTCAGACCCGAAGTGGGGGCGGGGAGGGTGGAGGCAATAGGGGGGGGATTTGGGGTGACCGATAGGACTGTCGAAGAGGAGGGTCTTGAGGCAGGACTTGAAAGAGGCCAGGGAGGAGGCGAGGTGGAGAGAATGCAGGATGGAGTTCCAGAGATTGGGGGCAGAGTGGTCTTAACTTGTCTAATCATTGCTCATAGTTCATTCCTCTCACACTGGGGATCATTCTTGCTGCTCCCTACTCAACTGCCTCTCTTGTCTGGGCATCTTGATTGTGTTGGGCCAAGTGGAACTGTGTGCTGTCCTCAGTGGAGTTGGGTAGCACTTTGCATCACCCTCAACCATTTGTTCACAACAAGTGGTGTTCACTCTTCCTCCTTACTGTGTGTATTCTCCATGGTATAATACAGACCAATTTACATTTATTTAGTGCATTTCATCTGGGTGGTGGGGGAGGAAGGGGAGTCTCAAAGTGCTACTTTATATGATTTTGAATACACCTCACATCATTTTGCTCATTTGACAATGCGTAGGCCTATTTTAACATACTTTATAATTAGTTATAATAACACAGCTTTACTGTGAGTTCCTTTGTGCATCAGCAGAGCTGACCCAGATATTTGATCATCAGGTTGCTGTGATGTCTTTTGTTTTGAGCATTGATGGTGACCTGATGACTCATAAATTGGCCGTTTTCCTTCAGCATGGGAAGCAGCCACATACGGAGAGTGAGCTAGCCTGTTGCAAGACGCAGTGGCTATTGTTGCTGCCTGCTCTCTCAGGATGCTCCCAAACATTGACATAATAATCCAGCTACGTGATTCTAGCTTTTTAAACCCACCAATAACACAATGCATACTCTTTGAGTTCCTGAAACTCTGGCTTCTATTAACATGTGCATTTTGATATCCAGAATTAGGTAAGAACGATGTGTCTCTGGGGAGAGAGACACATGAGTTTCATGTGTGGGGTATGTATTAGTGGAAATCTAGAACTCGCTCCCTCAGAAGGCTATGTATACTGGATCTGTTCACATTTTGAAGACTGAGGTGGATAGATATTTGTTAGGTCAGGGTATACGGACAAGGTGAGTTATTGGCCTTGAGGTACAAATCAACCATGATCTTATGGAATCGCAGAACAGGCTTGAGAGTCTGAATGGCCTACTCCTATTTCTAATTTTCGAAGTATAGAAGTCTCAGTCTGGTTTGGATATCTATAAGCATCTTGATGGTTTTCTACATGCATCAGACCTTTTGCTGACCAAACACAAAAAGGCTTTGTTATAACTCAGGGTGGCATATTATTTTATTATACTGTGTATGATCTATATTATAGAATGGATTACCAATGGATTACAACAGACTCCCTCACATGTTCAAACGCATGGTGTGAAATTTGGAGGGGAATTGATCGATAGATATGAGGTTTGAAATTCAAAAAATTCAACTTCTAGATTAAGGCTGAATTTAAGGATTCTGTACAATTCTGCATGATCTTAAATTTCAGGCCAAAAGATTTTGGAGGTCAGATTAGTTTGAATATCAGGTTTTTACATAGAATAATAGAGATGAACGCTAATAGGAGTGCTCTGAGTAATAATTTAAATAAAAATGATCCTGTTTAAAACCATGCCAAAATAATGATACAGATATCCCTCGATTTACGATAGGGTTGCATTCCTGAAAAACAGCACACAAATCGAAGTGTCATAAACCGGAATGTGATTTCCCATGCGGTCGCATTATATAACCCAAGATACGTTCTTTTGACAAAATTTTCGGACCTTAAACCCACTGAAAAAATCACACAACAAATCACACAAAATAACACACATAGGCAAGATTTAGTATCTAAAGTAATGACTTTGCAGGGTTTCTTACCACTAGCGGTATTACTGCTGCTCATTTCACTTACTGGTCTCTTTTCTGACATTGTAGAAATGTAGTAGAGGCTGTAAATCGCTCGAAATTGCGTGGTGTCGCTTTAAAAGAAGCTGGCTTTTAAACAATGACGTAGCGCAGTGGTTCCCAACCTCACTTCCCAACCCAAATCAGGGTTGCAGGGGCCCTCCGTAGGGTCGCGAAGGGTCATCAGAATTTTTTTCTTTTTTTAATGTTGAAATGTTTTTTTAACGCTTAAAAAAAAAGTTTAGTACTAAAAAAAAGTGATACCGCCAACCAGTGTGTATAAACAGCATACCTACGAGTTGCACTGAGTCCACAAAACAGACATAGATAATGTTTTGGCTGAGCTGAGCTTCAGTTGTGATATCGCCCCCTAGCGGTGGGAGGACCTGTTGGAGGCTAATTTGGGTTGCAGCAAAAAAAGGTTGGGAACCACTGAAGTGGCATGTAGCTACATGCTATTGGCTAGTTCAACTGCTTGGATACAATATATGACTGCGATTTTACTGCAAAATACACTATATACTGTGCATGCGCAAAAAAATGCATACTTTTTTGTCATCAAAACAAAATATTGCATATCAATAAAAATGTGTTCAAAAAATTACGTTAAATGGTAAACATGTGAATAAAGATGTTGTAAATCAGGGGATACCTGTATCTAATCCCCTCCTTTTGCCAAAAATGTTCTTATATAATATAAAGGGCTTCACTTTCATATAATAAACTTGGTACCAGTGCCAGACAAATTTTATAGGATGTAGCTTAGGGAATTCCTTAGGGAATGTTCAGCACAATATAACTCCCTGTGAAGCTGCAATCTTAGCTTGGTATTGACATGTCTATTCTGCTAGATACACCATCGGTTTGTAGTGCAGAAGCATTCAATTCTTGTTGTTGCTTTATAATGATAAATAATCCTTGCATTTGATGAAGCACTTTATCATGTTTCTGAAAGGTCTCAATGCAATTCACATTACATATTCTGTAAAGTGACAGTATATTTTATGGGTGAAACGTGGCAGCAGTGTCGCACAAATAGTCATGGATTGATCAGTGACCATTTTTTAAAGGAATTATTATACATGAAATAGCAATTCGCCAATCAACAAATAAATAGGCTCCTACTTACTGCTGGGTAAACAGAGGCGTAGTTGAGTAAGGAAACATGCTTACTTGCATGTCTTTGAGACGTCTCAAAGTGCTTCACAGAATATACTGTAAAGTGAACTGACTGTATATTTTGTTGGAGAAACACGGCAGTCAATTTTGCCCTGCCCAGAATCAAGCCCAGGTCTGCTGCATGCAAGGTGAGTGCTCTAACCACTGAGCTACAGTACTTCACATTTTGCTTCCCATATTATCTTGATTTTTGTTCTCTACGGAAATTCTTATCGAGAACCACACAACAGCAGTTACTTGGAAAGTTGGCAGGGAGCAGTTTCCAAGTCCCGATAATACCTCTTTGTAACTGGTTGATGTGGTGACTTGTTCCCATTATTCCAACAAGGGCAACATTATCAACCACCTGCATTTATTTTGCATCATTAACATAGGATAACATCTTGCAGTGCTTTGCAGGGACAGATTTGAACAAGGGATGAGAAGGAGGTCAGAGGTGACTGCAGGCATGTTCAAAGAGGTAGTTTTTTAATATGGGATTTAAAGACAGCTAAAGAGGGGATACAGGATGGGAATTCTGGAAGCTAGGGGCATAGCTGCTGAAAGCATGACAATTATGGTGGTATAGAGCGGAGCAGTGGACCTACAACATCTGAGTTAGCCAAAAGGATGAGCAGGAGTGGGGTAGGAGAAGATCACAGACATGGGGACAATAATTCTTACATTTCATACAGTGCCTTCTATCTTTGAAATGTCTCAAAGCACTTCACATGATATACTGTAAAGTGAACTGACAGTATATTTTGTTGGCAAAATGTAGTGGCCAGTTGCACACAGAAGTGTCCCATTAATGCATTAATTACAATTTCTATTGAAGTGATAGTCTCGGGCATTTTTTTTTACAGAGGCTCTTGAAATGCTAGCTGTTGGGCCCATGTAATGCTTCAACTCTCTGGAATCACTCTAGGAAAAACTGCTGGGAGGAAAAATGAAGAGCTGTTTTACACTGAATCCTCTTAATTCTGAAGCACATTGCCTTGGGCCATTGAGAGATTACTTTCTTCTCTGGAATACCATCAAACTAATACATTTTATTTTTAAAAAAGCACACAATGGCATTGAAATTGTACAGGATTTTTTTAAAAAAGAGAATGTTTGAAGCATTGCCTGGCTCGATGTTTCCACTCTTCCCACTGCGTTAGAAGATTATGGGGTGATCCCCCACATTGGGACTTGGACATCCCCCTACCGGGTCTGGGCTCCTCCGTCCCCCGAATCCTCCATTCCACTAGGGTCCGTCGATATGGAAAATTTTCTCATTAGATATATCGATGGGCTCATATTGAGATATACCGAAATATCGATATTTTCAGTTTTTTCGTACTGCGCATGCGCGCGCGCATTCGGAGTGCGCACGCAGGAGGTAAATATCTCTTCTCAGGAGGTAAATATCTTTCTCTCTCTGTGTCTCTCACTCTCTCCATCTCTGTTTTTCTGTCTGTGTGTCTCTATGTCTCTCTCCCTCTCTCACATCCCCCCCATCTCTATCTGTCTGTATATTATCACATCCACCCCGTCTCTCCCCCCCCCCCCCCCCTGCCGTCCCTCTCTCTCCCTCCCCCCCCCAGCCGTTTCTCTCACACCCCCAGCCGTCTTTCTCCCCCCAGCTGTCTCTCTCCCACTCCCCTCAGCCGTCTCTCTCCCCCTCTCGCCCCCCCCCCCAGCCGTCTCTCTACCCCTCCCCCCAGCCGTCTCTCTCCCTCTCTACTCCCCCCCAGCTGTCTCTCTCTCGCACCCCCCACCCCCGTCGTCTCTCTCCCCCACCACCACCCCAGCCGTCTCTTTCTCCTTCCCCCCCCCCCCCTGCCGTCTCTCTCCCCCTCCCCCCAACCGTCTCTCTCCCCCTCCCCCCAGCCGTCTCTCTCCCCCTCCCCCCAGCCGTCTCTCTCCCCCTCCCCCCAGCCGTCTCTCTCCCCCTCCCCCCAGCCGTCTCTCTCCCCCTCCCCCCAGCCGTCTCTCTCCCCCTCCCCCAGCCGTCTCTCCCCCTCCCCCCAGCCGTCTCTCTCCCCCTCTCACCCGCCCCCAGCAGTCTCTCTCCCCCTCTCACCCGCCCCCAGCAGTCTCTCTCCCCCTCACCCCCCCACCCCCAGCCGTCTCTCTCCCCCTCACCCCCCCCCCCCAGCCGTCTCTCTCCCCCTCTCCTCCCCCAGCCGTCTCTCTCCCCCTCACCCCCCCCACCCCCAGCCGTCTCTCTCACCCCCCAGCCCTTGCATACCTGTATATTGTGTTTGAGGACTGTGAATACAATATGGCGGCTTTGCACCTCGGTCAGTGCATTGTGTATAGAGATGAGCATTCTGGGTCTTGTGTGCTCGCATCCCGATTTTTTACCTCGATATATTGTTTTTTCGATATATCAATATTTTTAAAATGTCTATATCGGCATATCGATATGAAAATTATATCGGGTTTTAGCGATATATCGATATATCGCCGGACCCTACATTCCACTGTTGGCCGCGTGCCTTCAGCCACTACAACCCGAGGCTCTGGAAATCCCTTCCTCACTCCCTTTGCCCCACCCCATCTTTTCCCATTTTCAGGTCACGGCTGAAGACCTTTCTTTTCAACTGTGCTTTAGGTCACCTTTCTCCCCCTGGCTCAGCCCTGGGAACCGTTATTATGAAGCGCTCTGAGACACTGTCCGGCGTGGAGAGCGCTATATAAATCCAAATTGTTGTTGGTATCATATAATCTCTGCTGACAGTCCAATGCATTACTATACTGGAAGTGTTATATTATCATTTTATCATTATCAAAAGCATTTTTCCCAGTGTCCTGATCAACAATCCCCCAAATAAAATTGGTCATTCAGTTTAAAGCTGTTTGTGGGACTTTGATGTGCACAACTGGTTGGCACAACTTGCCCACAAAATATACAATCAATCTACTTTACAGAATTTTCTGTGAAGTTCTTTGAAATATCTCAATGATGTGATAAGGCACTTTCAAAAGTAAATATTGTTGATCTCTTATTTGGATTTTAATTGATGGATTTTAATTATTAAAACAATCCTAAAGAAATTGAAGATGTTCAAATTGGGAGTCCTTCCAGTGACTATTATCCCCATGATGTAATCCCACATGATCTATATCTGGAGCAAAGCTCCTGTTGGTCAATGGGAATTCTAATTATTGAGGAAACCTTTGGGGGAAAAAAATACTGCGAATTGGATTCCAATATGGATGCAGAAGTTAATGAAAATCTAGGAAAATTGTGCCTCATGGAAATACTGTTCAATTGGATAGTGTGAGTTGGAATAGACATGGTTTTCATTTTATGGAGGAAGAATAATACAGGCAGCAATGAATAGAGCTAAGGTGAACATTTTCTTTTGTGTGTGTACTCGTAAATAAGATCAAGTTAGTGTTTTTGGCATAAGTGAGGGTGGAGTAAATTATCAATTGAGTGATGAACAAAGGCATTGAAGGTTAGCTGTAGGGTTTTTAACTGTTTGTTTTAAGCAATCTAATGCAGTTTCAAGACTTCTGCTTAACAGATGCATTGAGTTGTGCAATAGTGGCAGGACTGATGGGAAGCTCTTTGCTAACATATCTGTGGTATCTACAGGCATCATTTTAATGATACAAAAAAGTAAATATTTTCATTTTGATCAATCATCTCATCAGGGGTTCCATGGAACTGATTGGAACACTATGTAAACCATGCTTCTGTATTAAAGTTATCTGTTGTTACTGGTTAGAAAAATAATCTTGGGATAAAATGCTTTTTTTCAACCTGGTAGCCCTAGATATGTAACTAACAACAAAATTACATTTTATAGCACCTTTCATATCAGGAGGACATCCCAAGGCGCTGGACAGCCATTGTTTCAGACCTGAGCTGGGGACAGGGAGGGTGGAGTGAAAGGGGTGCTTTAGGGTGACCGATGGGACCGCCGAAGAAGAGGGTCTTGAGGCAGGACTTGAAGGAGGCCATGGAAGGGGCAAGGTGAAGGGACTGCAGGATGGAGTTCCAGAAGTTGGGGGCAAAGTGGCTGAAGGCTTGTCTGCCGATGGTGGGGTGGGTGGGTCAGGGGACATGGAGCAGGCCGGAGCCTGCTGAGCAGAAGGGGTTGGCAGGTTGGTAGGGGATTAGGAGGTCGCAGATGTAGGGTGGGGTAAGGCCATGGAGGGCTTTGAATGTGAGGACCAGGATCTTGAATTGGATCTTCTGAATGATGGGAAGGCAATGGAGTTGGTTGAGGATGGGGGTGATGGGTTCACAAAGCTTTGAGTGGTAGAGGACACGGGCCGCAAGAGTTCTTCCAGGTGAGGCAATATTTTTCTAATGCAGCCATAGATATGTATTACTGCACTCTGCCAAGGAGACTACTGAGCAAATAACATCACCATCAGTCATTGTTAACTATATCTGTTTAAAAAGTTTTGTAATACAAATATAATGTTGTTGTTGGGATGTGTGTGTATATATACATATGACGTACTTGTGACTTAACTCAGCTGAAACTCTGTTCTAATCAACATACTGTAATAATAATAATAATCCTTGCATTTGAAGTAGCGTCCTATCACATCTTCTAGACATCTCAAAGCACTTCACAGAATATACTATGAAGTGAATTGACTTAATATTTGTGGATGACATGTGGTAGCGAATTATGCACAGCAGGGGTCCCATAAACAGTCGTGGATTGAGATGACCAATTTATTATTCTTTTTTCTTGAGGGATTATTATTAAGTGTGTGGATTAAGGAAACTTGTCCAATGTTTCAACCTGCCTGGAATTGAATTCAGGTCTTTCGCTTGCGAGTACGCTAACCACTGAGCTACACGTTTCCACATTGGATACCAAACTCTGGGTGATGAGCAAAACTGTGTATCGGAGTGATTTAAGTCACAATACAGGAAGGAGTCCCTTCTCAGATTTCTTCGTTTAGGACTCCTGTTTGAAGTTGCTGCAATTTTTATCTCATTTTCCATTTTAGAAGATGCAGTGAATCATGGAATGAAACGCCACATCTTTTCACTGGCATTTTGCCTTGCTCAGTCAATTGAGCTCCAGACTTAAGATCAATAGGTGCTGGGTTTCCCTAACAGTGGGGTCGCTCATACATTTAAGACTAAATTCTCAAGACTGAGCTGAAATTTCATTGGTAGGGAGGTAAATGGAACATCCTTTGAAGTGAAATAGCTCCTAGGTGACACATCTGGTAAATTGGGGAAGGTCCACCATAATTCAAATTACATTTGAAATTGTAGACTCTTGCTTGTTTGAAGTCCTGCAACTCCTCCACCCATGATTGGTGGGTGAGCCTTGGGTCACATTAACTCTACTCTCTTGAACGCTTGTCCAAAATCTCTCCAACTTGCACACTCACTGATCACTTTCAAAACCCTAAAAACCCTACCCATTTCACTAGTATATGCTCTCCTCCCACCCTGCTCAGGTTCATACTCAATTTATGTTAAGCACTTTGAGATGTTTGACTATGGGAAAGCCACTACAAAAGTGTAAGTTGTTATTGACAAGTTGTTCTTAACCCTTCCAGCCAGATCCTGAATGGGTAAGGAGGGTTGTACAAGCTGGCCAAATACTATGCTTAGTACAAGCTTGTTTATGTCACCATGACTATGTGTTGTTAACCTGGCTAAGTTGATAGCACCCTCACCTCTAGTCAGTCCCATATCGAGACCCATGCAGTCATTCTGGTATCCCAAAGTGTTGTGGATGAACTGCAATGTTCAAGGTGTCATTCTTTACATGAAATGTTAAAACCGCGTTCCCATCTGTTCAAGGTAATGCTAAATATTCCATGGCACTATTCGAAAAGAAAAGGGAGTTCCTTCTGGTGTTCTGGTCAACAATCTTCCAAACAAAAATTAGTCATTCACTTTATGGCTGTTAAAGGATATTGCTGTATATATAATTGGCTGCTGCGTTCCCTCACAAATAATAATAATCCTTGCATTTGATTTAGCTCTTTTCATATCTTCTAGAATCTAGATGTCTCAAAGCGCTTCACAGAATATACTATAAAGCGAATGGACTGTATATATTTGTGGGTGAAACACCGTAGCCAATTGCGCACAGCACTGTCCCACACACAATCATGGATTGAAATGACCAATCTATTATTGGTTTCTTTTCGAGGTATTATCAGGTGTATGGAGTAAGGAAACTTGGCCAAGGTTTCCCCCTGCCTGGAATTGATCCCAGGTCTCTTGTAAGGCGAGTATTCTAACCACTGAACTGCAGGACTCCAAGGATATATAGGATATTTGCAAGAGAGAAAAGATTGACATGTGCTTAAAGGTTTCTAAACAGATGTGCCAAAAATATAAAAGAGATTTGCATTTGCAGCATTCAAGTCATACTTTGAAGTCTCTAAAAACATACACCTACACATAAGAACAAAATAAAGTCACTGCACTTTACAATATATCCTATGAATGGCACTATACTAAATATAAGGATTATTATTATTTATTTTATATCCTCTCAAGTGACTTGGGCATGAGCATCATTGAAGTTTGCATTTTTTTTTGCTTTAATTTGGAAGTTGTCATTTAGGAAAATTCCTCCAGATGGATGATGTTCACAGATAGGCACTGACTTCCATTTTGCTCTGCCACTTTCAGCAAGTGACAAAGCTGTAGAATGTGCGCCAGCAGTGTTTGAGAATCTTGATCTCACTTCAAAAAAAAAAACAACCAATTCCTGGATTGGCAGAAATGAAAGATTTTGAACATTGGAAATACAGAATAAAGAAAATTCACAATAAGTAAATCAACATGAAAAACATACCACTTCTCTGTGAGTCCCTGCAGTCTGGCTTCTGACTCCCATAGTATTGAGGTAGACTATTGAGATAGTCACAAACAACATGTTTTGTGTTTGTACCAGGGTTCTCTGTGCATCGTCTATGATCATTCTACCATTTTCAACACCATTGACCACTCAATTCTCCTTCATTTCCCCTCCCTGATACACCATGACAAAATGGGCCAAACAGCCTACTTCTATAATTTCTAAATTTCTATCTCAGTGGCTCTGCAGTTTCCTAGTTTCGCTGCTATCTTCGTCAGTATATTTATTTAGTCTTTTCTAATGGCTTATTCTCTGGCTCCTGTTCCTCAGGGCTCTATCCTTGGTCTTCTCCTTTCCATCATCTGTATGCTCACCCTTGGTGACATCATCTGCAGGCATGGAAAGCAATTGCTTGTGAAACACTAAGCTGTTTCGATTTTATAGGTCTTGTATGTCAAATACAATAATTAATACATAGGATTGCTTACCTAGCTTGTATACAAACAGGCAGAGCGAGTACCTATGTGGGTTCCCATGGTGGCAATCCTATTAATCAGTGTTTGGTCTTAAAATAAAAGTTATTGTGGGTGAAGAAAACCTGAATTAAATGAAGAGTGGCAGTGAATAGTCTGGTGGGGGTGCTGATCAATGAAAAAATAAATACCTTTCTAAATCAGATTGGGTTTCAGTATGTAACTTACTTTCATAGGAAACGTTAAACTGTACAAGTGCCTTTTGTAAGGCATTGCAGCTTCAGGCGATAGATTAATGGCTCTTATTCTTAACCATGTAAATGGCAATTGTTCATCAAAACGGGTCAGTTCTCTCGTTATTCAATCACTACTGGAGCCCAGCCATTATAAATGTCAGGAAGGTGTCCCATTATTGTAAATAATTGTACTACATGTTATGTACTTAAGTGTATACCCCAGAGAGGTGTTAGAAAGGTGGGGGTGGGCAGAGAATAGTAACAATCTGTTATGCTCTGCTTGACTGCACTTATGTTATACTTTATTGAGCAATGCCTTTTTAAAAAAAAGTTAATTTAAATAATTTATTATATTTTTAGGAAGCTGGGTGCCTTGACTTTATACAATATTCCAGAATAAACCAGAGTGAAGCCAGCTGCTTTCTTTTAATATAAATATTGCTCACATTAAACCAGAATAGACATTTAATTCAAAACATAGCCACCACACTTTTACAGTAAAATCCTGTGGAGAGCTTTCAGATGTCCTCCCAACATGAAAAGCTCCCTATCGAATGCAAGGAACATTATTATTGATAATAAAAGCCACTTTTCAACAGTGAGGATAAAGTGTGTATTCTGACTGAAGAACTTCACAATCTCCAAGTGAAGTGCTGCTTTTACTATATTTTCATCAGATGGAATGGACAAAAAATCTTGCTTTGAAAGATTTCTCTCCCAAAACATTAACCAACTTGTTCTGTCAGATGGTAAATGGCCATGTTCCGACGTTTGACAGTACTTGGTCTCAATGCTATCAATAAGTATAAACGGGAAGATAACTGCAGCCAAATCCCATCATTGATGGGAGATTTATTCTCCACTTGCTATTACATTTTCATTGAAGAAAAATCTGGACCAATTTCTAAAGGAGGAGAAGATCAGCAGCTGCAGATTGGCAGGCTAATTTACTACGTGGTAGTACAGGGTAAAGTGGAACTAAGCAATGTCCTTGCGGTAGTGATGTATTCTGCAGATGGGTTGGCTGCTTTCGGGTGTCTGGGAGGAATTGTTCAGCTTAACCAATTACAGGGGTGGCAGTGAGAAGAATAGGATATATTTATCAAAAGAAGAATTGAATGATTTCATATGGGCACCGAGAAATTCTCTGATTCCCAAAGGAAGTCGTGCAAGCTCAAGCAACACAAAAAAAATGCTAATCCTAAATCAATCCCCCCACCCGGCCATGGTTCATTTAATGGTAAAAGATTTTTCCCAGTTGTTCAGAGTTTGAAGGCCAAATTATTTGACTCTTTTAAATGGTCATGGGATTGGAAGTGGAACACTAATGGAAAACCAACTTGATACTATACCTGTATTAGTTGATTCAACAATTTGACATTTATATACTGTCAGGAGGACATCTTAAAACACTTCACAGAATCTTCAGGGAGCCTGAGCTGGGGATAGGGGGGAAGAGCTGAAAAAGATAGGACATCAAGATAGTTATGGCTTATACTAGTGTTCTGATCAGCAGTGATCCCCATAAAAATAATTATCATTCACTTCATGGCTAATAAGACATCATTGCTGTATGCACATTGGCTGTCTATGTACCCACAAAAAAAACTTTCAGTCACTGCACTTTACAGCATATCCTATGAAGTGCTTTGGAACGTCCTCTCGGCACACTATCGAATATATTGTTGTTGTTAACGTTTTCCAGTTAAGTGAAGCTCGACTCTGCATTTACAGGCAGAGTAGAAGTACAATACTTATTATGATGCAGTACAGGTATCCCCCGATTTACGACGAGGTTGTGTTCCTGAAAAATGTCACGCAAATCGAAACGCGGTTTCTCATGCGGTCCCACAATTGCACTATGTACTGCGCAAAACAGATGCGGCACATTTTTTTGTGCTGAAACAAAACCAAATGCCATATATCAATAAAAAGGTGTTTAAAAAAATTATATTTGTTACATCAAAACCATGTAAATAGAAATGTCGTAAATCGTTGTAAACCTGTATATACATTTTATTTTCACGTTGGTGCATTACACATGTACAGCTGTTGGGACTGGATCAGTTCAGTTTAAGCTGCTTATAGCATTCAATTCAGACAAGAGTATTATTAGTGAAGTTTATACACAGCCATGTGACATGGAAAGCTGCAGCAATATTTGGTAAGACATTCCAGCCATGATTTTCCCTTCCTTGGGTGCATTCACTATGTGGAGTTCAGTTGACACTCTCTTCCTCCACCCCACCACTTATCTTTCTTCAAAGCAGAACTGACACTTATTTAAGTATCAATCAACCTCAGAGAAAAGTATGTGAATATTTGTAGGTTAGATTGAAAGGCTGCTTCCACTAAAAGTGCTATTTAATGATTTCATAACAAACCATGTAAATAACAAAGTGTGATTATTTTAGTTTTAAGAATTAGTAACAACTTATCATGAACCACTTATTTGAATCAGTTCATTCTGAAGAGTGGGTGGATGGCGGGGGCAATGGTAATACTGTACTTAAAGATTTCTGGTGAGCAAAATACCAATGTGCTCAATAAAGAACCTGATTAATTGTTGAGACACAAAGTTATACTTAGACCACACGGTGATGGAATGAAATATTGAATGTAAAATATTAAATTATGGAAACCTATGGAATGTGTTGTACATTTTTTGTGAACCAAATTTATTGCAGACTGTCGAATAATTTTATTTGCATGAATGATTTTTCTGATAGACTTGTGCTGTAAAACAGGCACGCAATCAAGTAGATTTGATCTGGTACACAGTCAGTAAGCTATCTGATTTGGGTATTACATGTTCAGTCTGGCTAGCATATTAAAAAAAACAATTATGCTGTAGATCAATTATTATTAGACTTGAACAACTTGGATTAGATGTATTGAAGACAATGTTTTTTATCACCTCCAAAATATTAAAGGCTGCCTATAATTCACTTTTTTTTAAAGAAGACAGCTATAACGAAAGTGTGTGTGTGAGACGTCTATCCCACAGATAGGGATTAGCTGGCGTGCTGCTCAGGCATTGAGTAGATCTTCTCAGGATTTAACAACAATGGCTTACATAAGAATTGCTAGACAAAAGAAGACAAGTCCATCCAATTTGCTTTCCACAATCCTGGCAGTTGTGTGCAAACTATACTCTATATCCCAAGATATTATTTCTTAAACAAAAATCTATCTAATTTCCTTTTGGAAAAATCAACACTTTCTGCTTCCAATGCCTTCCTAAGGAGCATATTTCATACATTTACTACTCACTAGCTGAAAGTGTTTCTGCAAGTTGTTTCTAATTTACCCTCAACACCCTTCATCTCTGTTTATATAACCCGTTCCACATAAAATATATGTCCTGAAGCAATTTATAAATTTATTTCAAATAGAAACAAAGTGAATATTGTTTTCAGGTAAATATGACAGTTAATTTGTACCAGCATCAACCTTGGACACTAAGTCCTGGATGAGAACTAACTTTCTACAGTTGAATGTAAACAAGAATGAGGTCCTCTCGATTGGTTCATGCCAGTGTTTCCACACATCAGGCACTGACACTCAATGGATGCACACCTCCACCTCACCAAACCAATCAGGAACCTGGGTGTCTTGTTCGATCCTCAACTGTCTTCTGCTCCACATCCATGCCATGACCCTCTCTACCTTCCCTCACCTCCGCACCATTGCTTGGCTCCGCCACTACCTCACCCACCTGGGTTGCTGAAACTCATTCACACCTTCATTATATCCAGACCCGACTATGCCAATGCCCTGCTTGTTGGTCTTACCAACTCCTCCCTCCATAGGCTGCAGATCATGCAAAACTCTACAGCCATGTCCTCACCTGCACCAGGCTATGTAAACCTATCACCCCCCCATCCTTGCCTACATTCACCACTTCTCATAAAGCAGAGGATTCAATTCAAGGTCCTGGTCCTCACCTCCAAAGCCTTTCATATTGTTGCCCTCCTCTCATAAACCCTTACCAACCTGTTTGTTCCCTCTGCTCAACAGCCTCTGGACTGCTCCATGTCCCCCGACCCACCTTCTCCAACATTAGCGGGCAAGCCTTCAGCCACTTTGCCCTTAACCTCTGTAATTCCATCCCAATTCTTCTGGTGTCCTAGCCAACAACCCCCCAAATAATATTGGGTGTTCAATTTGTGACTGTTCATGCTGTACATATTGGTTGTTACATTCATCTACAAGTACACTTTGAAGGCCATTCACGGCCTTGCCCCCTCCTATTTCTCTGACCTGCTGACTCCCTATGAACCTGCCTGCCCGTCCATTCAGCAGGCTCCAGTCTGCTCCATGTCCCCTGCCTGACCTGTCCTACCATCGGTGGACGGGCTTTCGTCCTCTCTGCCCCCACACTCTGGAACTCCATCCACAGTCTCTTTGCCTCGCTTCCTCCCTTGCCTCCTTCAAGGCCGGTCTCAAGACCCTCCTCTTTGATTGTGCCTTCTGTCGCCCTCCCAACTCTCTCCCTGCCCTCCCCCTCTCCTTCCCCTTCTTCTACCATGCCCCTCCCCTTTGCTCGGGTCCCGATCTGACTGTTCAGCACCTTATGATATCCTCCCGACATGAAAGGTGCTCTGTAAATGTAATTTTATTGTTGTTGTACACAGTCACTTATACGTGTTAGTTTAATGAGTTTGCTGGTCTCAGCCAGGCGGTGCAGGCTAAACAGGCCAAGCTATCGTATTATTAGGGATGGGAAATCCAGTCGAGATGCATGCTCCTCATCCCTTTATGGCACCCTATTTTGGTGATGTGCATGTGTAACAGCCAGATGAGGAGGGTTCAGGCTCAACCATGACACACTGGACACAGACACGATGGGCCAAATGGACTTCTTCTGTCTTGTATAATTCTATGTATACTGAGTGCTCAGTAAAGTCTTATCAGCCTGCCTCAGTGACTTTTGCCTCTCGAGTCAGAAGTTTGTGGGCTCAAACCCCAAATTGGGACTTGGAATCACATTAAAGGAACTGGGATGTACATCTGAAGTGAAGAGCACTGTATAAGTGCAATTTGTTGCTGTGGTACGTCAATTGCAAGGCTCATTTATTAATTACACATTACCATGTTTGGTAAATGTAATACGCATGGCAGGACCAATGCCCTTTCTTCCCCCCATCCCCTTCATATGATGCAAATACCCAAACTCATTAATACTTAGGCCACAGTGTAAATATAGATGCATTACTTGTCAATCTCACACAATGCGGCTGCAAGGGATGACATGTATGGAAATAAATATGTTACACTGGTAGAGCAGAACATGCTTCTCTGAGACCTGAGAGTGGCCAATTGTCAAGTCAAAGCAGAGGGTGCATTCAACCCTTACAGTTTCTGATTTAAGATTGCATGATGTTTACACTGAACATTCATGGTGGTAAAGTGCGTTCCATTCTCTGCCAATGGCATCTTATTGTGATAAGCAGAAATCCACTGCACACACACACACACACACACTTCAAACAAAGTAAAATACTCTTAGAAAACATGCATGATTGCCAAGGCTAATCGTATCTTGAAATGCTCCTCTATGGAGTCGTGCCTATCTGCTGCTACACACAACTAGTCAGTGGGTGGATCTTTACTGCAGATGTCAGGCTTGTGTCTTCCGTGTGCTGTCCACCATTGTAAGCCATGGGAGGAAATGCAAATGACAGCAAGTTGCGAGGGTCTGTGAAATTAGAGGAGAATGCAAAGGTCTTAGAAAGAGAGCATGGTGGGAGATGCATGTGGGCTGACAACTGGCTAATTCAAATCAATACAGATAAATGCAAAAAAAAATCCATCACTGTTTGTCGGACACTGCTGTGCATAATTGGTTGCCACGTTTCGCCCACAAATCATTTTACAGTATATTCTGTGAAGAGCTTTGAGATGGCTTAACAATGTGATAATGCGCTATATCAAATGCAACAATTATTATTAAATAAGAAATGGAAGTTTGTTCTCTCGACAGGGAATCTTAAGGATATTTAGGGTTGTTAATTCACCATCAAGATAGTGTAAGGCAGCAATAAATAAGGCAAACAGGCTATTGGGCTATGTTGCCAAATCAATTAGGGTCAAATCTCCCGAAGTGTACAGTAATCTGGTCAGACCACACCTGGAAATTTGTGTCCAATTCTGGTCATCATAGTGTGGAAGTATAATTAAACATATACCTGTGTGATCAAACTATATTATAATTAGAACTAATATTGTGATAATTACAAACCTCACTAAAGTAAAACAGACCCATGTACTGATCTAGTTGAACTAAAAGAACTCTCAGTATCTTGGTATTCAAAGAAGGTCTGGTCAGCACTCATTTCTCACGGGAACAGACAGGCGTCCTTGAGCCGGGTGGTACCACTGACGCCAGTTGCTATACCTATCTCCATGTGACTTTGATAAGTAATTACATGTGTCAAGATAACATTCATTTCTGTCCATTCCCTCTGTAATTCAACTAATACATTGTGGATTGTTTAAAGGGTATAAAAGGAGGAGTTGGACTGTTCCAAACTCAGAGGACAAGAGCGACTCCCATTGCATATTCTCCTCTCCTTTACTAGTATCGTATTAATAAAGCGCATTCTAATTATCTGTTTGAAGTGTTGTTTTCTAACAGATAGAGAAATAATACTACACAAATATCGGATTCAACAATACCATAAGGGGTTGCCCAGACTCTCAAGGTAGCACAGAGGAGACATTGAACATAATGCCCAATATTAGAGGAAATAAGGTGTAAGGACTGATTAGACAAGCAAGTGCACTTAAGACTTGAAAGGCAACATCTCAGAGATTTCCTTGTAGAAGTATCTAAGATTTGAAATGGGATTGAGAAAGTAAAAAAATACTTTTTTTTCAAATGCCCCAAGACAGTAGAACAGGTGCACTCGCTAACGATACAGAAAGGATGTGAAGGCATTGGAAAGGGTACAACGAAGATTTACTAGGATGGTGCCAGGATTGAGGGACTTCAGCTATGAGGAGAGGCTAGATAGGCTAGGGTTATTCTCTCTGGAGCAGAGAAGATTGAGGGGAGACCTAATAGAGGTTTATAAGATCATGAGGGGTTTCGACAGGGCAAATAGAGAAAAACTATTTCCACTCGTGGGTGAATCTGTGACTCGTGGTCACAGATTTAAAATAGTTTCAAGGTGAAGTAGAGGGGAGCTGAGGAGAATTTTTTTCACTCAGTGAGTTGTTCGAATCTGGAATGCATTGCCTGAAAAGGTGGTGGAGGCTGATTCGATAACAACTTTTAAAAGGGAATTAGATCTTTATTTAGGGAGAACGGGTCTATTAGGCTATGGGGAGCGGGCAGGGCAGTGGGATTGAATCGCTCTTTTCAAAGAGCCGGCACAGACTAGATGGGCCGAATGGCCTCCTTTTGTGCCGTAAAATTCTATGATTCTATGATAATATAGGGAGAAGGATAGTGAGAGGAGAGAATGGTCTGGCAGCTGATGTGTGAGGAATGTGGCATGTGGGAGTTGATGGAGGGCAACCTGAGCCCGGTTGATTTCATCTGCAGGAAATGTCTGCTTCTGAGAATGCTCCAGCTTAGAATAGCTGAGCTGGAGTCTCAGGTGGAGACGCTGCGCAGCATTAGAGATGGGGAGAGCTTCCTGGACAGTTTCATCCTGGAGCCAGACATTCCCCTCAGTCCCAAGGAATAAACATATACTGGCCATGGACAGGACTGGGTGACAGTCAGACAGGCGGGTAAGGGTTCCCGAAAGAGAGGGGCAGAGGAACCTCAGGCTTTAGCCTTGTCCAACGGGTGTGAACTACTTGCAACCTGTGTGGACAAGGAAATCTGCGAGGAAGATGGGAAAACTGACCCCAACACCTCTGTGTAGGAGGCCAAACAAAAATGAATGGTGAAAAGAATTGTAATTGTAATTGGGGATGAAACAGTCAGGAGAACTGATGCACTTTTCTGCAGCCGTAGCAGGGAGACAAGAAGACTCTGTTGTCTTCTTGGGGCCAGGGTGAAGGACGTCACTGACGGGCTAGAGAAAAATTTGAGGCAGGAGGGAGAGGATCCAATTATGATGATCCATATAGGAACCAATAATATAGGTAGGACCTGTAGGGACAAGTTAAGGAGCAACTTCCAGGAATTAGGAGTTAAACTAAAAAATAGAACCTCAAAGGTGTTAATATCAGGACTGTTACCTGAGTCAGGGGCTAATTGGTACAGGCAAAAAAAGATCAAGGATCTGAATGCCTGGCTAAAGGAGTGGTATAGAAGGCAGGGGTTTCAATTTATGGGCCACTGGCAGCAGTATTGGGGGAGACGGGAGCTATTCCAAATAAGGCTGGGACAAATGTCCTAGCTACGTGAATAAATAGGGAGGTAGAAAGGGCTTTAAACTACTAAGAGAGGGGTGGTGGGGAGGTAAAAACATAGTCAGGGAGCAGATTAACAAGGGAGAAGAGCAGAGTGTGTCAAGCGGGGAAAGGAAGTCCAGTGATAGGGTGCTGGTGAATAGGGCCAACAGCTGGAAGTCAGAATTAAGGGCACTATATCTGAATGCACGAAGTATTCAAAACGAGATAGACATATTAAATGCACAAATAGAGACAAACTGGTATGATCTACTAGCCACCACTGAGACATGGTTACAGGGTGATCAAGGATGGGAACTAAATATTCCCAGGTACGTGGTATATAGGAAAGATAGGCAATATGGTAAATGAGGAGGGTGGGTGGCCCTGCTAATAAAGGATGGGATAAAAACAGTAGAGAGGAAAGATTTTAAATCAGAAAATCAGGAAGTAGAGCCAGTATGGGTAGAGGTATGTAACTTCAAGGGGCAGAAAACTCCAGTGGGAGTAGTTTATAATTTATATAAACTATAGTTTATAGTAGTTATAGCAGTCAAAGTATCGCTCAAGGTATAAATCAGGAGATTAATGGAGCATGTAGCAAAGGAAAAACACTAATTGGGGGTGATTTTAATCTGCATATAGACTGGGACAATCAAAATTGGGAAAGGTAAGATAGAAGAGGAGTTTATAGAATGTATTAGGGAGAATTTTCTAGATAAGTATGCCGAGGAACCAACCAGGGAACAGGCCATATCAGACATTGTTTTGGGTAATGAAAGAGAGCTGATCAGTAAACTGGAACTTAAGGTTCCTCCAGGGCAAAGTGATCATAATATGATGGAATTTAGCATTAAGTTAGAGAGGGAAGTAGTTAAGTCCGAAGCAAAGGTCTTCAATTTAAATAGAGCCAACTTTGTTGGTATGAGAGAGGATTTAGCCAGAATAAACTGGGAAATTAAACTTAAGGATTTGATAGTAGACCAACAATGGCAGACATTCAAGGAGATAGTGCAAAATTCCCAGCGAGCGGGTATTCCTTTGAGGAATAAGAATGCCATGGGAAAGCTGGTCCAGCCGTGGCTAACTCGAGCAGTTAGGGAAAGTATAAAGTCAAAAGAAGAAGCCTATAAAACAGCTAAAATGAGTAAACACCCGAGGATTGCGAGAACTTTAGGGAACAACAAAGGAGAACCAAAAAATTGATTAAAAGGGAGAAAATAGAATATGAGGGCAAACTAGGGGGAATTATAATAGGGGACAAAGACATGGCAGAGTCATTAAACAAGTATTTTTCTACTGTCTTCACCATAGAAGACACTGGAAACATATCAAAAATAGAGGGGAACCAAGAAGACAATGTTAGTGAGCAACTTAGGGAGATTAATATTAGTAAAGAAATGGTTTTAGGTAAATTGTCGGGTCTTAAAACCGATAAATCCCTTGGCCCAGATGCCCTGCATCTTAGAGTTTTAAAGGAGGTGGTAACTGAGATAGTGGATGACTTGTCTATGATCTTCCAAAATTCTCTGGATACTGGAAAAGTCCCCATCGATTGGAAGATTGCAAACGTAATTCCACTATTTAAGAAGGGTGGGAGAGAAAATATGGGGAACTATAGACCAGTTCGTCTGATATCAGTGGTAGGGAAAATTCTTGAGTCCTTAATCAAAAACGTCTTTATGGGATACCTGGAAAACCACAAAAAGATTAGGCAGAGCCAACATGGCTTTACAAAAGGGAAGTCATGCTTGACTAATCTTTTAGAGTTTTTTGCAGATGTATCCAGCAGTTTGGATAGAGGGGAACCAGTAGATGTGGTATATTTAGATTTTAAGAAGGCTGTGATAAAGAATTTGATAAAGTGCCACACAAAAGGCTGTTGCACAAGATCAAGGCCCATGGGATTAATGGGAACATATTAACATGGATAGATGAGTGGCTAACTGGTAGAAAACAGTGAGTAGGGATAAATGGGTCATTCTCGAATTGGCAGGATGTAACTAGTGGAGTGCCACAAGGATCAGTGCTTGGGCCTCAGCTATTTACAATTTACATCAATGATCTAGACAAGGACATTGAATGTAATGTGTCTAAATTCACGGATGACACTTAACTAGGTAGGAGAGTGAGCTCTGAGGATGATGCAAAAAGATTGCAACAAGATATAGATAGGCTAGGGGAGTGGGCAGGTAGGTGGCAGATGGAATTTAATGTGGGGAACTGTGAAATTATTCGCCTAGGTAACAAAAATAAAAAAATGATTATTTTCTAGAGGGGGAGAGGTTAGATAGTGTTAGTATTCTAAGGGATTTGGGTATCCTTGTACACCAATCTCAAAAAGTTATTTTGCAGGTGCAGCAAGCAACTAAGAAGGTGAATGGCAACGTTCATTTCAAAAGGTTTAGCGTACAAGAGAAGGGTAGTCTTGCTGCAACTGCATAGGGCTTTGGTGAGACTGCACCTAGAGTATTGTGTGCAGTTTTGGTCTCCTTATTTAAAAAAGGACATACTTGCCTTAGAGGGGGTGCAGCGTAGATTCACTAGGTTGGTTCCTGGGATGAGGGGACTGACCTATGAGAATAGGTTGAATAAACTAGGGCTGTACTCTCTAGAATATACAGAAGAATTAGGGGGGATCTTATTGAAACATATAAGATTCTTGAAAGGATGGTTAAAGTAGACACTGAGAGACTGTTTCCCCTGGTAGGAGAATCTATAACAAGGGGTCAAGTCTTAAAATTAAGGGTCAGCCTTTTGGAACGGAGTTGAGGAAACATTTCTTCACTCAGGTGGAGTGAATTTATGTAATTCACTACCATAAGGCTGTGGATGCTTAGTCCCTGAACATTTTCAAGGCTGAGACTGATAGATTTTTTAAAAATGGAGGGATTAGGGGACATGGGATGGGGCAGGTAATTAGAGTTAGGTCAGAAGATCAGCCAGGCTTGAAGGGCTGAATGGCCTACTCCTGCTCCTAATTCTTATGGTCTTATGGTCTTAACTGGTGGGATTTCTGTTTACATTTGCAAAGTGTAATTTTAGGACAGATTTAAGAGAGTATTTCTTTTCTCAGAGGTTAAATAACAACTAGAGCAGGTTACCAGGAAGGGTGTTTGAGGTCAGGACACTGAACTCATTTAAAACAATTTGACGCCATCATTAGACAATGGGAGGCTGGATATTCTGGAAAGATGAGATCAAATCTGGTAACTTGGTGGTTAGAGGAATCACTTTGCAAGTGAGAGGCCTGGGTTCAATTCTGAGCAGCGCAAAAACACTGTGCAAGTTTCTTTACTCCCCAAGCCTCTGTTTACCTAGAGTACGTAGAAACTTGGTCGTTTGTGAGATACTGCTGTACGCAAATGGCTGCTACATTTCACCCACAAAATATACAGGCAATTAACTTTATAGGATATTCTGTGAAGAGCTTTGAGATGTCTCAAGATCCTACACTCTTTCTTTCCCATCTCTCCTTCCTCCCTCTCATCTACCATCACCACTATGAAATGCACCACCTGCTGCCTCAACTCCCTTCCCATCAATTTGCTGATCACCCAGCTCGACTTCATCTGCCCACTGCTGGCTGACATCATACATCAGTCCCTCTCCTAAGGATCAGTCCCTGCACCCCTCAGAATCGCTGTCATCATCCACCTCCATAAAAAACCTACCTTAGATCCCTCAAACCCTAGCCACTATCTCCCTATTTCAAACTAACCCTAACCCTAACCCTTTCATTGCTAAAGTTTTAGAATGCGTTGTTGCCAACCACACCTCTCCTTTCACTCCCTTTTTGAACCCCTCCAGTCCGGTTTCCACCCTGCCCATAGTACAAAGACTGCACTTGTGAAAGTCATGAAAGATATCCACTCTTTCCGTGACCAGGGCTCCCTCTGCCTGCTTGTCCTCCTGGACCTCTCTGCTGCCTTCGATACAGGTGATGATGCCATCCTCCTCCACCGCCTGTCCTCCGTCATCCACCTCAGTGGGACCACACTTGCCTGGTTCGAGTCCTACCTCACTAACCGCAGCAATACATCTTTACTGATGGCTTTTTTTCTCGCTTTTTACCCAGTTACCTGTGGGGTACCCCAAGGATCCATCCTTGGCCCCCTTCTCTTCTTTATCTGCTCGTTCCCTCTTGATGAGGTCATCCGCAGACATGGGGTACACTTCCATGGGATGACACACAACTTTTCCACCTCATTTGTGACCCTTCAGTCCCCTGATGTTCTGTTAGCCTGTCTATCAGACATCAAGCGCAAATTTCTTTCAGCTCAATGTTGGCAAGACAGAAGCCATATTATTTGGCTTTCATCGATATGTTCAATCTCACAGCTCATACCTCCTCCACCTACCCGACCTGTGCCTAAAACTCTCTAAACACATATGCAACTGAAGTGTCAGGTTCGACCCCCAATTATCCTTCCTCCCTCACATCCGATCCCTCACCAACACTGCTTTCTTCCATCTCTGACACATTGCCGCCAGTAACTCACCCTGAAAGCTGCCAAAACCCTGCTCCATGCCTTTGTCATCTCTTGGCTGGACTATTCTAATGTCCTGTTCGCTGGTCTCTCCTTCGTCACCATTCATAAAATCCAGGTTATTCACATTTCTGCCGCCCGCATTCTCACCTAAACCAAACTTTGCTCCCCGATTATCCCAGCCCTTGCCTTTTAAAAGCGTTAAAAGCTTTTAACGCTAAAACAAATGCGACACCGCCAACCAATTTGTATAAAGAGCGTACTTACGAGTTGCACTGAGTCCACAAAAGAGACGGAGATAACGTTTTGGCTGAATTGAGTTTCAGTCGTGATATTGCTCTCTAGTGGTGGGAGGACCAGTTGAAGGCTAATTTGGGTCACAGTAAAAAAAAGTTGGGAACCACTGTTCTACAGGGTCTGGCCTTCTCCTTGTCTCCTGAATCCTCTGTTCCACCGTTGACAGCCATGCTTTCAGCCACTACGCCCCAAGGCTCTGGAACTCCGTTCCTCACTCCCTTCACCTCATCCCCTACTTTCCTATATTCAGGTCATGCCTAAAGATTTTTCGACCACATTTTTGGTTCCCTTTTTCCCCCCTCCCCCTATTGTGAAGCGCTCTGAGATGCCGTCTGGTGTGGACGGCGTTACATAAATCCAAGTTGTTGTTATCAACTGCAAGGATTTATTATTACTAAATCGGTCCATAGGCCTTCACATGAACCAATCTTGTCAAGCTGTGATGTGATCACATCATGTATCACGTTACCTCTCCTCCCCATGTATTAATATGTTATTTATACATAAATCCAGGGATGCCTCTTAAATATTTGCTTGATTTGCAGCCAAATCTATCAGGGACAGGTATTAAAACAGTAAAAATGTCCTTATATGATCCTAAATCATTTTACTTCCCTTTTTGTTAAACTGAAAACATGTTCAGAAAACGTTGGAAAGAGTGTATATCAGAGCACTTTGTTAAATAGTATTCCTTGCATTAACAACGTGCCCTGATTTGATATATTCATATGAGGACACTTTGTTAAATAGTATTCCTTGCCTTTGGTGCACTATCCACTGTTGATTTGGCAACATAGCCCAATAGATTGTTTGCCTTGTTTATTGCTGCCTTACACTATCTTGTAACCTCAAATTAAGCACGTACTTCATAGTTAATTGAAACAATGGCTATCCAATGCCTTGGGATATCCTCCTGACGTGAAAGGCGCTATACCAGTGTAATTTTGTTGTTGTTGTTGTTGCTAATTGCTATAAATTGCAGTGATTGTGTATTTGAAGGTGAATTATGTATTTGTTGTCAGTGGGGGGAGGGAAGCAGGATGTACTCATCTAATTAAAGGTGGAATAAAGAGTAACAGGTTGTATCCCTCTGTCTAATTCTAGAATAATTACAATTCCACAAATTTACATGTTATCAATCAAAATCAATCCAAACTTACATTTATATAGCGCCTTTCACGTTGAGAGGACGTCCCAAGGTGCTGTACAGGTAGGTAGGGACAAGAGCAGGGGTGGGAGGGGTTGGGGCAGGATGAAAAAGAGTAGGAAAATTGACTGTATATTTGTGGGCAAAACGTGGCAGCCAAATTGCGCACAGCAGTGTCCCATAAACAGTCACGGATGTGGGATTAGGGGAAAAGGAGAGGGGAAAGATGGCAAGGGAAGGGGTCGGTGTAGGGGGAAGGAGAGCAGGAAAGCCGACTATATACTTGTGTGTGAATATTATGAGTATTTCCCAAGCTGCAGGACAGTTTAAGGTTTGCGGATGAGTGGTTAGAGCACTTGCCTCACAAGTGAGAAGACATGGGTTCCCGAGCAGGGTGAAACCTTAGTCAAGCTTCCTTCCTCCACGCGCATCCATTTACCCAGCAGTGAGTCGGTTGTTAGTTAAGTGGTGGATTCCTTTATGGGGATAGTAATCCTTTCAAAAAAAGAAGAATTTTGTCACTCAATGCATGACTGTTGATGGGACACTGCTCTGCGAAATTGGTTACTGGGTTTTGCCAATTTTGTGAAGTGCTTTGAGATGTCTCAATGATGTGATAAGGTGCTATATCAAATGCAGATTATTATTTATTGTTATGAGCTGGGGGTTGGTAAATTGAACATAGTGACCTGGTTCCGGTATGATCTAAATAAAAAATGTTCCTCTATAATATAGTGAGTGAACTGGAGAGTGGGAGACGTTTGGCTCACTTGGAGAATCTATATAAAATTGATGAGTTAAATGGCCTATTTCTGTCTGTAACATTTTGTGACCCTATGAATAACAGGAATCTTTCTAGGCACAAGATGATTGGGAATTGTGATGAGGACATTATTTTTGGTAGTCACATGCTCCTTTTTTCTCCCTAAACCCCAAATATTTCATCATAGACATCATATTAAGGAGTTCTCTGTTTTCTGCCGTGTTAAAAATAAATCACTTTTGATTCAATACTGTTCAGCACAGAGACAACATTGTTCGGCTGTGCTCCACACATGGGTAGATGATCATTTGCTTGATATGGTGCATGCAGTGTGTTAGCGTCAATATTAATACTGTAGAACCAACCAACCTAAAAACTATTAATAGCAATGTTTGGCCTATCCACTTAATGGATTCAGGGCAGATCAAACATTTGGGTAACCAGCCAAATGCATAAATATCTTGACAAAGCATTTCTTCTATTGCAACAAAGATAACAATGTTTGCAGTGTATTTCACTATCAAAAGGAAAATGTCTTTGTTCTTGTTGCCATTCTTCGTTGACTGTGGTTATGTGAGGAAGTAGTTGGAAAAGCAGATGGTTATGGATAGATGAACATGGATCTACTTTATGCTCTGACTGCCTGTGATGTCTTGTCTGTCTGTTCAGGAATATGCTAACTGTCAAAAGATCTTATGATGCTAGTTGATGCTCTGGCGAACAATCCTCTGGATTGGCTTTCAGTAAATTGCCGAATAATAATAAAATAAGGACAATGTGGAATGAAGGGAGAGGAAGTAGAATGGATTGAAAGGTTTCTACAAAGCAGAATAAAGAGCATCTTCTCTAAGTGCCAAAAGTAGTTTGTGGTGTTCTACTGGGATTCTTGTTAGGGTTAGTATTGTTTATAATGACTTGGACTCAGATGCAGAAGATGTAGTGTCACAGCTCGCAGAGAATAGGAAACTGAGGTGTGGCAAATAATGAGGTGGATTGCAGAATAATAATGCAGGAAGACATAAATGGCAGGATGGGCAAATAGGTGGCAGATGGAATTAAATATAGAAAAGTGTGATTTGTTTTAATAGGAGGAATATAGAACCTTATAGGAGCAAAGGGATCCAGTGTTCAGATTAATAAGTCTCTAAAAGTAATAACATAGGTGGATAATGCCATAAAGAACACACATGGAATCATGGGCTTTATGTCCAGAAGAATAAAATATAAAAGCAATGAAGTAATGCTTAACTAATATAAAATCTTGCTTAGACCACATTTGGAATAGAGTTCTGCTCACAATACTACAGGAAGGATTTTGTGGCAATGGGAAATTGTGGTGCAGATTTATTAGGTTGTTTCCAGGGATGAGAGATTCAGCTGTTAGGAAAGTCAGTCCCTTTTTTATATTCTGGAGATGAAACAACTGGAAAACAAACCTGACGGTGATGTTTAAAATTATTGAAGGTGTTCAAAAAGATGAAGATAAATAGACTGTGTCCACGTGTTGTTAAGGGTATGTAATCAGTGGCTTGGGTGTCCAGCCAGTACTGTTAAGTACTTTGAGATATTCTTCCAGTGTGAAACATGCCACAGTATTTAAATGTTAATGTTATTATATTATATTTAAGAGTTTAGAAGATATTTCTTTACTCAGAAGGTGGTGAGACACTGACAGAAGATGTGATTGATGGGGGTGGCTAGAGAGAGGTGATTTGGATAGGTAAAGGTTTATATGAGCAAAAACACCAGCATGGACAAGTTGAGCTCAACGGTATGTGTGTATGTATCTATGTATGAATGTACTGTATGTATGAATGAATTAATAAAATTGGTCATTTACTTCCTGACTGTGGAATGTTTGCTGTGTGCAAATTGTGTGCATTATTTGCATATAAATACACAAATTACAAAAACCTTTGAGAAGTTACAGATGCTATACTGAAAATAGAGATCACTGTCTATCAAGCTTTTTCAAGAGTGTAAGTCAGAGTGCAAATTCACAACCCTACTTAAAAAATATTTTCAAATTAAAAGGCCTGCATTGAACAAGGCTGTTAAGTAATCAGAAAGAGTGAAAATACTTTTAAGTTTGAAAGGAAGTATACATTGCAGTTCATTGTGGTCAAAATTGCAGGGGCCGCAAAGGGATTTATTACAGTGAATCCAGGATGTGTTGCAGATCTCTGGAATGCCATTTGGTCACCAATCTCAGATCTGACCTTATTATGTTGGCATCTAAAGTGGATATTTGAGAACTGCTGGTAAATGGAATTGGCAGTGCTGCTTGTGACTGAATCGATATGAACATCAATCGAAAGGAAAAGTGAGTCAATGCTTCAGGTCCATGACCCTTCGTCAGAATAGCTTTGAGTTCTGATGAAGGGTCATGAACTCGAAACATTGACTCACTTTTCCTTCCTCCATAGATGCTGCCTGACCTGCTGAGTGTTCCCAGTGATTTCTGTTTTTGTTTCAGATTTCCGGCTACTGCAGTATTTCGCTTTTTTGTTAAACATCAATCGACTTGCCTTCGTCCACATGTTATTGAGTGGGTGGTATGTGGGTCTTTGTTGCAGGAACAGTAGATTAGCTGTAGATTCATTTGAACCTAACCCAGCAGTTAAAGGCAGTAACAGTTGCTCGAGAAGTTCCTCCTGCCCTGACATGACAGGAACCACCTGTGGCTGACTTGCTCTCACTTGATGTAAGTGAGTGTGTAATGCACAGGAGTCTGTGGTTGAGGTCTCACATGTTGCCTCCTCTGGGCCATGTCAAATTTCACATCATTTTTCCTTTTAACAGAATTAATCCTTTCTTCCTGTGGTGTCCTGTTCAGTCCTGTTGGGATTGAAAATGTGCCCTTCACAAACAGGAATTTGCAGAATTTTTAACCCCGATTCTGTTCATCATGGTGGGGGGGAGGGGCGGTGCAGAATAGGGTTAAGAAGTAGATGTTAAGAAATTACTAAATGGATTTTGGAACTTTCTGATTGCAACTTTCGGATGCAATGTTAGAAACCCTTCAATGTTAGAAACAGTTCGCATTTTTTCCTTTTAGTATACTGTATGTTCTATGTTCTTATTCTCATTGGTCCTACCCTCACATTGCACTGTCCATCTCAGATGAGATGTTGCGATGTGTAATATCAGCATTGTTGTTGATACCCAATATTCTAGTCTTTGATCGCTATTTGATTGACTTCCCATGTAGTTTGCAGAAGAGGGTGGAAGCAGTTCAGTGAGAGGAGGGGGATTCAGTGAAAGTGAGGGAAGATAGACTGAAAGCCTTACTACTGATGGTGGGAAGTATTAGCTGGGGACATGAACCAGGAGAAGCTGATCGCCTGGTTCATGTCCCCAACTTCACCCCTAAGTCTCTTCGCCTCGCCCCTTTCCTTCCTCCTTCAAGATCCATCTTAGTACTTTTCTCTTTTACCGTGCCTTCAGTAATCTTGTCCCCTCACCCCGACGTTCATTGGACCCTAGCGCTTCCCAAATCCCACCCCCAGCTTGGGTGCAAACCGTCAACTATCCAGTGGCTTTGGAAGTCCTTCCAATTTGTTTAGTATATGTTATGCAACATTTTTCTTTATCACACACGAGAAAGCTTAATTCTTGCAGAAACAAAACCTACTCTTGCTGTGCAGTTTATGCTGTGCAGTTTATGCTGTGCAACTGTTTGCAAGGGACACTGCCATTGAGCATTTTGGGTTGCTGTTCCCACCCGCCCACCATGTCACAACATCCAACACAAAACAATTGTTAGACTGACCCCTCCCCATGCCTTGCAGACATTATTCACTTGTCCTGTTGAACAATATTGCATAAAAGATGTCTACGCTCATCATATAAATAGATCAGTGTAGATAAAGTTAATGAATAACAAGGTTATTGCTATTGTCAGGGAGATCAGTATTACTTACTCGTGACTCTTGCAGTTTTTCTCATAACACAAAATACAACACAAAATTACACTTGTATCGCACCTTTCATGTCAGGAGGACCCTCATTCATGCCTTTATTCTCCTTGGGATATAAGCACCCCATTCAATTACCTCCTGTGCCATATTCTCTATGTCCCACACTATTCCCTTGGATTATTTAATTCCTTTTATAATTAATTGTTGAGTACTGGCTAATCCATCCTTCTACACCACCTCTCCTCCAAACTGAATCTCCACGGACATGCCCTGCTTGGTTCGACTCCTACCTTTCTCATGGTCTCCACTTAGTCGCAAAGAGAACGGCTTCTCTTCCAGTCCCCGCACCCACACTGTCACCCACCAGGGCTCTGTCCTTGGCCCCCTACTTTTTAACATCTATATGTTCCACCTTGGTGACGTCATTCGTAGACATGGGGTTAACTTCCACATATATGCGGATGACACTCAACTATCTTTCTGCCTCTACCCTCAGGACCACTGATGTCCTGATAGACTGCCTGTCAGATATCATCCATGATGAGAGCGAACTTTCTACAGTTGAACTTTCTTTGAATGTCAACAAGACAGAGGCCATCCTGATTGGCTCGCGCCAGCGCCTCCATGCAACAGGCGCTGGCAGCAGCAACCTCCATGGTTGTACACTCAACCTCACCAAAAGTCAGGAATCTAGGTGTCTTGTTTGTTCTTCAACTGTCTTTCCTCCCCCATATCAAAGCAATGACTTGCTCTGTCTTCCCTCACCTCCGCAATATTGCCCGACTCCGCCATTACCTTAACCCCTGGGGGGGCCACTGAAACCCTCATTCATGCCTTTATTACATCCCAGCTCGACCACACAAATGCCCTGCTTGTCAGCCTTCCCAATTCCTCCCTCCACAGGTTGCAGATAATCCAGAATTCTGTGGCCCATGTCCTCTACCGTTTCATGACCCCATCTCCCCCATCCTCGCCCGACTCCATTGGCTTCCCATTACCCAGAGGATCCAATTCAAGATCCTGGTCTTCACATTTAAAGCACTCCACGGTCTCGCCCCCACCCTACATCTCCTAACCCCCTATCAGCCTGCCCGCCCCTTTGTTCAGCAGGCTCCGTCCTGCTCCACGTCCTCTGCCCCACCATAAGTGGGTGAGCCTCCAGCCAGTCTGCCCCCAACCTCTGGAACTCCATTCCGCAGTCCCTCCGCCTCGTCCCCTCCCTGGCCTCCTTCAAATCCCACCTCAATTCCCTCTTCTTCGACGGTCCCGTCGGTCACCCCAAATTGATCACCTTACCCTCCACCCTCCCTGTCCCGACCCCAGCTTGGGTCTGAAATAATGTCCAGCACTTTGGGACGTCCTCCTGATGGGAAAGGTGCTATACATATGTAATTTTGTTGTTGTTTGTTGTTGTAATCTGTGCACCATCCATCCAGGCACAATAAAGAAGCCACTGTATTTCAGCCTCATAAATTAGTCCTGTAATGTATTCAAGTATTACTTAAAGACTGCCCTTTGATAACCTATTATCTTAAGCATCATTTCTTAACAGTGTGGTCAGGCCAGTTTAAATCAAGATGCCTGCTAAAGAATTATTCTTTCAGACTATTTGCTGTCACTCAGAATTAGCATGATCAGGAATTCATCACCATTCTTGTCAGTTCGTTGAAGACACTCAGTAAATTTGACCTTCAGTTTTCTTTCCTTGTCCCTAAAATTCTTCTGAAGTCCACTTCCATGGGTGCTGACAACTCTCTGCCATTCAGTTTATTGTGCAGTCCACAGATGGTGAGAGTTGAGAGAGTATTGCAATTGAGTCTGATCTTATTTTAACGATTCATACTTTAGCACAATTTCCTGAAAGGCTCTCCAGAAAGTGATCAGTCATTTGACCTATGACTAACTTTTCCTCTTTTTAGTCTGGGACCTGTAGTACTGTCACCTCAACTCAGATCAGTTAATTCAATGTCGAGGAGAGATCAAACCCCTGCTACCTGGGATTACAACATCTAAAAAACGTACTAAGTACGGGTCTTGTCCATAAAATACAGTCAATGCACTTTACAATATATATTTTGTGAAGTTCTTTGAGAAGTCTCAATCATGTGAAAAGGCATTATATCAAATGAAAGCTTTATTATTATTATTAATCAACACTTTTCATTCAATCCTACTGTATAGATTAACAATACACTAACAAATCACTATTCACTCCCACAGTGTAAAAGTACAATGCACGAGCTATTTTACATTCACTTCCAAAGTATAAAATTACAATATACTGAACTAACCACTTCCATTGTCAGAATGCTCGTGTACAAGGTTCCCAGAGGGTGGGTCAATAAAGAGAAATTGCCTGATTTGGCAGTAAGCTACACAGAATAGGAGGTTTCAGTTTGATTCCAAGTCTGATATCTGCCAAGCAAGTCGTTAGGATTCTACAACAACATTTGGGAGAGAGGAAAAATCCGCTGGGATTCGTGCACCTGAACACCATTCAATAATACCTGGTAAAACTGTGCATTTCCTTTTGCGCAGGAACAGAATCTCTCCATTGAATTGTTTGTCAACATTCTCTCACTGGACAATGTACAAGGCTTCCAGCCCTCTTAACTCTAACCATATTACAACAACAGTTGGAGCTTTCAGAGGAGGGGAAAACATTGCCAAAATAAATACTATGTATAAACATACAATGTATAAACACCCATGTAAATACAATGTATAAACAGCCCATTCACTCCAGTGTATAAGATTCCCTCCTTTGTTTAGGACTGAACTATATGTTTTATTTCCCCCTTCCTCCCCTTATTCTCAAATCTTGCCTACAGTGTCTCAATTGTCCTGTTCTTAAAAATGCTTTTATTGATGATGACATTAACTACAAATGGCATGTTTCATGAAGCTGGCGACATATGCACTGTTGGATAAAACGTGTGTTTCAATACGTCTCTACTTTGGTTTACGTTCAAATGCAAATTCCTGGATGAATGATACCATGGGCCTAAGGTAGAAAGATATTTAAATCAAGTTATTTTTGTCTGTAATCACAAAAGGAATCCGAATGCAAGCTTATGATTGTTTGTCAAGGTGGGTACTGGGTTTAACTGAATTCAGTTGTATGTATGGAAACCCGAAGGGAAAAGAAAAAGTGGTGGCATATAACCCAATGTCCTTTTCTGACAACTATGATCAATATTTGTTGACACGGTGTCTAATTATATATCAAACTCTTTTACTGTGACATAAATTACCAGGCAGTTCAAATTTAGGGGCATGTTCACATTGGTTGACTGGTTTGGTGCCTCAAATTGCTGCACACCACTGTATGGCTTGAAGCAGCTAAGGGCAGATGCTTTTGCTGGCAATCTGTGCTGTCTATATTCATCAGCAAAGCCCATCAGCATAGTGACTGGCTATGTTTGTCTTCAATATACCCCACACCCTTCCACCAAAAAACAATAATTTCTAACGCATCATACTGAAAAGCCATGAATATGATTGTTAATGATATCCAGTATCTTCAAAGTGAGAATGACCTGCCAGTCAATAAGTAAGTGGAAGGATGAGGCCATGTTGTGGAGTCCTGTAGCTCAGTGGTTAGAGCACTTGCCTTACAAGCGTGAGACCTGTGTTTCGAATTGAGGCAGGGCGAAACCTTGGGCAAGTTTCCTTACTCCACACGCCTAATAATAATCTGCCCCAAAAAAACCTATGAAGATTGGTCATTTCAATTCACGACTGTTTGTGGGACACTGCTATGCACAATTGTCTGCTGCGTTTTGCTCACAAATATACAGTCAATTCACTTTACAGTATATTCTGTGAAGTGCTTTGAGATGTCTAGAAGACGTGAAAAGCACTACATCAAATGTAAGGATTATTATTATGTTACTATAGCAATTGTTTTCCAAATTTATTTGTATCTAGAAGTGAATTACTGCAATAAAAGACAAACACTTTTGCCACAGTAGCATTTCTACGCCAAATTCAGCAATGGAATCATTCAAAGATTTTCCTAATGTACAATAGGAATTAACACTGGGTTTCTTCTACACCATTTTGAGAAAATTGCCTTATTACCATTCATTACGAACCTAAACATATGTTTTATCCAACAGTGCAAATGTCTATGGTTGAGTCAGCGCTGATCACTAAAGATATCCCAGTTGCATTGCTATAGCATAAACAACAATAACAAAATTACACTTGTATTGCGCCTTTCACGTCAGGAGGATGTCCCAAGTGCTGAATAAACAGAGGACAAACAGATAGCATTTACCATGCATGTCATACAGTTTATGAACTATGCAAAATAATCATTCCTCAGATGAATTTTAAGTTTGGAGGATGTTGGAGATCAATTCCAAAGCTACATCGCCATTGTTATTGACAGGCAAAGAACTATATATTTTATATATATTTATATATACACATTATTTTTGAACTCTGCCCTCCACCTCGTTTCTGATCCCAGCCCGCAGCTCGAGTACAAACACCTCATTGTCCAGCACCTTGGGACGTCCTCTTGTTGTGAAGAGTGCCTCACTATATCAATGCAGTTTATTATTGTTATCCATCCTGGAATGAATGCATTCAGTTTAATATGCTGTGTAAGCTCGAATTTGGCTCGGCAGCTGAAGGGGAGTCTAAAGGTGAACATGTAAGAATGCCCAGTTGTTACTGTACTGCATTTCAGCTGCTTGGGTTCTTCCACCCATTGAAATGAATGGGATCCTTTCTATGTCGGATGTTCTTTCCTGTTAGTGGCCCTAAATTCAGTTACATACCATATCTCAGACCAGAAATGCCACCTCACTACCTGTAAGACCATTATATCTGAAACTTTAAGATTCTCAAAAAATCACCCATTCAGTTTTAATTTGAAAGTTGATTCTTGTTAAAAAGTATATGAATTCAACATTGCCTCCTTACTTTTATACTTTAAAAGTTCATGGGCTTTTATATCCCCTGAATTTAAGCCCATGAACCCATTGGCATCTTTTATGGCCTTATCTACTTGTGCTACTACTTTTAAAGCTTTGTGAAGCTGAATCTTCAGATCTCTTTACTCCTATGCCTCAATTTAAAGTCTCATCCATGAGGTTAATTTATTTTGTAATGTTGTTCATATTACATTATTTTAACATGGAAACTATTATAAAATAGCCTCATAGAACCTTGCCTTAAGAATATGTTAACACAGAATTATTGTATTAATTCAATGTAATATAACAGAATTTATAATTTTATCAAAAAAGCTTCCATTGAGTTCCAATTGATTTTTCAGAGATCTAATCCAGAATTTGTAACTAACTGGTCAGTTCAGAGAAACGTGCTTGAATAAATGGCTTCCCAATATATTTGCTGGTCTTTAAAATAATGAGATTCTTGTTGTGCCTGGCATCGATGGGACTTGAGCCATCTTACTGTTGCTTGAATGACTGTTCATTCATTATGCAGAACTGGTGATTATGTATGTTGGCTACACATTCTGTCTGTTTACAAACTGATAGTACAAAATCATATATTTTTTCTAACATTTGCCAGTATAGATTTTGTGAAATTAACTCTGGACTGTTCCAGTTTCTAACAATCATATCTCGGAACCACAAATGTGTTGTCTCTGACTGTTGTACTGAGTTTTGGCAGCAGGTAGTCATTCACACATGGGGGTGACATTTGTGCTTGTTTCATAATGTGTCTGATATGATAATTACCACATTAAACTCATTATTTATTAGCCTGGCTCAGTTGGCAACACTCTTGCCGCTGAATGAAAAAGTTGTGGCTTTGAACCCCACAAACTTTGAGCTCACAGTCTAGGCTGACACTCCAACGCAGTGCTGGCGATTGATACATTATTAGAAATACCATCATTCAGATGAGATGTTAAATGGTCAGTCTGTGCAGGTTCACTACCCGAAAAGGGAAGCCTGGCATATTGCTCAATCTCTCAGATAATAATAGTCACTCAATTTATTGCTGCTTGTAGGACGATGCAGTTTGAAAAATTGTAGCTGTATTTGCCCACAAAATACAGTCACCTTATACAGTGGTTACATATGAAGCTCGAGATGTTTCACTTGAAAGATGCTATATCAAATGTTCAGCGCAATCATGCAGTTTTTCTGTAATAACTACTTGAAAGTGAAAAGGGAGGTACATGGGAAAATCTGATTTGGTGCCATTCAAATTCTGTTTGGATTCTCAAAATCCTTTCGGAGCTTATTCCAACTCGAAAGTCACTCAGCAGCATCCAGCTGTTAGACTCTGGCCTCCGTGTAGCCCACTGTGCACTTTCAGATGCTTGGCTACATGTGCATCAGCTTCGTTACACACAGGATGAGGATGTACTTCATAATCAGGAGCTGCCAGCTGTGTTGTGCGTTTTTGTGGAAAATGATAGAAATTAAATAAGTGTGAAATTCAGGACTTAAGTTTCCAGAGTTTGCTGTTTTTAACTTTTACCTTGTGCTGCTGGGCAGCAGTATGAGAGCTCAAAGACAGAGGCCATTGTTGTGATTTTTTAAAGGGCACCCGCACGGGTAATGGTGAAAATCCATATTGTAATGGTTTGTATCTGTAGTGTAAGGTGTAGTGCACTGTGGAAATTACTGTGCGTTTGTAAGAGAAAGTAAAGCGGATATCAGGAGCGTGAGGTTAGCCAAGCAGTTCAGTCCCACATGTTTCTGGAATTCAGACTATCCCCCAAATCTCTCTCTCTCACACACACACAACAACAAAACAACAAAATTACATTTGTATAGTGCTCATGTCACACCACACACAAGCACACAAACAGCACACACGCACACAGAGACTTGTGACATCACGTCACAGAAGAGGGAGAGAGGGAGAAATAGAAATAATCTTGTTTCTCCTCAAATAACTGTTTATTTTTCTTCAATGTGAATTTTTGCTTCAAATCCAATGAGTTCAAGTTGAGTTAAAGAGGGAAAGAAAATATATCTTTGATCAAAATGGTTAAAGAGGTGGCAATAAAGCAAGTTATGATCAACAAGGGCATGATCAAGCTCTCTGGGCGAGTAACGTATGACCTCCAGCAACAGTAGTGTTGATGTGGCATAGCTTTGTTCAATAATCTTGACTAAACTCCATACCCACATCTCACTAGTTCTGGCCAGAATCCACTGATTCCCCAACACTGAATGGATCGACTTCAAGATCCTCACACTTGTGTTAAGATCCCTTTGCTCTCTGCCATCTTGCTATCTCTCCAACCTCCTCACACCACATTCCATCGCCTGGTGCCTCCGCTCAACTGACACCGGCCTCTTGCTCATCCCTCGCACCCACCACCCCATCAAAAGAGGTTGCACTTTCAGCCACTACACCCCGAAACTATGGAATACTCTCCCTTAATCCATCTGACTTATCCACTCTTTCCCCTTTTTTAAGTCCCACCTCAAAACTTTCCTCTTCGACTGTGCCTACGGCTGTCTCCCAATCGCCCCAGAGTCAGGCTCCACCACTGTAAGTGCTCTAAGATTCTGCCCTGTGTGGAGGGTGCTATATAAGTGCAAGGTGTTGTTGTTATTCACTCTTTGTAGACTGTGTCTCACTGTCAGGAAAAGTGTTAATGTCAAATTGTCAATTCTCAGATAGCAGCAGTGTAAAAGTATCCAACAGATTAAAGGCACAGAGGAGTAATAAATTCCACCTTTGCATCGCCAAGCAATTTAAATGGGAATCGTCGTCCATGATATTGACTATTTTACTATGCAGTAAGTCAGCCACTGCTGCATTAAAAGAGATTACAGTAATATATGGGAATGCTGCCTGAATACAAAACAGGGCAACCAATATCTTCTGAAAATACCCAGTGAGCTCCAGCAAGCCCTGATCAAAGCCAGCAAGGCACCCATCATTTCTTGACTGCAGCACAACTGCATGTCTGTACTTTGCTTGTTGTTTTTATTTTTTGTGATTTTGTGAGGAGGAGTAGCCAGATTTTACAACCCCTTCCCCCACCCCCCCACCATCAACAGTTGTGTGATCCAAATGATGCCGCTTTTCACTCACAAATATACAGTCAATTAACTTTACATTATATTCTGTGAAGCGCTTTGAGATGTGTAGAAGACATGAAAAGCGCTATATCAAATGCAAGGATTATTATTATTATGACCCACTCTGCCTTCCCTCACCTCTCCAATATTGCTTCAGTTTGCCACTACCTCACTACCAGGGCTGCTGAAACTCTTATTCATGTCTTCATCACATCCAGGCTTGACTATGCCAATGCCCTGTTTGTTGGCCTTCCCAATTCCTCCCTCCATAGGCTGCAGATAATCCCAAACTCTGGGGCCCATGTCCTCTACTACTCCGAGCTTGGTGACCCCATCTCCCCCATTGTCACTCAAGTCCATTGACTTCCCATCACCCAGAGGATTCAATTCAAGATCCTGGTCCTTTCATTCAAAGCCCTCCGTTGCCTCGCCCCATCCTAACTCTGCGGCCTCCTAACCCCCTACCAATCTGTCCACCCCATCTGCTCAACAGGCGCCAGCCACGTCCCCTGACCTACCTGCCCTACCAAACCTTCAGCCATTCTGCCTCAACCTCTGGAATTCCATCCCGCAGTCCCTCTTCCTCCCTAGCCTTCTTCAAGTCCCGCCTCAAGACCCTCCTCTTTGACGGTCCCATCGGTCACCTCAAATCCCCCCCTTTCCCTCCACCATCCCTGTCCCCAGCTCGGGTTTGAAACAATGACTGTCCAGTGCCTTGGGAAAACCTCCTGATGTGAAAGACGCTATACAAGTATGATTTTGTTGTTGTTGTTCAGTCTTGAAAGATGTCTCAAGATAACCTCATTATAATAATAATCATCATCCTTGCATTTGAAATAGCGCTTTTCACGTCTTCTAGATATCTCAAAAGCGCTTTACAGAATATACTGTAAAGTGAATTCACTGTACAGTATGTGAGCAAAAAGCATTATAATATATAGGGACACATGAAAATTAAATGCGCTAAACAAGTGTTGTTGGTTGACATTGGTGAGCAAGTGACAGACTACTGAAGTACAGGTACGCCGCCCCAACCGTGGTTTTTTCAACCGCTAATTTCACTTATCCACGGTTGGCTCGCTGCGACAACCCTTGCTAACCACAGCAATGGGTTTTGCTTATCCACGGGTTTTAACACTAACACTGGCATTTGGCGCTAGGACCCAGTTGCATCAACCAGCCATGATGTCGCTTTGCGCTAGTGGTTAGCGCTAGGACCCAGTTGCGATGTCGCAATCAACCAACGATGATGTCGCTTCTCTCTTAGGTAAACAACATGAAATTATTGTTGCTTCTCTGCATCCTCTCCCTCTGTGTCACCCACCACACCACCTTCTCCACATTCCCCCCCTCCGTGCCACCCACCACACCACCTTCTCCGCATCCCCCCCTCCGTGTCACCCACCACACCACCTTTTCCGTTGATTTCTCTCTCTGTCTCTCTCTCTCTCTCTCTGTGTCTGTGTGTAGATCAGTCACTCAGATAACCTCGCAGATTGCTGCAGATCCTGGCAGCCAATGCTACGAAACTTACTCCCCCTATCCCCATTTTTGCCATATGGCCCTGTATTTTCCAACCACGACAAAGCAAAAGTACTCCTCCTATCCCTATGTTTCCCATAGGGCCCTGTAATTTCCAACCACGGTTTTACTAACCACGGAGGTTTTCAGGAACGTATCCCCCATGGTTGGGAAGGCATACCTGTACCTCTTTTCAACCTGTGCGTTGATTCAAAACTCCCACTCGGCATTACATGAAAAGGTCAATTGTTATTTGTGCTTGAAAACTTAAATCAAATGGTAATAACGTGTTTGGCAGTTGTATGTCTATGTCAGCAGAGGATTATTTATGTTTTTCTTTTTTACTGGGCTACACAGTGGAGATCATTTACTGAAGAAGAGATTACAGAATGGGCCAATTCTTATTATCAATTTGTTTGGAAACAGATTTGAATTGTACAAATCACGACACAGAAGAAGGCCATTCAGCCCGTTGAGACTGTGGTGGTGTTCGACAATTAGCTGGATGCTTGAAGGCTTTTAAAATATTGTGAACAAACAGAAGAATGGCATGAGACAAGGTGGCTTATGTGGAGGAAAACTCAATAAAGACTTGCTGAGCTAAATCCCTGAAATCTGTACGGTTCATGTAATATTCCATGATTCTGTGAAAGGTTAGCTCCACTAGAGGTATCTATTCTAATCCCATTGTCCTGATCTTTCTCTCGACCCCTTTATATTCTTTCTCTTCAAATACATATTCAATTCCCTTTTAAGAATAAAAATGTTTATTGATAAACAATAACATTTTAAATGAGATTATGACATTTGCTTCAAAAGCCGCTTTGTGGTAAAGCTTTCTATTCCCTCATTACACTTGTGCGTGAAAAAATCTTCAAATCTTTGCACAGTGAAGCTTAGTTTAGCCCCAAAACACCACAGCTGCAGCTTTCTGTCTTAAACGTCTGCACAGATTGCCAATGGGCTAATTTCACACATCACTTCTATCAGGGGAATTGTCTCCCAGTTTATCAATGTGTCCTCTGTATTTCACTTGGAACTAAGTTTAAAGGCCGTTTCACATGATCACAAGATGCCTGGTAGATGAAGACGGTTTTGATTACAAGGATTGCCTGGCAGATGAAAATCATTTAGAAGATAATGATTTAACCCATTTGATTTTGTGATTCAAAATACAGATTTTACTATCTTCCCATAAACACTATCAGACTGAGCTCAGTTTCCAAAGCTTCATGCCACTCTTCCTGTTTTTTCATTGCGGTTTTAGCCCCAGCAAGTGTTTACCCATTGTGTCCATGATAGCTCTTCAAAATGTGATCCATTCAGTTGCCTGACTTTTCCCTATACACTTGCAAATTATTTATTTTTAAATGTCTATCTAATTCCCTCTTGAAGGCTAATAAGATCATAGAATTATACAGCACAGAAGGAGGTCATTCAGCCCATCGTGTCTGTGCTGTCTCTTTTAAAAAGAGCTGTCCAAATCAATCCCACTCTCTTGCTCTTTCGCCATTGCCCTTCAAATTTGTTCTCCCCATGACCATCACTTTCCGATTCCTAACACTGCCATAGTCTTGATGAGTTGAATTGCCAGCTCCACTAGCTCTCAATCCACCAGATCTTTCAATGTCAACGGCTCCCACCTCCAGCTCAGATGCAAACCCTGGACTGTCCAGAATCTTGGAACATCCGTGCAACATAAAAAGCGCCATATAAATGTAAAGTTGTTGTTGTGGTTCCGTTCCTTGTTTGGCAGAACATGAACAATGCCAAAGCTCAGAGCAGTGATAGGAATGCTCATGAAATAATCACTTTAAATTTCTATCCATTGGATAAATGAATAAATTGGAGATTTAGCTTTATTTGATCTTGGAGAATATGAAATGTTATATAAAAAACATCAACTATGGTGTGTGGGAGATATATTGATGCCAAATTATAGATATTTTGCCGTGGATGTTTGTCCGGCTACAGCAGTCCAGGCAGCAGTGTCCTGCAATAGGAAACAAAACAAGATTTAAGCTTTTCACCGTACCAGTAATTCATTTAGTCTCCTCACATTGTCCTTTTTTTCTCTTCAGGAATTAACTTATGGTGCAATAAGGTTCCGTAGGTATTCAACCAAGTGGCCATTTATTACTGTACAACCATGGAAAACATTGTAATCCATTGTCTGATGTCTGTTCATTTGTAACTTTCGCCAAAGCATGGAAAATGCTTGTATCTGAAGGCCAGTTTGGGAATTTTTAACTGTTGTTGTTACTCAGACATGTTACGAATATTGGCAGCAATAGAAATGTGTGTGTGGGGCGGGGGGGGGGGGAAATTGCAGTTGCAATGCTACAGTGCTACCAGCTGATGGCAGTGTGTTGAATACTGCACCATGCACCACCCATAACTATGAGGTTATATATGATCAACAGGTTGGGGACATGTGGCACTGAGCTGTAATCTTTGGAAATCCCCATATAATTGTCTTAATCAACCTACAGAAGTATAGTGCATGTGTTGGAATTGTGCACACTATCTCATCAGCTGTTGGTTTGTGGAAGTTGTTTTTCTGCTGCTAAATGTCAGAGGCCATGAGAGGGAATGTTCATGTCTCTCAAAGAACCAGTTAAATGGGAAAGAGCTGGACTTTGTTTATGTGAAGACAGACAAAATGGAGTTTTGGCATTCAGTCGAAATGTTTTATGCATTCTTAAGAACTGAACAATGAATGTTTAGCAAATCAAATTGGAACCTGTTCGAAGTTGAAATTTAATAGCAATCCTCCCAAAAAGTTTCACGCGGATTATTTAATCCTTTGAGCTCTCCAGAAGGATTTTGAGATTGAAATAAAACAGCATGAGGAGGATTTGGGTAACACAGCTGAAAATAATCTTGTTTAAAACCTTGCATAAAATAACCAAATAAATGGCAGCCATCATGGCTTCAGAAGCGGTTGATCTAGTCTGAGCAACTTCATAAGCATTTTTCGATTAGGTAACATACGCCAAGGATGGTCAGGGAAGTCTGCAGTAACCCAACAACAAAAATACCAACAACAAAATTACAGTTATAGAGCGCCTTTCACAACGGGAGGCTGTCTCAAGGCACTGAATAGCCAGGGGTCAGGGCCCAAGCTTGGAGTGGGTGGGGGGGGGGGGGGGGGGGTGGACAAGGGCAGAGATGTGAGTGGAGGGTTGGGGAAGTGGGGCGGCGACTAAAGGCACAATTAAAAATTAGGGTCATGATATGGGCCTTGAAGGAGGCAAGGGAGGGAGCAAGGTGAAGGGATATTGCCGAATGGAGTTCCAAAGAATGGGGGAAGAGAGGCTGAAAGCCTAGCCAATGGTGGTATGGCGGATCGGGCGGAAGACATGGAGCAAGGCCGTGGAGGGCCTTGAAAATAAGGACAAGGATCTTGAATTCTATCCTCTGAGGGATAAGGAGCCAGTGAAGCCAGGGTGGGTTTGATGAGGTCACAGAGCCTGATGTGGGAGAGGACACGCGCTGCAGAGTTTTAGATGATCTACAGTTTGTGGAGGGGAGAGTTAGGGAGGCCACCAAGGAGGAAGTTCCGTAGTCGAGCCTTGAAGTGATAAATTTGTGTGCAAAGGTTTCGGCGGCCTGAAGGGTGAGGCAGTGATGGAGTCGGGCAATGTTGTAGAGATGGTGGAATGCAGTACGGGTCATGATATGTGGGAGAAAATAGAGTTGAGGGTCGAACAAGATGCCTGACGGGCTTGGTGAGGTGGAGTGTGCATCAGTGGATGCTAAAGCTGTCAATGCTTGAACATAAAAACACAAGAAATAGAAACTGGAATATGCCATTCAGCCGCTCAAGCTTGCCCCGCCATTTAATAAGATCATGGCTGATCTTCTAACCTAATTCCGCTTACACGTCCTATCCCCATGTGCCTTAATCCCTTTAGCTTTTACGGTGTTATATGGCCTTTTGAGGTACGGAGGCGATGGCGCCAGTCAATCAGGAGGGCCTCGGTCTTGCTGACATTCAGTTATCGAAAGTTTTCTACAAGTTTTCAAGGGGACCAAGGTCATCGTCCTGAGGAACACCACTTGAAATGGTGTGGGGACTGGAAGAGAAACCATTATCAGAGACGAATTAGAGATGGTGTGAGAGTTAGGACCTGAACTAGTCAAGGATAGAACCTTGAAGGTTGAGATGAGAGGAGGTGGAGGAGGATAGAGTGTTTCGAAGGCAGCAGAGAGGTCGAGGTGGACAAGAAGGCAGAGGGAGCCCTGTTCACAGATGGACAGGATATTGTTTATGATCTTGACCAGAGCAGCTTCCGTGCTGCTTGGAGGGGCTCATGGAGGGCGTGGGAGGAGATGAAAGAGTGAAGCTGGGAAGCAACCCAAAGTGGATTTGGAGGTACAGATTTGTAAGGTAGAACCCAATGGGTCAACTGGTCTAAGATGGACCTTTCTTCTCGCTCTCAGGTGTCTTTGAGCAGAGGATCAATGGAAGCAGCCTTGGGAATGTCTTGCAGCATGATGTGTCTGATATGCTGTCTTAAAATTTTATGCACTTGAGATTAGTTACTATAAAGAGTTTGATATTTAAAAAAATACTATGAGGCCATAGAACAATGCAAGCTTTATCTTTCCAATTGCACACGTATTCTGAGCTAATGGCAGAATGAACCACAGTCTGTAACCCGAACACTGGGACAATCTGTAACAATTACAAAGTATTTGGGGCGTCAACGTAAAGTAAATACCTTTACTTTAACATACCTAAAATTTTAGTTAGTACCATTAAATTCTCACCTTTGGCTCATTGCAGAGGTAGGCTTCCTTGTGTGGGGATGACAGGAGTAAAACTCGCTCTTTGTTACACTCTGCACAGTGGTGTGGAGGACAACTTGGTTGTACAGATGGTGCACCTATGATGTTGTTTCTCAGTTTAATGTATCAAGGATCTTTCATATAAGTTTACTTTGGTTATACCAGGCTAGCCAGAAAAACTCATTAGTGTATGGCATGGCTACAATGATATCATAGTGTGTATGAACTAATGATACACAGAGGCTTGTTACAATAGAGTGGACCATGCTCTTAATGCAGTAAAATCTGATAATTCCTCGACTTCCAGGGAAATGGGCTTAATTAAACATGCGGATATGTATAAATACCTAAAGAAATAAAGGGTTTACATCTGAGTGGCTGGAATCTGATGACTTAAATGATAGTGACAAGTAGTGTCCGGCGATATATCGATATATCGGTTATATCAGTATAAAGTGAACTTTTTCAACTTACCTTGTCGCTGGCATTGCAAACCTCCTGGGCCTAGAGCACGGAATGCACACGCACACCGGAATGCATGTGCACACCGGAATGTGCGCGCATACTGGAATGCGCGCACACCTCCGAATGCGCGCGAACCTCCAAATGTGCACACATACACAGGATTAAAAAAACAGCGATATCGATATATCGGTATATATCAATATGAGCCAATCGATATCGGAAAATTTCCATATCGACGAACCCTAGTGACAAGTTAAGCCAGGGTCAAGTTACCAGGAGTTTTACTGTATGTGAATCTTGACAGTGACTGTCGGCAGGTTATTTGATCGCAGGTTAGGATGATTTGATTACAAAGAACGTAACATCTGGCTCGATCCTGTGCTTACTTGACCACCCGGATACACTTTCAGGTAAATACTAGAGTGATCAGGAGCAGGACGCCAGGCTGCTCAGGCCATCTGCTGCCCTTTCTTGCCCGCAGCACACAGTGATGTCAGCAGTGACCCTGGCAACAGTGCAAGTGAGCACCATCTAATTTTATGGCCTCTCCCACCTTGTTTTAATGGGCAGGGCTGCAACAACATAAACAATGTACCAGAGGGTGACCAATGCATGTGGAAATGTGGCCCAGCATGGAGTCAAATCCCTTCAGAACAGGAAGTGTTGGTAATAAATGAACACAGAAAAAAATACCCTTTCTGCGCGACATTACTCTTTCATAAACATAGTTTATAATGTAGCTCCCACAAGTGGCTTAGCAGAGAAAGCCCACAAAGCAGCTCCTGTGAATTGATAGTATAATTGAGACTGCCAGAGGCTGACCGACAACCGATTTGTAAGCAATGTACTACTGCTTTCCAGAATGCCCAAGAGTTAATGCTACGGTCTGTATGTAATTTGTTTTACAAAATTGCACAACACAACATTTTTTGTGTGGATAAATGAAGAGTAACAATTTCATTCACATTGTAGTATAGGCAGGAAATAAATTGCTCCCCTAAAATACATAAGAATATGACATGACAATCCTGCATTAAATGCTAGGTCAATTCTAGACTGAGGCATACTGGGAATAATCATCATCATATTAACAATAATCAATTTATCACTCTATTAATACTCATTACCCGGACAATACCAACGAAACACACATTCATGTCACATTACAGTATGCCCCGTGAAGCAGTTTGAAACGTTTTGGTGATGTGATAAGGCACGATATCAAAGGCAAGGATTATTAAGTTAAACAAAACTTCCATTTGACCACCATAGAAATGGTTAATGTCCTGATCATTTTTATATACAGTAAAACCTCAATAATCCGATATTCTGAAAGCTGGGAATTCCCTCAAGATTTCAAAATATATACAGTATTAAAACATTTCCGATGTCGGCAAATCTCCCGAATTTGGGCGTGGCCGCTCTGTCATCAGGCGCTGTGGGTGGAGCTCGGGCATTGCTTGGCTTCAGTGCTGTAATTATAGCTCACGTGGTGTATGGGGCAGGGCTTCCCCAGCCATTTCTAGGGTAGGTTCTTAACACCAGCAAACTCTGAAATCCGGGAGATGAGTGGGTGCAACTCGTTTGGATTATTGAGGTTTTTACTGTACTACATTTAATTTCTTTTAAAGTATAGCTTGTGTGAAAATATTCTCACTTAGCATGTTTATTTTTCTGGTTCTAAAGATAGCTGTGCGTAATTGGCTATCACGTTTTGCCCACATGTTGCACTCAATTCACTTTACAGTACATTTAGTGAAGTGTTTTGAGATGTCTGGAAGACGTGAAATGCAAGGATTTTTGTTATTATTATTATTATTATAACTGTCATAGAACTACATGGAACATTACAGCATGGAACCAGGCCTTTTTAGTGAGCTTTCACCCCATCCCACATCCCTTTTTTCTCCAAACTGCTTCATTCACTTTTCCCCGATGTAAGTTTTGTCTTGGATTCAACAATTTTTTACACAAAATATGCAGTCAATCCACTTTACAATATATTCTGAAGTGCTTTGAACTGTCTCAACGATGTGATAAGATGTTATATCAAATGGGGCTATATCAAATTCACTGATTATTATTGTAATAACAATGCTCATGATCCAGAGATAAGACTTTTACTTTTGGATTGATGTTGTGTTCTCAGTCTGTCTCCCATTTGAAGTGAATATTGAGGGATTTATCCAAATAGTTTATAAGCCGAGTATTCCTGTGATCCAAGCACTGACAGATTCACTGTGGGTGACTTTAGGGGTGATTATTTTTATAAGAAGACACACGTGGCATTCACCTGACATTAGCAGGAATATAAACATGGGCAGAATTCCCATTGACCTGATAACATCACCAGAGGTACAACAACAGCTTGCATTTTTCATTGAGTTTTCATTCAAAACGCTGCCGCCCGAATTCTTACCTGCACCAAACTTCGTACAACGATTACCCCAGTCCTTGCCAAACTACACTGACTCTCTATCACAGAGTGGATCGACTTCAAGATCCTCACTCTAGTGTTTAAATACCTTCCTTCCTTGATACCCCCCATCACTCTAACTCCCCTTTCCTCACAGCAGTACCCACTGTCTCAGCTCTATATTCTGGCCTTCTCCTTGTCCGATTTCTCCACTTCACCATGGGCCACCATGCCTTCAGCCACTATGCCCTAAAACTTTAGAACTCCCTCCCTCAGCCCCTTAGCCTCACCATCTCCATCTTCAGATTCCACCTGAAGACCTTCCTCTTCCACTGTGCCTCGGGCTCCGCCATTGTTAAGAGCTCTGAGACACCGCCTGATGTGGAGGGTGTGATATAAATGCAAGTTGTTGTGCCCTTCATGTGAGTAGTGTCTTGGAATGCTTGAAAATTATCCACATCATATTTTTCATCTCATCCTAATTTGAACAGTCAGCGAGAAGAGTTGAGTTAAAGATGGAATCCAGTGCTTTTACATGCCGTTCCTCTGGGTATCAGGGTTTGTAGTCACCTCCGCATGTCTGTCAAGGTCAACCCCCAATGCATTCTTGGAGCAGAAAAATGTGTGCTGAAGGCAGTGTCTCGGAGACTGGAAGTTGTGTTTGATGTGAGAAACAAGCAGTGATTTCAACTGGAAACTTTCCTTTGCATTATTGAAAAATGTGAAATGTGTGAAACCCATTGTTACTAACTGATTTTGAGGTATGGTTTTAGAAGAAGCAACAACCCTCCACTCACTCCCCCACCCCCTCCCCCCACTCCCACCGGTGACCAATATTCTCTGGCTTGGCCAGTGAATGTTGCCTGCAGGAGACGTCAGGGACAAGGCTGATATCCTACATTCACTTGATGACGCAGACTGGTGTTAACTTCTAGCTAGACAGTGAACAGAAGCTGAATAGAAGCCTGAATTATTTTTATTTCCCTTCTACTGAGGCATCAAAACCAGCTACATCGCCTGAATTGCTGTCATAGCTTAGATCAGTTCACGGGGATCAGGTCTTTACGGTAATGCATGGCTCAGTACCAAATGGAACCCTTTTGGGAATCTGATTTCTGCTTTTCTGTTTCATAAAACCGTCTTGAAGATCAGCGCAGACTTTGTACTTTGTATGAACTTTGGTGCCTGAGTTCTGTTCTTTATTACTTCCTATATTGTACCATTCAGCAACTGAACCCTATTCACCCATTTGTGGCACCAGCTCTGCTACCCACACAATCAGCCTTTTCAACTTTCCTGGGATTTTTCACCATTCCATAGCTATTGAATTTCTTGTCAAATTCACAGTCCTAAATTTTAGGGATTTACTTCCACTGTGGTAGTTCAATAATCTGCGTCTGCCATACTGAGGATGTTAGCACTGGAAAAACACAGCCTTTTTAAAAAAAGAATTTGCCATCCGTCTGTCTTGCAGTTTTCACCTGCTTCATTGATGGGTGATATAATTTCTGTTTTCCCTTTTGAAAATGTCCAGATTCACTTGCTGTCTGAAGCTGATGTCTCCTGTTAGACAAACCTGCTGTAATATGCCAGCACCCTGTAAATACTATCGTTATGTCACTAATTTTGACTCATATCATAATACTAATAATAATCCTTGCATTTGATATAGCGCTTTTCATGTCTTCTAGATATCTCAAAGCGTACATTATGTCTGAACAAAATGCAAAATACAGAAATCGCTGGGAACACTCAGCAGATCAGGCAGCATCTATGGAGAAATTGAGTCAACGTTTCGGGTCCACGACCCTTCATCGGAACATTGAGTTTTGGCGAAGGATTGTGGATCCGAAACGATTACTCACTTTCCTTTCTCCATGTACACGAGGTCTGATGCAGATGAAACATGAAGCTGTATTGTGTTCTGTACATCAGCCTTCAAATCAGAATTGTGTTTTGTTATTCTTCTCTATCAAGTAGCTGTTGAAGCTTGTGAATCACATTATTGTGCTAATTTAATTACATGTTCTTGCCATCTACTAATATCTGTCCTTTTAGAAGATCTGCCTGGCTCCTCTTTCTTTCCTGGGTGAAATTTTGTATCAGTGCTTAAAATAAACAAGTAATACCTTTATATACTTGCACTGTCGGGTAACGTTTCAGTGCTTTACAGGATGGACCATGCAGGCCTTTGTGAATTGCAATCTCCAGTTTAAAATCTTTTTGAATGCTTTGAAGACTTAGCGATGCATTATATCTCTGGAGCACTGAGACCTGAGTTTGAATCTAGCCACACTGAGAGAAGAAAGCCATCACTCTCTGTCAGCTGTGAGGGCCATAGGTGAAATGAGTCTTAACCGAGGTCCTCGAGGATGCGGAACAGCATAAAATTGCCCATAGCTCTGCATGAATTAACACTAAATTGGCTCTCTGGCTCAGAGCCCCACAATAAGATAGCTGGTGTGGGAAATGGAAATTTTGTATTAGTTCAGTGGAGTGTGGGTTTCTAGTGCTGTATTTATACTGCACACTTGGTGGTGAAGTGCACTGATCTTGACAGTATTAATGGATGCTGAGGCAGCACTGCAGGCTCATTCATTGCACTATTCAGAAGAGCTGGTAGTGTATCAGGAAGAGGTGGTATCAGGTGTTATCAGGAATTACAAGTATGTGATTGATATATAAGGTATAAGTAACGTGGCTACAAATCACACTGGACGCTCACACCCACAGTCAGTTTAAAGTCTCCAGTGGATGTCATGGGAACATTCAACACTTTTTCTTAATAATATTGGAGTGTCAGCTGGCTCAACCCTCAGAACTCTTGCCTCAAATTAGAAGATTGTATATTCAAGCATCACGTCAAGACATTGAACTCATGGTCTAGCATTCAAGTATATTTCTGGGAGCATTTGCAGTGCTGCAGTGTTAGAGGTGCTATCTTCAGATGTAATGTTAAACAGATCCCCTCTGCTTATTCAGATGGATCATAAAGATCCAGTGGCACTCTTCATAAGTGATCCTTGAATCCTTGCCAAACATCCACCAGATAAAACTGACCCATCACAGGAAATCCTGTGAACAAGAACAGCAATGATAACATTAAATTTGTATAGTGTATTTCACGTCAAATGCTTTGAACCATCCTCCAGACATCACCATAACAAATGCAAGGATATTTTATTATTAAAGAGCCAATTATGCTATTTTGTGTGTACAGTGGAGGAGGATGGGGGATAGTATCAATCAAATCAAATCAAATCAATCAAAACTTACATTTATATAGCACCTTTCACATCCTGAGGACGTCCCAAGGCGCTATGCAGTCAGGTAGGGACAAGAGCAGGGGTGGAGGGGTCGGGGCAGAATGAAGAAGAGTAGCAAAATTGACTATATTTGTGGGCGAAACACTGCAGCCGAATTGCACACAGGGGGAAAAAGGGGGGTGGGGAATGGCAAGGGGAGGGGGGAAGGGGAAGGAGAGCAAGAAAGCCGACAGTATATTTGTGGGCGAAACGCGGCAGCCAAATTGCGCACAGTAGTGTCCCACAAACAGTCATGGAAATGGGGCCAGGGGAGAAAGGGGGAAAAGAGGGTAAGGGGGGGGAGAGGGAGGAAAAGGTGGGGTGGGTAGTCCTGGACAGACTCACGTGGACAGACTCACTTAGAGATAGCTGTGCAAGCCCGGTGACTTTCCTGAGCTGGTCCCTTCAGGTGATTGGTGCAGATATAAATATCTGGGATCAGTTGGTTCAGGACACCTCTGGCCGTGTCCACCAACCTGTTGGCGATCTGCGTATGCATGTAGCAGAGGTTGAACAAGGTAGGGCTGTACTGCACTACAGCTGGAGGGAAGCTTGTGGATGGGATGGAGCACAGAAAGGCCATTAACAATGATGTGTGCAAATTGGCTTGTTCATTCAACAACAAAATACATGCAGTCACACCACCTGCAGCACTTTGATGCATCTCAAAAACATGATAAGGCTCTATATCAAATGTAAGGATTATTATTATCATCTAACGTTATGCAAACCGAGTCATAGGGAGAAATTCTGTGTTGGCTCGTGATTTACTATTATTTATACTGCAATTTGGAGTGCTCCGAATTTTACAAATTGTTGAATCCAGTATTAATTTGGAAGCTGTTATTTTGCAGTTTGTTTAAAATAACTGACAGAAAATCAGCTTCAAAGTTAAGGCTGTATTTAAGAATTAGCTAAATTCTGGATGCAGTCACGTACCACATACTCATCTTGAATGTTTGCGCCTTGTATACACAGACTATACTCAGTTTCACACTATGTCAGTCAACAAAATTTGCAAGGAAATATTAGAAACTAATAGGTCACAAAAGAGGTTCAGGTGAATAAGGCCCTTCGTATTATTTGATCTCATCTTTCCAGAACTTCTGCCTTCCATCACAACATCAACCTGTTTCCTAAATGAGTCCACCATACTAGCCTTGATTCCAAGTCTCCCGCCCATGACATTGCACATCAACAATTGTATAGCTAAGTACTGCTGTGCCACTCATCTTTTAATCTTGTCCTAGTGCTTCAGACCATGATAATGGCAATGACAAGCCTTTAAATAACTTGTGTCGAGATAGGCAGAGAGCTGTGCAGTGTTAGAGATAACTTCTGAACCATTTTACAAACACCTAGCAACCACTGCTGCACATTCTCCAATTTAAATTCTACCCGTGTTTGCAAACTCCAGTCTGGTCGCATCTTTCTTTTTTGAAAAGATGTTACAAGGATAACACATTCTTGCCAACTTTATTTTTCCTGCAGAAGACATTTTATACACCAGAGAGGCTTAAATACAACCTGCTGCTAATCAGAGTGTGACTCTTTTTCCATGCTCTGTACCAGTGACAGATAAACAGTGAAGTGAATGTTCACTATCAACGCATGTCAGAACCAGGCATGGAGGTGGTGAGCAGGGATCACAAGTGACGTGACAGACCAGCCCATTTGAAGTGTATTCTTTGGAAGCTCTCAAAAGACTTTGTAGCTTCCAAGATATGCCTGTCTTTTGTTTTGTTTTAAAGGGTGCAATTATGATAGGGAGATTTTCACAGGATCTTCCTGTGCAGTGTAGTGCTCTGGGATTACATAATTCAACCTGGGGGTGAATCCCGCCCAGTGATAATTATAACTGCTTTTGACCATTGATTTTAGTGGATATGAGTATGGGGCATGGCTGTGTGTATGCTGGTTGTGTGTTGGATGGTGGAAAGGAAATGTGTGTTGAGTGTGTGTGTGTGACTGTGTTAGTGTTGAATATGTGTGTGATGTTTGTGTGTGTGTATGTATGTGAAAGGCATTATACAAATGTAATGTTGTTGCTTTTTATTGTTGTATGTGTACTCCCAGCTTGCTGACCTTCCCAACTCTTTCCCTCCACAAGGTGCAAATTATTCAGTACTCTGCAGCTTGTGTCCTCTCCCAAAACAACTGACTCCCCAGAGGATGAGTTCATGGTTCTCATCCTCACTTTTAAAGCCCTCCATGGTCTTGACCTCTCCACCCTGTTAAAACCTTACCAATCCACCTGCTCCCTCCTCTGGGCCACACCGGCCTGTTTCATGTCTCCGCCTTGCCCGTCCCACCATCGACGGTTGCACCTTCGGCCTTTCTGTTACCACTGTCTGGAACAGTGTCCCCGGAATCCCTCTCCTTGCACTACCTCTCCCTCCCCCACTCGCCTCCCGCTTCAAGTCTCATCTCAATACCTTCAATACCATCTCAATACCCCAGCTCGGGTGCAAACCCTTCGACTGTCCAGAGCCTTGGCAAATCCTCCTGATGCTATATAAATGCAATTTGCTATAGTTATGTATTTTTTGTGGGTGGGATAGAAATTCGGTGCAGGTATTCCTCGCTTAACGTCATAGTTTGTTTCTTGAACAGTGCGACTTTAAGCGAAACGATGTTAAGCAAACACATTTTTCTCATAGGAATGAATGTAGAAACTGGAGTTAGGTTCTTTTGGATGTTTTTCGTCACAATTTTCTAAAAAAAAACATACTCATTCACTGACTGCCTGCCCGGCTCATTCACTCGCTGCCGGTCTCACTCGCTGCCGGCTGGCTGGTTTCACTCACTGCTGTCTGGCTGGTTTCACTCGCTGCTGTCTGGCTGGTCTCATTCACTGCTGTCTGGCTGGTCTCACTCGCTGCCAACCCACCTCGTTCTCTCACTGCCGTCACTCTCTTGACAGGCAGGCTCTAGCGCCATCGGGTCCCCCTTTTCCACCTGCTGGCAAACAACGTAATAGTGAACGTTGTAACATTAAATTAATATATGTTCCCTATGTAGCAGTAATGTAATAATGAAAGAACTTTAATGGAGGCATCATTAAGCGGGGTTTACCTGTACAGTGTTTGTGTATGTGCAGTTTCAAATATGTGTTTGGTGTAGTGTGTGGACATGTATTTTTATGTGTGTGAGTGTTGGATGTAATGTGTATGTATGTGTTGAGTGTGATATGGATGTGCAAACTTGGCTTTATGTGAATGAGTGTTGGATGTGGTGTATGTGTTTGGTGTAGTATGTGTGTATGAGTGAGTGCATGTATGCATGTGTGTGTGAGTGCGTGTGTTTGGCAGTGTGTTTCCATTTTGGAGGATATTCCAAGTCCTGGTGCTGTAAGCATACATATGTTACTATACACAATCCATTTTGACTGAGCCATAACATATGATTTCTGCACATTGACTTATTGTGTTTGATTCCTAGCTTCTTTAGAGAATGAGGTTTGAATTGTTCACTAGAGTAAAGTATAGTTTGTAATAATAATAATAATCCTTGCATTTCATATAACGCTTTTTACGTCTTCTCGATGTCTCAAAGTGCTTCACACAATATATTGTACTATAAAGTGAATTGACTGTATATTTATGGGCGAATTTGATAAAGATCATCAGTGTTAGTTAACACATTACATACTATTTCCCTCCCCCACCCTTTCTCTCCCACTTTGCCCCATGCTCTATGATACCATTTTCTACCATACATAAAATAATGCACTAAGCTGCTACTGCACAGAGTCTGGGCTCCATTCATCATTGTCAACTTCAAATTTCCATTCATTTCAATTGGAAAGACGGCTGCTGAGTTTACAAAACTGAGAGCAGTTGTTTGGAGCAGAGGTCATGTTACAAGTCACTCAGGGCTTTTGCTCACCCACAGATGAAAAGTTTCTCAGAATACCAATTCCATGACCTTGGTATGTTGTTTACCAGTTAGCTGGACTATGAACTTACCACAATACTTCTTTATTTATATTTTACAAATCACACACACTATACCCACTACATACACTACATCCAAACATGTTCACGTAAACCCAAACTTGCACATAAATATCATACCCAACACATACATACACTATATCTAAATGTAGACATTGAGAAATAATAATAATAATCCTTGCATTTGATCCAGCACCTTATTACATATTTGCGATGTCTCAAAGCACTTCACAGAATATGCTGTAAAGTGAATTGACTATATTTTGTGGGCAAAACTCGGCAAACAATTGTGCACTCCTGCATCCCACAAACAGCTGTGGATTGAATGACTGTTTTTTAACGGATAATTACCCCCCTGGAAAAGAGATCTGCCAATCGACTAACAGATCGTGGCTTTTTATAGGGAAGGAAATTCGCAAAGATTCACAAAGAGAATAATTTCCCGTGAATCCTGCAGAGACCGGCCTGGCCAGCAATACCCAGCTGAAGCTCCACTCACACTCTGAATCTCCTGTTGGAAGCAGGGAGCTTCTTTAGTCTATAATCTTTAGTCTTCTATAGTCTATAAGTTTATTCAAGTCCAAAGGTATACCCAGTGTTTAGTGGGTTGGCCCCCACCAGACTGATTCGCTTTTTGCAAATCCTTAATAAGGAATCTACAAATTAAACTCCAATAAGAATATGGAACAAGAAAAGAGCTTTCAGATTATCAAGGCTATCCCATAATCTGCAGTTCCATACCAAGGCAGTTCATTTTGAAGGAGATAATCCACACATCATGAATTTCTTTTGTTGGGAACTCCACATATCATCACTCAGGGAAAATCTTCTAAAATCCTTGAGGCTTGTTAGCTTTAAACCAATATTCTCCAGTTAGGTCTGAGACAGATAGCCAGTTTAGCATCCATATCTGTGTCTCCCAGCATTTTAAACGGATTATTTTCCTCCTCAATTTTCCTTTCTCCTTTCTCAGGTTTGAAATAAATCCCACTTTATAAATTAAAGCAGTAAATCCCTGACTCTTATTTATTACTCCTCTCATCAATGTTTTTGAATTAATATCCACTTGAAGGAAGGACAGACACCTGTACAAATTATTCTAAATGAAGCTTCAATTGTGATATCTATATATATATATATGTATATATATCTATATGTTAGATTATTTTTTGGTCATGCATAAAATTCAGCTCTGTACAGTAATCAATTCACTTGTTGACAACAACATATTATGAGCTGGAAACCATCAAAGATCAATAATCAAACCCTAATAATTATTTTTGCCATCTTTACCAATGGATTCTTTGGATCGTGAGAAAATCTGACTGATGTTTTCGTGGGTGATTGCTTCTGTATAAACACAGTGAGAATATAAGTACTACTTCACCCCAAAATATACTGTCATTTCCCTTTACAATATATTCTGTGAATCATTGAGATATCTCAACAATATGATAAGGCACTATAACAAATGCAAGTATTATTGTTACAATATAATAATAATCCTTGCATTTGATATTGCGCTTTTCACGCCTTCTAGATGTCTCAAAGCGCTTCACAGAAAGTTAGTATTATACAGGTTTAAAATTGTAAAGGACAATTTCAGGACAGATACCAGGAAGTTTTTCTTTACTTCAAAGATGATCAATGACTGGAAGAGGCTGCCAGGGAAGGTGGTTGAGGCCAGGTTGATGGACTCATTTGAGAAACAGTTGATGCTGTGATTAGTGGACAGCAGGGAGGATGTTCTAGAAGAATATGATTAGATGTGCTGAAGGGTCTTCTTCATCCAAACTAATCTTGTAACCGCGCGACATTGTTTCTGTTTAATTAGTCAAGAGCTTCCTGCTTTGCCAATTATCTTCCTTCTACTGTGTTATTCACCTGCCCATATTGTGGCTGTACTATCAGCACGTTTGCTTTTAGAAGAACTGTTTTCTTATTTCCTAGTAGAGTGTGTAGTATAAAGAGCCGATAGCTCAGAGCAAATATGTGTTGATCTCTACTACTATCTGATGGTGGCATTTCACTTGAGCTTAATCTTGACCTGACTCTTCCCAGCAATTGTCACTGAAATACAATGAGGTGCTACAATAGAGCTATTTCTGCCTCCCCCACCCTTTATAGGTAACCACCATTTGTAGCTCCCCAGTTGCACCTTGCAATTCTCCTCAATGGGGTGTAATCCTGGGATTTTCAGAGTCTGTGTGGATCATTCTCACGTCGTGAGAATTCAACTCTGATTCATTGGAATAAAACTTTGTGTTTTGAACTTAACCAATTCTATAGTTTAGCAAACATTTAAGAGTATTAGAGTTCAAAATATAGCCTGTTAGTGTTTAAATATCTTAAAGTGCTTCACAGGCAATTGCTGTAAATTGTCAATCAATTTGTTCACAATAAAAATAGTGCACAATCATTAAGTAAATAACAAATTTTATCTGGCAAATTTTAACATATTAAATGAATAATGAATGCTGAATCATGAAATTTTTTAATGTTCCTCACAGGTAATCCTGATTCTCACCAAAATGTTCCATTCAGACATGGGGAAGGTTCTGGAAAGCTCGCTGTGGAGGTGAGTCATTGCTTTGTTTGCATTGTATACATATGTTATTCAGAATGTATGAACTTAAGAGCCAGAAGAATTGCTCGACAAAGAATGAAGGTAAGCTTAGGTGGGATGGGAGCTCAGTGTGACATCTGTCTGTATGTGAATTTTGATACTTAGGGCTTCCTAATTACTGTGCTAGTAAAACCACTGCTTACTGTAAAAGTCAAACATGGGGTGCGGAAGCATTCAGGATTTGCACTCCACATCATTATCCAATCAGTATCGCTGATGGAAATGATGTCTGCGGAATCATTGGGTGTGGTTAAGAGACTGCTTTGATGCCTAACAACAGTGACCGTCTGTGGCCACATAGACAATATACTGTACTGTATCAGAGGGCAGATGTGTCCGAATCTCTTCAGTATAGAAGGAGGAGGGGAGAAATTACTACGTGGATGGTGAATGTTTTGTTATGCTGAATTTACTTTGGAATCCTAAATACTGTTATATGGCCCCCTCTGAGAGGTCCCTTTTTGAAATGGTTTGTTGACTTGATTGTGAGGTGAACGTGGGATAAATAGGTTTGCAGGCTTATTCTTGGTGTTGAAGTGTTCCTGGGATGGATTGACTCCAGTCTTCCTCAGATTTTGACTGACCATATCTGTGAGGCTGTGGGATCCAGGGCTGCTGTGGATTAATATCCCATAAAACTGAAATTCTGATTAATTAGCCTAACAACAACAGCCTAACAACAACAACAAAAGAATAACAACAAAATTACACTTGTTTGGCGCCTTTCACAACGGGAGGACGTCCCAAGGCGCTGAACAGTTAGTTTGGAACATGAGCGGGGCGGGGGGAGGGAGGTTCGGGGTAGGGGGAAGGGGAAGGGGAAGGAGAGTAGGGGAGGGGGAAGAGTTAGAAGGGGAGCTGAAGGTAGGGTCAAAGAGGAAGATCTTGAGACTGGCTTTGAAGGAGGAAAGGGAAAAAACAAGGTGGAGGGATTGCGGATGGAGTTCCATAGTGTGGGAGCAGAGAGGCAGAAAGCCCGGCCACCGATGGTTGGGTGGTGTTCAGCGCCTTGGGATGTCCTCCCGACGTGAAAGGCGCTTTATAAGTTTAAGTTGTTGTTGTTGTTGTTGTTGGACGATGAGCAGGCCAGAGTCTGCTGAACGGAGGGGACAGGCAGGCTGATAGGGAGACAGCAGGTCAGAGAGATAGATAGGTGATGGGAAGGCCATGAATGGCCTTGAAAGTTAGGACGAGGATCTTGAATTCGATCCTCTGGGGAAGCCAGTGGAGACGGGCAAGGGTGGGAGTGATGTGGTCGCAGAGCCTGGTGCGGGAGAGTACATGAGCTGCAGAGTTTTGAATGATCTGCAGCCTGTGAAGGGAGGAGCTAGGAAGGCCGACGAGGACAGAGTTCCCGTAGTTGAGCCTGGAGGCGATAAATGCGTGAAAGAGAGTAAAAGTAAATAACAGATCAGACTGGAAGGCAAGGGGTTGTGTGCGAGACATTCATTATGTATTATGAATTAATACATTAATGTGCAACATATAATAAAATCTTTTACCTAAAGAAGACATGCTCTGAAACCGAATGAGGTTAGTCACTGGTGAACTGTACCTTTGAAATTCATTTCCACCTATTTGCTATTGAAAAGGAACACTGAGACATAATATAATAGCTTTAGGATTACTGCATTTATCAGGAAATGCAAGCATTTAGTGATTATAAAGCACAGAAAAGCCTCGATCCACGTCAGAAATATAGCACTTTTGAAAAGGTAAATATTTTGGAAGTCTACTATGAGACAATTGTGGAATTTTAACTTTAAGGAGCTAATTTTTATTTAAGAAGCCCTGTTTTATTATTATTATTATTATTTTAGTGTGAACAATTTGACTTGTTATTTAAATACATTTTCTTCCCTCAATTGTACTAAGCAAGTGATATGTTGTTCAGTGCAAATAAAGCAGCACAAAACTCCAGAGATGCAAAGTTGCTTTTATTTACATGTGCTGGTGGTGGACTTTCAAGCTGACATTAGGGTCCATTGTACTGAATGGTTCTTCTATTGGTTATATTGAGAACTGCCCTGATAGACCGCAACAGATAGGTTTAGCTCAGGTGGTGGTATGTTTATCTTAAAAGTATACAAAAATAGAACTTTTGAATCATAAAGCTGTGAGGCGTATTCCCCAAGAGACAAATGAACTTGGATTTAGAAAAAGGCTTAATGGAGGATAAATGGCTCATTGTGAAGTTGTGCTGGCTGTGAATGCTCAGTATTATTTTGACAAAGTACAGTGCCTTCAGAGCTGTTTGTGCGGATATCCACATCATATCCAGCTGGTCCAGCTCGAATCAGCTGTACTTTTTCAAGTCATTTCTGTTATGTTTGGTTGACAGACTGCACAATGATTCATTCAAATTGTTGTATTGGAAGTGAGTGAAGGTGTAAAGACTTGACACAAAGCTGTTAATGAGTTGTTGTGGTGCAGGACAGCTGATGTTATGCTGGATTTTTATTCAATTTGACATGTTCCTGTAATATCAGGAAATGACTGCACACAAGTAGGTTTGAGGCTTCCTTTTCTGGCTCATGGATTTAACCTGCAATGGCAACATCTGACAGCCAGCAGGTCACCAAAGCAGGACCAGAATCATATGGAGCAACTGGTCTACAAAGGATGACAAAGGAAGGAATGGTATATAGTGGTCCATTCAGCCTCTGAGTCAGAAGATAGGATGTTCAAACTCCACATTAGGACTTTGATAGGACTCACGTAGCCTTAGCTGGCAATCCAATGCAATGCTCAGGTGCGTTATGTTGTTGGAGATATTGTCCTTATCCACCAGCACTGTTCCCACCCCTCTAAAATCAGCTGTCATCACCCACAACCTGAAAAAACTTCCCTGGACCCATCCTTACCCTTGAGCTACTGCTCTATCTTTAACCTCCCATTCTTTTCTAAGGCTCTGGAACAAGTAGTTGCGTCTCAACTTTGCTCCTTTCTCTCTTCGAGCTCCTGCAATCCAGTTTCTGTGCTGCCCATGGCACGGAGGCAACCCTGGTCAAAGTCTCCAATGATATTCTAAACATCTCTGATCAGAACTCTCTCTGCCTCCTTGTCCCCCTTGACCTCTTGACCTCTCTGCTGCCTTTGACACTGTCGACCACTCCATTCTCCTACATTGCCTCTCCTCCCTACTCAATCTTCATGTACCTGCCCTAGCCTGGTTCAACTCCTATCTTTCTCACCATCTCTACTTTGTCACCACCACTGGCTTCTCCTCCAGCCCCCGCACTATCATCTTTGGTGTCCCACAGGACTCTGTTCTTGGCCCCCTACTTTTCAATCTACATGCTCCCCCTTGGCGACATCATCCAAAGAGATGGGGTCAACTTCCACGAGTTGACAAGGATGACACTCAAGTCTATCTTTTTGCCTCTTCCCTTGACTCCAGGACCACTGCTGTTCTGACAAACATCAAGTCCTGGATGAGTGCCAGCTTTCTACAGTTGAATGTAAAACGACTGTAGCCCTCCTGATCGGCTTTCACCTGCACCTTCACACATCAGGCACTGGCAGCAACAAACTCAATGGTTGCACTCTCCACCTCACCAAGCCAGTCAGGGATCTTGGTGTTTTGTTTGAACCTCAACTGTCTTTCCTCCCCCATATCCAAGCCATGACACGCTCTCCCTTCCATTACCTCTGCAACATTGCCTGACTCCGCCATTACCTCACCTCTTAGACCATGCCTTCATTACATCCAAGTTCAACTATGCCAATGCCGTACTTGTTGGTCTTCCCAATTCCTCCATAGGCTGCAGATCATCCAGAATTCTGCGACCCATGTCCTCTACCGCTCCAAGCTCCGTGACCCCCGACCCACTCACCCCACCATCGGCGGATGAGCCTTCAACCACTCTGCTCCTAACTTCGGGAATTCCATCCCACAATCCATCCACCTTGCCCCCTCCCTAGCCTTCTTCAAGTCCCGCCTCAAGACTCTCCTCTTTGAGGTTCCCCTTGGTCACCTCAAATCCACTCCTTTCTCTCCACCCTCCCCGATCCCAATCCCAACATGGGACTGAATCATTGCCTGTCCAGTGATTTGTGACAGTCTCCCAACATGAAAGGCGGTATAAACGTAATTCTGTTGTCCTTGTTGTTGTTCGGATGTAGGATTGCTCCTGGCAGGTTTTTGTACCCCTTGCCGAAGTGCCATCCTCTCCCCTTGGTACCACAGCAGACAATGGTTTTATGTGCCTGAGTGGCTTTTTGTTTTAGGCTTCTTGGAGGTGCCAACCCTATTTGGAAGAAAGTTAACTAAAGCCTCATCTTTGTGAACAGGTGGGTGTTAAAGATACCATGGCTGTGTTTGATAAGAGAAGATAGTTTCCCCTGGTTTTCAGGTCAACAAATCCCTTAAGTAAAATTGGTCACACACTTCCTGGCTATATGTGGAACAATATCAAATGCACGGATTATTAATACATTTATGAGTAGGTGGAATGTTGCCATATCCATTCACTGCAACCTCTGATTATTCACGACTGAGTCAGATCTCCTCAGCACTGCTCAGTTATCCTGCCTGTAGGGCACAATATAAATACAAGTTGTTGTTGCTTTAATGTTGTTTACCAAGGCAATTGGAGATCTAACTCCTATTTGGACCTTGGCTGATTTAGAGCTGAGAAAATTTTACAAGAGTTTGAAGCAGGTCTTCTTTTGAAGGCAAATACAATATAAAGGCAATGTTTGTGACAGTCACATTGGTTTATCGTTCCAGTGCTATTATCCTCTAGCACATCCTCAGGCTATCATCACAAATTAAACAAAAGTCCTATGAAATGAGGGCAACTTGGGAGCAGATACTTTAGTTTGACTCAACTAGTTGATTAAGTCTTAAAACTGCACATACGTTCCCCTGAACCTCCATCCTTTGCAGAGGTATATATGTACGTGGCACAAAAATCTAAAGAATTACACATCATAACATACATTGCAATGCAGCATTATAAAATATAATTGAAGAGGTAGCTGGAACCATGCTGTGAATTCAGATCCACCGGTCACCAAGTCAGTGCTGTTGAAATTTATTTCACATTGGATAATCACAGCTAGCGGAGAGAGAAGGCTTCATCCCATCAGCCCTGGATTGGATTGGCACCCAGAAGCTTGTTTTGAAAGGTCAGCACACTTAATCTATCACATCAGCCAGTCACTGCTTTATCCATTCAATAATTTGGTGCTGAATAAATCTGCTCATGTTTATTGAATGAGCTATGACTTCTGAGGAACTGTAACACTGAACAGACACGGTCCTATGGTTTAAGGTAGCATCTGTGCACACAGTGATAGCATTTAGCTGTACTGCTGCTCACTGGGGAGTGGTAATTGGCCTGTAACCTGTCTGTGGGCACCGCAAAAGGTTTTTACTGTGCTTCCACCATTGCCTCCAATGAAAGAACTTCTGAAGACAGGAGAAATTCTACTTGGGTCTCAATAGCATTATATACGAGTCCGGTTTTGTGGCATAGCGTAAGGCAATTGATGTGATCACTTTCATTATGAAACACCATAAAGTACACCTTGTGGTGTGAAGTAAATGGATTTGCATGATTAAACCAGCATGTTTACACGCTAAGACGTGCCAGGTATAATTAAGGTGGATGAGTTACTGGATGGTTAGAATTTTTTTTCGAAGATAATATTGGATCAATGTTACGATATTTCTTAACAGATTTTTTCATTAAGAAAATGGATTTCTAAATAATAGAATCTGAGGTAGGACCTCATTCCAATAACAAAGTAATTCACAAGGACTCGAGGGAAAAACAGAATGAGTTAGAACAGCAATAGCAAATTACATTTATATAGCACCTTTCATGTCAGAAGGACTTTGCCAAGACAGGAATACCGCCCAATTTAGCTTTGATTTCCTTTGCTTGTGAAATGTGGGACCCCCTCAAAGCCCAGTTATTTCTTCCTCGGTGTAGTACCTAATAATTGGACGTTGAGCGAGCAGTGAAGCCATTGTGATGTGCACTCTGTAACAGATCATTGCGCTCCTCTCTCTCCCCACCTCCCCTCCAACCCCCATCCCAAAGCTTTATACTACTCTGTCATACCTTCAATGAAACTGCCTTTGATCCTGAGCAGTTTCATCTGCCCGTGACTGGAATTGCCGTATGTTAGAATCATTTATAAGACATCCCGCAATCTGGAACTTTCGTTCTGGGTGGGATGCTGTTTTCAGATGTTTCCTTTGCAATCCCTCAGGACCCATGGAATTAGTTGTTGGGGGAGATCACAAAGGCTCAGTATCTCAAGCTGATAGTCTGAGAGAACAACTGCTGGACTTCTGCCCACAGATTTGTATGAAACTACACGTTACTTAGTCTTGACAGGGGAACAGTGGGAAAAATTGAGCTTGTTTTATAAAACGATCATTTGATATATTTAACTGTGAATTGGTACGTTACTTTCAGCACGGGCTGAAATTTAGTACAGGGCTGAATGTGGTAGTACTGTATATATTTGTTCCAGGTGTTTTGTTTTGAGAGGAATTCTCTGACTGAAAGGCAGAGGTAATGAGATAGGTTCAAAGTATGACTGAATTAGATAGGTATTCCTACCTCTGTTTGTCTTTGATTTTGGGCATACATTGTATCTATTGTGGTTTATATCACAACCGAAATCAAGAAATATTAAGGAGAGGAAAGGGATGGGGAGGAATTCAGAGAAGACATTCACATTCGAATAATCTTTGCATTTGAAATCGCACCTTATCACTTTGTTGAGACGTCTCAAAGCACTTTGCAGGATATCCTATATAGTACGATTGTGTGTATTTTGTGACTGAATTTGTCAACCTGGGCACAGCAATAATTCCACAAGTATCTATGAAGTGACCAATTTTACCTCAGAAAGACTTTGGGAGAAGGAGTTGTGTGATGCACCTAACAAAAAAGATCTGAGCTTCACTGGCAGACCTGAGGTTTTTTTATTCCGGCTGTAAGAAAGCAGGAAAAAAGCAGTGAAAGAAAGGATAGGCTGGAGAGTTTAGCCTCTGTGGCTGCCTGTATTTTTAGGAAATGTGGGAATAAAACTTTGCTTCTTGTATGTGGATGTTTCTGTTGGCGTTCAAACAGACAGTCATTGAGGGGCTGCCATTCATTTAACAATGAAGCACCATTTCTTTATGAAAGCTGGGCATTTGCCTGTCACTATCCACTGGCTGCAGATGCGGTTCCTGTCTGGTGTTGCTGCCACACATGCAGCTTAGCACATTCAGATAACCTCTCCCTCTGGAGTGGTAGAACTCTGCCTTGGTGTAGGCCACAACAGCTTCTTCCTTTCCCTCACAAAGTGCTGAATATCAAGAATGCTTGACATGGGCACCAAAGTTAGTGTTGTCTTTATCCTCACGATATCCAGCAGTGTTTGCCTCTGTTGCCCCCTTGTAACTTGATTGTACCTCGATCATTTTATGCTTTGGCCTCCTGCTACTAAATGACAGCTGGCACATGCTGAGGGAGCTTCACCATCAGGAGATAGAGAGATGTGGTCTGTCCTAATCTGCCTTAAACCTCTTGCTTATGCAATCTGTGGTTTTTATATAACCTTTGTGTCAAACTGCCTTGTCTTATCTACATATGGAAAACAAGCTGAGGTCTAATTTGTGGCATTTCTTAACAACTTTTTGTTATGAAGAAATGTGTAATTTTTGAATTGCTGCATGTGCTAAACTAAAGAATGAGTTTCTTCATTGGATTGGGTTTGTTCTGTTGGTACCTGTTTATGTTGTTGTTGTTGTTTACCTTCTGTGGAGACCAAGATTATTATTGACAACTTGCTGATGACAGCACAGCCAGCCTGGCTCAGTAACCGGGGGCAGGGAATCTTCTGGACAAGAAGCAGAAAAACTTGCCAGACAGTAGGTTGACAGCCAGGATTTGTTGTGTATAATTTATGTATTGTCATGTGTACTATTATTATAATAATGTATATCCTTTTTATTATTCTGTATATTCTCATAATAATAAAATCAGCAGACTCCAGCCTGCTCCACATCCACCACCTCACTTGCTCTGTCCAACCATTGGCATTTGGGCCTTCAGCTTCTCTGCCTCTCACTTCACCTTAGCCTCCTTCAAGGCACGTCTCAAGACTCTCCTCTTAAACTGTACCTTCGGTCACCCCATTACCCCTGCCCTCCCCTCCTAATCCCAACCCCTTGCTCAGGTCCAAATCCCTGATTGTCCAGTGCCTTATGACATCTTCCCGACTTGAAAGGTGTTTAATAGACATTTGTACATGTATTTGTATGTGCTTGCACATGTGGATGTGTGCTTTGCCTGTTTATTTCTGCCAACGTTCTTTTATTGGGGTTTTGGGAGTAGGATTCATCATCATAAGTTCATCAGTCTGCAACTGTTGACTTCCCATACATAAAAGATTTGCTGTGTCTCAATCAAACCTATTACTAGAAACTGCACATTTAATGTGAATCGCACTTCAATACAATCAGAGTTTCTGTTTTATGAAAACTCCCATATCTCAGGGAATATATATTATTTGTGTTGGATTTGGTTTTTCAATCTGGAAATGAATTAACACGGGCTCCACTAATCATTTAATGGTTAGATTTGATACTGCATTAAATGCTGAGCCCGAAATACGATACGTTAGGTGCATTATGAATGTGGGAACACATTGGCCCATGAGAAGATCTCTGAGGAGGATTAAGTTGGAAACAAAATGAGAAAAACCAACAGATGATCAACATTTTAAGGAGGGGGAGGAAGGAAAAGAAAGACATTGCTTTACATGTCCCAACGCTGATTAAGGCCTAACCCAAAGGTCAGAGAAAAATATTTTGACAACATCAACAAATTGTATTTGTATAGCTCATTTCACGTTGGGAGAACAAAGGTAGCAGGAATCAAAAAGTAGTGAAGATAGGGAATCATCTAATAGTTGGTTAAGCTTAACTGAAAGGTGCATTATGATTAGAGGATATACAAAGGGCAATAGAAAAGCAGATTGCAGGTAGCAGCAATGTTACAACATGGGTTAAATAGGTTTTGGGTGGTTAAGTACAAGTTTGGGAGAGACGTTACAGAAGGAATCTGTATGTATGAAATAGATTTTTCCTGTCATGTTTTTACAAATGGACAATTGTGGACCATTGATTTATTTTAGTTCAGGAAAATGCTGAACCCAAGTGAACATTATTTGAGCAAGTGTTGGAAAAGAACTCAAAGAACTGAATGTCAATGGCAACTCAACCAGCCAAATGAGATAGAACCCCCTGGATCCTTAAGGAACATGCAAGGATCTGGTTACTATATTTAGGAATACTGTAAACATTAGAGCTGTGCCTGAGGGTGTGAGGAGAGGAAATCTTACATTAATATTAATTCTTGTATTTGGTAGTGCCATATCATTTTATCTAAATGTTTCAAAGTGCTTCCCAGGATATAGTGTAACGTTAGGTGACTGTGTGATTTGTGGGCGAATGAGGCAGCCAATTTGCACACAGCAACGTCCCACAAACAGCTGTGGAGAGAGTGACCGATTTTATTTGAGGGAATAGTTGACCAGGACACTAGGGAAATTCCGTTTACTTTTCTTTTCAAATAGTGTTATGAGATTTTTAATATCCACCTGGAAAGGCAGAAGATAGTTTAATTTCTCATCCAAAGGACTGCACCTCCAGCATTGCATTGGAGTCAGCATACGGTGTCTTAAGTCCTGAAGTGGGGCATGGACCCCAAATCTCTGCCTCAGAGGCAAGAGCCTACTGAGCCATGTTGACACAATGTCTTGAAGTGATCCAAGCCTGGAAGTTAATGGAGTGGAGACAACACTGACGGTGTTCTGTGACGTTCTATTACTGCTCATTCAAAGAACACAGAGTTCACCTGTACTGCAGTTTAAATTTGGAACCAAAAGTAAATCCGCACTAATCCACTGTAGTTCGTTGAGGTGGTAATTAAATACATGTATGTGAATGAGGGCAGTCTGGTGGATAAACAGCGATGGAAATAGCGACAAACTCCAAACTACTACTGCTAAGTTCCATCAACAATAGGAAGAAAATAATGATAATGAAAAATCCTTTGTCCAGGAGCAAGAACTATCAAGATTATCACAGGGGTCTATTCTACATTACCTGCTGTGCTGTATATTCATACCTGTATTGGTGAAGTGCATTTCTATAATAGTCATGTGATCACCTATAAATCTCCTTATCACTCTAATTTTCTCCTTCACAAGACCTCTGCTCATCCACTCCGCTTGGCAAACTCAGGCTTGTTGTACATTCCCTATCTTCTCAGTGTCACTGTGAGCGGCCAAAACTTCAGATCATGCTGAGCTTTGGAACTGCCTCTGTCTACTCTCCATCTCATCCCATCTCTATCCATCTTAAAACCTATCTCTTTGTTTTGATGTGGTGACTCCTACAAATGAGGATGGTTCTCTCAGATTATGATGGGGAATACAAAGTGTAGGAGGAGCATTTTGCACATTTGCATTCAATCAGTTATTCATTCATGCTAACCAAATTATATGAAAACAGCTTGCTCAGTGAGCGGAAAATGAGCCAGCCAGACAAAGAACCAAAGCCACAGAAATGGAGCAATCAAAATAAAATTGCAAACATTTCCACACTTCCTGCTGATGATTTTCTTCGGATGAGATGTTTAAACTGAGTCCAGGTGGATATTAAAGATCTCATGGCACTGTTCAAAAAGAGATGGGAATTTTTCCAACCTACTGTGACCAGTTGCCCAGATACAATTGTTCATTCACTTCATGGCTGTTTGTGTGATATTGTCTGCAAATTGGCTGCTGTGCTCTCCTACAAATACAGTTACTCCACTTTGTATTATATACTGTGAAGCACTTTGAAATGTCCTACCATTCTGAAAGGTGTTATATCACATGTTCAGATTTTTAAAAACATATATATTTTGGGGTCTAAAATGCAACAGGATTCAGAAATAGTTTGTCAATACTGAATTTGTACCAGTAACCAGATGCGTGTCATGACGATCCACAGAAACTTTGCTTTGACATGATCTCTTTCCTCGGGTCTGTGTGAGACCCATTAAACGGGATTCAATATAAAAATAAAACCTTTGCCAATTCTATTGCAAGAATACAGTTTTCGACCCTAGGGTAGTTTCAGTCATGACCTTTATAGAAAACCAAATAAATGTACTTATAGGAGCTCTTCTAGCCAGGGTAGGTTTTGCCTGCCTCATATTAAATAAAAGGAAACAGCAATGTGACCACATAGATGAAAGGTCATGCCCGATAAGTAACCAGAATTACACTCACACTAAAAAAATTGTGTACAGCGGGGATGCAGAAGGGTGTTGAAGGGACCATGTAGTTGACTGCTGTGCACACTGCCCGTAACAGTAAGCAGCTTATCTTTTTTGAAGTGTTCAGCACGGCTCGTAAAATTTATGAATGCAAAAGAATACGACCACTATGAGTAAAAAAAAGCGTTCAAATTGTCGAGGTGAGGCAGGCTGTCCCTAGAAGGCTTTTTGATGAACTCATTAGAAATCTAGCTGAGGATTTGGTAATAAAATGCTGGAGTGAAATAATTTAAGTACAATTGAATTCTACTTTTCCCGAATATATACATACGCACATACTATAAAGGGATGTATAAAGGTGAACAATTTGTCTTGTTTTATGGTATCTCGCTCCTGTGGTATCTGCTTTGTAGTAGTTGCTTCATTATTTCATTAGTTCGTCCATCATTCTCTGTACCGTCCCTGTAATGGGAGGACAGCTAGGACACCTGCTTTAGCAATTCGATAGTAAAGAACATGTTCAGCTTGGCTTAGTGGGTAACACTCTTGAGTGTGAATGTTATGGGTTCAATTCCAATGTTGCACAATCCAGTGCAGTGCTGGGGCATGCTAAGGTGGAGGTTTTAATCTTTGGATGAGACATTAACCTGAGGTCCCGTCTACCCGTTTAGTTGGATTTTAAAAATCCTGCTCAAAGTGAATGGATATTATCTTGGTGTCCTGGTCAACAATCCCCCAAAATAATATTGGTCATTCACTTCATAACGTTTTGGGGGTATTGCAGTGTGCAAATTAGCTGCTAGGTTTATCTACAAATACATCATCACTACCCTGTAAATTCTGGGAAGCACTTTCTAAAATGCAAGGCTTTATATCACTTGCATGGATTGTGATTTTATTTTTGTTTCCATTTTTAAAGAGCCATATATCAATAAAACATTTTACAAGTCATTATTGTTAAGTGTAATGACTGTTTTTGTAGGCAGACACAAAGGTCATTTTGCTCAGGTGCCCACCGACAGCTATGAAATGAACAGCCAATTTATCTGAAGGAATTGTTGGTTTGGAAAAATACCAGGAGAAAGTCCCTGTCTTTGTAAATCGTGTTATGATATTTTTAATGATCAAACAAATGGACCTTGGGTTAATACTTCTCAACTGCAGCTTGGTACGTCTTGCAATGTGGCTCTGCTCACCCGATCCTGTGCTGGAGTCATTCCCTCTTCCCAGTGGCACTGTGCATGATTTGGAATGGTGACAGGCCAACTGAAGCCTATGCTGATTCAAGCGTTAAGCTACAAAGTAGCCTTCTGCTGGAGTGGTAGGCCACCAGTCAATGGCATCTGTTGTTCACCAAATAACATCTGTGGCTTTGACCTTTTCCTGAACCTGAGGAGATCTACAGTAGCATTTTTGTCTCTTGCCTTCCCGCAAAAGGCTCATGAGATTCATATTCCACCCCCCGCCCCAGTACTGTACTGTCCAATTGTAGAATTGTTCAGAGGTTCCTGTGTGTGACTAAACTGTGGTTAGAGGAGATCTGTTCCACTCCATTGAAATGATTTTAGTAAGAAAGACATAAAATACTTCCTGAGATGATTTACAACTGAGATCATTTTTATATAGTTCACTGTTATCTCGTAGTAATGGAAACCGCTCTCCCATGCCTCTCTCTCCCACATCAATAAATTATCTTAAATCTTTTTCTTCCCGTTTCGTCTCCTGAAAGTGTTTGGCTCCTTATTTGCCTACCTCACTCAAGTGTTCTTCGTGCGTGACTCTTGAAAGTTTCACATTAGGAGGATGTCTCAAAGCACTTGACAGAATATCCTGTAAAATATTGTGACTGTATTTGTCGGTGTATGTGGTATCCAATTTGTGCACAGAAATGCTCCACAAATGGCTATGAAAATGAATGACCAATTTTACCTGGGGGATTGTTGACCAGGAAATAAGGAGAGACTCCCTTCTGTTTTTGAAAAGTAACGCAGGATCTTTCAAATCAAACTAGATTGGGACCTTGGTTGTTGTCTTATCCAAAGGACAGCACCTCTAACAGTGCGGTGATCCAGCAGCTCTGTCCTGGAATGTCAGCCTAGATTGGTGAGCACAAAGTCCCCACAAAATACACCATCAATTCACATTAGTGCATTCTGCGAAGCACTTTGAGACATCTCACCAGTGTTAAAGTTCTATATCAAATGTAAGGATCATTCAGGGGATTGGGACGTCCTCCTGACATGAAAGGCTCTATACAAAATTTATTTTGTTTTTGTTGTATTCAAAAGCGAGTCCAAATCTCTGACTGTCCAGCACCTTGGGATGTTCTCTTGACATGAAACGTTCCATACAAATGTAATTTCAATACTAAACCTTTCCATCCCCACATTGTATTGTGAGAGTGCTACTAAATGAGCAAGACTGATTCTCATGAAAGTGGGGTTCAGGCTGCAATTGATTTGTAGGAGAGGGGAAGGGTGTCAGAACCAAGCCTGATCTGTCCTCACCCTGTACCCAACCTTCCAGCAAAGGTTGATGGATGCCGATCAGTATCATGAATGATTTTTTTTTCCTTCCGAACTCAGGTCACTGCTGACGATTGTAATAACTCCCATTATTGCTTCTGCTGAAAACAACCAAATGAACATATGCAGTGTTGCAGTCAGCATGGCTTAGTTATTGACTGGATTAACCTGCTGAGCTGTGGTGGGAGGTCATCCATGGAGATGTTTGACAGCCTCTGACTTATGATGCCCAGAATGCCAATTGTATGAAACAATTATATTTTATCTGCATGCTTAAGCGAGAGTTCTGGTTCTATTAATTGTCAAACGTTTCTGAATTTAGGTCCTGGGGATTAAACAAATTGTCAAACTAAATGACAGATTCCTATTCTGCAGAATTTGCTCTCATTTGAGGGACTGTCCCATGAGAAATAAAGGAAAATACTCTGGCTCCCATTAATGATGCCTTCCATTCACCTAGTAGACTTTGAAACGCAGTTGGATAGCAGAGAGATCCAGCTGTTTGTGACATTGACTGACTGATCTCACAATGGACCTCACCACAAAGCCCCTGAAGCTGGCTGAAGGAAATTCATTGTTGAAGATTCTGCCAGTATAAAATGTACCATTCATGCACATGTCTTCATGAAAAAGAAGGTGTCATTCAATATCAATTATTGTCTATATTATCATGTGTCAGCCTGCCTCAGTTAGTCACACACTCACATCTAAGTTAGAAGTTGTGGTTTGAAGTCTTGGGTACTTAGATCTCATACAGTGCAAACTTACACTCCAAGCATCGATGGTGTACTATACTGTTGGAGGTGGTGTCCTTCAGATGCGATATTAAACCGAGGCCTCATCTCCCTGTTTAGGTGGATGTTCAAGATCCCAGAGTACTGTTCAAAAAGAGAAGGGAGCTTCTTCTGATGTTCTGGGCAATAATCTCACCAAATAAAATTGTTGTTCACTTCATGGCTGTTGGTGGGACATTGCTGTGTCCTAAACTGACTGTTATATTCACCTACAAGTACAGTTACTTCATTTAGTTTACGGTACAAAGGAAGCACTTTGTAAAGGCCTCCTGACATGAAAGGTGCAACATCAAATATAACGATTATTATTATACTACCAGCAGAAACTAGGCCACTGTCCTGAATTCGTGACTGGCAATGTTGAGTACTACACTAATGCAGGTAGACCCCGTTTTACTAAGGCCCGGTTAACAAAAGTTCACTATAACGAGGGTTTCTATTTGTACCACTTATCCGCTTAACAAAGGCTGCGTTCGCTATAACGAATGTTTACGCACACTTTAAATCTCGTGAGCTTCTCGTGCGCAGCTTCTCATGGATAGCGTCTCTCCGGTTGCCCCAACAACACACGCTCAGTCTTTAGCGCGCCACAGTTAAGCAGTGTACTGTAGCCCCTCCCATATGGGAGGAGCTTAAGTGGCAGGATGCTTCGTGGCTTCAATTATAGTAAGTGGAGGACTGTTTGTATTTTATTGTTTATTGTTGTATTTACTAACATTTTAATATTTTATTGTTGTATTTAAAGTTGTGTAGCCTTTAATAGCAGTTATATCTACCTTAGGCCTTCGCAAGTACAGGTTGAGCATCCTGAATTTGGGCCCATAGCCAAGCCCAGGTTCGGGTATTTCCGGACTTCGGAATGCCAGAAGCGCATCAAGAGTCTGGAAATGCCTGAGCTCAGGTTGTGATATTTCAGTGTGGTGACTGTGAAGAACTGGCCTGGAGCAGGTAGGATTGGTGTTTTTATTCTTGCAATTTTTGTCACATTCCAGAACTCTGGATTTTGGAGTACACCGAACCTGTATGTTTGAATGTGTACAACCTGTACACCGAAAATGTTAGTGCTAGGAACCGCTAGGAACTAAACTGATTTTAGTGGGGATGCTCGGGTCGGGGAGGCCTTTTGGATGCTGCCAAATGCAGTAATACAGTAATATAGTTAAACTCTAGCTTAACAAAATTTTCGCTTAACGGAGGGTTTTAAAGTTCCTAAACTCTTTGTTAAGCGGGGTCTACCTATACTGCATTGGACTATGAGCTCAAATTTCAGCATGGGGCTTGAACCCATGACTCAGAAGCGAAAGTGCTACCAATTGAGCAAGGCTGATTCTTGTTGCCCAACGTTCCCAGCCTTTTTGCTGAGAAGTTTTTTTTTAAATTGTTAACAGACTACTCTGGGGTCCTCCAAGCCTTGGCTTGAACCAACCTTTGCCCAATACTAATGTGTTTTGACGAAGGGTCGTGCCAAAAGATTGACTCACTTTTCCTTTTACCATAGATGCTGCCTGACCTGCTGAGTGTTCCCAGCGATTTCTGTTTTTGTTTCAGATTTCCAGCATCTGCAGTATTGTGCATTTATGTTTGCCTAATATTTTCTGGAATTAGGTACGATAGATGCATCCCTCCATTCCACCAATCTATCTGGATTTTCCATGTGTTTGTGGGATTCATGTAAATCTTAACTTGATTTGGATACTCCGAACATTAATCAGAGATTCGGAGGTTAAGCACTCCGAGACACGTCTGGCATGAAGGGCCATATAAACTTGTTGTCGATGATACTCTTAATCATGATATTGGGTTTCCGCATGTGTTAGACCCAGCTGAAACCACTAAACATAAAATGGGGTATAGGAGGATGTATGAGGATCAATAAAATTTAAAAAGCAGAAAAATAAAATTGTTTTCCAAATAAATCATTGTTTTCCACTATTATCTTCCTGATGTGCAAAATTTCCCATAGGTTGAATTAATTATTTTTCTACATTCAGACTTAATTTGCGTATGTTTTTCACAATCTTAAATGGCAAGGCATTGTTCCTAGGTTAGGAGAATAATAAATTCTGAGCTTCTGAAATGTCCCAAGAATGATTAGTTAATCCACTCATTGTAAATCCACAGTTGATTAACATTTGTCCCTTTCTTGCCCTTATGGAAAATATGATCAATGCAATCAGTCAGAGAGGTTTAGTATTGACATTACAATAAGTTGCTTGTCCTCAAGATATCGTTCTTACTACTATAGCTCTCTTCATCTATTGTACCTTTTGTTCTGAAGCATTTCTGCTTTGGGTTAATCTATCTAACATCCACAGTGGTTTCATCCTGATGAAAATGCGATACAAAATATAGGCATTATTCAGGATGCTACATAATGAAGATTAACGGAGTGATTAAATCCAAACGGAAGATTGAGGTGGTTAGTACAGGGCGCAGATAGCCATGAAGCTGTGACTGATGAGATAAGGGATTACAGCAGCTGGCTGACCCAGATGTCTTAGTTTTCTGTCAAATTGGTAAACAGGCACATGGGTCACAAATGGATAGGACTAGTTAACGCAAGGGCAGATTAACACGGTTTGTAGCTGAAGTCTTTGTTGGAATTTGATTATGGCTGGCAATTATTCCTTTGTGTAATGCCAATAAATTTACATCATCCTCTCCTATTCCAACTGGCAAACAGCCCCGATACTGCAACAGCCGCTCATATGAGCCAGCACCTATCGCCAGCAGGACTGAAGTGTCCCCGTGTCAGTGTCCATCCCCAAATAGATTTGTCAGTGTTCACTAAATATCTCTTAAGTTATAGTTGCATGCATTCCAAGACTGCAGACTGTACAATTGAGCAGTTTATGCCAAGTGTGAAATTTAGCAAGATTGAAGGGATTCTCTTTGCCAGTCTTTTCACCTTTCTTCCTTGGAACTCTTCATATTGTAGCTAATTCTGAGATTGTCATGTCCAGTTGGTGACAAAGGATCAGAGCTAACTAATTGGAGAGTTTGGTGCCTGCAACCCATCTTAAAATTCAGCAACCTCACGATACCCCCATGCCTTTATCAATCTGAGGACAGCCATGTGGCCTTCGCCTCCTGCTCTCTGACTCAAGACTAAGGCAGGTCTCCACCTTTCACATACCCTGGAAAGATAGCGATGGGTGGGTGTTAAGTTTCTTAAGAAGATTCATAGAGCCCAAGGTCCTTGTTCTTACTACAGTAAAAATAATTGCATTTGGTATTGTGACTTTCATGTTGGGAGGACGTCTCAATGTCAGGATATACTGTAAAATGGAGTGACTGTGTATTTTGTAGGTTTGATTATAATGCAGGTGCCCTGTGGACCTACGGGTGGCTTCCTGCTCTGCACAGAAAGTGATCATGAACAACCTATGCAGTGTTTTTTGAAATGGGATTCACGTACAAAATCTCAGCATTGTTACGGGGAATTCCTGCCAGTCTGGCAGAGCTAAGTCGTGGGATCGCTGCCCCAAAAACAAGCTGTGTGAAGCTCTTTGACATACCCTACCAATGTGAAAGGCATTGAAACACCCACCTCCCTCCTTTCACTTGCTCACCATCCAACTTCATCGCTATGAAGTGTTCCGAGACATTATCCGAAGAGTGGGCCACTATATAAGTCCAAGTTGTTGTTGTTACTGTTGTTACTGACCTTGTCACCTTGTACTGATCATGATATCGGAGAAGGAGAACTGTTAATTTCTCACCGACATGTACTAGAAGAACATTGTGATTGTCCTCAGCTTCTCATTATGTGGTTCAGTGCTACACATTGTAGGATTGACACAGATACAGTTTTTTTGCTTCAGTAACCACTACAGACTATTGCGCTGTACTCATTCAATGTACTCATCTCAATACGGCATATTCTGTCTCATTCCTTTCAATACATTTGAATTCAGTTACCAATTAGATTAATTTTATAAGTTAAATGACAGTGGTATCATTGAAAGCCAGGAACTCTGCAGTTCAAGCGACATTTGTGCTGCACAAATGATTGTCATGCCTCAGGCTAGAGCTTTGCAAACTACATGTATTATGATTTTTTAAGCATTATAGTGTTTGAATTTATGCAATCACAAATGAGGTTTCAGATGAAGAAGGCCCTTTGGCCCCTTTGAATTCCTCCTTCCGGTATACCCAACCTACCATTTTTCCATCACAGGATCAAGCAATTTAAAAGAAAAAGTAGTTCAGTGTCCTTCCCTCAACCACACTTCCTGGTAACAAGAAGTTCCAGTAGTTAAAAAAATTCTTCCTTGTGTCTGTTCTGAAATTGCCCTGAGCTAATGCCAGCAAAAACAACAAAAACAACTTGCATTTATATAGTACCCTTCATGCCGGGTGGTGTCTTAGAATGCGTAAACAACCATTAAGTAAAAGTTCACTGCAATGATGAAAATTAACTCTTTCAGTCTTTGATATTACCAATGTGTGTACCTTTGCAAATAATAATAATAGTAATCCTTGCATTTGATATAGTGCTTTTCATGTCTTCTAGATGTCTCAAAGCACTTTACAGAATATACTGTACAGAATATACTGTAAAGTGATTTGACCGTATATTTGTGAGTGAACATGGCAGCCAATTCCACACAGCAGTGTCCTACAATGAGTCGTGGATTGAATTCACTCATTTATTATTTTTTTGGTGGGGGGATTATTTTCAAGCATGTGGAGTAAGAAAACTGCCTGGAATTGAACCCAGGTTTCTCGTTTGTAGTATTCTAACCACTGAGCTATAGGACTCCACCTCCAAGAGCAGTTTCCAATTGTTTGTGTAAATATTTATTTTCCTCTGGTTTTTCTGATGAGGAAGGGTGAAATCTGCACTTTACTGGCTGGAAAATATCATTTTACCCATCAGACGAACTTTTAGCTGGGCCTGGGAGAGATTGGAACAAAAACTCAGAATTTAGATAAATTCTTTGATCCTTGAATTCAGCTAAAGGCGAATTCAATGTTGTACTAATGCAAAGATTCTGAGCAATTGCAAATCTGAAAGACTGCATGAGACATTTTGGATCTTCGTGGGAACCAAACTTTTGTCTCCCTGATGGACCATTTTGCTCTCTGGCCTTTTGCTTTCCTGATTCTGCCTGCTTTTAGATATCGCAAATTATACTGGCTCAATATTCACAAATAGAAGTCACAGTGAATACACAAATGGGTTTTGATCATATCACACATTGACTGAGGCAAGTTGCAACACCCTTGACTGCCTGAGATCAGCTAACTCGGGGATCCTTTATTTTGTGACCTTAATTTACAACGTCAAAAACTAAACTGTTACAATTCATTTACATTTAAGTTTTCAAAAAACAACAGATATTAGACACGCTAATTAATTTATCCTCAACCCATGAGTTTAGCTTTTAATCAAGAATAATGAGTAATACCCTGTCTCAAAGGGCACTAATGGTTAGTGCTCTGGCTTTTCTTGCAATTTTGTAACAGATTGATGAAAATACTTGCACACTACACAAACTAAACTGGGAATATGATCCCTATTAATGGATCAAGTAATAATGAAAGCCTTATGGTTTGTGGTTTTCCACAATAAACAGACTAAAGTGATAGTGTAATAGAGTACTGTACTATAATAACAACAAATATTTCTTGCATTTGACATAATGCCTTTTCACAATGATGAAAACGTTTCAAAATACTTACTGTATTTAATGTAAGATGTAGCAATTGTGTTTTGAACTCACAATTTAGATTGACACTCCAATGTGGTGCTGGGGGGGTTTGCTGCCATTGGGAGAGGTGCCATCTTTCGGATGAGACATTAAGCTAAGGCCCTGTTTGCCTGCTCAGGTGGATCTCAAAGCACTATTTGGAAAGAGAAGGGAGTTTCTTCCATGTTCTGGCTGCAAATCCTCCAAATAAATTCCCACTCACTCACTTTCATAGACATTCCTGTGCAAACAATGGCTACTGGATTTCACTAAAAATAAAGTCACTAAACTTCATACTAAAATTCTGTGAGGAACTTTGACATCTCAACAACATGGTAGGCGCTAGGGTCCGGCGATATATCGATATATCGCTAAAACCCGATATAATTTTCATATCGATACTCCGATATAGGCATTTCAAAAATATCGATATATCGAAAAATCAATATATCGAGGTTAAAAAATCGGAATGCGCGCACACTGAACTACAAGACCCAGAATACTCATCTCTATACATAATGCACAGACCGAGGTGCAAAGCCGCCATATTGTATTCATAGTCCTAGAATACAATATACAGGTATGCAAGGGTGGGGGGGGGGGGGGGGGGGGGGGGATAGAAGGCAGAGGGGAGGGGGAGAGAGATGGCTGGGTGGTGTGGGGGGGGAGAGAGACGGTTGGGGGTTTGGGGGGGAGAGAGACGGCTGGGGGGAGGTGGGGGGGAGAGACAGACGGCAGCGGGGGAGGGAGAGAGAGATGGCTGGGGAGCATGGTGGGGTAGAGGGACGGCGGGGGGGTGGAGGGAGAGAGACGGCGGTGGGGGGGGGGGGAGAGATGGGGTGGACGTGATAATATACAGATAGATAGAGATGGGGGGATGTGAGAGAGACACAGACAGAAAAACACAGAGATGGAGAGAGTGAGAAACACAGAGAGAGAAAGATATTTACCTCCCGAGGAGATAGGCCCCGAATGCGCGCGCACTCGGAATGCGCGCGCCACGCACGCATACGCAGTACAAAACCCCCGAAAATATCGATATTTTGGTATATCTCGATATGAGCCCATCGATATATCTAAATCGGAAAACCTGTACCTTTTAGGTACTCCATTAATATCTCCTTTGTAGGAATTCCTCATGTCTGTCGTCTCTGCGGGGAAGGTAGGCAGGAGGAAGTCTATCCTTTTCGCACCTTGGTTGTCCACCCCCTCCAATCCGATGATTGTGAAAAATAGTGAAAAGGTATGGCATCAGAGTTAAAAACTGACAAATTCTAATCAAATAGTGGAACAAACTGAGCAGTCTCCACCTGTTCTTGCTTTACCAATTTCACTGACATTTTGGCTCTAGTCTGAGTGGAAATGAGCTATAACTGTGTGTTTCTTTGGTAATGTATTCACAGCCTCAAAATGACAGAGCTCTCCCTGTAATTAGGTGATGGATAAGGGCAGTACTATAATGGGAATTAATGAGTGTCCATCCAGGAGCAGACCAGCAAAACAGTGTCTGTGACAGCAACTGTGAAATTAATATGTTAAGCAGCCACCAGGCTCCATCATTAAAAGGGCAATTTCTGAAAGCAGATGGCAATGTGCATTTTGGAATGAAGTTGTTTTCTTTGACTAGAGGTAGCAAACCCTCTAGAACGTGGGTGTTCTGAGATTGGTAAAGAAGCATGTGAGAAACATGTTATTGCTATCCAGGAAGAAAAAAGTGAATGGGTTTAAAAATGTGGTGTTTTCTCAGTTTCCTTTTGTGTCTTTGGAGACAAACAATATTATGGGAAATTCACTCAGAGGTGTGTGTTAAATGGACACATTTTTGATAAATGTAATACTATTTGCCTATAAATACTGTTGTAAAGACATTGCATTTTACAATAAAATCCCTGTGAAGCACTTTGGGATGTTTCGACAACATAATAAGGCAAATAATATCAACTTATCAACTGGAAGGATTACTGTTATTATTGTTGATCGTTGGTGCATTGTCACCAACAATTGTCTTTAGCCCTCTTTCAATGTGTTTTGTCTCTCTGGGTCTCTTCCACCTCTCTCTCTCTCTCTCTCTCACTCACTCACTTCATTCTCTCTCTCTTACCTCTCTTCTACTTCTGCTAATTTAAAAAGATACCTACTTTTATTACTAAAATATGCATCGATAAATTAGGTGTTTTTTCATGAGGATATTAATTAAACCATTGGCAGCAATGACAAGTTTTGTACTCAAGTCAATAAATGTCAACTTGTTTAACAATAATTTCTGCAATGTGATAATTAGCTCCACTGTCATTTCCAGGTGCAAATACATACTAATAATCATCGCATTTGCAACAGTTTCTTTCATATTCGGAGGATAATAATAATAACAATAATAAAATTTGCATTTATTATACTGTAAAGTGGCTTGATAGTGGAGTTCTGTAGCTCAGTGGTTAGAGCACTCGCCTTACAAGCGTGTGATCTGTGTTTGAACGCAGGTCAGGGCGAAACCTTGGGCAAGTTTCCTTACTCCATATGCCTAATAATAATTCCTCAAAAAAATGATTTAAAAAATTGGTCATTTAAATCCACGACTGTTTATGGGACACGGTGGTGCATATTTGGCTGCCACTTTTTTGCCAATAAATATACATTCAATTCACTTTACGGTATATTCTGTGAAGCGCTTTGATACGTCTAGAAGATGTGAAAAGCGCTATATCAAATACAAGGATTATTATTATTACATTTTGTAGGTGAAACGAGGCAGGCATTTACACAGCAATATCCTACAATGATTTCTCAACGCGCTTTATAGGATATCTGCTAAGTGGAGTGACTGTATTTGACAAGTGAATTAATTATATAAAAGGACTGTATTAATGAATAAAATATCCTACCCTTTCCACACCACCATCAGTGGCTGAGCCTACGGTCTTTACGTCTCCAACCTCTGGAACCTACCCCCTCTATACCTCCACATTGGCCCCTTTCTGTCTCTCCAAATTCCCAAATTCACCTCAAAACTCCACTTATGGTCATCTACCTCACCCCTGCACTGCTAGGTGCCCAATCGCACCACTGTGAAATACTGTGAGACTTTATTCCATGCTGTTTCATAAAAAGATTGACAATTGAAGGTATGACCCAATATTGAGGCCTATTTGAACACCACATCCCCAAAGCATTTATAAGGTTGACCTATGGCACAAGGACAGTTGGTGCTTTGTAAAAGCAAGTAAATGACTCCATGTTACTGCCTTGGAGATAGCGTCAAGGGACATTCTTTGCATTTTACCTCATGCTGTGTCCGTAACATGAGTACAAGAAATTTAAACTTTGCCTCTTGGATTGCAAACATTGATGGAATAACATAGTACAATACTTTCAAAAGCTTCTGTGTTCAGAAGCTGTGTTCAGTAATGGGTTTACGAGAAGTTTTGCTGACAAATGAAGCACATAGCTATAAGGATTGGTAGCTATCCTCGGGTCATGTCTGTCTACATAGAAGGCTGAGCAATAATGCTATTTCCTTTCTAACAAAGCAGCATGCAGTGATGGATAAACCATATGCACTGCGATTTCCTGAGACAAGCAAAGCATTGACATGATTTTAGGCAGGAACGATGGATGTGTTTCGAACCTGCCCTATTTGAACATCAAATGAGATTAGTAATGCTGCCAACAAAGCAGATACGTTAGCTCTCTAACCTTTTGAAAAGAGAAAGGAATGAGTCTTCAGGGACTTTCAAATCACAAGAAACTGTGCTCAAATGATCAAGAATTTGCAAAAGTAGCTTCAAATCCCAGGTAGCCATAATCGACTATGTAAGATGTCTAGTTCCTCATACGGATGAAATTAATCTGAATACCATTGAATGCTTTCACTAGTTACACTTCTGACCAAAGTGCTGGTAGCTTTGGTTAGTTCCCATGTGCACCTCACTGAGCTATTTTAGTAAGGATTGAAAATACTTATGGAGGGAGTAACCCCAATGGTGCAATGAATATAGTTGTAGATTATGGACCAGGAACTCACAGGTTTGAAACCTTGTCCAGGGCTGCATGGGGAGATTAAATTGATCCATCCTTCCTCGGGCAGAGGGACTGATGTTAGTATGTCTACAGCACTCTCTGCTGGCTGTGTAAATGTGTAAGAAGGGGTAGGGAACAGGAAAAATCAAGGGGAGTTGGCGAGCGGGGGTTGTCCAGCGCCTTGGGACGTCTCAAGTGCTCTGAGATGCGCTCTGAAACGCCATCCGGCGTGGAGGGTGCTATATAAATCGAAGTTGTTGTTGTCTTCCTGATGTGAAAGGCGCTATACAAATGTAATTTTGTTGTTGTTGTTGTTGTTGTTGTCATTGCGTCTGCTGATACCAATTGCTGAGGCACACCATGAACAACAGGCACTTGGATAAATAAATAATAAGCCTTGCATTTGAAATAGCGCATCATCATGTTTTCAAGATGTCTCAAAGCGCTTCATCTCTCCCCAACCGCGGGAGATACGTTCCTGTAAACCTTTGCGGTTGGAAAAATTGCGGTTGGAAAATGCAGAGCCTTATGGGAAACATGCGGATAGGGGGAGTACATTTGCTTTTTCGTGGTTGGGAATTGCAGGGCCCTATGGGAAACATGGGAATAGGGGGAGTAAGTTCGCGTTTAATAAAACTAAACACAAAAAAAATATACAGTTATAACATACATGGGGATAAGGGGAGTAAGTTTGGGCGCATTGGCTGCCAGGATCTGCAGCAATCCACGAGGCTGTCTGACTGACTTATACAAAGAGAGAGACACGGAGGTGGGGAGTAGGGAGGGTGGGGGGTGCATGACACAGAGGTCTGGGGGCACTGTCTGACTGATCTACAGAGAGAGAGAGACAGAGAGGGTTGGGGGGGGTGGGGGGGGGAGGGGCAGTGACACGGAGGGCTGGTGGGGGCTGTCTGACTGACTGATACAGACAAACACAGAGAGAGGGGGGGAGGGGGGGTGGGGGGAAGAGAAGGTGAAATTGAGAGAAGGTGAGTGAGAGAGAGATACACTTACACACAGAAAGAGAGGCTGCAGATCCTGGCAGCCAATGCTCCCAAACTTACTAGCTAGGCTGCGGAGAAGCAACAGTAAATTCATGTTACTGTATTTACCTTAATCCTAAGAGAGAAGCATTGTCGTTGGTTGATTGCAACATCGCAACTGGGTCCTAGTGCTATATCGAAAATTTAAACCCGCAAATTTAATTTGCGGATGCGCAAAACGCAGTTTGCGAGGGTTGTCGCATTTAGCAAACCGTGGATACATGAATTTCGTGTTTGACGAGGCCACGGTTGGGGCGGGATACCTGTACTGTAAAGTGAATTGATTGTATATTTTATGGGTGAAACGCGACAGCCAATTGCGCACAGCAGTGTCCCACAAATAGTCGGATTGAGTGATCAAATTATTATTATTATTTTTTGGAGGGATGATTATCCTCGGAAAAGCAATCTGTCAGTCAACTAACAACCGGGTTCCTACTTACTGCTAGGAACCGCTTGTGAGGTGAGTGCTCTAACCACTGAGCTACATGACTCCTGGAGGGCAAGATCCATGGAATTGCTACCCAGCAAGTGGAGGCCATACTGGGAGCAGGGAGACATATGCCAGTGGCAAGATAATTACAAAAATAATTGCAGCTAATTTTTTTTTAATATCACAGCCCTGAGGGTTGTGCTCACTGGGTTTGAAAATAGACTGTTAGCCAAATTTATCACCACTGCCGCCCATTGAATTTAATGGAACAAGTATTGTTTTGATTGTGATCATGATCGTGACCGGCTTTTTATTTAAAAAAATTACCTTTTGGTCTTTGCACGAAGGCTATCTGGATGAAATTGTTTCTTGGTTTTTTTCTGGCAATTTAATGTTATGAATCCAGTAACTTTATATGTGAAACCATAAGTGCATGGACTTTCAATTTGTTAATTTTGTAATTTCAAACCTGTTATTCTTTTCCTTTTAGTGCAGCGTTTTAGTGCTCCTGACGTGAAAGACGCTCTATAAAAGTAATTTTGCTGTTGCTGTTGTTGTGGTGCAATGCCTGTTCCTTAAAGAAATGTTTCGCTTCATGACCAGAATAGGGAATCCATAAATGAATGAAGAATACTTTAAATTTGTGGATTAGAGGTCTGAAGAATCAAGGTGCTGTATTAAGCCCCAATCACTCTGAGGCAGAATCCTGACCTTTGTCGGCAGATGCTATCTTCAAGCTGGTCCTGTTGCGATCTGGGCTTGGTTTCAGACGGTGAGACTGTGCAACACAGGCCTGGGTCACAAATCAGTTAGTGATTCAAAGTGCACAGAGTCTTTGTAACGAAGCTAGCCATTTGGCATATCTCAGTGCACCACTGAGAGCTGCTTCAAAGAACTTTACTCTTCAGATCAATACCTCATACAACAAATTTGGATCAAATTACTTCAGCTGGTAAAACAAAAATCACCCATCCGTGACATCACGTCAGATATGAAAACCCCACACTCATATCTTCTAAAATGCAATGTATAATTTCCACTGTGATAAGTGCTTTATGTGTCTCCCTTACCTCATTCAAGTTCTGTCTCAATGTCTTCTTCTACAATTGCGCTTTCGGTCAACCTTGCATCCCCACCCTCCACCCTTCCTGGTCCCAGTCACCAGGTGGTTCGGGTGCTGATCCATGACTGACCAGCACTTTGGGACATCCTCCCAATGTGAAAGGTCCTGTACAAATGTAATCTGTTGTTGTGATAGAGCGATTGCCTGAATGAGGTAAGAAACAATAGCACAGCCTTTGAGTGACAGAACAATGAAACGTGCTTGTTTCTCAGAGGAACAAAATTGATTTAACATTGCAACAGGCACTAACTTATGAGCACCGAGAGACTTTTAATAATAATAATCCTTGCATTACATATAGCGCTTTTCATATCTTCTAGACATCTCAAAGTGCTTCACAGAATATACTGTAAAGTGAATTAACTGTACATTTGTGGGCAAAACGCGGCAGCCAATGCGCACAGCACAAGCAGTTGTGGGTTCAGTGACCAAATTATTGTTGGGTTTTTTTGAGGGGTAATTATTAGGCATATGGAGTGAGGAAATTTGCCCAAGGTTTCACCCTGACCCGCCTGCAATTGAATCCAGGTCTCTCACTTGTAAGACAAGTGCTCTAACCACTGAGCTACAGGCTTTGGTAGTTGTTGTAATTATAATGTAATATCTGCTGTGTGACTTTCAAAAATAATTCTCTCAATTTTATCACTGAATTAAAAACTTTTAATTCAGGCACATTAAAAAAATTAGGAAGGTTAAATGGGGATTGTGTCCCAGTAGGATGCATGATTACACATGCAGATTCCCACTCAGTGAATTCCTGTGATGTTCTCATTAACTGTGGTACTACTGTCATAGGCATTGTGGAGTCCTGTAGCTCATTGGTTAGAGCACTCGCCTCTCAAGCGAGGGACTTGGGTTGGATACCCAGCAGGGTGAAACCTTCGGCAAGTTTCCTTGCACCAGACCTAATAATTAGGCCTAATGATAATCCCTGAAGAAAAAAATAATATATATGTAATATATGGAGTCCTGTAGCTCAGTGGTTAGAGCACTCGCCTTACAAGTGAGAGACCTGGGTTCAATTCCAGGCAGACAGAATCTTGCGCAAGATTCCTTACTACACATGCCTGATAATAATCCCTCAAAATAAACAATAATAAATCGGTCATTTCAATCCACGACTGCTTGTGGGACACTGCTGTAGCTGCCGCGTTCCGCCTACATATATGCAGGCAATTCACTTTACAATATATTCTGTGAAGTGCTTTGAGATATATACAAGACGTGATGAAGTGCTATGTCAAATGCAAGGACTATTCTTATATTTATATATATACAATTCTGATTTTCTGTCAGCGCCTTGGGAAGTCCTCCCGATGTGAAAGATACTTCTGTATATAAATATAAATGTGTTGTTGTTCTTGTTATTCATTGCAAAGCAAAATTTTGAATTACATTTTTGTTATGGTAATATTGAGGTTGCTCTCTGCGGCGCTTCGAGTAACAAATTGATGAAGAGGGCTCAGCTCACATCAGCAATTCATTGCATGGAGCACAAAGTACAAAATAATCTTGATGGTTTCAGTGTACTGTACTATGAAATAAACTTCTAGTTTGCAAAGCAACAATAATTGCAGCGGCATTGCAGGATGTGGATACTGCGTGCGGTTTGGGATGTGGACAGGACATGTGAGTAGCGGGAGGACGTGTAGATATTAGGGTCCGTCGATATGGAAATTTTCAGATTTAGATATATCGATGGGCTCATATCGAGATATACCGAAATATCGATATTTTCGGGGTTTTCGTACTGCGCATGCGCGTGCGGCGCGCGTATTCGGAGTGCGCGCGCGTTCCAGATGTACGCGCATTCCGGATGAGCGCGCATTCGAGGCCTATCTCCTCAGGAGGTAAATACCTTTCTCTCCCTGTGTCTCTCACTCTCTCCATCTCTCTGTTTTTCTGTCTGTGTCTCTGTGTCTCTCTCACATCCCCCCCATCTCTATCTATTTGTATATTATCACATCCACCCCGTCTCTCCCCCCCCCCCCCCACCATCTCTCTCCCTCCCCCCCCCGCCGTCTCTCTCCCCCCCCACCCCCCAGCCGTCTCTTTCCCCCTCCCCCCCCGCCGTCTGTCTCTCCCGCCCCCCCCCCCCGCCGTCTCTATCTCCCGCCCCCCCCCCCCGCCGTCTCTCTCTCCCGCCCCACCCCCCCCGCCATCTCTGTCTCCCGCCCCCCCCCCCCCCCCGAGCCGACTCTCTCTCCCGCCCCCCGCCCCCCCTACCCCCCCGCCGTCTCTCTCTCCCCCCAAACCCCCCCCAGCCGTCTCTCTCCCCCCCCACCACCCCCCCAGCCTTCTCTCTCCCCCCCCACCACCCCCCCAGCCTTCTCTCTCTCCCCCACCCCCCCAGCCGTCTCTCTCCCTTCCCACCCCACCCCAGCCGTCTCTCTCCCCCTCACCCCCCCCAGCCGTCTCTCTCCCCCTCACCCCTCCCCCCAGCCGTCTCTCCCCCCCCCCACCCCTTGCATACCTGTAAATTGTATTCGAGGACTATGAATACAATATGTGGCATTGCACCTCGGTCTGTGCATTGTGTATAGAGATAAGCATTCTGGGTCTTGTAGTTCAGTGTGCGCGCATTCCGCTTTTTTACCGATTTTTCGATATATCGATATTTTTGAAATACCTATATCGGCGTATCGATATGAAAACTATATCGTGTTTTAGCGATATATCGATATATCGCCGGACCCTAGTAGATATCATCTTGAAAAGTATCACATGTTACAATTTTCAGCACAGTGTTAACACTGTATGGAACAAGCATTTTTTGGAACGAGATGCAAACCATTAGCCAAGTTATTCCAGGGCAATTCTCAACCATCTCCTGGCTCAGATCTTCTGGCAGGAAGTCGTGAAATGGTGGCTGACACATGTGGATCTGAATGGAATGAGGCACTATTTGATTGATGTGTTATTTTCTCTCTTGAACCTTTAATATAACAACAACAAAATTACACTTGTATAGCCCCTTTCACGTCAGGAGGACGTCCTAAGGTGCTGGACAGTCAATATATCAGACCTGAGCTGGGGATGGAGTGGGGAGGGATGGGGGTGTGGTTAGGAGCTGCCGATGGGACCATTGAAGAGGAGAGTTTTGAGGTGGGACTTGAAGGAGGCCATGGAGGGGGCGAGGCGAAGGCACTGCAGGCTGGAGTTCCAGAGGTTGGGGGCAGAGTGGCTAAAGGCTTGTCCGCCAGTAGGGGTGATGGGTCGGGGGACGTGATGTTTTAATGTAATATTTTCTTGCACAAACCTTGAATGAGGGGAGGAAAGATTATGGCAAAACGGTGGGGTGGGGGAGGGAATTAAAACTCATTCCTTGATTGGGACAACCCCTCAGAACGGATCTGAAACACTGATTATGATAACCACTTTCTTGAGGGTTGTGGTTGTGAAAATATGGAATGTGCTGTCTCAGAAGACAACAGAGGCAGACTCAACGGGGGGTATTTAAAAGGGGGATAGATGGACACTTAAGAAATAAGGAATTTCAAGCGTTTAATAGAAATGTTTATTTTTACGCTGTCTCAAAGTGCTTGACAATGTTGGATGGGCCCGTGCACTGGGGTGGAAGCTGAGGGGTTTTGAGGGGAAGGATGAATGAAAGCACAGTCAAAGATGCAAATTTTGAGGCAACGGGTTGGAAAATTAAGATGAAAAGGAGGAAAATGGAAGCTAAAAATCTGCTATCATCTAACAAGCTCAACTGTTGAATGGCATCATTCTGTTCAAGCAAGTCTTCTTCTGATTTATTTCTCTTTCTATGAGGAAACTGCTTGACTCTGAACTAATAAATAATAATGAATAATCCTTGCATTTGATATAGTGTTTTCATGTCACAGAAGTGAAGAAGTGCTTCACAAAATTTACTGGAAAATGAATTAACTATATATTTTTGTGTGTGAAACACGGCAGACAATTGTGCACAGTAGTATCCCACAAACAGTCGTGGAATTAAGTGACCAATTTATTATTGTTTAATTTGCGGGAATATTATCAGGCATGTCTAGTAAGGAATCTTGCCCAAGATTTTGCCTGCCTGAATTGAACCCAGGTCTCTTGCTTGTAAGGCGAGTGCTTTCACGGTCTTGCCCCCGCCTATCCCTCCGACCTGCTGTCTCCCTATCAGCCTGCCCGTCCCCTCCGCTCAGCAGGCTCTGGCCTGCTCCACATCCACTTCCCTAACCGCTCTACCATCGGTGGCTGGGCTTTCAGCCTCTCTGCTCCCACACTGTGGAACTCCATCCCGCAATACCTTCGCCTCACTTCCTCTCTTTCCTCCTTCAAGGCTTATTTCAAGACCTTCCTCTTCGACCGTGCCTTCTGCTCCCCTCCTAACTCCTCTCCCTCTCCTACTACTCCCTTCCCCCTACCCAGACCTTTCCCCCCCTGCTCGGGTCCCGACCTGATTGTTCGGTGCCTTGGGATGTTCTCCCGACGTGAAAGGCGCTCCATAAATGGAATTTTGTTGTTGTTGTTGTTGCTCTATCCACTGAGCTACAGGACTCCATACTTTATATATATGTGTATGTACATATATATGTGTTTATATATATATATATATATATATACAAATATGTAGAATATACGAATGAAAGAGACTTTTATTTAAAAAAAACTATTTTGTGTGCAGTTTGAGTTGAAGTGTGTAAAATTGAAGTGTAAGGTTAAATCAAATGAAGTAATAGAAAGTAGTAACTGAACACCTTTTAGTCTTTGTGGTAAGCAGTGAAGCAAAGCTCCAATTGGAACAGAAACCAGACTGGCTGTTATACGATGCAAGGCTGAAGAAAAATGCAATTTTCTAAGAATGTAACTTTAAACCTCAAAATATTTTAAAGAAAGCGCTGTCAGGCGAAACTTTTTTTTTAAAACCTGATTTATATTTTGAACTTCAAACCAAGGCTGCCACCGAGACTGTTTTTACACTGAATCAATTCACTTCAGAGAGTGATTGCTGGAGTAGCTGTTATTGCTGTCGTCATCTTGTCTGTACCTGAAAGGATTGTAATTGGTATCATGTCAGGGGAACGAAATGTGAAGGACATCTCCTCAGTGACCGCAAAAGATGTCCATAACTCACTGTTTCCCATGAGATAATCCAGTTTGTTCATTTGTGGGTTTCTGCCATTGAAACATTAAGGACTTGGAATGAAATATAGTCACGTGCAATTTTGACAACCAACATGAGATAGAGTACTTTATATGTGTGAACTGTAATTGTGAGAGTATGCCTGTGAGAGTGCATATGTGATGGATGGATGAGCGTGGTAGTTTGAATGAGCATGGGTTTGTTGATGGTTTTGATGTCCTTGAGACGAGCTCCCGACATGAAAGGCACTATACAAATGTAATTTTTTGTTGTTGATGTAATGAAATGACCAATTATGCACAACACTAAATATTTTTCTTTTAAGAATTACTTTTTAACAAGAGGTATGCACAGAGGGCAACTTTTTGCATTTTAGCAGAGGATACTCCGGAGATTGTATCATATACCACATTTTATTGGCTTTTGTGCAGTCGGGTTGCACGACTGTGAAATGCACTGCCTCAAGCGGCTATAAATGAAAAATCAACGGAGATGTTTAAAAGTTGTATTGTTAAGGGATCTGGAGAAAGAGCAGGAAAATGGAATTGAAATATGAAGAAATATAAATATAAAGAATTGAAATATAAAGAAGTGCCAAGCGCTAGCTAGCAAAATGGTGAAACAGGCTCCACAGATAGAATGACTTACTGCTTTGATACGTTTCAAAGTGTCTTTATTCAGATAATAAATTCTGTAAAGACTTATCTTTTCGATAGCACTTTATTATGTTGAAACATTGTTCCAAAATCCCACGCAAAAAAACTGTTCACTCAATCCACAACTGTTTGTTGATCTTTGCTGTGCGTAATTGTTTGCCACGTTTTGCCTATAAAATACACACTTTACAGTATATATTCTGTGAAACGCTTTGAGGTGTCTCAACAACATGATTAGGCGCTATATTAAATGCAAGGATGATAATTATTATTATTATTATTACCGTACTGACAATGAATGCTCATTGTAGTAAAAGTCCCACAGAGTTGAATTACAAGGCCAAGATACAAGGAAAAGTAACTTTCTTTATTTGAATAATATCATGGAGCGGCAGATATCACCTCGGTTTAACATCTTGTCCAAAAGATAGCATCTCTGACAGTGCAGCTCTCGCCAGTACTGTGCCCCATTTTAGACTGTGAGCCTTAAAGTCTTGACATGGGGCTTGAACTCACAATCTTCAGACCCAGAGGCAGGAGTGCGATAAACTGAGCCAGGCTTGTATACAGTTAATCATCATATAATAAATTTAGACATGGTGAAATCTCAGTGATCTGTTTCTTGTTTTTAAAAATTTATGTATGCCACTAAAAATATCAGCTTGATTGGAAATACAATATTTTTGCTTTAATTACTTTCTGTTTTAAACGGCTCCAAATAATTTCGACATGTAATTCCACTGATTCGATGGAGATTGAACAATCTGTAAATCATCCAAATTATAATTGAATTTTGCACCAGTTTAGCAAAATTGAAGCGATGTTGGTGGCGAATGCTGAAAGGGTTTTCACAAAGACTTGGATAGGAGCCAGCAAAATGCCTCCTTTCAGCACTTGCTGCTTTCAGTCCATTCTCTGCGTAATAACCCTTCACTAAAAGCTCCAAAGCAGAACTGGTTTAGATTAGCAACCTCAAAAAGTCATTTCTTGCGTATTATGTTCAGATTTCTCATATCTTCCATGTCTAGTAGTTTGATACTTTTTAAATTATGCTGATATGATAATCCTTTGTAAAATTACATGGTGCTTTTCATAATTGTATTGAAAACAGATCACATTGCACTTTCAGATAGATTAGTTGAACAGGACACACAAATCCCTCCTCTACAACCCCCTCAGCCATCAAGCTTTCGATGATGTGGAAGAAGTTTCATTGAATTAAAGGAGCTACAATTTGACGTTGTTGACAGCAGGATTGATGAGACTGCAAATTTATTTCTAAGAATCTGCAAATAAAGGTACCATTATTTGAGAAAGGAATTATGTTCAACAAGGCACCATTACTGTTCCTCCAATTTAGCATTTAAGAACATAGGAAACCATGGAACAAGAATGGTTCCCATAGTTTTTCACCCAAAAGATACACAGTTAATATATTATTACAATATATTCTGTGAAATGCTTTGAATCTCTCTATGACATGATAAGGTGCTATATCAAATGCAAGGATGCGTATTATTGTCAAAGTCCTGGAACAAACTAAGCACAAAATACACCATCCTGAAAGGTACCTCACTCACCCAGTGTTTAATAAAAAGAATATCTATCCAGGTTCATATCTCCACTATCCTACAGAGACCACCATTCCAGCAGCTCACACAAGCAGCTTCTATTGTGTCATGTGATGTATTTGATCATCTTGGTTTGTATTTATTCCTGAAGCCTATAGTCTGATTTGTAAACAAATATTTGCTTGGTTATTTTTATCCAGGAGTTAATCAAAAAGCTTCAATAGATGCAGCATTTGTGTGAGGTCTGTTGCTTGTATACAGTCTGTGGGACAACTAATCTTCTAATCTATAGACTGACTGTCTTGAGGCTTGTCAGTTTCCAGTCTACATCCTGCAACTCTGTGCTCAAGGTCTTAGTCTAACAGTTAGTCTAACTAGTTAGGTTAGAGGTTCAAAAGAAAGATTTTGATCACTCTTATTTGTGGGAAACTCCTATGCTCAACTGGCTGCTGTGTGTCACCCACAACATATAACATCAATTCATTTTACAGTATGATCTTGTTTCTCCCACATTTATTACAGTCAATTAACTTTACAGTATATTCTGTGAAGCGCTTTGAGGCATCTAGAAGACATCAAATGCAAGGATTATTATTCTGGAAGGTGCTTTGAGGCGTGTTGAAGACATTATATGCTGCTAGATCAAAATCAAGCATTATTATGTATATATAATATCTTACATCTATGTCTCTCACGTATTTTCAATATGTGAAACATGTCCGTCCATTCCCCTCCCCTCCCCCCACCCCGACACCCCCTTTTCTCCCAATTCAATCGTTCAGGTCAGCTAGTTTCTTCTCAAACTCCTGTGGAGCTCCTGTGGCTCAGTGGTTAGAGCACTTGTCTTGCAAGCTGGGGAGACCAAGCTGGGAGACCTGTGTTCGAATCCAGGCAGGTCAGGGCGAAACCTTGGGCAAGTTTCCTTACTCCACATGCCTAATAATAATCCCTCCAAAAAAAAAACACAATAATAAAATTGGTCATTTCAATCCACGACTGTGTGTGGGACACTGCTGTGCGCAATTGGCTGCCGCGATTCACCCACAAATATATACAGTAAATTCACTTTACAGTATATTCTGTGAAGCGCTTTGGGACGTTGATAAGATGTGGAAAGCGCTATATCAAATGCAAGGATTATTATTATTATTAAACATTAAGCAGTAAATCCCAGGATTATCCTTGTCCCTCTGCGTAGAAACCTTCCAATTCCATCAATCTCCTTTTCAAGCTTAGGTGTGAATAATTATACACAATGGAGTCAGATTTTCCATCTGTCATATTTATATGATACTACCTATATTTGATACACCTGAAATGCCAAATGACTCAGATAGACATGCAACGTAGATTTACTGGGTAATTCTTGGCGAACCTGGCAGCTAATTTGCAGATGGCAACATAAATCTATCTAATCAAATTATTAGCCAGGACACATAGAAATATACCCATCGGCTGTCGTGCCTTCAGTCTCTCTGTCCCCACACTCTAGAACTTGATCCCACATTCCCTTTGCCTTGCTCCCTCCCTTGCCTCCTTCAAGGACACCTCAAGACCCTCCTCTTCCACTACCCTCACTGCCCTCCACCCACCCTGATCCCAATGCCCCACACCTTCCCCACTTGGGTCCTAATCCCCGACCGTTCAGGGCTTTGGAACATCCTCCCAATGGGACAGGCATTTTAATAATGTAATTTGGTATTGTATCTCTGATTGAATATTGCCTTAGGACATGAGCCTTAAACCACAACCTTTTGAATCAAAGGTGAGAAAGTACTCCTAACTGAGCGAAGCTGATCAAAGGGCAGCCAATTCAGCATAGCAGTGTCCCACAAACAGTCCTGGATTGAAATGACCGATTTTTTTTGAGGGATTATTATTAGGCATGGAGTAAGGAAACTTGCCCAAGGTTTCGCCTTGCCTGGAATTTAACCCAGATCTCTCGCTTGTAAGACAAGTGCTGTAACCGCTGAGCTACAGGACTCCACAGTGTAAGCAGTGCAATGGCAAAGAATGGTTTTCTATAGTCATATCTTGTGATTATCAAAGTGCTATAATAAGAAATGAAAGCTTACTATTCAGTGAAGCTGCACAAGACTTCTAGAAGGTAGAGGGAAGATTCATATTTACAACATTGTTTTTGTAAATCAGTAACTGGAGCCTAAAAATCATTTTTAACTGCAACCAGCCATAATTGGATCATAATAGCAGGTTTCCCATCGAGAATTTTTCTTTATTCAAGACAAATAACATTATAATCATAGAATCATAGAATTATGCAACACAGAAGGAGGCCATTCAGGCCATCATGTTTGCGATGGTTCTTTGAAAAGAACTATCCAAATCAATCCCATTTCACGCTCTCTTTCTATACAACAACAACAATGAAATTTCATTTGTAGAGCGTCTTTCACGTTGGGAGGATGTCCCAAGGTGCTGAATAGTTAGGTCGGGACCTGGGGAGGGGTCAGGGTAGGGGCAAGGGGAAGGAGAGTAGGATAGGGGGGAGAGTTAGGAGAGGAGCAGAAGGCATAGTCGAAGAGGAAGGTCTTGAGAGGAAACTTGTCACTGCAAACTTGTCCTCCCCAAATAATTATCCCAACTATAAATAATGTTATTTGTAGTTGGGAAGTTATGGCTGATTACTTGCATGTGCAACATATAACAAAAGATAATAATAATAATCTTTGCATTTGCTGTAGTACTTTACATGTCTTCTAGACGTCTCAAAGCATTTCATAGAACATACTGTAAAGCAAATTGACTGTGGTTTTCAACAGCATGAAAGCTGTTCCATATTTGCATTCAGATATTCAGATTTCATTTAAATGACAAGTTTATGTATGTGGGAGAGCATAATTACATGATATGATAATTATCACTTTACATCATATGGTAATTATCACTTCAAGTGCTGCATATCACCCCACCTCATATCATTTAAAATAGAATATTTACAATTAAGGTATAGTTTGATGCATGCATAATGTAGAAGGGAATGGGGTGGGAGGGATAACGACAGCGAATTAAGAGGGGTGGAGAATCGTGTTGTATAAACACATGGACTAACTGGGCCAATTAGTCTGTTTCAGTATATGTAATTCCGTATACTCTGGGGTCATAAAGACAATTGAGACTATGCTCAGTGGTACCGAATAGATCTGCAATCTTGACCTCTGAAACTTCCCTCACTCCACTCTGCTCCTCCATTTTGCCTCCCCCTTTCTATCTATGAATCTTATCTTAAAATCTACCTCCTTGACCTGTATGGTCAGCTCCCCTATCCCCCTTCTCCTTTGTTCAGCATCATAATAATAATAATAATCCTGGCATTTGATATGATAATAATAATACTTGCATTTGATATAGCGCTTTTCACATCTTGTCCCCCAAATATGACGTCTCAAAGCGCTTCATAGAATATACTGTAAAGTAAATTGACTGTCTATTTGTATAAAGTGCATTAACCGAGCATCCCAAGATGTTACCGTATTGTGAGGCCCACAAGTTAAATGCAAATGTAGTCAGAAAGAATACAAAAAGCACACATACTAAATCCTAGGTAAGTAAGAATCTTAGATAAATCTTACAATTGAAAGCCAAAACGCTGATTGAATATAGAACTTGTAAAGACTATTGATCAGCTGAATGATTCACCCAATTGTGGTTACGTCTCTATGATCAAAGGTCACACACTGTGGTGGGCATTTGCCATTTTCTCCAAACATGCCAATAATTCAAGAATGTTAGCTTTGTGTCCTTTATATTTTTAAAATATATCTACAGTAGAAGCCCGTTTATCCGTGACTCGATGAACCGGCACTTCTGTATAACTGGCACGCCCCAAAAAAGTCCCCATTCAATAAACCGGAACTTATCCGGAACAATAGCAGTGGAGCATTTGTAAATGCACAAAAATAATAACATAATAACAGAATATTGTGTTGGTACTTATTGTTAAAACTACTCTTGCGCTTCTCACCTTTACTGGTAGAGGCTGCGCTTGAAGGCATGACGCTGCGGTTGAGGTAAACCTCAATCGGTAAAGGTGAGCAGTGCAAGAGAGTAGTTTTAACAATAAGTACCAATACAATATTCTGTTATTATCTGTTATTGTTTAGTCTGGTGTGTATGGTGTGTGTTACAGGAACTTTAATTTTTTTGTCGTGGGTTTTCGGCCACAGGCCGCCCGAATATCCGGCAAGCGCTTTAACCGGCATTGGCCAGGTCCCGCGGGTGCCGGATAAATGGGCTTTTACTGTATTGAGCAACAGTATGCTCCAAAATACATCTTTGGATTTTAACATCATTCTTGATCTGCAGGTTGCTTTCAAATCCGCCACTGTTTGGAAAATCCAAATACTTGAGCATTTTCTGTTGGATGCTCACTCCCCAATTCAAGTCAGTGCTAACTCCCTCTGCGTGTAGATCACATCTGACATGGGTGTTCTCACATAGGAACCAACCCATAATTGATCTACAGGACAATTGCACTCGCAATTTGCTGTGTGTTTTGCCCACAAAATACACAGTCACTACACATTACAGTATATACTATGAAGTGTTTAAGACGTCTTGAAGATATGATAAGATGTTGTATCAAATGCAAGGATTATTACTTTTATTATTACTATTAAGTTGGACAAATCATCTACAGAGCAGCAGCTGTCATGAACTGTTGAGGTCACACTCTGTAGACCATCTGCAATGATTCATAACAGATTCAATGTGTTAATTATCTCTTACGAAATGTTGCATTTTGTATCCTTTCTTTCTTGTGAAATCAAACATCCCCCTTGACCTGAGCACAAAACGACTTTGTCCTAAATTTGTTTTCAACAATGATCAGTGATATCTAAACCAGTGTCATTTTTTATTCGGTCCAGTGGCCAGGATGTTGAGTTTTGTTTTCCCTGGATGCTGATTGAGTTAGATCAGTCTCCTACTTTTAGCTAATACCAATCTGCATTATTTTGAACACAAATAGAGAGGAGAAATTATCAGGCCCAACCAATGCGCCAAGGCCTGAAAGAAATCATCTCACTTTTGAAGACTGATATATCTGAGCTCCAAAGCCTCTCTGCTCCTCAACTCCATTGAAAAATTGTATTGCTTGCTGTCCCAAGGTTATATGTACAGATTAAAATCAGACCGCTACACATTATCGCAAATCAAATCTATTTAATGCTTCATACATTTCCTAATTCTCTATAGTTATCTGTTCTCAAGTTAACTTTAGATACACACCACCTATATAATTTTCAGCTTGCCACCTACTGCTTGAACAACTAAAACATTTTTTTGATTTGCATTTGGTGTGTACAATGAGCCTTTTCATTGCTCTCCTCCCTTTCCTTCCAATCCTTTGGATTATTGTCAACTGTTTCTTAAGTGACCTTGGTTCCCATTACTTAGAAGTTTCCTGTTACAGTATATTGTTTGTTCTTTATGTTAACTTTGACCTCTGTTCAAACCTTTCTATTGTTGTATTGATCTTGCGATATTCCTCTTTTTCCCACATACAGTATTTTTTTTATGTACTCTTCAAGTAAGGAGTTTAAATGGTTCCCGTTGTTTCCCATTGCTACCTACCTGATTCTTTCTGAAGCTACTCTGATTACTTCAATATTTGCTCTCCCAGAATAGAAATGTACGATACAGTCAGATGCGATTTGGCTCATTTTTAGGTGTTTGCGTTTGCTCCTCCAAAAAGCCATTCATCCAAATTCTAATTCTCTGCTCTTTCCACATAGAAAGTTGATAATAATAGTAACAATAATACTTGCATTTGACACCAGGCGCCTTTCACACCAGGAGAATGTCTCAAAGCTGGATAAAGTTATTCCCAAACCCTGATTTTATTCCCCATGATCATGCAATTCCATATTGTTAGCTTAGTGGTCTTAGCCTGTTATATAATATTTGATCTAACCATGAAATATAACCAGAATCTGTTTTCAGGTCACAGATTTGTGAAAAGCTATAAACGTATCTAACCCAATATCTGTTCCTGTATTCACTACGTTCCAATACTCCTTTCCTCTCTGCTCCAGTACTCAGCTTAATTCTCCTTTAGTACTCAACTTCACTCTGTCCAAGACTTGGGTTAGATTTCCGACAGAGCAAAACCTTGGACAAGTTTCCTGATAATAATCCCTCAAGAAAAAAACAAATAGGAAATTAGTCACTTCAATCTACGACTGTTTGTGGGACGCTGCTGTGCAGAATTGGCTGCTTCATTTCACCCAGAAATATACTTTACGGTATATTCTGTGAAGTGCTTTGAGACATCTAAAAGATGTGAAAAGTGATATATCAAATGCAAGGATTATTATTATTATTATGTGTGTTTGTATCTTAAACCAGACGCCTGTGTGCAGGGAGCCTGCAATAGACTGGAATAAATATATTTTCAGAACAAAATTTGTCATGTCACATAAAAAGATTGGGTCTCGTAAAAGATTTGATATCTTATCACAATGAACGCAATATGAAACGCTTCTAATTTCATCTTTTTTTGAAGCGTCAGCAAAAGGAGTAAAGTTTTGGTAACAGATCTAGCAAAAGTGGTGACTGAATCATGAGATTACCCTAAAGGACCTTCCGCTGTAGCTGAGAGGGGACAGAGCTGGAGGGGGGTTGACGGTGTTAAAGTTGTAAATCAACCCGCCCTCCCCTGCATTCGCAGGTACTGTACTATATTAATGTGGGTGTGAAGGAGAGAAGTTCTTGGCCATCCTGGGGGAGAACCAGAACAAAGATATTCTGAGGCCTGGCTGTAAGGCCAAGCTTGGTGTGTTGAGGGGAAGGCACCTGTGATTAATGTATGCGGTGACTGAGAGACTATCAGATCACAAAGGCTAGTACCTGAACAGAATGGGATCAGTGAGTGAGAGTTAGTTGTAAAAGTAGTTCAGACAGGTAAATCATCATCCCAGACAATGTACACTTCCAGGCTGGTTAATGTTATCTGTCCCTGCAAGGCTGCTGAAGACCACTAAATCCTCCCTGTATATTAATAAACGTTTAGTGTATTGGTTAGAGCACTTGCCTCGCAAGTGAGAGGACCCGCATTAGATTCCCAGGTAGGCCAAATCGTTGTGCATTATCCCTTGTATGCGGTGACTGCATACGATTTTCACCTAACAGTAAGTAGGAACCTGTCTATTAGTTGATTGGTGGATTTCTTTTCTAGGGGTAATAATCCTTTAAATAATAATAATAAGAAGAATTTGGTCACTCAATCCATGACAGTTTGTCTGAAATTTGTCATTATTAAAATTTGTTGGAAATGCGAGTTATGCCGCATTCTCCTATGCCACTTACATTTGAGGAGCAGTAATTATATCCATTAGAATAGCCTGCTGGCTTTGCTATTTAAAGAACATTGGGTCCTCACAATAAATCAAGGCTGGGTACTTGAGGCAGAGTCTGAGTCTCAATTCCAATTTGTTTTCTATTCCTTGTCATCCCAACTCGATATTTCCTGGATCATATTTCCAGTCATAAGCAAAACTCTTATTCCTAGATGACGGCCCTCTAGGCAATATTATAGCAAACTGCAACAAACTGAGAGAGAAGGAATGGAGTGAAATTTGTTGTTTAACCCATTCATTATCTTAATTATCCCACGGAACAGTTTTAGGAACACCACAAATATTTGTTTCTTGTCATTTATCATTGGTGTACTGTCTTCTCACTCATCTCAGCGATGAGTTTCTATTCTCGGGAATTTAATCTACACAGCTCCCCCACCAGATCAGCTGTAAGCCACAAAGGAACCTGACTGTAAGGTCAATTTTCAGATCTGGATTGTGGAAATCCCAGTCTTACTCCATTTTAGGAGTATAATCTATGACAGACAAACCTCAATGATTATCTCTTTATATAGAGTTGGAACCAGCATTCCCAGGTCAAGAAAGCGACTTTTCCTGTGCTGCTGGCAGTCATTTGTTTTTTATTTTATGGTCTCCTTCAAGTCCTGCCTCTAGACCCTCTTCTTCGACGGCCCCATTGGCCACTCCAAATCTCTCCCTTTCCCTCCACCCTGCCTGTCCCCAGCTTGGGTCTGAAACAATGACTATCCAGTAGGGAACGGCGATTAATCGGTTTTTCGATTAAACCCGATATGATTTTCAGATCGGTGTGCCGATATAGTGATTCTAAAAAAACTGTTATATCGAGAGATTCGATTTAAAAAATATACATCGATATATTTTTAATATCGTTCCTGGCAATATATCAATATTGTTGGTAATATCAGTGTAATGCGATCTTTTCCAGCTTACCTTGTCGCCGGCATTGCAACCTCCTAGATCTAGAGCATGGAATGCGCGTACATTCGGTGCGCGCGCACAATTAACGGGTGCGCACATCCGATGCGCACGCACACTTTACTGTGTATACTCGACGTGAGTCGTGGCGTCTTAACAAAGTCGCATCGCTGAAAATTGTAGTTTGAAAATTTACCTTTCTCATCATGGGGAAAAGAAGCCCGCCCCGTATGGGACTACTTTGAAAACAATGCAGTCAGTAATGATGTGTATAGATGTACAGTTTGCAAGGTCTTGGTTAAGACATCTGATTCGAGCACGAGCAACCTGCGACAACACATTAAGCAGCACCACCCCGCCCAGCACGCTGCCCTCAGAGCGAAATCATTGTCGGCAACAGCAGGAAGTCGAACCAGCGCTTCGGAGAAAGCGACAGGTAGTGGGGCCAGTGCAGCTCAAATAATTCCTGCTTTATTTAAGAGGAGAACATTGTACCAGAGAGGGGACAAAAAGTGGCAAAGTATCACGAACGCTGTCACTTTTTGCATAGCAAAGGAGAGCTTGCCAATGGCGAAGGACATTAATTCAGACTACATAAAAATAAGTGGCATTTTGCGGTTGTAAGTGTTATTTTTGTGTGTGAGAGAGTTAGAAGCCAGATTATCACTGCTTCTATGTGTGTGTCTAGTCAGACACACACAGCAGTGATAATCTGGCTTCTACCTCTAACAGTCAGACTGTCTGTCTCTCTCTTTTCTATTGTAATAGTTCTCATTTACACGTGGACATTACATGCTACTTTCAAGCAAGAAATGGAGGAGAATAAATCTCTAGATTTTGTTTTTGGTGTGTGTGTGTTCTATTTTGTGTTTAGAGATGGAGGCAGAAAAGGAGAGGGGGAAAGTTGGGAGAGAAGGAGAGAGGAAGAGAGGAGAGGGAGGGAGAGAATGAGAGGGGGAAAGGAGGGAGAGAAGGAGCGAGGGGAAAGGAGGGAGAGAAGGAGAGATGCGAGGGAGGGAAGGAGAGAAGGAGAGGGGGATAGTTGGGCGAGAAGGAGAGAGGAAGAGAGAAGAGGGAGGGAGAGAAGGAGAGGGTGAAAGGAGGGAGAGAAGGAGAGAGGAAGAGAGGAGAGGGAGGGAGGGAGAGAAGGAGAGGGGTAAAGGAGGGAGAGAAGGAGCGAGGGGAAAGGAGGGAGAGAAGGAGAGAGGGGAGGGAGGGAGAGGGGGAAAGTTGGTAGAGAAGGAGAGAGGAAGAGAGGAGAGGGAGGGAGAGAAGGAGAGGGGGAAAGGAAGGAGAGAAGGAGCGAGGGGAAAGGAGGGAGAGAAGGAGAGAGGGGAGGGAGGGAGAAGGGGAAAGTTGGGAGAGAAGGAGAGAGGAAGAGAGGAGAGGGAGGGAGAGAAGGAGAGGGGAAAAGGAGGGAGAGAAGGAGCGAGGGGAAAGGAGGGAGAGAAGGAGAGAGGGGAGGGAGGGAGGGAGGGAGGGAGGGAGGGAGGGAGGGAGGGACAGAAGGAGAGAGGGGAGGGAGAGAGGGGGAGGGAGGGAGAGAAGGAGGGAGGGAGGGAGGGAGAGAAGGAGAGGGGGAAAGGAGGGAGAGGAGACAGGGAGGAGGGAGAGGAGAGAGGGAGAGTGGAGGGGGAGGGAGAGAAGGAGAGGGGAAAGGAGGGAGAGAAGGAGAGAGGAGAGGAGGGAGAGAAGGAGAGGGGGAGGTAGGGAGCAAACAACATCGTATAATTCAACAGACCTTGACACCAACATTACAAACTTTCTGGACCTAGAGCACGCATTTCGAAATGTGCGTGCACCGCGACTGCGCGCGCATCGTCAGTGCGGACGCACCGTCAATGCGCGCGCACCGCGACTGAGCGCGCACCATAAATGCGCGCGAGGCCATCAATGCACGCGCACTTCGAATGCACGCGCATGCGCAGTATAAAAACTCGATAGATCGGTTTAAGCAGGTATGAGCAAACCGATATATCCGGAAAAATCCCATATCGCCGTTCCCTGCTATCCAGCGCCTTGTAACGTCCACCAGATATGAAAGGTTCTATATGTGTAATTTTGTTGTTGTGGTTATCTGGATCAGTGGCTGTGATCATCAAAGACTGATAGCAATGTCTCATTACTGAGGTAAGCCAGTACAGTGGATGTTGTCTTTATACAACATCTAATTGGAGAATACATTTACGGTATTGCTTAATGCTTGCCTTATGCTAATCAAAATGCGGTTTAAGGTACAATCCAATTTTCTTCTCTGCCTTGGAGCTCAGTTCCCTCAGAGTTTGAATCTGTGGACTTTATTCTAAAATGCTGAGATCACTATGCTCTCTTTCCAATGCAGTCGAAATGCAGTCAAGCGCAATTATTATGTTGAACCTCCAAACACATCCACTCCATCGAATATTTGTAAGACAAGTCAAATCCATTGATCGTTCTGTCAGTAATGGAGAAGTGTCTTGTGTAGTGCGTCAGACCGGGAGTCAATTGTTTTAAGGCCATGAAAGGCTTTCAATGCATTAGATTTTTTTTCCATATTACAAGTCACTGGCTTTGAACATGTTTTTCAGAAACTTTTCAGAGATGCAGGTGATCGACTGAAAAGGGTTGCAGTGGCGAAGTCAATGTTACATTCATTACTGATACTCTACCGCTCCAAGCTTCATGACCCCATCTCCCCCATCTTCGCCCGACTCCATTGGCTCCCCATAATTCCGAGGATCCAATTCAAGATCCTGGTCCTCACATTCAAAACCCTCTATGGCCTCGCCTTACCCTACATCTGCAATCTCATAACTCCCTACCAACCTGCTCAGCAGGCGTGCTCTGTGAACAACAGAGGAGGACCAAAAAATTGATCAAGAGGGAGAAAATAGATTATGAGGGCAAACTAGCAAAGAATATAAAAACAGACTGCAAGAGTTTTTACAAATATATAAAGAGGAAAAGGCTATCGAGGGTGGGTCCATTACAGGCAGAGACCGGAGGAATTATAAAAGGGGACAAAGACATGACAGAGTCATTAAACAAGTATTTTTCTACAATCTTCACTGGAAACATACCAAAAATAGAGGGGAACCAAGAAGACAATATTAACGAGCAATTTAGGGAGATTAACACCAGTAAAGAAATGGTTCTAGGTAAATTGTTGGGTCTTAAAACCGATAAATCCCTGGACCGGATGGCCTGCATCCTAGAGTTTTAAAGGAGGTGGCTACTGAGGTAGTGGATGGCATGTCTATAATCTTCCCAAATTCTCTGGATACTGGAAAAGGCCCCATTGATTGGAAGATTGCAAACGTAACTCCACTATTTAAGAAGGGTGGGAGATAAAATATGGGAAACTAAAGACCCCCTCGTCTGACGTCAGTTGGAGGGAAAATTGTTGAGTCCTTAATAAAAGACGTAGTTATGGGATACCTTGAAGACCATAAAAAGATTAGACAGAGTCAACATGGCTTTATAAAAGGGAAGTCATGCTTGACTAATCTTTTAGAATTTTTTAAGGATGTATCCAGCAGGTTGGATAAGGGGGAACCAGTAGATGTGGTATATTTGGATTTTAGGAAGGCATTTGACAATGTGCCACACAAAGGCTGTTACTCAAGATTAAGGCCCACGGGATTAATGGGAAAATATTAACATGGATAGAAGAGTGGCTATCGGGTAGAAAGCAGAGAGTAGCGATAAACGGATCATTCTCGAATTGGCAGGATGTAACTAGTGGAGTGCCACAAGGATCAGTGCTTGGGCCTCAGCTATTTACTATTTACATCAATGATCTGGATGAGGACATTGAATGTAATATGTCTAAATTCGCAGATGACACTAAACTAGGTAGGAGAGTGAGCTCTGAGGATGATGCAAAAAGATTTCAACGAGATATAGATAGGCTAGGGGAGTGGGCAAGTAGGTGGCAGATGGAATTCAATGTTAGCAAGTGTGAAATTATTCACCTAGGTAGCAAGAATAAAAGAATAGATTATTTTCCAGAGGGGGAGAAGTTAGATAGTGTTAGTGTTGAAAGGGATTTGGGTGTCCTTGTACACCAGTGCTAAAAAATTAGTTTGCAGATGCAGCCAGCAACTAAGAAAGCAAATGGCATGCTAACGTTCATTTCAAAAGGTTTAGAGTACAGGAGTAGGAAAGTCTTGCTGCAACTGTATTGGGCTTTAGTGAGACCGCACCTAGAGTATTGTGTGCGGTTTTGGTCTCCTTATTTATAAAAGGACATACTTGCCTTAGAGGGCAAGGCCGTACGCAGGGGGGGTGCGACGGGTGCGTACGCACCCCCCCAAATTATAAAAGGTCCACATTTTCCGGGGTAGAGAATTGCATTTTTTTATCAAATTTAAATACCAAGTAAATTTATTGAACATTTGTGCAACAATCAGTTCTTCAAAACTATGTATGAATTATAAATACACATCTTTGAATGATTTAGTATTAATATAAAATTATCGAGTCGCACACCAGAATCGGCGTCTACCCAAAACATACCGCGTCGATAGACCAGTCCATGACGCGGTGAGTCTGTGACTCGTGATTGGATAAACATAGGCGCCAAGACTCAAATCCATCCTCGTTTGGAAATCATCCCGTAAACAGCCACAAGGGTAGCACCAATGCTGGAGTTAAAATCATCTTTTCATCTGATCACCGTAAGTAAAAATTACTCCAGTTTTGAGAGGTGTGGCTGTAATGCCAGCAAACAATGACAACATATTTACAAGCTTCTGAGAACTTAAAGCTTTTGAGAACCCAACAAAAAAGTTATATGTGTCTGGACGGGAATGCCTATCTTTAAAAAAAATACTCATGGACTTAGACCTATGCTTTAGCGCCTATTCCACGTGGTGTGTCAATCGGAAATCATCCCGTATACAGTCACTACATAAAAAGGTAGCACCACTTTGTGGAAGCTGAAATCATATTTTAATCTGATAAATGTAAGTAAAAATGACTTAAGTTTTGATAGGCGTGTTTCTGAAATATCATGTTTCTTGTTTTGTCTTGATTATCACATTTGATTTATATTATTAAAGATGTATTCCTGTCATTAAAAATTGCTTTTAGAGACGTCCACTGGCATGCAAAAAACATATGACCGCAAAGATAAACAGTGCTACTTTATTTCACGTTCAGTTTTGTACCCAGAGTGAAAAAACATCAATGTCGCACGAATTTGGCATAAAAATAGTTTCACCGTCATCCGATCGAGCGAACTCGGGCATTGACAACCACACTTCTCCACTGATCCCTTCTCTCCATGCAGCCTGACAACTCCCGCCTGCCAATACCCCAATCGCGCTCCAGAGTATCGATGTAGGTTAGGGCCGGTCTACCTCGTGTTCTGTGACCGTGCAATGGTTCCCATAGGATAGTAGGACTGGACAGTTTCCTCCCGGCTTCTCCAGCTATGTCCGCTAAACCTAAAACGCCTCTGCGGTAATGTCTGTGATACCAGTGTGGTGGTGTACCATATAGCTCACTATTTGTCAGATGCTGTCGCCAGTAAACGTTCAGGCCGGCTCTTAGAAGCCTGGTATATACCTCACGAGTCACCTAATCTCCTGATCTTCTGAACCGATTAAATAAGACCTCAAACTGTGTAAAACGTCGGAGCCTCGAGGGGGCTTCGGGGGCAGCCCCCAAGCCCCCGGCCATTGTTGGTCCCATCACTAGCAATTCGCACCCCCCCAAAAAAAATCCTGCGTACGGCCCTGGAGGGGGTGCAGCGTAGATTCACTAGGTTAGTTCCTGGGATGAGGGGACTGACCTATGAGGATAGGTTGAATAAACTAGGTCTGTCTAGTTTAGAGTATAAACTCTCTAGAGTATACAGAAGAATTAGGGGTATCTTATTGAAACATATAAGATTCTTAAAGGGCTAGATAAAGTAGACACCGAGGGACTGTTTCCCCTGGTAGGAGAATCTATAACCAGGGGTCATAGTCTTAAAATTAAGGGTCAGCCTTTTAAAACAGAGTTGAGGAAACATTTCTTCACTCAGAGGGTAGTGAATTTATGGAATTCACTACCCCAGAAGGCTGCAGATGCTCAGTCCTTGAACATTTTCAAGGCTGAGACTGATAGATTTTTGAAAAATAGAGGGATTAGGGGATATGGGGATAGGGCAGGTAATCAGAGTTAGGTAAGAAGATCAGACATGATCTTATTGAATGGCGGAGCAGGCTCGAAGGGCCGAATGGCCTACTCCTGTTCCTAATTCTTATGTTCTTATGTCCCCCACCCCACCCGCCGCATCATTGGCGGGCAAGCCTTTAGTCACTCTGCCCCCAACCTCCAGAACTCCATCCCACAGTCCCTCTGCTTCACTCCCTTCTGGTCTCCTTCAAGTCCCGCCTCAGGACCCTTCACCTCGATGGTCCGATTGGTCACACCAAATTCCCCTTTTCCTCCAGCATCCCTGTCCCCAGCTTGAGTCTGAAACAATGAGGCATTAGGGCATCCTCTTGGCACTATACAAGTGTAATTTTGATGTTGTTGTTGTTATTGGCGTGTTAATTTTCATTGGCAAAGAAAGCAATGCTAATTAAGGACCTTGGCAAATGGGCATATTTATTCCAGTTACTCAAATATTGAGCTCCCATTGCGGTCCATTTCTCATCTGGCCTCCCTTTTGGGGATTTACTACATACATCATGGCATCTCATGTGTCTCAGCACTGCGAGACGTCCTTCCGATGTAAGGGTGCTATATACAAATGTATTTTTATTTTTGTTGTTGCCACCCATTGCGACATTTTCAATCCTGCACAGGCAACAGGCTGCTTGTGTTAACATTATATTAACATTGGGGGCTAAGTTGCAATATATTTTAATTAACAAATTTAAGTGGGTGGGGGAAATTCCCTAAGGTGACCGGAAACTGCAACACATGTGACTCAAAGGAATCTAGGCCTGAAAGCACGGATGTAGGATATTCAGTCCAACTAGTCCATGTCAGTGTTTACACTCCACACAAGTCTCCTTTGCTTCTCCTCCCACTGTATCCCTGTACTTTATTCTCTCCCATGTACAACTTATGTTTTCTCTTAAATATATTGATGCTTTTTTCTCTTCAGGCGGTGAGTTCCATATTTTCACTATGCTCTGCATGAAAAAAATCCTCTTAATCTCCCTGTTAGATTGACTATGAGTAAATTGGGTTGGTTCAATGTTTAAAGGAGCCAACATTTTTTGGGGGGTTTGTTAATCAAGATCTACTAGCTCCTTTAATCCAGTGAATTCTGGGAAAGATGGCCATACTGTAAGTTTGTTTTCTATAACTGTGGCCTGAAAATGTCCAGAGAATTTTATAAGCAAGAAGCATATTTATTATCTTTCTTCTGAGTGAAATTTCTCTGGACCATTTTCAGGACATTCTATGGTTCCAGAGCAAGTATAACCATCCTATCACCCCCAATAAACTGTTATGTACACTAAGCACACTTCACTCACCTGTCAGCTAATAACAACAACAGATTGCATTTACGTTTTGCTTTTCACGTCATAATATAAAATTGTTTGTGGGACATTATTGTGCACAATTGGCTGCCGTGTTTCATCGACAAAATATGGTCAATTCACTTTACAATATAATTTGTGAAGCACTTTGAGACATCTTGAAGATATCATTAGGTGTTATATTAAATGCAAGGATGATTATTATTATAAGCAATAAACTAGAATATCCTCTCGCAACTCACCCGCAACCCCACCACCCCACCCCATCCCCATGTTAACCCTTTTTCCTTGGCTTGGCTTTTGCATCACTTATCTGGTATCTCAACTAAGGTGTTGGCATGCTATTGTGCGTACGTGGTATGTGAGTAATTCTCCAATAGTTAGTCACTGACCTTGGCCAGTGAGGGAACCTTAATTTCCTCTGGCTGATAAATTTACCGTTTACAGGAAAATCATTTCTATATTTTTACAATTAGATTTGATTTTGAGGTATAAATAAACACTGGATTTGGTGGGAAATTGGATGCTTTATTTTGGCAAATGTAGTGGGGTTAGGTAGAGTTATCAAATCTGATGCTCCTTTCTCCTCACTCGATTATTGGCATATTCATGGAATGCTTTTGAAGCTGGCTATCACAAGCTCCTGTTGGGTACTGGAACACAAGAACAGATTACAGACTCTCTGATAGACAGTTGTCAGTTCTTGCTAGGAGGCCGCAAGAGGACAGCTAGTGCTGAAAACATACAGATCATACTGATGCAGCGGGATGTTCCTCGTAAATTGAGATTGGAAACACAATGAAATGAATTTGGTGCTCGAAGCGACAGGCAGTAATCTTCCTTCGTAGTGATTTTTACAGTCTAAATAAAAAACAGCGAGTGGCAGATTTCTGATTTCCTATTTTAATAGCAGTGTCTGTGAATGGATAAGGGATAAAAAAAATGCAAACTTATTAAGGTATTGCTCAACCTACATCCTGGATTGTCACCTGATATGTTAGGTTTCAGTCCTTGAGGAACTTAAACAATGGAGATGAGGCCATTCACAAACTGGCTACATATTCAGGATTTATGTTTTTCTAAAGGATTTATAATCCTATAGGACAGAAGTTGGCATGGTACCTGTGCTGGTTCTTTGAAAGAGCCATCCAATTAGCCCCAGCTGCCCTTTCCCCATAGCCATGCAACTTTTCTTTCTTTTCAAGCTTTTATCCAATTCCTTTTTAAATTTATTATTGAAACTTCTTCCTTGTGGTGGTACACATGGTATTTTTCTTGACTACTTTCCATTTTACATCACGTTTTTAAGGAGGTATTTAATTTGAAAACTTCAATTGGAAATCCTTTCGGCAACATGAGTTTCCATCACTATCCTGCATGAAGAGCACTTTGTAACTGCATGTTGTTGTTGTGAAACTATTTGTTTTGTGAAGATTAAGTCAGATTAAGTAATCTATGGAGATTAAGTAATCTTAAATAATCTATGGTTACCAAAGTGCTCATACTATGTTGGCACTGGCTATATATGCGAAGACCCATACACAATGCACCCCACTACATTCATAAAGTTCTAGGTACACTCCAGATCTTTTAAGTAGCTCCCAGCGACTTACAGTTGATTGGAGTTGATTGGAGTCGATGGTCAAAAGCTGCAGGAAGACAGTTTGTTTCATTTCCACTCAGTTTGGTGTAAGAAACGCAGATGTTTCTGCCACTGAGAATTGTTCTGGTGTCACTTTAGCAGTATGTTCAATATTTAGCAGATGGCATTGAATGAAGCTGACTTGTGCCTAGCAAAGATGTCAATTTCCTACTACTGTAATTAGAAGCCCAGGGTCCGGCTTCACAGTGGTTACCACGAGGAAGGTGTTAGTGGTGGGGATATAAGGTCTGCCTCTGCATATCATATACAATGTGCTCAATATCAAATGGATTACTAAAGTGATCTCCATCCACACTTCAAGCAATCAGAGTATTTTGATGAGATTTTCCATGCATACAAATTATTCTGGCTTCAATCCCTAACTTTCAGACATAAAATTTAGGACATATGGCTTATCACAACAAGTTGCATTTATATAGCGCCCATCAAGTAGGCGTCCTGGAGTGCTTATAACAGCACTTGTAACACAAGGTTGTAAAAAAGGAGTTTGGGTGAAGTTTTCTTTATCTGTGGCAGGCACAACAGGACTGTTACAACACTTAGTTATAATAATAATAATCCTTGCGTTTAATACAATACAATACAAAATTACATTTATATAGCACCTTTCATGTCGGGAGACCATCCCGAGGCGCTGGGCAGTTGCTGAGATGTCCCAAAGTACTTCACAGGATTTTACTGTGAAGTGTAGTGGGTGTCTATTTTGTAGGTATTAAGGTTTTTTTTCTATATTGCTTACTTGTAGTGATGCAGTAAAACCTCGATAATCTGACATTCTGAAAGCCGGCAACTTCCTAAAACCAACAAAATTTCAAACTACAAACACCATTCATTTGTCTCATGTCAGCAAATCCCCCAAAATTCAGAAAAGCTGCCCAGGTAGCAAGCCCATATGGGCCCCATATGGGACAATTTGGGTTGATCCATGCCCATATAGGCTCCACATGGGCTTGCTACCTGGGTGCTTTCTGTTTCTGGCATGGCCGCTGTGTTATCTGGCATTGTGGTTGATGCTCAGGCATAGTTTGGCTTCAGTGCTGTGTTTACAGCACATGTGGTGAATGGGGTGGGGCTTCCCCAGCCATTTCTAGGGTAGGTTCTAAATACCAGCAAACTCCAAAATATGAGAGGTGAGTGGGCCCAACCGGACCGGATTATCAAGGTTTTATTGTATAACACATTATCACACATCCTACACTTTCAAATGTCTCTACAACCTTACCACACCCTGTGACCCCCACTACCCTCACACTGGATGAGCTTGAGGAGCACTGGAAAGGAAACTCAAGAAAAAGCAGTGTTCATGAACAGATCAGGCATAAAAAAAATGCCAACTTATCAAGGTGTTGTTCAACCTACATACTGGCTTGTCACCTAAATCATGTCTCCCACTCCCCTCCATATCTCTCCCCTATTTCCTGAAAGCACTGACTAGTATTTGGATCCATTAATGCAAGTTACCCTCCGGTTTCTAACTCGTGTGGTGAGCCTACACCACAGTGAATTTCTTCGGAGGTATATCATAATGGTTAAGAGAAGGAAGTGGGGGACGGTGGGGGGGGAGGGGTCTCATTATATTATTTATATATATTTTCTCCATTTATTTGTACCTTTAAACTTGCAAAATATTGAAACCAAAGGATTAAAAAATTGCAATGATGTGGTATTTGATGCTGATGTGAATTATCACATTGTTGTAAACTCTTTAACTGTTAATTAAAGGCATTGACTGCTCTCCAACTTCAATGTGGTTAGACCCAAAGCTGATCATGGTGCCAATTGAATTATTAGCTCCTGGTTAGCACTATGCTGCCTTAAAATAGTGACTTAACTGTAGCGACATCCTCCCGACCTGAAGGGTGCTCTAGAAATGTAATTTTGTTGTTGCTAAACTCTGACCTTTTGGTTGGGTTAATATAGTGTTCCATTAAGTGGTACTCCCATATTGATTCCTGAGCTGGCATTAGGGTATCTGTTGTAACAGTCATTGGGTAGAGTGGTGACATTCAGACAGACAAATCGGTCGATACCTTCAGAGTCTAACTGCTTCACAATTTTCGTTTCACTGTCCTTTTAGCCATTTGGATACTGCTGTGTGCAATTGACTGCAGCGTTTCGCCCACAAAATACAAAGTCAATTCACTTTGGTAAATGATTCAGATGGAGACAACCAATATGGTAGTGTAATATTCCAAGGTTTATTAACTAATACAAACAGCTTAAACTTTTCTTAAAACTGAGACCATAGATACAGTGGAATCAATATTGATTCCACTGGGAAGTGTGCTAACTCTCTACATACCTCCAGCTGTTTAAAAATTACATCTTTGTTTTATACGTTTCTAACTCCATCTCCCCTTGTCACAGAGATAGACCCTACCCTTCACAGACTGCTTCGCAGAGAGAGATATGGGCAACTTCTTGATGATCTCAACTAGTCCAGAAAAGCTACTTTTAACCCCTGCTAAGCTAATCATTAAATCAACCAACCTTATAAAAGGTTATGGGTAGGTTACATTCTAAATGTACATAAAGATTAATTTAAAGCCTTAAAAACATTAAACATCACAAAGGCAATTTTGCAATTGGCATTATATTCTGTGATGCTCTTTGAAACTCCTCAAAGACAACAACAACAGCAACAAAATTGCACTTATATAGCATCTTTCATGTCGGGAGGACATCCCAAAGCGCTGAACAGTCAGGTTGGGACCCGAGCGGGAGGGGGCAAGGTCAGGGTCAGGTTAGGGGGAAGGAGTGGGGGAAGAGTTAGTTGGGAAGCCGTAGGCATGGTCGAAGTGGAAGGTCTTGAGACCAGCCTTGAAGGAGGAAAGGGAGGAAGCAAGGCAGAGGGACTGTGGGATGGAGTTCCACAGTGGGAGCAGAGAAGCTGAAAGCCCGGTCGCTGATGGTTGGGTGGTTTGGGCAGTGGACGCGGAGCAGGTCTAAGTCTGCTGAACGGAGGGTGCGGGCAGGCTGATAGGGAGACAATAGGTCAGAAAGATAGGCGGGAGCAAGGCTGTGAATGGCCTTGAAAATGAGGATGAGGATCTTGAATTTGATCCTCTGGGGGATGGGGAGCCATTGGAGATCGGCGAGGGTGGGAGTGATATGGTTGTATATATATCACATATATACATATGTCAAATGCAAGGATTATTATTTGTAGAGTGCTAGTTTTGTTAGAATAATCTTTCTGAGTGAGTCAGCGAAGGGGTATTGAACAGAAAACCATATTAAGGAGAAAAACTTGATAAACCAGGAGCAAGATCAAGAATCATGTGGAGAACATTGTCAAAGATATTTTAAGTCAAGTGAATAAGAGAGGTGTCTGGTGCTGGCTGCAGACTGGGACTTCAGTCTGGCTTCATCTCAGTCACAGGAGTCATTTATTTTCTTGGCACAATGTCCATTCTGGCATCAGGAGCAGATTATTATGGCCAAGGCAACCTGATGGTCTGCTCTAAATATTGTAGGTGATGCATGGACCATGCCACAGGGCTGGCTAGTTTATTCTGTTTTTCTAAAGGTCACTGAAACAGCTGGTCACATAAAAAACAGATTTACGCCTGAGTGGCAGATATGATGGAGTGTACCCACATAGAGGTATAGAGGTTGTCAAGCAACCTGATGGAGTGCATCAGTTGTAAGGGATCTAATTTCTTCAATGTACAAGTGTTGTGCAGTGTGCAGAAAGTGACCTGGCTGATTATGGTGCAGTAGTCAAGGGTCAACACAGGGCTCTAACCCTCTTAAACATTCCTCAATTCCACGCTTGTTTAACTGGGAAAACCAACGACAAGGTTTACTTGAAACCATGGCTTTTTTCAATCAGTTTATCTAGTATCCTGCTAATCGGCAACCATTATCTGAGAAGCACTAATCGAATGTTTGAACCAAGGTGGAGGTTCTCCAGGACTCCAAGGGACTAGTCATTGTGTTAAATATCGTAAGGTCAATAAATTGAGTGGTATGTGTTAACCATTTCAGTGCGAACTAACATATCGCAACATCACATGATTTTTGCCAGGTGTGATTTGCATGTGTGACACAGAAGGAATGGAGTGAAAGTCTGCCGAGGACTTATACCTGCATGTGAATGGAATGAGACAAAGAAGCGTTCATTTCAATCAAGTTGTGCAACTTTCAACAACACCAGCAATTATGCAGCACTCCTCATACAGGGTAGCATCCCAGAGTGCTTCAATGACTGTCGTAGATACAGTACTCCTGGATTCCACCTGGATTCAAACACCTGGATTCAAACACATGCAAGTGTAATGTTCTAACCCAAACTAGTTTTCCAAAGCTAAAGGTGTTGAGGCAATGAGTTATTAGTATGAGTGAAATGTAAATGTGTTAGCCTGGTAGCACTCTTCTCTCCAAGTCAAAAGACTGCCACTTCAGTAGTTGCCTGGCTCCCTAATGCAGAAAGGATCAATTCTAAGATCCTCATGCTCACTTACTTTGTGACTCCCCATACCTCTCTGGGGAGCCCCCACTCCTCTAACTGGCCCCTTTGCTCAGCCGACTCCGTCTTTCCGCTGTTCTTTGTGCCTTTGCTCCATCATGGAAGCCATGCTTTTTAGCCTCTACGAAACTATGTAGTTCTCTGACTCTATCCCTTTGCCTTGCCTCCTCCTTGCTCATCTTCAGATCACACTTGAAGATCTTCCTGTTCAACCGTGCCCACAGTGACCTCTCTCCTCCTCTGTATCAAACTCTGCCATAGTTAAGACACTACCCATGTGAAGGGTGATATAGCACTGCAAGGTATTGTTGTTGTGGTGGGTTCAACTACATGTCAGGAGCAGTGAGCTCACAGTCTAAGTTGACACTCCAATGCAGTGCTGGGAGACCACTGCATTCTTGGAGATGTCCTTCGGATGAAACATTAGACCAAGGTCTGTCTGCCTTTTCACATGCCCAATAAAGATCCCATGGTGCTTAAGAAGCGCCATGGGATCCTTAACTGATACATACATGATAGCTTTCCTCTCCATGGGAGAGGAAAGCTCTCATGTATGTATCAATTTGGTTTTGTGGACAGTGTGCTCAAAGTGAATCATGTAATTGATCCTAAAAAGGAGAGGACAGCTGTGTCCAGTGACCTAGTGCTTCATTCTGCCATATAGTAAAAAAAATCTCTCTTGAATACATCTATTCAGGAAATGTTCTGGAATTTTTTTGAGGACAAGCCTTGTCTGTCCACGAGGGTATCGTAGAGTTGCTCATTTTTATTGCTTGTTTTCAATGTCGCTTTAGAAAGGAAGCTCTCCCTGGCAATCAGAAAGCTCTTTAATCACTTCGCCAAATGCATGTGATGTTCATTACTGCCAACTGTATTGGTCTCATTGATCCTCACACAAGAGTGCAGGCCCGAGGGAAGCTGGAACCCTGGGGGCAGTAAACAACGACTCTGTGAGGAAGGAATTCAGCTATTTAATCGGTGGAGCTCAGCAAGTTCAAAGACAATGCTCATCAGTCACAATGGAAATCGGGCTTTTCTGAGACGTTCAGCTCTTTTGCACGGCTGGTACCATGACATCACTGAATCTGGCCCAGGCCCAAGCCTTGAGCTCTTGGATCTTTTATAAGGACTTCCTATTTGTATTTATTTTGAAGACTTGAAGACTTCCAAACACAACTCTCACACAGTAGCGAGTTTTGATGTGTTATTTAATTCAGTCTGTATAAAACTAAGAACAAAATAGTAATAACCCTTGCATTTGGTAAAGCTTTTTTCGCTTCAGGAGGATGTCTTAAACACTGTGCCACCCAATTGCGTACAGCATTGTCCCACAAACAGCCATGAAACAAATGACCAATTTTACTTGGGGGATTGTTGGCCAGCACAGCGGGAGAAACAACTTTCTTTCTTCAAGTACTGCCATGAGTTTTTTAGTATCCTCCTGAATGGGCAGACAGGGCCTCAGTTTAATGTCTTATCTGAAGGATGGCACCTCCGACAATGCATCACCCCAGCCTTGCATTGGAGTGTTAACCTACGATATGTGAGTTCAATTCCCAATATAGGTTGAACCCACACTCTTCTGACTCAGAGACGAGAGTGCACTGAGCCAAATGCAGCCATCAAGGACATAGATTGGTGTGCGGATGTGACCCTCCCTTCTGTGACATTCTTTAATGTATATCGGCTGGTATACATTTGCTTAACTCTGAGTTTAATGTAGAATTCAGCTGGTATCCTGCTCCCAGTATTCCAATGCCAATGTGATCCATAAGCAGGTAAGTCCAGTGGTGTAAACATACTTACCACAGGTCAATTTTCATCCACATATTCTTCTATGCTGTACTTTCAGAGGCAGAATTAAGGTGTACCAGAAGACAGTGGGATAAAAAAATATAGTTTGTGCCTTAGAAATGGCATAGTATAACAATCCCTGGAGGCTTCTGACCTTTATTAAACACAGACTATTCACAGTCACAATCAATAAACCATACTGTTGGTCGACACTAAAGTGACTTTATGACATTCAAAACTACGAGGTTGTCAAGAAACAGACTGAATCTGTCTGACTGTACTAGTGAACCATGTCCTCCTGCATATTTACATAATTTTCTGTGGTTGGTTAGCTCTAGCTGACAGTTTTACGATAATAGTAAGTAATAATAAATTTGCCAGGGAAATACACAATCAATCCAATTTACAATATATTCTGTGAAGTGTTTTGAGATATCGCAACAATGTGAAAGGCGCTATATCAAATACAAGATTTAGCATCACTATAGGATATGGCACCTTATCATGTTGTTGATACATCTCAAAGTGCTTCACAGATTATATTGTAAAGTGAATTGACTGTGTATTTTGTCGATGAAACTTTAAAGTGTTTAGTAAAAATGTTGGGGAGTATGGGCGAAGTGAGAGAGGTGGAAGACTGAAAGGTCTTATACAGGCATTGTAGCATCCTGTAACTCATTACTTAGAGCACTTGCCTCACAAGCGAGTGGACCTGGGTACAATTCCTGTCAGGGCGAAACATTGGCTGAGTTTCCTTAACCCACACGCCTCTGTTTACCGGGCAGTACACAGGAACCCTGTTGTTAGGCGATTGGCGGATCACTTGCTTACTATACAAATTGGTATGCTATGGAGGGAATTTATTTTTTATTGTCTGTGGCAGGGATTTAGGATTGGAATTTAAACGGGACATCTTTTACACTCTTACACTCAAATCCCATTACTCTGATCCTTCCCCATACACTCTTATATTGTTTTTCTTCACATAATTATCTTTAGTGTGGAGTCCTGGAGCTCAGTGGTTAGAACACTCGGCTTGCAAGCGAGATACCTAGGTTTGATTCCAGGCAGGGTGAAACCATGGGCAAGCTTCCTTACTCCACACACCTGATAATAATCCCTAAAAAAAAAAGATTTGTTTATTCAATCCACGACTGTTTGTGGGACACTGATGTGCGGAATTGGCTGCAATATTTCACCCACAAGTATACAGTCAGTTCACTTTACAGTCTATTCTGTGAAGCGCATTGAAACGTCTATTATTATAGTGTAACTGTGCATTTAATAACAATGATCTTTATGTTTGCAGTACCTTATCACGTTGAAATGTTTCATAGTGCTGCACAGAGTTTTTCTACATAGTATTTATGACTGTCTATTTATAGGCGAACACAGCAGACAAATTACACTTTTTAGTACGAACATCCATAAAATGAACGATTTTTTTTGTCTGGAGGATTGTTGGCCAGGACAACAGGAAAATTTCACTTCTCTTTTCAAATAGTGCCTTAGGATCTCCTTTGATGTCTCCACCTGAACAGGAAGATGGGACCTCCTATCCCTCTCTTTTAATTTTAAAAAAAGTGGTCCTTGTGCGTTTTGACACTGGCCATGGTATGTATTAACAGCTTAGTATATTGTTTGATTTAATGTTGGTTACCAAGAATTATGGAAGCGCATAGAGGGAGGATATCCTGTTTGAGAGTGATAAGAGAATTGTTGGCAGTATCTGCATTAAACAGCAGATGTTCACATCTCTGCTCTAACCGCAATGCTGTCCACATTCCCACTTGGTACTTTACTGCTGACAGTAAATGAATAAAATAAAATTAAGATGATAAATCAGGCTGGAGAAATAATGTTAATGTGCTCAGTTAGCAAGAATTAATTCCTTTGACCTCTATCAGTCATCACCTGTTTGGGGCACCCTGCAGTATTTTTTAACTAGAGCTGCCTTACAGACACAAACGGGGTATATGACATCAGCGCTCTGAAGATCAGATGGTAAAATGGAGAACTTCAAACTTTGAAACATACTATCATTTTTCCAAGCAATAAGGCAAGTATGGGAAAGGATTTTTATAGGGTGAGTGAGACTGAAGCACTGAAGGAGGCCTTTTGATCCATCAAACTCTTGCTCGCTCCTCTACCGAAACTATTTACAGTAATTCGATTTGATAACAGCTTTTAAAAAAGAATTAGATCTTTATTTAGGGAGAACAGGTCTGTTAGGTTATGGGGGGAGAGCTGGGCAGTGGGATTGAGTTGCTCTTTTCAAAGAGCCGGCACAGACGAGATGGGCCGAATTACCTCCTTTTGTACCATAACATTCTATGATCTTATGATTCTAAACCCAACCTTACACTGTTTCCCTGTACCCTTGGTGGGAGGGGCTGGGACAAAGCTAAAAGGAGATCACACCAGCCTTCGAAATGGTGCCAAGCAAATGCAAGAATCTGGAAAGGAATGGAAAATATTGGCTAGGGGGAGGAAAGAGAGTGAGAGCTAAAGGGACCTGGATCTTGCTGGCATTAGTTGGTATCCAGCTTTTCGAAGGAATAACATGGATTTACAGCTAAAATATTACTGTTTAATTGCCAGTGGTTGCTGGAGGCTGTAAGGGCCGCATGTGACAACAGCTGAGCACCTGCCACTAGATTTGTACAGCCATGCTGAGAGAGGGAGGGGTTAGGTTTACAGTACTGTATTTTTACTGCTATATGAAGGTCACTCATAGTTCAGTTATTTTCATTTATCCCTTCATTGTTAGCTTTAGTTATTTGCCCTCAGGCTGGTTGGACATAGAGTTGCCTGTGACGAAATGATTTAGAATGTTAATGACCTTCTCCAAAGAAGATCACCACTGTTTTCGCCTCATATGCACCGCAGTTCAATCACTTTACAAACTGACCTAAATTTAATTACTTTATATACCCTACTATTATGTTTTATTATGTACCCCAAGGGCAGTTTTTGCGTGCTATATTTTGGTTGGACTCAGTTGCAGGATAATATAATGAAGCTGGATCTAAAGTAACTAAACTGTGATACACTTTTGCATTATTTCTTGCAGGATTTTGTAGTTGGGGATTTCTGACTCAATAAAACCCTCACTATAAAATGTATTGAGTCTGAACAGGGATCCTGCAGATTTGGGTACATGGACGTTTGGAATTCTTAATTAAGAAATATTGCATAATCAATTCCATTGTATGTATATAAATCAACTGTTGAACGGTCTACAGTTTGATCTTATTAGAGCATGCTGGATCGGGTTCATAAAATCAGTTTTAACAGCTCGCTAATAAAAATGGCAATGTCTGGCATCACTTCCTATACACTTGAACTTCCTGCACACTCCATGAACTATGCAGGAAACCCAGCAATCAGTATGAAAAGCCAGAAGGGAACGGTACTGTACCCCTACTATAAACAGAGCTGTGCCAAAGTGAGGTGCTTTAGTACATGGTTTGGCTGCATTCATCCGTAGTTTAAATGTATTTAAACCACAGTTTAATATACTGTACTGTGAAGGCTTTGACCCAGATGTTACTTTGAGGTCTCTGGAATACTGGAGTTGCTTACTTTATAGTTGGCCATTCCTTTATATTCTCTTATCCTGAGGGCATTGGCTCATGCACAAAATGTAATTTATGTTGGTTGCGAGGCACTTTCTGTGGCGGCTTGGCGCCAGTCATGTTCCCACTTTATCAGAGAAGTGCTTTTTCAACCCCAGTGACAGTTTCCACATGTGGCAAACTAGAGTGATGTGTATATGCAAAACCCATGCGTTTATTACATCTTGAGGAAAATAACATATAATTCAAAGTTATTTCTAAGATTATCTTTTGTTTCATTTATGTGTGTGTACATCCACATATATACAGTTTATATAGCGCTATATCAAATGCAAGGATTACGATTATTGTTATTATTATTCGTGTGTCGTGTGTGGGTGTAAAGATTATCCTTTGTTCCATTTATGTTTGCGTGTTTGAATGTTTGATCTAGTAGAGCTTTATTCTCCCACATTCTTTGCAGATAAAACTATGATCTCCTTGTCGTACAAATATGGCTTTCATCTTACAGCCACACTCATGGTTGCCTGATTGTCAGGCTCCTGCCTCGGGACGTCTTTTCAACCATAAAATGGATTATTGACCCATACAGATGTTATAAATATCACATCATAGAGAAGGCTGCTGGTGCACAACCAGAGTTGAATCCTGATTAAGACACAAAATATTTGACAATAAATGCAATGGTTGGATCAGGATTATGCCTGGTTCAGGAATTGTGCAACAGTGTGTTATGAAAAAGAATGGGAATAGTAGGATGGAGGCTTCTCGTATAAATTTAAAAAAAGTATTTGGATAGCCTAAAGGTCAATCAAAGGCTCATTTTTGTGGTTCAGTGCATTACTACTGTGACTTGGCTCTGCAAAATCAAGGTAACAGTGATTTGACACAAAACAGGCCATTTGTCCCAACTAGTTTTTCGCTAATGTTTATACTCCACACATGGTTCTACTCCTAATGTTCCCCCAACCCACATGTCTGTACATCTTGACTTTATCTCGTAATACCACAATAATACCAAGACAAGATATTTCACTATATGTTCTTGTGATTTCTAGGCCATGAGTTTTCTTTCATTTCCCCACAGTAATTGGCATGTCTGCAGGTCCTATAGTCACATGTACTGTAATTATAATTCTCATCTTTGAACATCTCCATCATATAAATGTGTTGGATTTTTTTATATTTATCCGATATGGATACCTTTTGTTGCAGTCAATTGCTTACATATTCCCCCAAGTTGCTGGAATCAATGGAGTGGACTGGGAGAACAAGATCAGATGACAATTGAACATATTTCACTGCCTGCCAGTCTGTGAACATTATATCGTAACCTAGGAACTTGCAAACACTTAAGTTTTACTACCTTTGATAAATTATGAACTGTGGTGAAATACAGTGCTCATTTAATAAAAATAAATTAAAAATATCATGTAAACCATATTAGTCTATACTAAATATACAAATATGCAGTTCCTGAATCATAGTCTTGCCAAATAACTTATAGGTGTGAGTTGCAGCTTAAAAAGATGTATCTCTAAAGCATTCATTTCTGTCAGATATTGTTTTCAAAAGTTTAGAAAAATGGACAATGCTGTTGCTGACACTCCAGTCCAGTCTCGAGGGAGCATTGCATTGTCAGAACTGTTGCCCTTCAGAAGAAGCATTAAATCAAAATCAATTCTGCTGTTTTAGATAGATACTAAAGACCTCAAGGCAGGAACTGTGAAGCATGTTTAAGATGTTCAAAAAGTGAAGGGAGATTCCTTTTCCAGTATTCTGGTCAACAATCTTCAAAATGAATTGATATTCGTGCAATGACTGTTTGTGGAACATTGTTGTGCACAAGTTGGTCTAGAAGTATTTGAGCTGTGGGGTTTGAGGGCTTCGCAGATCACTCTGCACAAAAACTGTCAGAAATAGAAAGAGATCTGTGTCATGATAATCAGATAGAGGACGTCATGTCATTCTTTGCCCAGACATCATCTTTATCATCTTTTCTTGGTTTCTAGTGCAGTGTTTCAGTAACAACATTTCTTTACATGAAGAAATTTTAGTTAATAATGATGATCTCTCAAAACCCCCCAATAATTTGGTCTCTCAATCCACGACTGTTTGTGGGACACTGCAATGCACAATTGGCTGCTCCAAATATACAATCTACAAATATACATTCAATTCACTTTACAGTATATTCTGTGAAGCACTTTGAGACATCTAGAAAACGTGAAAAATGCTATATCAAATGCAAGGATGATTATTATTATATAAGTCACAGTCACAAAACTTGTATTAATCATTATCAAGTGCTTTGTACAGTATATGATAGTGGCTGTATCAAATATAACGATTGTTATTGTCTACTGCAACCTTAAAATTCAGAGGTATCAAATAATAATAATACTGTTTGATATAGTCATTTTTCTTTACTTCCATCATTGTGGAGTCCTGTGGATCACTGGTTAGAGCACCCGCCTCACAAGTGAGAAACCTGGGTTTGATTCCCGGCATAATGAAACCCTGGATAAGTTGCTTACTCCACACACCTGATAATAATCCGTTAAGAAAAAAAAGGATAATTTCAAACTATGACTGTTTGTGGGACACTGCTATGTGCAATTGGCTGCCGTGTTTGGAAATGATAATTGCCAGTGATCACATATTACCTTGAGGAATAACAATACAACGTGAAAAGTGGTACAACCATGGCCAACGAGAGAAGTTAAGGAAAGTATAAAATCAAAAGAAGGGGCCTATAATATTGCCAAAAAGAACAGTAAACCTGAGGATTGGGAGGGCTTTAGAGATCAGTAAAGGAAACCAAAAAAACTGATTAAGAGGGAGAAAATGGAATATGAGAGTAAACTAGCTAAGAATATAAAGACCGATTCTAAGAATTTTACAAATACATAAGAAGAGATTATCAAAAGTGAATGTAGGTCCATTGCAGGCAGAGACAGGAGAAATTATAATGGGGAATAAAGAAATGGCAGAGTCATTAAACAACTATTTTGCTTCAGTCTTCACATTAGAAGACACTGAAAACTTACCGAAAATAGAAGGTAACCAAGAGGCGAATGTGAGAAACGTAAAGAAATTAACATCAGTAAAGAAATAGTACAGTACTAGGGAAATTAATGGGATTAAAAAATGATACATCCTTTGGATCTATTGGCCTGCATCCTAGGATTTTAAACGAGGTGGCTGTAGAGATAGTGGATACTTTGTTTTTGATCTTCCAAAATTCCTTGGATTCTGGAACGGTTCCCGTTTATTGGAAGGTCGCAAACGTAATGCCACTATTTAAGAAGGGTGGGAGAGAAAAAATGGGGTACTATAGACCAGTTAGTTGGGAAAATTCTATAATCTATAATCAAGGATGCAGTTGTGGGGTACTTAGAAAATCATAACATTATTAGGCAGAGTCAACCCACCTTTACGAAAAGGAAATCATTTTTAACAAATCTTTAAGAGTTTTTTGAGTATGTAACTAGCAAGTGAATTAGTGGGGGAACCAGTAGATGTCGTGTATTTGGATTTTCAGAAAGCATTCAACAAGGTGCCACATAAAAGGCTGTTCATACGATTAGGGCCCATGGAATTAAAGGTAATATATTAGCATGGATTTGAGAGTGGCTATCAGGAAGAAAACAGAGAGTAGGGATAAATGGGTCCTTCTCAGAGTGCAGGATGTGATTAGTCCAGTGCCACAAGGATCAGTGTTTGGGCCTCAACTATTTACTGTCTATGTCAATGATTTACAGTAGATGAGGAAATAGAGCTTAATATATCTAAATTTGTATATATTACAAAGCTAGGTGGGAGAGTAAGCTGTGATGGTGACTGAAGAAGAATTCAAAGGATATAGAAAGGCGAGGTGAGTGGGCAAGAAGATAGCAGATGGAGTATAATGTGGGAAAGTGTGAAGTTATTTACCTAGGCAGAAAAAATAGAAAAGCAGATTATTTTCCAGTGGGGGAAAGACTAGGTAGTGTTAGTGTTCAGAGGGATTTTGGTGTCCTTATACACCAGTCACAAAAAGTTAGTATGCAAGTATATCAAGCAACTACGAAGACTAATGGCATGGTGGCGTTCAATGCAAAAGGGTTATAAGAGTAGGGAAGTCTTGCTGCAATTGTATATGGCCTTGGTGAGACTGCATCAAGAATAATGTGTGCAGTTTTGGCTCCTTATTGAAGAAAAGACATACTCGCCTTACAGAGGGTGCAGCATAGATTCACTAGATTGGTTCCTGGGATGAGGAGTTTGACCTTTGAGGATAGGTTGAGTAAACTAGGGCAATATTCTTTAAAATATAGAAGAATTGGAGGTGATCTAGACTGTGCGAGACTGTTTCCCCAGGTTGGAGAATCTAAAACGAGGGGTCATAGTCTCAAGTTTAAGGGTCAGCCTTTTCGTACAGGGTTGAGGAAACATTTGTTCACTCAGAGGGTAGTGAATTTATAGAATTCTCTACCCAGAAGGCTGTGCTCAGTCCTTGAACATATTCACTACTGTTTGTGGGACACTGCTGTGCACAATTGGCTGCCACATTTTGCCCACAAATATACAGTCAATTCACTTTACAGTCTATTCCTTGAAGAGCTTTGAGATGTCTAGAAGACGTGAAAAAGTGCTATACCAAATGCAAGGATTGTTATTATTATATTTCAAGACTGAGATTGATAGATTTCTAAAGGATAGAAGGATTAAAAGTTATGGGGATAGGGTGGGTAAACGGAATTAGGTTAGAAGATCAGTCATGATCTTATTAAATGGCGGAGCAGGCTCAAGGAGCCAAATGGCCTACTTCTGCTCCAATTTCTTATGTTCTTATGATAAGGAATTATTCTTATGATAAGGATTATTTCAATGGAATGAGAATCCAAAGGTATTAGAGAATGAAGAAATATAATTTACTTTTGTTAATAACAATAGTACAGTAAAAGCCCATTTATCCGTCACCCTCTGGGTGTCGACTAATTGACTGTGCTGGATAATTGGGCAGTAAGTTGCCGAAAACTCGACACAAAAAATTACTTTTTAAAAAAACATTGTTTACCGATCAGTAAAAACCACAAGTTCATAAGTTTAATAAATGCGCTTGCACACGCATTGCATGCATGTGCAAAGTGAGCATACTCGCGATTGCTGGAATGGGAATAGCCCCGGAGGGGTAGGGGTCGCGCAATCTGGTTGATCGGGTCACGGATAAATGGGCTTTTACTGAAATACTAATAATGCTTGCATTTGATATAGCAGCTTTTACATCTCCTTGTCGTCTCAAAGCGCTTCACAGAATATACTGTAAAGTGAAAATGCAAAATACTGTGGTTGCTGGAAATCTGAAACAAAAAGATTTTCTAACGAAGGGTCGTGGACCCGAAATGTTACTCACTTTTTCTTTCTCCATAGATGCTGCCTGACCTGCTGAGTGTTCCCAGCGAATACTGTAAAGTTAATTGACTGCACATGATATCTTTAATGTTTGCCATTGCTGGTCTACTGTCATATCTTTTAATCTCATTTCCCAGTCTATTTTAGTCAACTCTTCTCTCATACCTAGAAAGTTGGCTTGTCGTTGAAATGCCTCAAAATGATTCACAGGATTTACTGCAAAGTCTATTGATTGTGCATGTGTAAATGAATGCAGCCACTAATTTATAACCTGCTGTGTCCCACTAACAGCCATGATGTAAAAACTGCCGTTTTAGTTGGTGACTGTTGTGCAGGACACCAGGAGAAACTTCATTCTCATAACATGTTAATTTAACATTCTTTAACATTCTCCTGAATAGGTAGATGGGACCTCTGACAATTCAGTGCTCCCACAGCTCTGCATTGGAGACACAGTGTATAACAACAACAACTTCAATTTATATAGTGCCATCCACGCTGGACAGCATCTCAGAGAACTTCACAATAACGGATCCTAGGTATATTGTGAGTTCAAAGTCCCAATGTGGACTTGAACCTACAATTTTCTGTCTCAAAGGTGAGAGTGTTACCAACTGAGACAGGCTGGCAGCTTAAATCAAAACTCATTCTTTTTTTTATTCCATTCTTTCTCTGGGTTTTCTTGACTCCTCAAGTCATCCCTTCTACTGAAATTTTACAAACTTTTAAAACCCAGCTTTGGTTCCACAAAACCCAACCTTCATTTTTTCTCACTCTTATCTTGATGGTGTTTTGCAACAAGTACTCTTACCATTCATTTGTTTCCTCAAAGATTCAATCATAATTCATTTCTCAAAACATTTTTAAAGATTTGAGTTTTGCTCATAGTATGGAAAGAAAACGAAATGTACAGTATAAGGCTTTGAGACACGCTGCTCAACTGAACCATGTATTAGCATATGTTTTAGTGGTCAGGACTTTGATTCCTGACACTTTTCATCCACTAACTGAAAAGTTCTCAAATTAATTGTATGTAAAACATGCAAAGCACAGATAACAATTTCATTGTTGTAACTTGCAAAGTTGGGAGAGTAGCATTAGGAAACATGTTGGAGAATAATAATAAATAATAATGTTTCTTGCATTTGTCACATCTCAAAACACATCACACAATTTAAGATTCTTTAAAAAAAACTTTACATTTAATATAGTGCCTATAACATTGTGAGGATGTTTCAAAGAACTTTGTAGATATACTGTAAAGTGTATTTTTTGGGCAATTTACAATAGTGTGATGATCAATCCATGACTGTTTGTGAGATACTGCTGGCGAAATTGGCTGCCGTGTTTCGCCCACAAGTAAACAGTCAATTCACTTTACAGAATATTCTGTGAAGCGCTTTGAGAAGTCTAGAAGATATGAAAAGCGCTACATCAAAATGCAATGATTATGATGATTATTATTATGATTGTGGATTAGTAAGCATAGTCATTGATTGCAAATAAACCGCTGAAGACACATGGGAAAAAATACACAAACATTACGGAAACAACATGGGAACAAAAAAGTTGTAGGAAGAAAACAGCAAAACATAACCAAATAGGTTTAAGAGACAAACAATATAAGTTGAATCAGTATATTGTATTCAAACTCTGCATCTTTCTCACCCATGCTCCAAATCTATCCTGTTAAACAGAAAACAAATGTCAGTGCAATTATCTGGTAGCTTGTAATGAGACCTATTTCAATGCCAGTGTAAGAGTGGCTCTTATCGTAAAAAATTCCACTTGGGTCTAGATTTATTCTATTTTTTTCATAATTCAGAATGTGCAGGGTGTTGCTAATTGTTGAATTTGTTCTTAAATTGTAAGTAGCTTCTCTGTAGTTCTTTAAAAGAGCCATGCAGAAAAGTGGCTTCAAAATTAATATTTTATGATTTTTTTAAGGATTTGCTCAATTCACATTCTGAAGTTTAACAAAATTAAATAAATCTAGACCGGGATTTAATTTCTTCACCCTTTGAATCTGCCTGAAAATTCTTGCATTTGTAGGCACAGCCTCTTTAAATGTGGCCCAGGGTACCTGACTAGGAGATGGAAGGTAGAAATACAAAAAACGTTTCCGCCCTTTCCTCTCAGCAGCCATGAGGTACCTTATTTTTCATCAAAGCGTTGATTATCAGTCAGTGAATAGCTTGCACACCCTGTGGCTTTTATTTTTGTTTTCATTGCCCATTCTCTATCGCAGCTGGAGAGATTTCAGAGACTTTATAATTGTGCCTTCAGCTCCTTCTGTTTTTCTGGTAATTCACATAGACGTTTAACAACCACGTTTCCATTTGCTTCTTGTCTAACTGGCAATGCTTTCAACATCCAATACAATTTATTAGGTGAACACAAGGACCGTCACCAGACAATGGAGGTCACAGAGTGGAGGCCATGAGGAGTAATTGGGATGAGCGGTAACAATAATACTGGCAATCTGAGGGGTTGTTTTAATGCTCCTGGACTCTATAAATTACTTCATTGGCTGCTATGAGAGAGAAAAAAAAGCACTATTACACAGATGTCAGCTTGTGGGATAGCAAGCAAACCTTTATGTTACATGATTAAAAGTGAATAAAAGCAATTGCTAGAGAAAATGTTTTTCAAATGGCATGGCATGGCAATGATACATAGATAGACTGACTGACCGACCGACCAACCAACCGGGAGGGAGGGAGCTGGTTGGAGAATTAAACATATTTGTCAAATGTACTATAGTAATTGTTTTGGAGATAAACCAATGGGGCAGCTCTTTTGTCCACAACCTACAAATACATTCACTATAATTGATAGGAATTATTTGGAATTATTTGAGATTTGTGCAAATCTCTAAAAGATTTGCCTCTTTTAGAAGCAAAGAGACTTTCCAAAAATGAAAGTTTATCTTTATAATAATAGTACTAATAATCCTTGCATTTTATATAGTGCCTTATCACTTTTCGTCGAGATGCCTCTATCTGTCTATCTTTCATTGTGTCTAAATATGTCTAGGATAAACTGTAAATTGCAATGACTGTATTTTGTGGGCAAAACACATTATTTAAATATCTGCAGATATCTGTTAAGAGTAGAATAAATCATGCTTTGTAGCACTGGAACTATCTATACAAGTGCAAAATACTGGGGTGTCAATGGAAAGTAAATCATACTCTTTTCAATGAAATTTATTGTGCCAAAAATGTTAGTAGTTCCACTGAAGACCTGCCCAAACCAGTCACCAGAAATCTCCTTTTGAAATAGTTTACTACATCCTTCTTGCACAGCTATCTCTAATCCTTCTGCTCTGATCAGGATCCAGCCCCCAACAAGAATAACTGGAGTTTGGTAGAAGTCTTTAGAAATAGCTATGCAAGAGGTATTTGGGGTATCGGTTGAGAGTCGAGTGCCCAGTGGTAAGCGAGCCTACATGATCTAACAACATGTTATTAGCAAGAATGGACAAAGGGCAGGATGGACTTGTGGTTAAAACTCAGGTATTTCAAGAAACAATTGGATGAGTGTTAACGGAGTAAGGACCTTGGGGGAATTGAAAGCTGATATATTTTCAAGACCTAAATTGAAGAGAGACAATGGGCAGGTAGCTGTGCAATTTGGCAGAGGGGAGCTTGTGAGGTCAGCACCTTGGGACGTCCTCCCAATGTGAAAAGCCCTCTAGAAATGTAATTTTGTTGTTGTTGTGATGTGAAGTTTTGTGCTATCTGTGGTAACTTCCATGGCTGATCAACCTCCAGTTTTGTTAAAAGGGCTCTGTCATCCTGACAAAAAATTTCAAAAAAATTTGAGTTGGTGGGAGGAAGAAGTTATGTAATAATCCAATAGCAATCCAATGACACCAAATAGATGGAAATATGCACGTATTTTTGAATTTCTTGTTTCAATAAAGATTTAAACTTTAGAGGGGGTTTGGTGATTCTTTGTTTGGCAGTAAGTAAGCTAATTTCCTTCAATACGTACAGTCTCGTAAACTAGTCATTAATACACTCACCTTGCAAACAAGAGGACCTGAGTTTGATTTCTGCGGAAGGCAAAACCTTAAGCAAAATTCCTTACTCCACATGCTCTGTTTAGCAGTAAATTGGAACCTAGTTGATAGTTGATTGGTGAATCGCTTTTTGGGGGCAATCCCTCCCAAAATTTTGGCCACTCAATCCATGACTGTTTGCTGTGCACAGTACTGTGAACAATTGTCTGCCACATTTCGCTCACAAAATACACAGTCAATCCACTTTATAATAAATTCTGTGAAGCGCTTTGAGATGACTCAACAATGTGATAAAGTGCTATATTAAATGCAAGAACAGTATTAGTATTAATATTAATTCACTTTTATAATGTGACTTAGAATGAGATTTCTCAAGCAGCGTTTGAGTAGGCTTTGCAGGAAATCAACCTGCTTATTACAATTGATATAATATAGCAATAATCCTCACATTTGATATTTCACATTAGAAATATATTTACTTCAGAAGGACGTCTGAATATGCTTCATAGGATATACAGTACTGTAAGGTGTAGTGAATGTATATTTTTAGGCACACAATTTGACCCAGCAGTGTCTCATAAACAGCCATAAGAACATAGAAACATAGGATCATAGGAACAGAAGGAGGCCATTCAACCCTTCAAGCCTGTTCCGCCATTTAATTAGTTCATGGCTGATCTGTACCTCTACTAATCCTTTCAATTCCAATTTCCCACTTTCTTCCCGTATCCCTTAATACCCTGACCTACCAAAACTTTATCAACCTCAACCTCAGAGAATGTTGCCTTTATTCCTACTCCTTGTTTCTGCCTCCCAACCAATTGCCAAACCACGCCACAAGGTTACCTCCGATTCTGTGCCCTTCCATTCTTGCTAATAATCTTGTTTTTTGGAACCTTATCAAATGCCTTCTGAAAGTCCATTTAAACAACATCCATAGACATTCTCTTATCCATCATTTTAGTGACCTAAAAAATTCAACCAAATTAGTTAAACACGACCTACATTTCACAAATCCATGCTGACTTTCTTTGACAAGTTTACACCTCTCCAAGTGTTCAGTCAGTATTTTTCCTACAACCAATGTTAAAGCTGAAAGGTCTGTAGTTTCCTGGTTTCTCCCTTCTTAAATAAAGGGTTGCCATTGTAATTTTCCAATGTGAGGGTACAATTCCCAAATCTAGTGAGCTTGGGAAAATTATGATGAATGCATCTGCAATTTCCTCCCCTGTTTCCTGGGGTGGAAACTATCAGATCCTGGAGATTTGTCTATTTGGAGTCTCATTATTTTCTCCATTACCACTTTTTTAAATTCTTCCTTATCTCACCTCTGCAATATTGCCCAACTCCACCACTACCTCATCCCTCAGGCCGCTGAAACCCTCATTCATGCCTTTGTCACTTTCTGACTCAACTACGCCAATGCCCTGCTTGTTGGCCTTCTCAATTCCTCCCTCCATAGGCTTCAGATAATCCAGAACTCTGCAACCCATGTTCTCTACCGCTCCAAGCTTCCTGACTCCATATCCCCCATCCTCGCCTGATTCCATTGGCTCCCCATCACCCAGAGGATTCAATTGAAAATCCTGGTTGTCACCTTTATAGCACTCTATGGCTTCACCCTACCCTACCTCTGCGACCTCCTAACCCCCTACCAACCTCCCTGTGTTCTCTTCAGCAGGCTCTAACCTGCTCCATGTTCCTCAATCCACCCGCCCCACCATTGGCAGGTGAGCCTTCAGCTACTTTGCCCCAACCTCTGGAACTCCATCCCGCAGTCCCTCCACCTCGCCCCTCCCAAGCCTCCTCTCCGTTCCTGACCCCAGCTCGCATCTGAAATAATTGACTGTCCAGTGCCTTGGGATGTCCTCCTGACTTGAAAGGTGCTTTACAAGTGTAATTTTGTTGTTGTAATTCCTTTGGTGATTATTTCAAATTTGTTGTTAAATTGAAATATTTATGGTTTCTTGTTCCTCAACGATTTTGAAACCTCTCTTTTCTGCCTCTGTGCCAAACTTTTATTTTGTTCTCTCTTAATTCCCACCATCTGTGAATCCCCATGCCATTCTTCATAGGCTTTCCAGTTCTTGTGGTGAAGGTGGTCAAGTGGGAGACTTGCACTTGTCTGATATCCAGCAATGCAGTTCTGAAACCAGCCAGCACTGTCCTGCTGACAACTTCCATTTATTAACCCTCGCTCAAAAGGAATACTTTGTTACTACTTGTTGCCTTTCCCCCCAGTTAGACAACTAAGATCAAGAGCAATGAAGTGGGGCTGGAATCAACTTGTGTGATGTTTTTCCCCACTTTCTTTTTCCTTAGTTATGAGGTTCCTTCTTCACCCTTCCCTGAATTTCCAGCCAGATTGTCTCTCTCTGAATTTGCAAGTTCCTGCATGGAAGCCTAACAAACACCTTGAACTAAAGTTGACCAAAAAGTTGGTAACCCTAACTAATAGTGATATAGCACATGATAGAGAAGTGAGAATAGGTGACAAGACATAAAAGAAGGTGGATCAGCGATTTAATAAATAACTCTGAAGAAATAATGACAAATGATGATAACACAAAGACATAAAGTCTGCTTTGGTATAAAAAGACAAAAAGAAATAATTATGAGGAAGATATTGAGTAATCCTGGACAGAAATCAGAAATGTAATTGCTCGTGTCTATAAGTGAATTTCCAGTAATTCAGGTACAGTATTTGTGGTCTGGACCATTCAGCTGTACAATTATCGTGGCTGTAATGAGTGTTCATTTTCTGTTGAAACTGGGGACAAAATTAAAGATTACATTTTCATTAAAATAATAGTCCCTTCCTGGTTTTTTTGGCCATGAAGGAGGACTGAGACAAGGACGCAAAATTAGATTAAAATGCAAAATGCGTCTTAGCACTTTAATGAGCCCAAAGTTCTTCCTGTTCTAGCATTGAACATACCATTAACTGTGAGAGCCATTTCCATCATGTGCTTTGATAGCATCAATTTGTGGGCTTTGAGGGCTCACTGTTAATGTTAGGCTTTGGTACCCATTCTCCTGGTCACTGAGGGATTTTTTAAAATCATAAATTATCTGCAGCTGGGAGTGATAAGCACAATAGCTAAATTTGCAGATGACACAAAGCTTATGAAGGTAGTAGACTGGAAAGATAATCAGGATAGGTGACAGGTGGACTTGGGAATTGGGCAGATTGATTGCAGATGCAATTCATTTTGGAGTACATGCAAAATGTTTCACAAGGGGGACACAAAATCCAGAAAGGGACTATTATTTTAATGGAAATGAAATAATCTGTATGGAAAATGAAAAGGACCTGGGGGTCCTGATTGACAATAAATTGAAACTATCGCAACAATGCTTGGTTATAGTGAATAAGGCAAACAAAATGCTTGTATTAAAAGGGCAACAATGAGCCGAAACAGTGGGTAATTCTGTCCCTTTATAAATACTGTGTGCAGTCTAGTCACTCCATTATACATTTAGGACGGGGTTGCGTTCCTGAAAAACTGTTCTCAGATCGAAATATCCTGAAATGAAATGCGGTTTCCCATGCCATCCCATTATATAAGGTGAGATGCGTTCTTTTCACAAAAGTTTCGGACTTAAAACCACGAAATAACACACAGAACCCACAAAATAACACCCATAGGCAAGAAGGGGTATTTGGAGTAACTGTATAGTATTGTACTTTAATACTGGCAAACTTTAATACAGTTCTATGTTTTGCTAATCTGCTTGCACCTGTAGCTGTAACACACCTTGAACTTGCCAGTGTATTGTCTTTATTCTGTTTTATAGTAGCCACCGTCGATCTAGCCCTAAAGCCCTCTCGACATCCGTACCTATTTTGCCACACTCGATGCGCTTTATCACCTCCAGTTTAGTATTTAAAGTGATGACTTTGCGGGGTTTCTAGCCACTAGCGGTATTACCGCTGCTCATTTCACTTACTGCTGTCTTTTCCCGACATGGTAGAAACGCGGTAGAGGCTGTAAATCGCTCGAAGTTGCTCGGGAATGTTCAGAAATTACTGTAATACTGACGTGGCGTGGTGTCACTTTAAAATCAGTTGGCTTTTAAACAATGACATAGCGACCTGCTATTGGCCAGTTCAAATGCTTGGATACACTATATCAGGTGCGAGTCCGATTTACCCGCAAATACACTATGGACTGTGCGTATGGGCAAAAAGGATGCGCCAAAAACAACTGCGATATTCAAAATATGTACTGCGCTTACGCAAAAAAGAATTTTGTTTGTTAAAATGAAACCAAATGTCCTATATCGATAAAAAGGTGTTAAAAAATTATGTTTGTTCAATCGAAACATCCTAAATAAACGCGTCCTTAATCGAGCCTTACCTGTACTGTAATAACAATATTGCAGCGATTGAGAGGATAAAAAGGAAGGCAATCAAAATGTTTGAGGGGATAGAGGATAGACTACGAGAAGTGATTACATAAACTGGGCATGTTCATGCTGGAGAAGAGAAAATTAAGGGGGTGATATGATTATGGTATTTAAAATTCTGAAGTCACTAGATAATGTAAACCATCATAAGATGTTTTATCTTTTTTATCTTGTACTGAACAGTAGAATCAGAGGACACTGTCTGCGATTGAAGGGGTGTAAATTCAGAATATATCTGTGGAAACACTCCTTCAGTGAAAGAATACGAAACTTACGGAACAGGCTCCCTGGAGAGACGGTAGAAGCAGAAACTATTGTTTCCTTGAAGAACAAATTAGATTAGATTTCTGCTAGAAAATAATATCTTGGGATACAGTCTATAGTTTGGAACACAACATGTCAAGTGACTGCCAGGATGGTGGAAGGCATAGTGGGTGAATTGTGGTCTTCTTTTGCCTAGCAAAGTCTTATTTTCTTATGTTCTTATCATCAGGAAAACACACAACTATTGATCCAGGCAACTGATGCCTTGTCTTCTATGCCCTTGTGATGTGAATAATTAAGCATCTGAGACCCTGCCCTGTATGAAGACCGCTATAAAAATACAAGTTGTTGTTAAATGTTGGTGCCATCAGTACTTTAAATGCTGTTTTCATAAGTAAGAAAGCCTTGCATTTGATATAAAACATTTCAAGTGAATAGAAGCTCTCAAAGCACATCACAAGATCCAGTGTAGTTGACTCCCTTGCCTCCTTCAAGATCGGTCTCAAGACCTTCCTCTTTTACCATGCCTTCAGCTGTCATCTTACCTCTCTGCCGTCCCTCATGCCAACCCTGCCACATCTAATGTTCAGATCATGACTCCTGACTGTTCAGCGCCTTAGGCCATCCTCCTGACATGAAAAGCGCTCCACAAATGTAATTTTGTTGATGTTTTGTTACTGTTGAATGCAGCAACTGATTTGCACGTAGCAATATCACACACACAGCCATTAAGTAAATGACCAATGTTATGTGAAATGACTTACAAGTGCAGCGTTTAAGTGCACATCCTGTATTATTCAGAAAAGTCCTCAATTCTGTTTTAATTGTTCTTCCATGCGATGGCACTTCTGCTCTCAGAGGTGCGACATGATAGAAATACAACTCCTTTCTGGAGATTAACACAATTGTATGTCTGGATAGTGCTTCCACCCCTCTGAGGTTATCTTTGCCCGGAGACTCCAACAACAACAACAACAACAACAACAACTTAAACTTATAAAGCGCCTTTCATGTCGGGAGGACGTCCCAAGGCGCTGCACAGGAGGCGTGTGAACCGAGCTGGGAGGGGAGTGTTCGGGAAGGGGTGAAACACGTAGGGGAGGTCGAAAAATTCTCGATCCTCTGGAGGATGGGGAGCTAGTGGAGACGGGTGAGGGTGGGGGTTATGTGGTCGCGGAGGCGGGTGCAGGATAGTACACGGGCTGCAGAGTTTTGGATGACCTGCAGTCTGGGAATGGAGGAACTGGGGAGGCCGACGAGGAGAGAGTTTCCGTAGTCCAGCCGTGAGGTGATGTATGCGTGCACGAGTGTTTTGGCAGCGTGGGGGGTGAGATAGTTGCGGAGCCTGGCAATGTTGCGTAGGTGGAAATAAGTGGATGGTGTGGAGTGTGCTTGGACTGTGATACAGAAAAGATAGGTCGTGGAGGATTCACAAACAGGGGAGTAATGTATACCATGTATATTCTGGAGTAGAGGAAGACTTGGAAAAATGATTTGAATTCACTGCACATTGAGCTTAAATTCTTTGTGGATTCTGTTTACAAACCAACTATCTTTTGGAAAGCTAAAATGTTGCATTGGGTCTGATTAGCCTGGAAGAGTTGTAACCTGGAAGAGTTGTTCTATTTGTGACTTTGGTTTGTGAATATGAAAAAGGTATTGAATTTATCAGATATACAAAAACACGTGTAGGGAATGCCAAACAACAGCAAAATCTGAACAAAGGTCAATTTGCTTTCTGTCCTTTTCTTGAACTTGACCATTGGGGGTGGCAATTATTCTTTTTGCAAATGCAGTAAAACCTCGATAATTTGACATTCAGAAATTTGGCAACTCCCTAAAATCGCAAGCTTTAAAAATATATACAGCATTGGATGTTTCCTGATGTCGGCAAATCACCCGAAGTTCATAACAGCTGCTTGTAGTTCCCGGCTAGGCCACTGTGTCACCCGGCACTGTGGGTGGAGTTTGAGCATTTTTTGCCTTCAGTGCTGTCTGAACAGCAAGTGTGGTGTATGGGGGCAGAGATTTCCTAGCCATTTCTAGGCTAGGTTTGAAATACCGGCAAACTCAGAAATCCGGAAGGTGCGTGAGCCCAACCGTGCCAGATTATCGAGGTTTTACTGTATCGGAAATTAAACAACGTATAACATTGTCAATTATAAACTGTATTTAGCACATTTAGCCCATTCTGGCTAGCACGACATAAGGAGGATGCCTAGAACTTAGAGGCGGTGTAGAAGAGAGCAATGAGGATGATTCCCAGGGCTAGTGGAATGAGCTGTGAGCAACAACTAGACAAGCTGGGGCTATTCATTCTTGAAATAATATGATGCAGAGGAGGTCTTTAGCCATAACATGTTAAATGGGGTTTAAGAAGTAAACCTCACAGTAAAAGTAAAACCTTAGGATTCATCAAAACACTAGAACAAGTGGACATTGGTTTGTAAAGTTGTAAAGAGCAATTTCAGGATAGCTACCAGAAAACGTTTCTTTACATAAAGAGAATCAGTGATTAGAAATGGTTGCCAGGAAAGGTCATAGAGGCCAGGACACTGAAAAAACAACATGATGCATTGATAATAGAATGATAAGGTTGTTTCTGGAGGGATCGGACTAAATGGGTTCAAGGATCTTCTTCATCTAAACCAATCCTGTGATCCAGGAAAATACCTTAAAACACTTTGCAGTGAGCCAATGCTGTGCATGAGGTGACCAAAGATGCAGTGAAAAAGACAGATTTTTAAGGCAGCTTTTAAAAGCAGAGATAGAATGAGGGAGTCGGAGGGATTGAGGGATTAGAGAGAAAATTTTGGAGAGAAGGCACAATGTGGCAGAAAGCTCAGCCATCTCTTCCAAGACCTTCATAACTAGAAATTGCTCTGAAGCATGTCTCAGGGCAACTCTTTATACTGCAGTTTAGTTTGCTCCTCAGGCAGTAAGACAAAACCATGAAAGAATAATAAGTTCAGCCAATTTATCCTCAAGCGTTTATTTATAAATAGCTCCAGGGTTATTTATACCACTTAGCCCAAATCAGCACAATCAAAACAACGACAAAATTACATTTGTATAGCATCTTTCACATTGGGAGGATGTCCCAAGGTGCTGCGACAACTTGCATGTGTACATGTAACACCATTCATATAACACAACTGTCTCAAAGCACTTACTTTAACAAATAAATAATAATAAAATAATCCTTGCATTTGATATAGTGCTTTTCACATCTTCTAGACGTCTCAATGCATTTCACAGAATATACTGTAAAGTGAATTGACTGTTTATTTGTAGATGAAATGTGGCAGCCAATTGCACACAGGAGTGTCCCACAAACAGTCGTGGATTGAAATTACCAATTTTTTTTTTTTTTAGGGATTATTATAAGGCGTGTGGTGTAAGGAAACTTGCCCAAGGTTTTGTCCTGCCTTGAATTGAACCCAGGTCTCTCGCTTGTAAGGCAAGTGTTCTAACCACTGAGCTACAGGACTCCAAATAGTTTACAGAAAGCATGAGGCAGGATAACCCTGTAAACTGTGGTTATCTATCCTGCTGCAAACATTAGGGAGTTGGCACCAGCTGTTTCTACCAGCTTCCTGCAACTTTCCCAGATTTGTACCCCAGTCCAGTTCTTTCCTTCTGTCTCTAATTAAAAATGGGAGTAAATAATCGCTTTCCATTTAGACTTGACCACATAGCGAGTTTCAACTGGAAATTTGTAAAACAAAAGCAGAATAGCAGTTCCAGTGTAAATGGAGGCTTTAATTAATGGCTTGGCAGTAACTTTTTATCGGGCTCTGACAGCTGTTGCCTGATTTTGTGCCAAGTGCTCTGGTTCATAGATTTCCTCAGTGCTGCTTCTTTCTTATTCAGATTACCAGTACTTCAGGTATGCTATCCCTGAAAGGAACTGAAAGTACAACGTGAAAAGAATTGCGCAAGCAACAACAATCTCACATTTACAGTATATAGTGGCATTCACATGGGGTAGAGTCCTGGAGCGCTTACAAGCAACAAGAACAACACAATTACATTTACGGAGTGCCTTTCATGTCCCAAGGCACTCTAGTTCTCATTCTTATTTATCCTGGGTTTAGCTACAACACAGCCATCACAAGTGCAGGTATAGAACCATAAAACCATTCCTGATAATAATCCCTTGAAAAAAACAATGAAAAATTGGTCATTTAAATCCACAACTGTTTGTGGAACACTGCTGTGTGCAGTTGACTGCCCACAAATTTGAGACGTCTAGAAGATGTGAAAAGCACTATATCAAATGCAAGAGTTATTATTATTGTAGAACTTCACAACACAAAAGAAAAACATTTGGCTGATCGTGTCCATGTTAGTTCTTTGAGGGAACAATCCCTATTTACTTACCTACCTTTTCAGATTTCTATTTTGCTCTTGATAGCTATTATGGATTAATGACCACACCCAACAGGGTATTCCTCTTCCCAACTGCAGATCCCTCTCTAGAATAAGTTTTTCTGTTGGGTTCCCTCCCCACCCCATGTCCTCCATGGTTCCTGTCCACAGGCAACTCCCTATAGCTGAAAATAAATGAAGTAAACCACAGAGGCCGAATGTTTCTTGCACTCATTGACTTGGAGTTGAAGATTGTGCAGGATTTTGGAACATTTGAAATTTTCAATCTGAATATCGCAGTTCTCAAAAAACAATTAGCGCTTAAGTTTTCTGAATAGGGGTGGGAGGAGGGAGTTCCACTGTTTAAGGGTGTATTGAGATCTAATCATATGATCAGATGCATATAGCTCAGATCCATCCTAATAGTCCTGACTGCTACTCCCACATTTTTGTGCAAGAATTTTGGACAATTTGTATGTGCACTGTTTCTCCTCAGTAGCCATGGGGGTGGGATGCATATAGAACTGGGAGCAAATTTTGGTTTGGTGGCAGTGGGGCCCATCAGTCAAACAAGTGATGCAGCTAGCTGTCAACATATTTGCAAGTGTGACATTTAGGCATTGCCATCTTGTCTCTTTCATATTGATAATTAAGATGCTTATGTTGGGATGTGTTGGCTTCCTCAGATTCTCAAGTGTGACATCTTTGGATGATAGATGGCAAAAACAGTTATGTAAAAATATCAAAAAACTATAGTACTAATCAAATAAATCTGTAATATTCACAGAATACAGTAACAGAGGAAACAGCACTCCTTCGGGTATTGCAGGTGATTAATAACAATATAAATACAGTACTTACATTTTACATGGTACTTTATATGTCAAGAGGATGTCAAAAAGCACTATACAGGATTTCTGTAAAGTGTGGTGACTGTTCTTCTGTATACAAATGTGACGACCAATTTGCGCACAGCAATATCCCATAAACAGCATGAAGTAAATGACCAGTTTGGGAGGTTGTTGGCCAGGATACCAGGAAAAATTCATGGTGTCATAAATGTTTATTACAGAAAATAAAGTGTAATTAGAACAAAAATAAATTCTTCTTTACAAATAATGTGGTGGATTTTTAACATCCACCTAAATAGACAAACGTTTTGCTATTTGTTCTTCATGTTTGAATCCCTGATCCTGACAATCACTTGAGGTACAGCAGAAAAGGTTCAGATTCCCACCCACTATAATCCCACTGTTAATCATTTTATTCTCTCCCTTTGTCTTTCAAGGTCCTCGGATTATGGAACTACTTATGTCAAACTGAACCTGCAACCAGGCATTGCAAACATCATCACCAACTTCTACATCTGTCCTGCAAATAAGAAAAAGGTATGGGGGAAAGCTGTGGTATTGAAAGACGTTCAGACATTCTGTGGATCTTTTTTCCTGAAGATTTAAGCATTTGATTACTGTGTAATTGGGAAGAAATTACATTTGTATTCATGTAGCGTTTTAGTGTTTTCAGAAGTTAGAAAACCGTTGAATTCAGTCTTAGCTTTGAAATAATTTTTTTTGTAGTTTCTTAAGAACTTACAGCAAACCGGCTTCAAAATTAAGGCTGAATTTGGGTATTTGCCAAATTCAGGTGTTCCTATAAATGCTGTAAATTTAGGCCCAGGTGGGTTTACTCTACTGCATTTTCCCTCAAAATATCCAGATATATTTGTACTGCTAGACGTCACCACTGTGATTCACAGCAACTTTACAGAATCTCCCTAGACACACCATTGGCACATCTGAAAGATCAGTTGGCACCATATCACTTTTATTGCTTTTATTGGGTTTGTGAATGTCTGCCTTCTTATCTGGATCATGATGCATTGTATTGCCAGCAGCACAGTACTCAGAGAATTGTAAATTCTGCAGTGCACATTGTGGAATTTACATTGGTGTGAACATTTTGCTAGAATTTTGCTCTGCTTTCCATTCCCCGTCAACCAATGTGGCCTAACCCGAGCTTGTTCCCTGCCATAAGGTGCCAACTCTTTAAATAAATGTTTATTGCAGAAAATAAAGTGTAATTAGAACAAGGTATGAGACCGCACAACTCAAAAGATTATTTTCAATTTACAGAAATCTGGGTTGTTCATAAGACCCAAGAGGTCCATTGTCACGGTAATATTGACCCTTATTAATCCAGAGGACGTGTCAAGGCAGCATGGGTTCCCATTGACATGTTTGCAATTAGCAGATAATTCATACTAAGATTCTTTCAGTGATTGAAATTCTGATTTCTCTATCAGGTAGTTAAGTTCTGTGTAAAACGGCACATCTTGCCTTGAATTTAGATTTTACACCTAAAATTTATGAAAATGAGATGTGAAAAAAAATACAGCTTTTTAATGACTTGAGTTCCTTTCTCCTCAGCCACACATGTTTATTCAGTGAACGATGCTTCACTTTAACACAGCTTGACCCAGCGTCGAGTTATCTGTCTGATGCAAGGATATCTTTGTGCCGGTGTTATTGTTGAATTGCATTTGTGAATAATCAGGGTGCCGTTTCACATTTCAGGAAAAAAAACATCTTCTTGTTGACAAACGTTTGCAGTGCAAATTGCAACTGTGCGCCTCCAAAGGAATGTGACAGTAGAAGGGCAGCTCAGGTCCATGGTTACATCAGCTTGGCAGATTTTTGCAAAATAATTAGCCGCAGTGTATTCTATGCTGCACATCTTTGTCAGTTTCTGTGGAGCTGGTAACAAATGCTCGAGGGGAGCTCCTTAGGGCATACAATACATACAATATTTTTAGAAATGGCTTTTAAATCTACCCTGTTCTCTCTCACAAATATATCAGAATAATTCCCCAGAATCTTTGGTTTTTATGCATTGTTGTTCATCGTAACTGTGTAGCTTTGAGCTGAATTTTTAAAGCTGGCTTGAGGCCAGTACAGACTCAAATAAGAAAATTCAATATTGTTTGTATTACGGGAGATACTGGGGATGGAGTTTAACTGAAAATAAGCTTATGCCAATCAATATACTGTACAAGGAACCAGTGGAACAAAACACTTTATTATATGTGTGCTGTATCGTCCTCAACATGTACTGATTTGTTCCAACCTGTATGATAGCAGCATTGTAAATAGTTTCCACAAGATACATTCAGTTCCTTGTGAGGGCCTGGCAGAATGCACAAAGGAGATTGTTGTCTGGTTGGTAAGTTTAGCGACCTCACGATTGTGAATCTGTTGCTACCAAGGCTGGCAAATGAAGAGTCATCCGTCTATGTTCTCTCTGATGGATTGTGGTACTTCATTTTTGTTCTTAGAAAAGCAAAATAAACATCTTTATTATTCTTTGGGGAGATTTCAATATCTAGGGGATCTGTACTGTCTATGCGATCTGTCATTCTCAGCCTGGAGATCCACTTGCATCCAATCCATTATCATTGAGTTGGGAGAATTCTTGCCCATGTTGGGATCCTTAGTTAAGAATTTTCTTGTCTTGATATCCCCATGCATAAGAGTATCAAAACTAGACTGCAAGTTCCATGTATGGCAAATACACATCGAAATCTCCCAGGAGGGACACACTTTGCTTACCTGTTTCTGGAGAGTTGGCGAAAGCCAAATAGATCTGACAAGTCTGTCATTTTTTTAAGAAAATCTATCTCATCCTCAAGCTTTACTTTTTTCTAAAAAAGAAAATGAAGGAAAAAAAAAAGGATTAGGCTGAGACAAATAGGCATCTTATTTTGAGCTGTATTTCAATCTAGCCTGGAGTCAAGGATGACAGTGCTGACTCCTCTGACGTGCTGGAAATACTTACCGAGTGCACTGTGCACTCAGCAAAAACTGAGCTTTAGGGCAAAGCACCTATAGAATAATTTCCAATCGACTTTCCACAAATGGCTATAGTATTTGTTGGGTTGAATAATACATTAATGGTTGCATAAGGAACATCCCATTTTATTTCTCTTTGCATGCTTTCAAAGAAGTAGGGATAAGAATCTTTACAAACCATATTTCTGTATTTGTTTGCCTCTTGTACTTGTGTCTATTCTATTGATTCACTTGTATTGTTACAGATTGGTTGTATTGGCCTAGTTACCAGAGCAATAAGTATATATACCATATAATGTATTCAATATTTTTATATGTACTACAGTAAAACCTCAACAATCCGGCATGCTTGGGTCCACTCACCTCCCTGATTTCGGACTTTGCCGGTATTTAGAACCTACCCGAGAAATGGCTGCGTAAGTCCCACCCCATAAACACAGCACTAAAGCCAAAACAAATGTATGTATGAATTGATCTATGTTTCAGAGGGAGATTGGTTGTGCTCCCACAGTGTCTGTGTTGAATATCGTGCCCAGGGCCAATTTTTATCCCTCCCACAATCCTGAAATTAGTGGCTGTTATTTTATTTTGAATTACTGTGATTAGCGGATGCTTTCCTTGATGCGATATAGCAATACATTACACAGCCAAGAATAGAAAACGCAGCTCCGAGCTCCCTCCAATGGCTCAGCAAGTGTATCTAGTGAGTGGCTGAGCTGTACCATGTATACCAGAAAGTCTTATGTTAGTTCCTTAAGATAATATCTGGAGCAGGATTGGAGCCTTGGTTGGCTCTGACAATGCTCCAATTTTGTGAATTACGAAAGATTAAGAAGGAATTGTAGAGCCTACACCTGTTAGAAAAAAGAGAGTTGGATGCCTTCAGGAATTAGAAGAAATTTGAGAAGACAAAGCTTTTGGAAGAATACCATGGTCCTAATGTATTTGGAAAAGCAACAACAATAACACCAACAACAAAATTACATTATTAGAGCCCCTTTCATGTCGGGAGGACATCCCAAGATGCTGACCAATCAGGTCGGGACCCGAGCAGGGGGGTGGTCGGAGTAGGGAGAAGGGGAAGGAGAGTAGGAGAGGGGAAGAGTTAGGAGGGGAGCAGAAGGCATGGTCGAAGAGGAAGGTCTTGAGACCGGCCTTGAAGGAGGAAAGGGAGGAGGTGAGGCGAAGGGATTGTAGGATGGAGTTCCATAGTTTTGGAACAAAGAGGCTGAAAATCCAGCCACCGATGGTAGGCTGGTTAGGGCGGTGGATGCGGAACAGGCGAGAGCCTGCTGAATGGAGGGGACGGGCAGGCAGATAGGAAGATAGCAAGTCAGAGAGATAGGCAGGGGCAAGACCGTGAATGGCGAAGGTGAGGACGAGGATCTTGAATTCGATCCTCTGGGGGATGGGGAGCCAGTGGAGATGGGCAAGGGATAAGGCAGGTAGCTGGAGTTAGAGTAGAATATCAGCCATGATTGAATGGCAGGGCAGGCTCGATGGGCCGAACGGCCTACTCTTGCTCCTATTTCTTATGTTCTTAAATGAGACGCCTAGATTCCTGACTGTCTTTGAGAGGTGGAGCAATCATAAGCAATCATATATTTGGGCAAATAATATTTAAAATTACTGTTCAAGATGTATTGTTCTTAATGATCACCAGGGATGGTTAGCTCAATGTGTTTAGGAATAAAGCAATGTTGCCCCTTTGTTTGTCAATTAGATTGATTCATCTTTATTTGGATGGAAAGTTTGCTGAGAGGGAGTCCAAATCAGGCAGGTTCCATATTAGTGATATATCATCTTGTCATAGAAGGGTTTTCCATGGATTCTCTCTATACGAGAGTGGACAGTGGTTGGCATCTTCATATTTGCCTGACCGACCTCTTCCCCTTCCTAGGCCTCAGCGTGGATGTTCATCTACCAGCGACTGATTTTTCAGACAGGCTGGACTTTACAATGGAACTAACGAGGATTCACTGTTTTAATTGTAGTGATTCTGTAACTGTAGTGAATTCGGGTATCAATTTGTATACAGCAAAGCCCACAAACAGTCAGGAGGTGAATAACCAATTGTCTGGAGGACTGTTAGTCAGAACATTAGAAAAAATGTTATTTTCTTTCCAAATAGCAACCTGGGATTTTCAAATGATCAACTGAACAGGCAGATTGGCCCTCGGTGCAAACGTTTCATTCAATAGCGACTCCAACAATGCAGTGATCTGGGAATTGCAGGTGTAATACAGGCTTCGGTGACAAACTCAAGGGAAAGTGTCACACTCTTCGCCAGTCTTTAGATATCGACAGCCTCATTGAATGCATTAATCAACAATGAGATAATTAACATCAGTGTTAAATAACACAACACACAACTCACTATTTTCAGCCCGGGAATCGAAGTCTGCCTCATAACCCGTTTTAGTACATTGTTTTATAAGAGCAGATTTTCCTCATGAGTGCCCATTAGCTTTTAACTGAAGCAACTGAAGACCATAATACAGTAGTATGAATTAATTTAAAAGTTCTTTTCCTGAAACTATTCCCATTTGATCAATGTACTGTAGCGGCTTGATTCTTGATATCCATTTTGATATCAAAATAGTTTGTATTTTATTGTTAGGTTATTGCTTGGATTCATATACATTAGTTTGAAAGTATGATCTTTTACCTCTATAATCTTTAACATTTTGTTTAGAATTGAGCCCATAGGAATTATTTATATCAGCTTGTTAACGAATATTAGGCTAATATGGTAGAGGTGACTCTTACTCCAAATCTTTATCTGTGGCCATTCAAATAATCCTCGTCTTTCATGTAGTGCTTAGAATGTCACAACACGTCAAGGAGATTCACCAGTAATTGGTGTCGAGTGTACTGACTGTATATTTGTAGGCAAACATGGCAGCCCACTACATGCACAGAGATGCCCCACCAACAGTCATGAAGTGAACGAACCAATTTATCTGACATTCACTGGCATACAAGGAGAAATTCCCTTCTCTTTTTGGGTCAGCCGGGTATCTTGGTACATGCTGAAACCCAACACCATTCTTAAGAGTATCCAATCCAAACTGGAATTTACAAGCAGCCCACCTGCACATGGAAATCCCAGAGATAGATTGTTGGAATGGAATGTGTACTCCCTCCCTGGAGTGGAGTCCTGTTGCTCAGTGGTTAGAGCACTTGCCTTACAAGTGTGAGACCTGTGTTCGAATCCAAGCAGGTCAAGGCAAAACCTTGGGCAAGTTTCCTAACTCCACATGCCTAATAATAATCCCTCCAAAAATAACACAATAGTAAAATTGGTCATTTCAATCCACGACTGTTTGTGGGACATTGCTGTGCGCAATTGGCTGCCGCATTTCACCCACAAATATACAGTCAATTCACTTTACAGTATATTCTGTGAAGCACTTTGAGACGTCTAGAAGATGTGAAAAGCGCTATATCAAATGCAAGGATTATTATTATTATCCTGTTTACCTAATTCCGGAAAGTATAAGGCACAGGTGCCACAAGAGCCAAGCCTTGTGAACCTCAGAGCATGTGTTGGGGCATTGCTGGAGTCCAACCAGCCAAATTGTATTGATTGCCCTTGATATTGCTGTCTGACAAGCTTTCCCACTGCTTGTCCAACAAGAACCAGACTATCCATTAGGGCTTTGCCTTGCAGGATTAATAGGAGCTGCATGGGATGACTCCTCGCCCCCAGTGCCTGGCTGTGCTGTCATCAGCAATGCACTGGAATACTGCGGAGCCAGTTCAGATCCAAGGAGACCCCTCTTAACTCTCTTTTTGAATAGTGCCACAGTGTTATTAACGTCCACCTGCGCATATAGGTGGACCTCCATTGAACATCTCCTCTGAACATCTCCCCCAGCTCTGCCCTGGAGTTACATTTGTCCAGGACTTTGGAGCCTTTTAAACAGCGCAGTCTGCTGGGATTAACCATGGAAACTGTTACCTCAAACCTTCTTCCTAAAGGTTTAATAACAGAACAACTCTTTTGCAAGCACTAATGCTTTTAGGTGTGTAAACATTGTACCATCAATCTCTAAAATTGCTAACTGCCTTTCTTGTGGCTTGTAAAATGAATTGTTTTTCGTAACATATCTTGTTTAAACATATCTCATTTCTAAAATTAAAGCTGATGGATTATATTAATGAGGGTGGCTAATTGCAAGTGTATCCTACTTAGGAATTGGAGGCACTGTGTTGGATTTAATTTGCCCAATCGATTTCAGCAGTGAAAGAACATTTAAGCTGTGATGGCTCTCTGTGTTGTCATTAGCTAACAAATTGAAGCTGAAGATAAATGATTCTCTTGGTAATAACTCCAAGATTACTCGTCCCCGCTTCCGCTGGCTGCCAGCGAAGCTGCTATTGTTTGCAATGCTTTTGGTTCAGATAAATAACCAGCTTTGAGCCATGAAACAAGCAGCGATTGTTTCCACCCTGGGGCTGATGTGCTGACAGGCAGAGCTGGGGCTGATAATTAATTGACCAGAGCACGCCAGGCTACCCTAACTAAATACATTTTCCCAGCAGCCCTTTCATCATGTACTAGTTAAATTCTGGCTCGCAGGGCATGTTGCCTCTTGTATCTTTTATTACCCCTCCCCCCCAACCCTTTCAAGTCTGTGCCTGAAAGCCTTTGCTTAAATGATGAATTATCTGAGTTAGTTTGTGTGCATGGCAATGGAAGAAGGCTCTTTTCATTCGTGAGGATTCACCATCCTGTTAGAATCATTGGAGTCGCATGACACGCACTGTCTTTTATCAGCTTGATTACCAGTCGAGTGAGACTGGGATCTCTGCCCACCCTCACCTATATGTTCAAGATTAGAGCGAGGCAAGAATAGCAGACAGGAAGCACTGCTTTTGGTGCTGTGCTCTTCAGGCTGTGGAGTCTGCTCGGAGGACACAGCCAGAATGTAAACAGTGACAGTACTGAATCCCTGACCGATGATGCCTACACTGTTCACTGTGAGGAAACAACTGAAAAGTGAAATAATCCCATATTCAGGACCTCTGCCACTGTACTCAATTACAACCCTGGATCATTACAGATCCCAGCAATAGCAATAATAATTATTAACATTAATTACCCCTACCCATCCTTCCATCCAGATCTTCAAACCTGTCTCACCCTTCTCTCTCATCACCACCATATCCAGCATGAAACACAGAACCTTCTCACTTGACCCCTTTACCAACCCTCTCCTTGCCTTCCAGCTCCACCTCCTCACCCCTCTACTCTCGGACACCTCTTTTTCTATCATCTGGCACCGTTCCCATCCACCTAAAAACAACTATGGACCTTCCCTGGACCCATCCCTACCTTCTAACTACCAACCCATCTCCAACATTCCTTTTCTTCCCAAGTTCCTTGGAAGAGTTGCTGCTTCCCAGCTTTGCTCTGTCCTCTCCTACCACTTGCTTCACAAGCCCCTCCAAGCTTCTCTGGTCAAAGCACACAAACAACATTCAATCCATCTGTGACCAAGACTTCCTCTGCCTCTTCATCTTCTTCAATCTTTCTGCTGCCTTTGATACCGTGGACAGCTTGTGTTCTCTCCCGCACCAGGCTTCATGACATCATCACTCTCGCCTTGCTCCACTTGCTCCCCATCCGTCATAGGGTAGAATTCTAAATCCTCGTCCACCTATGTTCAGGTGCTGTTTCCCAACTGTTCTGAGCCTTGGGATGTCCTCCCGATGTACTTTACAAATGTAATTTTGTTGTTGTCTGCTGAATCATGATCCTGTTGTTTTGCCTCGCTTCCCTTTGGGAGGCAGAGAGAAATTCCATCTGTTTGAAATGTTTAACTACATTTCTTCACCTTCTTCAGGAAATAAAATATTGGGGAGAGTCCATTAAAGAGCAAATAACACATGGCCCACTGAAAGAAACAAGCGTTATGGCCCAAAGTGACATTCCTCATTCCATACTTTCCTGTTCTAAGTGCCCCATGGAATTGGTTTCCGTTTAGCCCCTGCAATTTTTCTCCCCCATGATCAGGCACTAAACATTAGCTTGTTATTGGGGTGATTTTCCGGTCAGTGGTAAATTTATGGATCTTGGCAGTGTGAGGTTTTAATGGAAGACTCCAGCAGACATTTATGGCAGCAGAGGTCTGTAAATTTACAGTAAGTCACAGAACACAAATATCTCAGCACAGTGATAGTCTTTTCCCTACTGGGCAGAGACTTGGTAAACTAAGGCACAATGTTGGACTTAATGGCAGTATATAATGGATGGATCCTAATTTGGTTCATCTACAACTTGGCTCAATTGGTAGCACTCTTGCATTGGCTTCTGCAAGTACAGTAACTACACAGTGAGAGGAATTGTCTCTGAAACATTTGAAACCTTTCAATAGCATTAGTCTACATTAGTCCAAATTACATTTCTGTGGATTTTTATTCAGTGGCATGGAAAGGAAACAAACATACAGAAAATTTATGGCTGGGAAGCCCTGTTTAGTTCAATGTGACCATACAGGATGGAGGAAGCTTTAACTGATATTCACAACCTTATTATCAAGGTTATATTCACAGCACATATATGTACAGTCAATTAACTTTACAGTATATTATGTGAAGCACTTTGAGACGTCTAGAAGATGTGAAAAGCGTTAGATCAAATGCAAGGATTATTATTGAATACTGGAATGATGAGACTTATCTAGCTTAAACAGTCCATTGCATGTAATTATATATTTTCAATAAACCACAGTTAATTTTCTGCTAAAGACATATACTAATCTTGGGTTTCTGTAATCAACTGTGAGTGTGCTACATTGGATCTGTTGTTTGACCAGAGCATAGCTGAATCTTAAACACATGCCTCAAAAAGATTTTCCTTCAAATGTACTGCTGAGCTCAGATCTTGTACTGGATATTAAGAGACTGAGTGATGCGCAACACTTGGCTCAGACATGGGTTTCTACAGCCTGTTTATTGCACAATCTCAGAGCAGCTTTGGTTTTACAACTGGAGGAAAGCAAGATGTCAATTTAGGTACAATGGGTGAGATAGGGCAGCCAAGAGGGTGAGGGAGTGGGGGATGAGGAAACATTCGGAGACAGAAATTGGGAGAAATTATAATTGTTACAAGTTTCCTCTGAAATGCTGATTTCTTCACAAGTCCAACCTCATCCCAGTAATGATAAAGATTTTAGCTGCACTTCTTAAAGCAGCACAGTCCTCGGGTGAAAATACCCAGATGTGCGCCACGCCAATTGTGATTCACTTCAAGAAAGGTTGGTGTAGGGCTCAAATCGATTTACTAGCAGGATTCCTTATCTGCAACTCAGTTTATGTTCACACCTCCTGTAATGAATCAAAATACAATCTGGCTTCATTCTCCCTTTCATGTATATGATAGCCATAGGGACAGAGTAAACCTTTGTGTGTTGTATGTGCACATATGGACTTTAGAATAGTTAATATTTGAACACGCAGGTGGAGGAAGCTTTAAATAATATTACCACAGTTAATAAATTAAACTATTAATAACAGATAACAATCCTTACATCTAATGGAGTCATGTAGCTCAGTGGTTAGAGCACTTGCCTTACAAGCGTGAGATCTGTATTCGAGTCCAGGCAGGGTGAAACCTTGGGCAAGCTTCCTTACTCCACAAGCCTAATAATAATCCATCAAAAAAAACCTATAATAAATTGGTCATTTCAAACCATGACTGTTTGTAGGACACTGCTGTGCGCAATTGGCTGCCATGTTTCGCCCACAAATATAAAGTCAATTCATTTTACAGCATATTCTGTGAAGCGCTTTGAGACTTCTAGAAGACGTAAAAACCACTATATCAAATACAGTACAAGGATTATTATTAATATAATGCTTTATCAAGTCTCAAAGCACTGCACAGGATTTCACTGTAAAGTGCTGTGCCTGTATATTTTATTAGTGAACCCGGTAACCAATTTTTACATAGGAAAGTCATAAAAACAACCATGAAGTGAGTGGCGGATTATAATTAGGCCACTGTTGGCCAGGTCACAGAAAGAAACTCACTTCTCTCTTCAAATAGTGCCCTAGGAATTTTAACATCCACCTGAACAGGCAGTTTAATGTCTTAGTTTAATGTCTCATCCAAGGACAGCATCTCCAATAATGCAGCGCTTACCCAATACTGTCAGCCTGGCCTATGAGTTCAAAATTCTGATGTGGACCTTGAACCCACAACCCTTTGATTCAGAGTCAAGAGTAATACCTACTGAGCCAGGTTGATATTAGATTATTTATGGGTTCTGAAACCAGTGCATAGAGATATAAAATAGAGGATAATGAGAGAAGGAATAGACTTGCAAATGCACCAATCCAATACATGTTGATAATATCTACAATACTATACTTAGAGTCCCCAAAACATTTGTCAGACAGTAGAACAATATATAATTTTCTATCGAACTGCTGTAATTGGTAGAACATGATAGATACGATTGAGTCCCTTGACGATACTTCATGCTGAGGCTAATTTTCAGCGGTGTCATGTGAAAGGAGATATAAATCTCATTAATTACTCAAGTTCTTTCACGCATAGTTGGAACCCTCATTTCTTTTGATGCATTAGGGAGAAACAAAATATCTGGCTGTTCACTGCTGTCATGGTGGGGGTCCTGGCCTGGAGAAGCTGTCTTAACCCAACTGCACCAGCTGCTATAGAAAGCATGATGTGGGGTATGAGAACACCACAGCCAGGTGGCTGCTGCCTCTCAATTGCTGTCTAATGATTATAAACATCACTTGTACAGTATCCCATTCATATAATGAAATAGGTTACTGCCTAGATAGGATGCTTACTATAAAAACATAATCTTCAAGGCTGTAACTGCAGTATATGTTGTGCTGTAAAAACAACAACAACCTGGATTTATATAACACCCATCATGCTGAACGGTGTCTCAGAGAGCTTCCCAGTAATGGATCCTGGGGCCGGACCAGTGGGAGGGGGAAGAAGGTGACCAAAAGCGCGGTCGGAAAGAAAGGTCTTTGGCCGCGACTTGAAAATAGGAAAGGAGGGGGAGCGAGGAATGGAGTTCCGGAGCCTCAGGGCATAGTGGCTGAAGGCACGGCCACCGATGGTGGAGCGGAGGATTCGGGGGACAAGGAGGAGGCCAGACCCAGTGGAGCGAAGGGAACGGGTACTGTTGTGAGGGGAGACTAGTTCAGAGAGATAGGGTGGTGCAGAAGAGTGGGGGATTTGAATACAAGCATGAAGATTTTAAAATCAATCCTCTCCGGGACAGGGAGCCAGTGCAGTCTGGCAAGGACTGGAGTAATCGGGTAGCGGAGTTTTGTACGGGTGAGAATGCGGGTGACAGAGTTCTTTATGAGTGGATTTTATGAATGGTAGTGGAGGGGAGACCGGGGAGGAGGACATTTGAATAATCCAGCCAAGAGGTGACAAATGCATGGACCACGGTTTCGGCAGCTTTTGGGGTGAGATATTGGCGGAGATGGGTGATGTGTTTGAATGGAAGAAGGCGGTGCTGGTGAGGGACCGGATGTGGGGGAGGAAGGAAATCCTACCTTGAATGCTTCAAATACACCTACTATTGCAATCTATATGCAGTGCATATAGGTTAGGGTTATGTAGATAATAATAACAGTTTTAATAATTTTAATAATAATTATGAAATGTTTTACCGATATTTTACACTGGTGTTAAATAATTCCGAAATACTGTATTTCACATTACATAGCAAAGCTTGGTTGGCTGAATTGCTTGTTTGCATGCTGTATCACCCTATGTAACATGCAATGGCTCCTATCCTGCCATAGAGGTATCGGAGTTCCTTTTGGCAGACAGTTGAGGTCACACTGTCGTGAAAAAGAAAGTTGATTCTGGTACTATTGAAGGAATCAATTCTCATCTTGCTAATGTCATGTATCATTCTCAACACAAATCATCTGGATGAAAACAATTGGTACAGCTTGGAAGGACATAGGTTCGATAAATTTTCAATTTTGCCCCTCATTCTTCACCTCAAAGAGTAGAAGTATAGTGCGTTCATAAAAAGCAACACCTTCTCAGGAAGCATAATAGACTAAGAGGGCCACTCCAGTAGCCTGGTCAACAATCCCAGATACAATTAGACATTCTGTGGGATATTATTGTATGCAAATCGGCTGCTACATTTACCTACAAATGCACAGTGCCCACATTTTACAATAAATTCCTGTGAAGTATTTTGTTAAAAAAAACTAGACTCTAGATTACTTGACAGCAATCTATTGAGGTGAAAGAGTATTTTAGTTCAGTGGTTCGAGAACTCGCCTCACAAGTGAGAGATCTGGGTTTATAATTATGATAATAATAATCCTTGCATTTGTGGTAGTGCTTTTCACATCTTCTGGACATCTCAAAGCACTTCACAGAATATACTGTAAAGTGAATTGACTGTATTTTGTGGGCAAAACGCAGCAGCCAATTGCGCACAGCAGTATCCCACAAACAGTAATGGATTTAAATGATCAATTTTATTATTGTGGTTTTTTGGAGGATTTATTATTAGGTGTGTGGAGTAAGGAAACTTGACCACAGTTTTGCCCTGACTTGCCTGGATTTGAACATAGACTCTTTGATTCCTGGCAAGGCGAAACAATGGGCAAGTTTCATTACTCCGCACATCTGATAATAATCCCTCTAGAAAAAAACCAATAATAATATTGGTCATTTCAATCCACAACTGTTTGTGGGACACTGCCGTGCGCAATTGCCTGCTGCGTTTCATCCAGAATTATACAGTTGATTCACTTTATTGATGTTCTGTGAAGAGCTTTGAGACGTTAGAAGATGTAAAAAGCACTATATCAAATACAAGGATTAATATTATTATTAAAGTTTTTAAAGATAGGCTGCCACACCATCCTGGATGATCAATGTCTTTACCTCTGATTGTGATATATTTAACCCTCCACAAGATCTCAATTTAGTCAAAATACAACTAAATTTTGTGGTTATATTCACAAATTAATCCTGGAACAACCACTGATTGATGGCATTTCGTGGTCCAGGTATTAGCATTTAAAAAGCGGCTCAATTGAGTGAACATTGCAAAAGAGACATTATGACAAGCCTGAAAAAGTCATTTTTGCAGAGTATGGATACTCTGTACAATGGAGAGGGACACAATTACAATTTTCAAAAGAAGATGGGGAGGATTAACTGCTTATGCTGAGTGCTCATACATTTCATATCTATGAAACATGTAGGCTTTATGGAAAATTCAGATTTCCAAAGTAATGAATAGACTTTCAAATTGTAATCTATTTTTCTTGCAGTTCCTAGTCCCATGCCTGCTTATGGTGATTCTGGTAATTTGATTTGCAGTTTAACCCATTAATGGTCATGCAGAATCTCTGTTTTTGCATTGCGCATGATGATGTAGATATGTTGGACTGCAAATATACATGACTCCAAGACTATGACCCTCCAGCCTTCCCAATCCCTACCAGCTTGGGTCTGAAATACTGTCTGTCCAGCACCTTGGAATGTCCCCCTGACCTGAAAGATACTTTATAAAAGTAACTTAGTTGTTGTTTTTGAGTGACATTCTATAAATATTCAATTTTGCATAACAACTTTGGCAATGTGAGATAACAGGACTATGTTATTAAACTACAATAACTTGTATTTATTTAGTGCCCTTCATGCGGGCAGCATCTCAGAGCACAATATAATGTTTTTACTACATTTGGAATACATTTCCAATTTCTTACTTGTTACAATACCATTTGCCATCTGTGGAGATAGATGGGCAGCTCCTGAGAGGCTACAGATGGAAAAAGGGGTAATGGCAACCTAGATAGGTACTTTCCTTGTCGTTCACAGCCTTTAATTTTACTTGTTTAGTTTTTGATATTGTTGTGAGTATTTTGTCACCAAGGAGACTTTGATTAATGAAGCAGTTTACTCCCAAGGTAATTTCATGATTGTGTGAAGGAAATCCAAAGGGAAAAAAGCATTTTATTTAAAGCACGACAAAGCTCCTGGCCGAGGTCTAGGTTATGGGTTAAAGACACTTGGATCCTGACAGGACACTGGGATCCTGACAGGCCCCTGGGCTAAAATTGGAATCTGTATTGCAGTGACAGTATTCAGTATCTGTGCTTATACGTGGGAGTATGCACAATACTTACCAAACAGCAGATTTTCTAAATGTGATTCCATCTCTCCTTTTCAACAGATTCTCTTTGTACAATACCTAGGTTCAGTTATACAGATTCTGCTGTGGCCCTGGTAGGGAACACATGCAGAGTTGGGTAATTATCAGTGCTGTCAAGCATTAATACTGCTGCAGGGAATTGGGTGTATGTTGGGGGTGGGGAAAGAAGAAAGAAACTACAGGAAACTGAAGGTTTGTTAACCCTAACCTTATGAGAAGGAAAAGAAGAGGGAGGTGCAAGTGTTGGTTTAACCCGCAGTTATGGGTCAGTGCCAGTCGGGAAAGGCTCTGAATCAAAATGTAAATCTTGCCATTTGAGTTTACAAGAGTTAACAGTGGATTAGTGACCTCAAAGCTGGTCAGTGCCTGCAGTTAATACAAAATTGTTTTACGTTCACTTTCGGACAAAGAAGCTTTCTTCTTCTTCATTCTCACTTCCTGGCACTCAGCGCTCCTTGTTGGGATCCTGGTTAGAGACTTCCGAGATTGTGACATTTCCTGGCTGAACAAAAATAAAATTCCCTTTATAACCTTCTTTATTGAATTCGATTCACGGATTTAACTGTGTGAGAAATGGTGACTTGTTAAACCAGTTGCACAAAGAATCCTGAAGGGTACAACTGTTGTCCCTCTATGGAAAATATGCTAAATTTATATATAGTTGTTCCCTGTGCCATTGTTGATATGGGCATAATGCGTAATTAAGTATTTATCTTGTCTTTTGATCCATGTGGCATTCTTAGGGCCAGTTTAATCCAGTTGGATGGGAGCATCCTGTTTTATATGTTGAAAGTCATGTGATGGTAAAAGTTTACAAAATTTACAAAAACTATGCAGCAAGAAAACAACTTACTCAGTGACCTACTCTGCCCCCATCCTCTGGAATTCCATTCTACATTCCGATCTCGTTGCTCCATCCTTGCCTCCTTCAAGACACGCCTCAAGGCGCATTTTTTCAACTGTGCCTTCAGCCACCCTCGTACCCTCAATACTCTGCACTTTCCTTGAGCCAAACCCATCCCTCACCCTTCTGCTTGGGTCCTAATCCCTGATTGTTCTGTGGGTTGGGACGTCCTCCCGAAATGAAAGGCGCTTTACAAATGTAATTTGGTATTGTATTCCCCTCGCCCTCATGTCTAGCTTCTTTTTGAATGGTATCTGAATAGTATCGGATTCAACCACTACTTTGGGCAATCCAACTACACTCTGCGTGACATAGTTAGAACCCCTTGTTATTATCTTATATTTGTATCCCCTGGTTACTGACTCGTAAACCAGTGGAAACAACCTATTTATGTTAACCCTATTAAACCCTTTGATAATTTTAAGCATTTTTATTAAGTACCCTTTTAAACGTCTCTTTTTTGGAGAAAAAATGTCTAACACTGTACTCTTTCCATCGCTGCTATATCCTTCTTTTAGTTTGGATACCAGAATTGGACAATACTCCAAATGCTGATGTTGAGGACATCTCATATAGGACATATTAGCAACGTGAGCAAACAAATCAACCTCTACTTTACCAATGCTGGATTATGGTGGACATGTTCTAGGATATTCCAGAGCTGTAAATTTTGTTTCATCAGTCAGATTTTTGACCCATCACCATGTTTTAAAATCTATTTATCAGATCTATCCATGCAAATTCCCAAGGTATTTATCGGAAAGTATTAGGCACAGGTTGACAAGAGCCAAGGCTTGGGGACCCAAATTGTGCATTGGGGTTGGTCCTGCAGGAGTCTAACCAGCTAAAACTGCATATCTTATCATTGAGAACCCTACGTTGATGCTGCTTGTCCAGCTCGGAGCACCATGCCCCATTAGAGCTTTGGCTTGTAGGTAATACCGGCTGAATTGGGAGAGTACCCGTCCCTAGTGACTCTCCAAGTTCTACCAATAAGCCAACCTGAATGTGCCTTCATTAGTAATATCCTGGAAAACTGTGGACTCAATTGGCTCAGGAAATGATTTACTGAGATCGCAAGAGAGGAAGGGCTCAATTCTGACATTCTGTTATGAAACATGTCATCTTGGAGCCAATTCAATTCCAAAGGGACCCCATGCTTCCACCCCCATCAACATCTCCAGCCCAGGTGATAGTCACCAGTTGGTCGAGTGCTGGGGCAGCTGAAAGCAGCTCTCCAGGGCCTTGAGGCTGTTGGTGTTCACATGTCACCCATTCACTCTGTAGGATGATGTCCATAGCACAGAGAGGCAGCACTGAGGCAACAACAACAACGTTGATTTATATAGCACCCTCCATGCCAGACGGTGTCTCAGAGCGCTTCACAGTAGTGGCAATTGTGACTCATTCAAATCCCTCCATGGCCTTGCCCACCCTACATCTGTGACTGCCTCAGAAATCTACCACCCTGGATGCTCCATCTGCTCAGCAATCCTTCATGTTCCTACACTTGTTTCGTTGTGCCATCTCTAGAACTACATTCCAGAGTCCCTCCAATTTATCTCCTCCATCCACACTTTTAAAACCTACCTTAAGACCTAGAACCTTTAGCTGCTGTGGCCTCCATCAGGGAAACGTAGAAACAGAAATGATGGCTCCCCAGAAAAGGGCATAGGGGAGGAAAATCTAATTATCTGTGGTCAAAGACACAATGTTATTATAGGTTGTTACAGAGCACTGTAAGAGTAAAACAGAAAAACAGGATTACGTGGTCAGCCTGCCTATTCTTTAAACGCATTTATAAAAAAGTTAGCTATTCTTTGAAAACTCAGCACAGTGACCACAGAGTAATGGCAACCTGTCAGCCTGTTCTTGGGAACGCAGTGATCGAGATCAGGAACTCAATTCTTCACTCCCCCCTCACCCACCCACCCAAAGATGCTAGGGCCAATTGAGGTGCCTCAATTGCTGCCTGAGATCAGCAAATTCAACCCAGATGGACAATTGAATCTGGGAGAGTTTGGTCTCTGTGACTCATTGATACTTTCACCCATTTAGAAACTACATATACAAAACTTCATTGTACCAATGAAACTACACATAATAATTCAATCCTACAGACTGTACCATGTTTATATTGCAAGGCCAGCCATTTCACAGTAATTCCCGTGAAGCGCTTTGAGACATCTTGACAACATTATTGGGCACTATAAATGCAAAGATTATTATTACATGCAGCAAGTGAAGTTTATAGCACCTATTGTAGATCAAATCACCAGCACATGCTTTTAAACTGTGAACTTAGATTTTTATTTCCTAGTGCTTTGTGTACCCCCCCTTCATGCACCTTTGATGCTATCTCTCTCTCTGCTCTCATCCTGAAAATAAAACCCACCACCTGCTCCCTCAACCCCATCTTCACCTCTCTCCTCATCTCCCAGCTCCACTTCCTAGCCCCTCTCCTAACTGACATCATCAACTTCTTCTGATCCACTGGCACTGTTCCCACTGCTCTAAAAATAGCTGTCATCATCCCTATCCTGAGTAAACCTTCCCTGGACTTATCCCTACTTTCAAGCCACCTCCCCATGTCCAACCTCCCATTCATTTACAAGGCCCTGGAATGGGTTGTTGCATCCCAGCTTTGTTCCTTTCTTTCTCATCATTTCCTCTTCGAACTCCTACAATCCAGTTTCTGTGCTGTCCGTAGCATGGAGACAGCCCTGTTGAAAGTCTTTAATGACATTTTAAACATCTGTGATCAGGGCTCTCTCTGCTTCTTTGTCCTCCTTGATCTTTGCTGCCTTCGACACTGTCGACCACTCTCCTCCCACACTGCCTCTCCTCCCCGCTCAATCTTCATGGACCCGCTCTCGCCTGGTTTGACTCTTACCTTTCTCAATAATCTGTAATAAACCAGATATCATTATATATATTTTAAAATACTAGATTGTACAAGCAGTATCATTGATGTTGCCATTCCAAGTGTCTACAATAATATTGTAGACACTTGGAATGTGTCCAATGATATTTTTGGACATCAATTATATTTTTTATATATAATGATATTTGGTTTAATACAGATTACTATTTTATTTGTAGGAAATTGTGAATCTCAGATTAATATAAAGTAATATTTTAGTGTATCTTTTGCTGCTTGATATTCATGCACCTACAGCTATGTGAAATCCTGTAGCTCAGTGGTTGGAGCACTCGCCTTACAAGCGTGAGACCTGTGTTTGAATCCATGCAGTGCGAAACCTGGGGCAAGTTTCCTTACTCCACATGCCTAATAATAATCCCTCTAGAAAAAAACAATAATAGTATTGGTCATTTCAATCCATGACTGATGGTGGGACATTGCTGTGCACAATTGGCTGCCGTGTTTTGCCCACAAATATACAGTCAATTCACTTTTCAGTATATTCTGTGAAGCGCTTTGAGACGTCTAGAAGATGTGAAAAGCGCTATATCAAATGCAAGGATTATTATTATTATTCCAGTTAGTCTTTTATACTATTATTATTAAAAGTATCTACACTGTACAATACAGGGAACAAGCAAAGATCAGGAAGAATATTGACCTATAAAATGAATGCAGACACATGTAACAGTATACGACAAGCATAGTTTACACAATAATTCATGTAACTGGGAACTGTTAATATGACAATTCAGAAATATATCTTGTTCACAAAATGTCCACCTCCTACAGAAAGTAGTTATTTGGGGAAGTTCAAATATACTGCACTAAGAAAAATAACATCCATTAAAGTGTAACAAAGCAATGTTATTTGACTGTCTGACCCATCACTGAAAACCACTTAGAAACTATCTTTATGGAGTGATCTGAACTGCAATAACATAATAATAAAAAGTATAGTGCCATTCACATTGGGAGGATATCCCAAAGCACTTCACAGGATATACTGAAAATTGTAAAGACTGTGTCTGTTTGCAGACAAACATGGTAGCACACAGCAATGTTGCACAAACAGCCAAGAAGTGAATGATGAATATTATTCGGAGGATTGTTGGCCAGGACACCGGGAAAAATTCCCTTCTGTTTTTAAATAATGCATGGGATCTTTAGCTTTCATCTGAACAGTCATGAGAGACCTTGGTTTAACATATCGTCTGAAGGATAGCACCTCCGAACTCCAAACACAAATTTGGATACAGTGGTCTGAAAAAAATAAGGGTACGTAAAGCCAAGGACCCGACTCCACACCACATGTTTCCATCTCTTCAATATCAGGGGAATAACTAGCCCAGTGGTTCGGTGGATGCATGTCTAATGTAGCATAAAGCTACCATAAAACTTGATATCTAATGTTGGGGAGGAGAGCTCAGACTATAGTTTTAAATCAATTGACTTGGCTTTGATTTATGATTGCTGTGAATCCTCCCCCTTTCCCTGTGATCGTATTATAGCCTTGAACTCCAGGAATCTGGCATAAATTGTAAAATACCAAGAATCTTGAGGAGCTGACATCAAGTTGTCATTTCTCAAAATTTCTGGTTCTGTTGACACCACAGGGGATTTAGCAAGAACAGTGTCAGCTTGTCTTGACTTATATCCTCCCATATTAATCAATGTTCACTTACAAAACAAACAGTGACTTGACTTCACTTACAGTGAATTGTGCGAAGCACTTCCAAACACATCCCCCAAAACTGAAAAAACAATCACATCCATTTGGCATTTGTAGATTGCCTTACACATCGGGAGGACATCTCAAAGCGCTGTTTTACACTGAGCCACTTTGGAGCCTGAGATGAGGAAGGGGGGAGTAGAGGAAGAAAGTGTGTGAACCCGCGCGGGTGGGTTGGGGGTTGGGAGAGGAGGGATCTGGCCAAATGTATTGTCTAAAGGAAAGGATTTAAAGTGTGCTTTAAAGGTGGTGGGGGTGGGGGGTGGGTGCGGTGGAAGGAATCTATAATGGAATTCAGGGAGTGGAGGGTTTAAGCCAAACAGCTGTAACCTCACCCAGCCATGGTAGTGTCAATCAGAGAACATGATACAAGCCAATGTTTGTGGAGCTGAGGGAGCACTATGTTAAATACAAAGATTTTTTTATTATTATTGTTAATAATCATAACAATAACACAAGGTTCACTACACGACACACAACACAGGATTAAGATGTATTTATTGTTAAAGTGGAGACTACATTTCAAACTTAATGTGCCCGTGGTTCCGTCATATTTTATCAATAATTAACAAGGACAGTTCAAAGTGAGGACAAAGGTATGTTTGACACCTCACAATGTGTTAATGGATGTTTCATGTCCAATTAAAATTGTAGACTGGGTGAAATGGATGGGTTTTCTCTCCTCACACCGTGCCCCATTCCCACATCTATAAAATAAATGTCATTATTTAAAACAAAATAAATGTACTTCTGGCGCTAATTAAAATCTAGAAACTCTACAGTGAGAGCAACTGATGAGATTGGGTAATGACAGTGAACTGGACACTATTCTATTCGAGGACAACTTCCACTTCAGCAATACACACGGGGGTCTTTGTGGTGTCAATCAATCTACTTCAGCAGCCACTTAATTCATTCTAGCACATACCCCACTGGAGACCTGAATTGCCATTTTTCAGATAGTGCTGAAGAACATGACCTGATCCCATCACTTTCATTTTAACATCAGCAACATTGCATGGTGTCTGTTATTCTAACTTTTAACTATGATTTAAAAATATATATATATTAAAAAACATTTTTCTTTACCTAAGCTGTGTTTAGGGCTGATTTCAATCATTGCATTATCCCTGTGAATATTTATTCTATCACTTTCATTTTATAGATTTACCAGAAAGTATATTAAATTGTTGGGGTAGGATGGGGGAGGGGAATGCAATATGTGGTGGGATACAGAAAAAATAATGCTTGCATTTAATATATAGAGCCTTATCATGCCGACACATCTCGAATAACCTATTTTGTTGGGAATGAACACTCCTCACCCCCCACGACTTCTGTACATGGCTTGACCCAAAGCTAACCAAGGCATCCAGCCATTGCTATCAGGTAATGTGGTTGATATAATAACAAAAATTCTTGCATTTGATATAGGGCCTTATCATGCCTTCTAGACATATCAAAGTGCTTCACAGAAAAGTGTAGTGACTGTATAATTTGTGGGCAAAATGTAGCAGCCAATTGCATACAGTGGTGTCCCACAAGCAATCATGGATTGAGTGACCACATTATTTTAATTTATTTTAAAGGAATTATTACCCCAGGAAAAGGGATACATATCGACTAACAATTGGGTTCCTACTTACTGCGAAGTAAACAGAGGCGTATGGAGTAAGGAAACAAACACTGGTATTGTTTAAAGCACGACTGAAAGGCTGCAATGGGGAACGGAGTGGCATATTGCTGAAGGTGGTGCTGGTCAGTTGGCTTTTGGTCAAACTATTTCTGATTAATTAAAGATGTATTTGGATTGAACTTTTTAGTAATGTGATAATTATCACTGGTGATAACTTTCACATCACATACCGCATTTTTCACCCCTTTATGGGCAAAAATGGTACAGAATGTTTTTCAGTGTCACTTGAATCAAAAATAAATGTCGATAGGGCATTGGAATCAGAAGTAGTACATCATAGAATTCCCCAAAGAATAACCAATGAAATAGACACAGCTGATCTATTTTGTTGGATACAGAACTGTATCAAAATGGACACAGTTCTGGTTAATAATTTCATGATCCCCACGAGCATACAGCTTTGCCTGGTGCTGATCACTATCTCCAATATTCAGTAAAGGAATGAGACATTTTCTGGATATCATAAAGCAGGCTACCTAACTAACACTGATATTCGACAAAATAAAAGAGAACATTATGCGGTAATATAATAATAGCAATTCTTACTTGTGGTATAATATCTTTCTCATTGGGAGGATGACTCAAAGCGCTTCAAAAGATATACGGTAGAATGAGTGACTGTGTATTTTGTGTGTGTATTTTATATACACACCACTTTAAATGTTCCTGTAAATGGCACATAAACATTCAATTTATAACTACTAATGTATGTGAATTCTTAGAGTAGAAAACCAAACCAGATTAGAGAGTCATCCAGTCGATATATTTGACTTGGAGTCAAGAAGGCATTTGATAACAGTGCACAAGTGAGCGTTTAAAAAAGATGAAATCTCATCTCATTGTTGCAGGCTAATCAGCCATATTGGAAACTGCATTGCAATAGAAATAGAATCTATGCTGAATAGCCAATATTTCATCAAGATGGAATGGAGGGGATTGGGGAAGAAAAGTTCACTTGGCCTTTGCAATACCGTATGGGGTTCACTGATTACACTATTCAGAAAAAAAGTATAAAGGGGTGTACTCCAGTTAAAACAAAAAATGTATTGGTGACATATCAATCCATGTTCCCATTTGATCAGTGTGGGGGATTGGATTGATGACATTCAAAAGGATCTGCGTCCTTTTAAATGGTTGAAACTGTAGAATGACAACAAGATTTTAAAGGTAAATAAATATAAGGCTTATGGAACACAAAACAGGTTCATGTTACAAGTTTTAAAAAAATTAAGTTAAAGCAGACTATTTTTATTGCTTACTTGACATCAATGGAGCCATATTTGGCTAATTATGTGTAATTTGGGCATTTGGTTTGAAGAGATCATTCATGAGAATTCAGAAAAGAGCAACAAGGAGATTCCAAATATTTAAATTATGCAGATACACAATCCTGAACAATGTGATCCAGGTCTTTGTAATGCTGAAAGATTGGAGCAGTATCAAGTAAGGAGGTCATTTAAATTAACTTATGATTTGCAGATTTGGATGAATTCACGAGCACAAAGCTAAAAAACCCCAAGTTGGAAAGATTTTGCTTCCCCACAGAGTAATAGATGCATGAAGAAGATTCTTAGAAAATGGTTGATTTTGCAAGAATAAAGTAGAATTTACATTTACATAGTGCCTTTCATAGCTTCCGTGTTGCCCACATCACGGAGACAGCCCTGGTCAAAGTCTCCAATGACATCTTAAACATCTATGATCAGGGCTCTCTCTGCCTCCTTGTCCTCCTCGACCTCTCTGCCTCCTTCGACACTATCAACCACTCCATTCTCCTACACTCTCAGCTCAATCTTCACGGACCAGCCTTGCCTGCTTCAAATCTTACATCTTCCACCATCTCCACTTTGTTTCCACTAATGGCTTCTCCTCCAGCCCCCGCACTGTCAAGTGTGGCATTCCCCAGGGCTTTGTACTTTTGTACCTCTCCTTTTCAACATCTATACACTCCCCCTTGGCAACATTATCTGCTGACATGGGGTCAGCCTCCATATGTATGCAGGTGACACCCAAATGCATTTTTCTGCCTTCACCCTCAATTCCAGGATCATTGCTGTCCTGACAGACTCCTGCTCTGTGTCCCCCGACCCATCCACCCCACCATCAGCGGGCGAGCCTTCGGCCACTCTGCCTCAACCTCTGAAATTCCATCCTACAATCCCTCTGCCTCGCCCACTCCCTAGCCTCCTTCATCCTGCCTCAAGACCCTCCTTGTCCTCCTCAACCTCTCCGCCTCCTTCGACACTATCAACCACTCCATTCTCCTACACTCTCAGCTCAATCTTCTCGGACCAGCCTTGCCTGCTTCAAATCTTACGTCTCCCACCAGTACCATCAGTCCCCTCCCTGAGGACACCTGGATAAAGTTCCAATTGTGGGGGCACATGAGAAGATAAATTAATATCTGCTTAAAATGAAAGTTATAATGATTGGAAGAGCCACAGATTATGAATTGCTGGAAAGAACACAATGGTGATCAGCATAAATTGGCGGTAGGTTGCTGTGCCACCTGAAGAATGAGATTTAATTGTGTGAGCTGTACAGTTGAATTAATGTTCAGTGGTATCTTGAAGGTTTGCTGGGGGTTTGTTATCTCCCTTAGCAGATGGAAGGTGTTGAGTAGCATGTATGAACAGGGAAAGCCTACAAGATCAGTGGAGGGATCAGTTTTCGTGTGTCATATGGTCTTTCCTCATGCCATGTGTTCTAATGATTGAAAAGCAATCATTTCCCAAGGAACCGCAAACAACAATATGTGGGGTGGCCCAGCTGAGTGCTTACCATTGTTAGGGCTCATAGTTTTAAGATTAGGGGGTCAGCCTTTTCGCACTGAGTTGAGGAAAAACTTCTTCACTCAGAGGATAGTGAATGTATGGAATTCTCTACCCCAAAGGATGTAGATGCTCAGTCCTTGAACATATTGAAGATTGAGATTGCTAGATTTCTTATGGACAAAGGGATACGGGGATAAGGCGGGTGGGTGGGTGTTGAATGACGGGGCAGGCTCGTGGGGCCGAGTGGCCTACTCCTGCTCCTAATTCTTATGTTCTTATAATAACCAGCCTTTCTGGGATCATCCTGCAGGCAGGGTTTGTTCTAATCTTGCATTCACTCATGCTCTCTTTTATTATTTGAACTGTTAAAATCCTCTTTAATCTTTCATGAGAATTCTAAAACAAACTTTTTGGCAAAGCTGACAATAAATTACACTGACGTGTGTAGCTGCTCCGGGAAGCTGTACTCACCTATCTCACTGTTTAATGCCTCTGGAGAATGCCTCTTGTATGTTCCATATACCCATGGTAAAGAAGAATTCAGAAGCCAAAGCTGGCATTCATTTTCATGCAGCAATGCTGAATTGTGTCTCATAAGAGGATTTGTTTCAGATTGTTGTTATGAGGGACAAAATATAGGGTGTGGATTTTGTGAAGTTCAAGCAAAAACAGACTTAGAACCTTGGCAACATACAGACTACAAGACAAATGTATTTTAAAAGTATTGCTTAAGGAAGGTAGTGAGGCAGTGTTCCTGGCAACAACAACAATTTAAACTTATAAAGCACCTTTCACGTCGGGAGGACGTCTCAAGGCGCTGCACAGGAGGTGTGTGACCCGAGCTGGGAGGGGAGTGTTCGGGAAGGGGTGAAACACGTGGGGGAGGTCAAAAAGTTCGGGGGGAAACAAAAGGCACGGTCGAAGAGGAAAGTCTTCAAACCGGCCTTGAAAGAGGAAAGGGAGGAAACAAGGCGGAGGGATTGGGGGATGGAATTCCACAGGGTGGGAGCGGAGAAACTGAAGGCCCGGCCTCCGATGGTGGGGAGTTTCGGGCGGGGGGCTTGGAGCAGGCCAAATCCTGCTGAACGGAGGGTCCAGGTGGGCTTATAGGGGGAGAGTAAGTCAGATAAATAGGGCGGGGCAAGGCCATGTAAGGCCTTGAAGGTGAGGACGAGGATCTTGAACTCGATCCTCTGGAGGATGGGGAGCCAGTGGAGACGGGCGAGGGTGGGGGTTATGTGGTCACGGAGGTGGGTGCGGGATAGTACACGGGCTGCAGAGTTTTGGATGACCTGCAGCCTGTGAATGGAGGAGCTGGGGAGGCCGACGAGGAGAGAGTTTCCGTGGTCCAGCCGTGAGGTGATGTACATGTGCACGAGTGTTTTGGCAGCGTGGGGGGTGAGATAATTGCGGAGCCTGGCAATGTTGCGCAGGTGGAAATAAGCAGTGCCGGTTAATGCACGGATGTGGGGGAGGAAGGAGAGTTTTTGGTCGAACGTGATGCCGAGGTTCCTGACTGGCTTTGTGAGGTGGAGAGTACAGCCTTGGATGTTGAGGCTGGCAGCGCCCGATGTGCGGAGGCGCTGGCTTGAGCCAATCAGGAGGGCCATTAATCTCAATACAGCCTGCACTAATGGAATGAAAATAAAACCAATACTAAATTGGTCCCTTTAATCCATGACTGTTTGTGAGACACTGTTGTGTGTTTCTCCACAAATATAGTCAATTCACTTTACAGAATATTCTTTGCAATGCTTTGATACATCTGGATATGATGTGAAAAGATATGAAAAGTGCTATATCAAATGCAAGAATTATTATTATATTGAAGGATGTAACGGTTTTATATTAAATACATTTCTAGAAATCTCAGAGCCTAGTGAGCATAGCTTATTTAATCAAAATACTAAGAATTTGTCATTTAACAATATAAAATTGGCAATCTCAAATGAAAAGCCTCTGCAAACCAAAAATGTGACTTTGGGGCAGCTATTCCCAGATTTGTTAGGAAATATAGAACTTTACAACTACTTGTGACATTACAAACTATTTTCAACTGATCTTCTTATGTTACAAAGGCTGCAAAAAAAAATCCATTACATTTATTTGTTTTGTAATTATCTTCAAATGAAAACCTGCTGCAAGAATGTATGCCAAACATGTCTTTTCCAGGAGTATGACATGAAAAATGCAAGTCTCAGAGGCTGAATGTGGCTCATTTATCTTCCTGTTGTTTTTGGAGGGTAATTTGATGGTAGTGGTTGGTTTCTTCGCCTTTCAGTAAACTAAGATCAGAGGATCTGTCCAATTTTGAAGCTTGGTGAAATATTGGCCTCCAGGAATAATTGACTATCAACAAAACAGCTATTTCTTTTCTCCAAATGCTGTTAATCGGTCACTGAGACAATTGTCTGACACAGTTTGTGACAGGCATTCGTTATTAGGATTTGTAGTTTCATAGGTAGACAAAAGGATGTTTCTTTGCTGATTGGTAGTTTTACCGACCTTGGCAGTGTGAGATTGATTATTCGATTAACAAATTATATTATGTTCAACAGTCATGTTTACTACATTTAGTCATCAGAGGAGTATAGAGGTCACAGGAGGAGATGCCCTTACCTACTAAGGTTAGCAGATGTATTGATAATTGAAAAATATACCCTCCCAGATGTTGGAAAATCTAAGAACAACAACTGATATTTATACAGCGCCCTCCACACAGCAACTCACAGCGTTTGAACTAGAGTTTTGACACAATCATAATTTGCTGATAAAGTAGCAGATGCAAATAAATGTGATGGAATAACTGGTGGACTGGAATTTTCTCAGCATGGTTGATAGTTTTCATTCTGAATGAGCTCTGGAATTCCATCCCACATTCCCTCTGCCCCGCCCCTTCCGTAGCTTCCTTCAAGTCCCACCTCAAGACCCTCTTCTCAGACAGTCCCATTGGTCACCCCCCGCCTCTCCTCTTTTCCTTTCATCCACCCCGATCCCGACCCCAGCCTACTGTCCTCCTTCTGCTTCCTTTCATATGACTGTCCAGCGCCTCAGGACATCCTCCCGATGTGAAAGGTGCTATACAAATGTAATTTTGTGGTCATTATTGAATCCTGCCATAATCATCATTCATATCTTGACTCCTCATATTTAACCTGATTGTGTCAAACTCAACAAAGGTTCACAGTAGACCCATTTATAGCAGAAAGATGCCTGCTTACATATTGCTCTGCTCATGAGAGCACTCATGACACCTGTATTCAAATCCAAGCAGGTCAGGGTGAAACCTAAGAGTTACTCTTTGCGCCTAATAATAATCCCTCCAAAACAACCACAATAATAACATTGGTCATTTCAATCCATGGCTGTTTGTGGGACACTGCTGTGCACAACTGGCTGCCGTGTTTCACCCACAAATATACAGTCAATTCACTTTACACTATATTCTGTGAAGAGCTTTGAGACGTCAATAAGATGTGAAAAGCATTACATCAAAATGCAAGGATTATTATTATTACTATATGACAATAGGGAAAATGAACCTCTGGGCAGGACAATGTTTTGCTTTCAACATGAGATCAGAGTACATTATTGTACGAATACAGGCTTCCTCCTTTTCTGAATGAATAAATCATTTTAGACAATAATAGCTTCAAAGTTTTTCTAATCAATAAAAGTGAGATGAGTTTTGTGACCTTGGGTGGCGTCTGCTTTCTGCCTCTGGTCACCAAAATACCCTATTGTCCTGTAATGGACTTGCCAAACAGGACCTTGGAATGTCTCTTTTTGAAATCTGAAGTGGCACCACTCAAAGTGCACTTTATTTTCAATTAATAACTTTGAGTTTTGAGTGCTTACATAATCCAGATTCCACTCAAGAGACCCTTTCAACTGGAATGAGGAAGCTGTCACTAATACATTGTGAACAGCAAGATCTTACGATGCAGTGAAGTGCATGTTGTTCATTGCATTGCCAGCTCCAGAGGTGTTCTCTGAGTTACTTACATTTGGCAATGATCTATGAATGTTTAAAATAAAAATGCTTAATCTGTCCTTTGTTTTACTGGTGCAATTAGTTTGTGGGCACTCCGAGATGCTACCCTGCTTAAAGTATGCTGTATAAATGCAAGTTATTGTTAGTGGTGCAGTTTGTGTGCAGGTGGAGTAGTGCTCTGGTGAAATTGGTGCTTTGTAATTTTCATTCCAAGTTTACTTTGTGCAATTCACTTGTGTGTGTTTAGGAGGTAGGGAGTTGCTCTGTTCCTAACTTTCTTCCATGTCTTAATGAACAAACAACTTATTGAGTGGACACTACGCTAATTTCCAATTGACTACTCCCTGTCTTCGGGAGAATGGATTGTCCCTCAACTTCCTCAGACTGGAAATGTCTCTAATATCTTTGTTTTCATTTTAGTAAGGACCAGATTATTTATTCATAGCCCCCTGGGCATATTTGGATTTGTATGTTTACATTTAATATTATGTTTAGGCCAGCATCTGACCAAAGAAGAGAGAAATCTATATCCCACTTTCATGAATGTTGCTGATATCTACCGTTCAACGACAATCTCAGTTGGAGCCCAAATGTTACATAGTTGGTTCAGGAGTTAACACAGCTGGTATCACTTCTTTGTTTTTATGGAAATCTAAGAGTTGCACAGGCAGATTCCTCACTGCCCATCCGAATCCCCAGACGCCTCTTTTCATCTAAATTTTATACGATGAACTCAGATGTTACAGTGAACTTCTGATTTTCTATTTTAATAAATGTAAGAATTATTCGGTTATAAATTATTGAGCCTCTTCTGAATGGTTTCCATTTGACAGGTCAGGTAAATGGAGTGTGATATTATTGTATATGATTGTCTGTCACCATGCACTGAGACAGTTAGAGGCGGAGTGACTCGACTCACTGAGATAGATAACGAAGGAGTGACTCACAGAGAATGAGAGATAGAAACCTTAGATTGATTCTAAGTATAATTTATCAGCGTCTTAAATCAGATTAGGGAGCTTTTAAAATGTACCCTATTTTGTCCACTATTTATGGTAGAGTGGAAATGTTTCTTTGGGTTCAAGTTTGTGGGGATGAACCTTTGAAGGAGAGTGATTGGTCTGAATCACAAACAGGTCTCTTTTGATTTCAGCAGTCTGCAACTTTTTCTTATTGTTCTGGTCGATAAAAGTGCCTCCTTTCTCTTGGAAACACTGATTATATGGAGTTGACAGACCCTCGGGTAAATAATTCATTCTTCTCTGGTTGAAGTGCCAGATTTTCATTTCTTTTGTGTGACTTGAAGGTGAATTGAAGGCTGAAAGTAATGCACTGTGACATGCACAGAAGGATATTAAAGGTGTTTGTGGTGTTACCATCACAGGCTTACAGTAAAATAACCTGCAGTTCACAGTCGAAAATTACTTGATCCAGTGAACATACAATGAGGTATACCAGGGGGTAAATAAAAAAAAATACATTTCATTACATTTCCTACATTTCATTGAATTTCCTCAATGGAAATTCATGGGCTGTATGATTATGGGAATAATCATACAATTTATAATTCCAAAGAAATAATAAAATATTAATTATTGCTTCTTATATTGCACTTTTCACATCGCAACATCTCAAAGTGAATCATGCAAGGAGATACGTTCAAGATACATTTGACGTTAAAGTTCTCATGGCACTATTGGAAATAGAAATGGAAATTCTCCTGGTGTTTTGGCCAACCCTCCAGATTGATCATTCACTTCCTAGCTGTTTGTGAGTACTTACTTTGTCCAAATTGGCTGCCGGATTTTGCTATAAGCATTCAGTTGCTGCACTTGATGGCAATACTATGTGAAGCTCTTTGCGAGATATTAAGTGCTGCATCAAATGCAAGGATGCACAATGTCAACAAGCCTCCCATCAACGCCTTTGCAACTCATTGATCACATCGACCTGCATGGGTGCATTCATTCCATCTCACAAAGCTGATGCGCAACTTTGATATCTTGATCAACCTCAACTGCCAATTCAAATCCTACATTCAGGCTCTCACTCACTTGGCTTTCTCTCACCTCTACAACATCACCCAACCTAAGTTGCTCCCAATAAGTCAATAAGTTGTGTAAAGAACTTTAATATGTCCTCCCATTGTGAAAGGCACTATCTATCTGTACATTGTAATTATTACTATAATACAATTAGTTTCCTTTATTCTTTTATTCTTACTGACGCTTGTTTTGTAAGCAACATAGCAGCTCAACATCCCCTGGAAAGCAACAAGATAACTGAACAATTAAAGCAATATGTTTGTGGAGAGTTTTGGAGAAATTGGCACAGACACAAGGAAAATTCCTACATTGTCTTAAAATAGTAGTATTAGAACAGGCACCAAGGTTTAACGCTTTATCTATAGTACAGGACCTCAACAATTGCAGCACATTCTTAGCATGGCACAGACTTGTCAGTCTAGATTAGGAGCTCTTGCATGTTCTGCAGTGGGCTTGATCTCATAACTTCCTGATTCAGGCAAGATAGTGCCGTCAACAACAACAACAAAAATTACATTTGTCTCTAGTGCCTTTCACGTCAGGAGGACATCTCAATCCTGGACAGACATTATTTCGGACCTGAGCTATTGAGACTCAACAACAACAACTTTGTATTTAAATTGCGTCCTACACGCAGGATGGTAACTTGGAGCACTTAACAGTGGAGAAGCTTGATGCCCAGACCAAGCAGAGAAGGAAGATGACCATAAGCACCAGTGAAGAGGAAGATCTTCAGGTGCAATCTGAAGATCTGCAAAGAGGGAAAAAAAGTGGAGGGATTGAATTTGGGAATTTCAGGACGAAGTGGCTGAAGGCACAGCTATCTATGAGAGACTGGGTTCAATTCCAGGCAGGGTAAAATCTTGGGCAAGTTTCCTTACTCCTTACTCCACGAGCCTAATAATAATCCCTTAAAAATCAATAATAAATTGATTATTTCAATCCACTACTGTTTGTGCTGTTTGTACTGCTGTGCGCAATTGGCTGCCGCGTTTCTTCCACAAATATACAGATACGATGTATCTGTGATACGATGCAGTGATGTATTTATCAAAAGGTTATTGACTGAAAATCCAATTACTTTGCAGGGAATACAGGAACACAGTCAATGCAAGCGTAACATATAGCATTCACAAACCAGGAGCTGCTGTACTAAGTGAGTCTTCCAATTTATGAATACAATCATGACATTTGCTGTTGCCATTTTGCTTTTCGGATTGTTTATCAAACGAAAAGCAACCCCAAAAAATGACAAAACTATAATAATAATCCTTGAATTTGATATAGAGCCTTATCAGGTTGTCAAAATACATCAAACTACTTCACAGGATTTACTGGAGACTGTGTGTTTATAAGTAGCTAATTTGCACATGGCAGTATCTCACAGACAGCCATGGAGTTAATGACCAATTTTAACTGGGAGATTAATGGCTAACAGAAACTCCCTTCCGTTTTCAAACAATGCGATGAAAGGTTGAATGTCCACTTGAAAAGACAGACAGGTTTTTGGTTCAATATTTCATCCATAGTACAGAACCTATGACAGTGGTTCTGGCATTTATAAAGCAAATTCCACGTCAGGAGGGCGCCCCAATAAGCTTGACAACCAAAAATTTGGATCCAAGTAGAGAGTTGAGAACAGAAGGGGTGGAGAGAAGGGAGGGTACAGGGATAGGAGGGTGACCAAAATCGAGGATAAGAGGAAGATCTTGAGACGTGCCTTCAAGGCAGCAAGGGAGGGAGCAAGGAGCAAGGACTGTGGGATGGAGTTCAAAGGGTAGAGGCTGAAGCCCTGGCCGCCGACAGTGGAGCGGGTGGGGTGATGGACAGCAGGCTGGATCCTGCTGAGTGGAGGGAGGGGAAAGATTGATATGGTTACTTTGAAGTATAGATAACAATCATTGTCAATTAGGGGGTCCTAGTTCACTGTGGAAGGCAGTATTGGAATATATGTTTGTTCCTGTGATTCTCAGTCGCTTCTGCAAAAATAACAATTTACATTTATTTAGCACCCTTCACGAGGAAGTAGTGTCCTGGAGTGCTTGATAGTGACTGAGTCTGACTCCAAGCCAGGGGGAGAGGGAGGGTGACTATAAGCGCAATCAAAAAGGAAGGACATGAAAGTGGAGAGGAAGGGGGCAAGCAAAAGGCATTGAAGGAGAAAGTTCCAGAACTTCGGGGCATAGTGGCTGAAAGCATGGCCACCAATGGTGGAGCGGGGTTTGAGGTACAAACAGGAGACCGGAGCTGGCCGAGCAGAGGCAAGCAGGTGGTGGAGTGAAGCATTGGAAAGGTCGGGAGGTGTGAGGGCATGCAGGGATTTGAACATGATTGAGAGGATCATGAACTCAATCTGTTTGGTAATTAGGAGCCAATGGAGCCTGGCATGGGCTGGTGTGTTGCAGGTATGGAGCTTTGTGCAGGTAAGTGTCCAGCAAAGTTTTGAATTCACTGAAGATTGTGCATGGTAGAGCTGAGGAGACCAGCAAGGAGGGCATTGGAGTAGTCCAGCCGACAGAAGTGGGAAGTGTGGCTTCTGTGACGGTGGAGAGGAGTATGGATGGGATGGGGGGGAGGGATGGTTAGCGTGGAAAATTGGGTGACAAAAGTTTTAATGTCCATCCTCTCTCTGTGGTACAGTGTGCTGCATCTCCAAAATCCACTGGTATTCCACTTAAATAAGTATATACAGTAGAAGCCCGTTTTTCTGTGACCCAATTAACCGGATTGCTTGACCCCCACCCGGGTCAACTCCCCATTCCAGCAATCACGAGTATGCTAATTTGCACACGCGTACAATGAGTGCGCATGTGCACTTATTAAGCTTATGAACTTGGAGGTTCGTACCGATTGGTAAAAAATGTTTTTTTACCGATTTTTTTACCAAGTGTGCTGAAATCTTTATTGGTAAGTAGCTATACAATATTCTGTTACTATTTAATATATTATTAATATAGTATGTTTTAAAATATGTACATTTTTTGTGTTGGGTTTTCGGCAACTTGCCGCCTGATTATCTGGCACAGTCAATTAGTTGACCCCCCCCGAGCGTGCTGGATAAACGGACTTCTACTGTATAATGCTGGGTTATCATCTGAACCTCTTTTACTATCTGCAAATCCATTCATTTGAAAGCTCCGTATTAACTAGTGTTACCAGCAGGATGCCTGTCTACACTCTTGAAAGGGAATATAGAATATGGGATGTCATTGTTAGTAGAAAAGGTGGAGATAAAATGGAAGATAGAGAATTAAATGCAAACAAAGCACAAAAGAAGGAAAATTGGTATTGTCAGCAGTACAAACCTGGAACTTTGTTTAAATAAAATTGCTTTATCATCATAGATTATTTATTGCAAAGTGCTGCCTGCATTCCCACCACTGTGAAGTGCTCTGAAGAAATCAATCCACATGAAGGATGTTTTGTGAACCCAAGTTGTTGTTGCCGTAATACGATCTTTTGAGTCTGTGCTCCCAACCTCTGTGATTCCATCCTGAAGTCCCTCCACCTCGCCCCCTCCCTAGCCTCCTTCAAATCTCACCTCAAGACTCTCCTCTTCGATGGACCCATCAGCAACTCCTCCCCCCCACCCCACCCTTTTCTCAGCTCGGGTCTGAATCAATAACTGTCCAGCACCCTGGGACGTGCTCCTGATGTGAAAGGCACTATAGAAATGCAATTTTGTTGTTGTTGTTTGGAACCTAAAGGGAGGCTGTATGCCCATCAAGCCTAGATCAATACACGGTCCTCCACTGAAGCTACCTATTCATATCCCAATTCTCAGCTCTTTCCCCATATACTTTTCTATTGCTTCTATTCAAGTACTCAGCCAATTCGCCTTTACATTTTTTTGGGTATTAGGTTCAGTGGCCATTTGTGGCAAAGTAATCCTCCATGTCTAACAGTCGTAATGTGTACGGAAATCTTCTGACCTCCATATGGATTGTTCTTAAATTCTTTTGATATAATATTTGTTACGTGTTTCTGACAGCCCTGTTCAACTCACTTGTTTTGAGGTTATTGGAGGCTTTTGAAAGTAAACACTTTATGAAGCAGTCAGAAGTGCCATTCTCTTTTCAACAAAATTACACGTATAGCGCCTTTCACGTCAGGAGGACGTCCCAAGGTGCTGGACAGTCATTGTTTCAGACCTGAGCTGGTGTCAGGGACGGGGAGGTGGAGGGATGGGAGGGGAGAAGGATGAACGATGGCACCGTCAAAGAGAATTTCATTCAAAGAGGTGTGAATTTCAGTGGCCTGGGTGGGATGAGATATTGGTGGAGTCCAGCAAATTGTGGAGCTCTTGTGGCTCAGTGGTTAGAGCACTTCTCTTGCAAGCTGGGGAAACCAAGTTGGGGAGACATGTGTTCGAATCCAAGTAGGTCAGGGCAAGTTTCCTTGGGCAAGTTTCCTTACTGCACACCTAATAATAATCCCTCCAAAAAAACCCACAATAATAAAATTGGTCATTTCAATCTATGACTGTTTGTACGACACTGTTGTGCGCAATTGGTGGCCACGATTTGCCCACAAATATATACAGTCAATTCACTTTACAGTATATTCTGTGAAGCGCTTTGGGACATTGATAAGATATGAAAAGCGCTACATCAAATGAAAGGATTATTATTATAATAATATTGCTGATGTGAGGGAGGCAGAGCGAGTCATGTGCGGGATGAAAGACAATTGTGGATTGAACAAGACACCGAGGTTTCCTGACTGGCTTGGTGAGGTTGAGTGTGCAAACATGCAGGTTAATATGTGAAGGCGCTGGGGTGAGCCAATCGGTCTTGTTGATATTCAACTGTAGAAAGTCAGCTCTCATCCAGGACTTGATGTCTGAGAGGTAGTCTGTCCAGACAGTAGTAGTCCAGGAGTCGAGGGTAGAGGCAGAAAGATAGAGTTCATATGTTACAGTAGTTGTCTTTCGTTGGTTCATTGTAAAGAAACATAGCCATGGTGGCATTAAAATTGTAATATTAATTGTTTAATATTAGACAGTGAGGCTCATTGGATTTTTAATGTACGATATAACCAATAATTTATGTTTTAATGTACGATATAGCACAAAAAATTATGTGCTCATGTATCAGTATGAGAGATGTAATGTAAATCATCACTTGTGACAGTTCTGACATCCAGAACTACTGCAGGTTATATTGAAGCTGAATGTTACATCATAATTTCTCAATTACTGTGGCTTTGACTTGTCGGGTCAGATATAGTTGCAATTTGGCCTTTCTCAGCCACTGAAGCGCCAAAGGCCAGGTGCACAAAACCTTCTCTCTGCTTCTTGGGTGTCACTTCAGTGGTGAAGAGTTTTTGAAATTCTTGCAAGTAAATATATTAAGGTGCAACTGAAAAAAACCTCCAGAATTTGTTTTGATCAGCTGTGTGTCTGATACTTGCGGAAACCCATCACCATACCAAACTGAGAATTCCATGCATCCTGCCTGTACATGGAATTCCCAGAGATAGATTGCTGGAATGCAATGTGCATTCTCTCCCTGGAGGAACGCATCCTGCTAACCTAATTTCAGAAAATATTAAGGACAGGTTGGGACCCCAGTGTGTGTGTTAGGGTACCTACCGGTGGAGTCTTAACGTGCTAAAAAAAAATGTAGCTTTTCATTGATAGCACTATCTGGCAAGCTTTCTCACTGCTTGTCCAGCTAGGACCAACCTATTTGTTAGGGCTTTGGCTTGCATGATTAGCAGTAGCTGAGTGGTTGGATTCCCCACCTCCAGTGACTGGTCTGCCCTTCGAAATCCTGTGAATGAACCAGGCTGGCTATGTTATCATCAGCCATTCCCTGGAATACTGTGAACCCGCCTGGCTCAGGAATTGTACTACTGACATCTGGCTTGATTTTGACATTCCAATGTCTAAACATGTTGTCTTGGAGCCAGTTCAGCACCAAGGAGACCCTGGTTTCGGTTACCTTTGCCTCTCCCCTCACTTCCCTCAGCTGCCTGACCCCAGCTCGGGCTTCCAATTGCCTCTGTGAAGCACTTTGAGACATCCTCCTGACATGAAAGGAAAACATAAAATCATTCTTGTTGTTATTGTTGAGAAGTTTTTCTCTTTGGTGTTGTAGCCCACAGTTATCCACATAAAACTCACTTGATGTCTGTTTGTGATACAGTGCTGTGTGCAAGGTGTTTGCCTATAAATATACAGTGAAGAGGTGAGCAAAATTGCACCCTTTAATAACTGTTTGGAAAGCAAATCCATATCCTCTTACCCTTTAGTTGTTGTTTACAGAAAGGCATGGTTACCATGGAGATAGGACTCCCTTTGTGACCTCTCGTAGTTTGGTTGAGACGATAATCCTCTATCCTTGGGAGCAGACGAAACTTTGAATATTAAACAATAGGTTTGCGATGGGAAGGAAAAACATTATACCTTCAGGAGAGGCAAGGAATATTGTCTATGCTGGCGTTTAGAGAGCTGATCCCTGATATCTTCAGCTTGTCCCCTCCATGTTGCTCAGAAGCAGAGGAGGATTTTTGCATTGATTGCAATTGCCGTGATACTACAGTGATACCACAGCACAACAGCCAGTTATAAACAGTGCACCTCGGTCCAAGCTGTGTTTCGTGGCAAATCAGTGCTAATTGTTTGGCATTTGGCCAGCTGTCAGCTCGCAAATTTGAGCCTCATTTTAACAAAGTAAGCCTTGAAGTGTTGGAACATTTGAACTCCACATCCGTTCACTTTCATAAAGGCAAACCATGCAGAAAGCCTGACCTTCTGAGAGAAAGCCTGCGGTTCATTTGTTATAAAAATGTTTTGCTTTTCACTCAGTGGGTGCACTCAATTGGAAAAAAGGACTGACAGGCACCTCTTGGCTTCTGTTTGGTGCTGTAGACTTTCCTTTCATTGCTCGAGCGCTGGCTCTCTCACACACTCGAGTGTGTTGTCCTGTTGGTTTGCCGCATTCCTGATCCTGGCTGGTGTGAGTGTATGAGTGAGTGTGTGACTGAGTGAGAGTTTGGATTAAAAACACTTAATATGTGTGCATCGTGATACTTTTAGGCAAAATCTGAAGTGTTGGTCCAATCGGGCCTTGATGTGGCAACTAACCTGATTCCCGCCCTCCCAATTGAACTCTATGGGATATTGCTATTTTCATCACATCAGAGTATCTCAGGAGAGTGTGAAATGCACCAGCGATTGGGCAGCATCGAATGCTGTCTCTATTTTTAAAATGTAATCTTTTAGCACTTTAATGTGTGTGTGTGTGTGTGAGAATGTGTGTGTGTGTATCTGCAGAGGGAGGGGTATTCATTGAAAAGATCAGGAACCAACTTTGCTCATTTCTAAATGAAATAGACTAAAAGCAAACAGGCAATAAAAATGAGCGGTGTGAGAGATTGGATAGTATTCTGTAGCTTATGTAATATATTTTGTTACAACATTCAAAAGATATGCATCTACACACTGAGACAAAAGCAAAAACAACCTCCGTTTAGATAGTGCCCTCCACATAGGATAATATCTTAGAGCATTGGATTTAGTGTCAGCCTGCCTCAGTTGACAGGACTGTCTATGAGTCAAAAGGTTGTGGGTTCAAGACGTACATCAAGACTTTGAGTTCATAATCTAGACTGACACGCCAGTGCAGTTCTGCAGAAATGCTGTCGATAAGATGTGAAAAGCGCTATATCAAATGCAAGGATTATTATTATTATACTATGCTGCTTTGTGAGAGAGGCGTCCCTACTCCACTCGGGTCCAAAACACTGACTGTCCTGCACCTTGGGTCGTCCTCCCGATGTGAAAAGCATTATACAATGCAATTTTGTTGTTGCTGTCAACAACAACAACAACAATAAGTTCGATTTATATAGCGTCCTCCACGCAGGACAGCGTCTCAGAGCACTTCACAGTAGTGGATCCCGGGACCGAGCTAGGGTCAGGGGTAGAAAGGTGACCAAAGGCACGGTCAAAGAGAAAGGTCTTCAGCTGGGAACTGAAGCTGAGAAGAGAGGGGGCGAAGCGAAGGCAGTGAGGAAGGAAGTTCCAGAGCCTTGGGGCATAGTGGCTGAAGGCATGGCCGCCGAGGGTGGAGCAGAGGATTCGGGGGATATGGAGGAGACCAGACCCAGTGGAGCGAAGGCACTGGGAGCTGGTTTGAGGAGAGAAGAAGTCAGAGAGGTAGGGGGATGCAGAGGAGTGGAGGGATTTGAAGACAAGGGTGAGGATCTTGAAGTCGATGCTCTCTGGGATAGGGAGCCAATGAGGTCTGGCAAGGACTGGGGTAATGGGGGAGCGAAGTTTGGGGCGGCTGAGTATGCGGGTGGCAGAGTTTTGAATGATTTGGATTTTACGGATTGTGCTGGAGGGGAGACCGGCGAGGAGGGCATTGGAATAGTCCAGCCGTGAAGTGATGAAGGCGTGGACCAGGGTTTCAGTGGCTTTTGGGGTGAGGTATTGCCGGAGATGGGTGATCCGTCGGAGGTGTAAGAACATGGTGCTGGTGAGGGACCGGATGTGGGGGAGGAAGGACAATTGGGGGTCGAACCTGACGCCCAGGTAGCGCACAGGTTCAGAGAGTTATAGGGGCAGACCAGGAAGGTGGAGGAGGTGCGAGCCATGTGAATGGAGATGTTGACAAGAGCCAAGACCGTATGTTCTCGGTCTTGTCAACATTTAGCTGCAAGAAATTTGCGCTCATCCGGCTCCTGATGTCTGACAGGCAGGCTGACAGAACATCAGGGGACTGGGAGTCGCAAAGTGAAGTATGTGTGGAAGTGTGCCCCATGTCTGCGGATGACATCCCCAAGAGGGAGCATATAGATGAGGAAGAGGAGGGGGCCAAGGATGGATCCCTGGGGTACCCCACAGGTAACTGGGTAAGACAGTAAGAACTGTCCATCAGATGAGACATTAACTTGGAGTGTAAATGCAGGATGAACTTCTGGGACCTGAAATTTCACAAGTTCATAGGTTTTTCGTTGAAAAGCAGACAGAACACATGAAACAAAATTAGAAAGGCACAGTCAGCAAGTTCTCATTAACTCGATGTCATCATGCAGGTGCTATCTTCCTTAAAGGGCAACCCACCTCCAGTTGTGAAGTAATTCCTTTCATTATATGACTCATATTTACAATCTATTTAATTATTGTGCTTTTCTTTTTCAAATCTCTTTATTTGTTCTGTTGCCCAGTGCAACCTCTAGGCACTTATTCAGGTCACCCAGTTTCCTGCTCAAAAAAGGGTAAATTATTTGTGTTGTTTACACCAGTCACATAAAATGATTTGTTGTTTCTCATTTTCTTAAAATGTGTAATTGTGTGAAATAATACGAATCCTTGCATTTGATAACTTTGCACCTCATTGCACCTCACCTTACAGCTTTAAAATATCTCATACGTTAAGCTTCATAATTTGCTGTAAACTGTGTATTTTACATGTGAATGTGACAGCCAATTTTGTATAAACTAATCTCGCACAAACATGAAGTGAATTATCAGTTTGATTTGGGGATTGTTGCCTGTGACACTGGGAAGTACCCTTTCTCTTTTCGAGTAGTTCCATGGCATCTTTAATGTTGGCCGAATCATTGGCTGCAGTGACCAGCTTTTGGGCAAAGCTTTCCATGTTAAGGTATAGTAGTTATGGGGAGGTAGAGGAGGAGAATTCCCCCATGGCTGTCATCCGCAGGAGCAGAGAAATATTCCATGATTTATTGCTGTCACATCACATAACTAATTCCTCCCCCTTGGAGAATAACAACAACAACAAAATTGCATTTGTAGCAAACTTAAATCAACTTATTGGTAATCTGTGACAACTTACAACCCCCCCACCCCCGCACCCCCTTCCCCCAGCTGTATGAAAGCTTTTGCCACCCATTCATTTTTTTTTATTCTTCATGTTATCATAGCATATCATATCATATCATATCATATTCTTATGTTTCCTTTTCATCCCTTTTTATGTTAAACAATGCTGGTACTGTGGTAGGGTTTGGATCAGGGTAGTGTGTTTGGAGAGGCAGCCCAGCCGGGTGATGACACAGGAATTCGGGGAAGCCTCTGGGAGTCCATGTTGCCAGACTTACCGTGTTATTTTTCGTGGTGGTTTTCAAAGGAAACATTTATGCTCCAAATAATAAATAACAATACTGTATTGGAAGTCAGTTTCACCAGATGTTGCAGCTTAAACTATTATCGATCATTGTTCTAGGCACAAATTAACTTTCCCAGAACAGAATTCATTCAAATGGTTTTGTTAAACAGGAGCTACTGTATGAAATTGGATGAGTGATGTGCTGAATTACATTGCCTCAGCTCCAGGAGTTTCCTCAATGCAGAGAACAGCTATGTCACTGCATCGCTCATTCAATTTCAAATAGAGGCTCTCACCTGTATTTTGTTTCTGTGGTCAGGGTGTGTGAGCCAAGCTCTCTTTACCACATACAGAAAGACCTGTTGCTGTGAACCTGTGTTGTTTGCACCATGGAAGTGAAACATAACCACCACCAGCTCCCCCACCGGCAACCATTGTAATAATAAACATTACTGGAACGTCAGGACCAGCTTTGTCAATGTAATCTGCGCAACATTGCCACGCTCCGCAACTATCTTACCCCCCGCGCTGCCGAAACACTCGTGCACGCGTACATTACCTCACGGCTGGATTACGGAAATTCTCTCCTAGTCGGCCTCCCCAGTTCCTCCATTCATAGGCTGCAGGCCATCCAAAACTCTGCAGCCCGTGTACTATCCCGCACCCGCCTCCGCGACCACATAACCCCCACCCTTGCCCGTCTCCACTGGCTCCCCATCCCCCAGAGGATCGAATTTAAGATCCTCGTCCTCACCTACAAGGCCTTACACGGCCTTGCCCCATCCTACCTAACCGATCTACTCTCCCCCTCCACGCCCACCCGGACCCTCCGTTCAACAGGACTTGGCCTGCTCCAAGCCCCCCGCCCGAACCGCCCCACCATCGGAGGCCGGGCCTTCAGTTTCTCCGCTCCCACTTTATGGAATGCCATCCCTCAATCCCTCCGTTTCGTCTCTTCCCTTTCCTCTTTCAAGGCCGATTTGAAGACTTTCCTCTTCGATCGTGCCTTTTGTTCCACCCCAAACTCTTTTACCTCCCCTTCGTGTTTAACCCCTTCCCAAACACTCCCTTCCCAGCTCGGGTCACACGCCTCTTGTTTAGCGCCTTGGGACTTCCTCCCGACGTGAAAGGCGCTATATAAATGTAAATTGTTGTTGTTGTTGTAATATTAACCTAACCCCACAAAAATCTATTTAATCTCCCCGTCCAGCCCTTGTATTTATCCAAAAACATAAAAGGTAAAACTAGTCCTGTTTATAGTAGACACAAATTAAATCAGGCCACTCTTTCTGTGTTGCATTTCTTGGCACCAAAATTGCACATTGGCAAAGTTCAAGGCTCAAGATGTTTGTAAGCATCTTTCTGTTTTCTCTCTCTCTCTCGCTTTCTGCCCCACTGTTAAAGTTCTTAATTTACTGTTTCTTTTACTCTTCACCCTCTTTTATTTAACCAACTTTGAAATATTGACTTTCTCCCACCCATCCACTCTCACAATCCAAAATGGAGTGGGAGCAATGATTTAACTCAATGGTTCAAACACCAGAATAGCATTTGATGTTCGGAGTCATAAAGGAAAATCCTGGACAAAGGTTGATATGGTTTGTGAGGGTGGAGTGGTGAGTGGGATGGGAGGAGGGGATGATAACAACTTGAAAAGTTGATGTTCATGACAGGGGTCATGATGTGACTCCTGTTTGTGAATAATAATGATAATAATAATGATAATGATAAAATAATAATCATTTTGTGTTTAGTGGGACGTCCACCCAACATGAAAGGAGATCTATAAATTGTAATGTTATTTAATACTAAACACAATATATATTCACTCAATACTTCATTCCAGCTCTTCAAATCAACCTGTTTCAAAATCTACATGTCACTCTTCCCAGAATCATTTTATACTTGCATCCTCTATATTCAATTGCTACTTATGTCATTAAAGCAATATGCAACATAAATGTAATTTCGTTGTTTTGTTGTTGTTGTAGTGCTTTTTGCGTCAGGAAGGCATTCAAATCACTTTACTGGCTATACGCAGGATGTGAAGTGCAGTGACTGTTTTCTGTGGGCAAATGCAGCAATCAATTTGTGCACAGCAACATCCCACAAACAGCCATAAAGTGCAACTATTTTATCTGTGAGATTTTTGGCCAAGAGAAGGAACAGCTTTCTCTTTTTCAAATAGTGCCATGGGATCTTTAACATCCCATAGACAGACATACAGATGGGGACTTGGTTTAAAATCTCATCTGAAGGCTCACACCTCCCAATAATGCAGCACCCTCCTGTACTGCACTGGAGCAGCAGCCTTGATATATGGGGCACAAAATATATATTGTGCCCCATATATTTCCAAAACATGGCGCACAACTTTCTGACTCAGTGGAGAATGCTACCAACTGAGCTAGGCTGACACCCAGCCACATACTGTTGCACCAGAGAGTGTATTCAGTAGCCTCAGTAATAACAACAACAAAATTACATTTATAGAGTGCCTTTCACATCGGGAGGACGTGACTGGCAGAAGCACACTTTCTCATATGGGTCGGTGGTAGGGGAGGGAAGGTGGCGTTGGGGGAGGATACCTGAGGTGCCATGGTCATATCTGCTGAGAATCATCGGTAAATGCGATCGCACATTTCATTATCTAAATGAGAAACAGCAAATAATTTCATGTGATAGGTGCAACGATGCAAATCATTTATACTTTTCGTGAGCAGGAAACTGGGTGACCTAAGTAAGTGACCAGAGGTTATGCTGGGCAACGGAACAAAAAAAGAGATTTGATAAAGAAATGCACAATAATTAAATAGACCGTAAATGTCAGTCATATAATGAAAGGAATTACTTCACAACTGGAGGTTGGTTGCCCTTTAAGTAAGATAGCACCTGCGTGATGACATCAAGTTAAGGAGAGTTTGCTGACTACTCCTTTCTAATTTTGTTTCTCGTGTTCTCTCCGTAGGACTGATGTTCAAAGAAAAACGCCTTACATTACAATTTTAGGGTCAGACCAAGGTGATATTTCGTTTAATCCAAAGCTGTCCTTTGCGGCTGCTTCCCAGGCAGTTGATTGTTTAATTCAGTTTGTTTGCAATGAAGTTGCTGACCTGCAATGTCACCTTTCTTCGGAAAAAGAAAGCAAAGCTGCCATTCCTTTTTGTTGAAAAAAATGTATGGTGCAAAAGTGGAAATTACTCGTACTCCAACCATCTCAGTATTACCTGATGATTTTCATTTCCTCCACCTTTCCATGTATAAATTATGTGATAAATAATAATGTCGGTAAAGGTACTGTGCAGGGCTGCACTGTGTCTTCTGGGATGCAGGCTAGAATCCCTGCCTTTGCTGACTTAACTGATTTTAGTTGGTGCAGTAGTTTGTCACATTGTCAGCATCCTTGGATTAGCGTTCCTACTTCCTGATCACTATCCACATGACCTTCTGCTAGAAGCTTTGCTTTTAAGAAAAAGTGAGGACAAGAATGGGTTTGGTCCCATAGTCAAATAGCCAACCAACATTCACTGTGAGAGCTCACACGTCAACAGTAGCCACTTGAGAGTCGAACTGTTGAGAGCAAAATAATACAAAATAAAATAGTAATAATAATTCTTGCATTTGATATAGCACTTTGTCATATTGTTGAGATGTCTCAAAGCACTTCACAGAATATACGGTTAAGTGAGTTGGCTGTTTATTCTCTAGGCAAAACATGGCAGCCAATTGCGCACAGCAGTGCCCCCCCAAACAGTTATGGATTAGTGGCCAAATTATTATTGTACGTATAAAAACCCTTGACACACAGACCCTATGTATAAAAGCCCCTTGGTGAGTATGGGACAGGGAGACAGAGAGAAAGGGAGGGAAGGAGACAGAGAGAGAGATTGTGAGGGTGGGCCCTGATTGTGAGATAGAAGATAGAAAAGATAGAAGTCTTGATAGTGAAGAGGGAGTGTATGAGCTGGAGGGATTGAGGGAGAGAGTTTCAGAGAGAGAGAGAGGTGAAGTGGCTGAATCTCGGGCAAAGAAGAATGTGCGATGTGAAGGAGATCTGAATTGGCAGAGAAGAGGGAGTTGGGGGAACAGGATCACAGGTCACAGAGGAAACGTAGGCAAAGGCATGTGAAAAGCAAGCTACTCATGGGATTACAAGTGGGATTACATTTGCGATTTTACATAATACATTTGACAATGATAATTAACATGTTCTATTTGTTAAGATGAGTGTTGAACCCATGCTGAAACCCATTATTGGGTTTAAGAGTATACAAACCGGTTTGCTACCTAAATATTGAAATTCTTGTGTCTGGAATGGAATGTGCACTCTGCTTACCTAATTTTAGAGAGTGTTAAGTAGTGGTTGGCAAGATTAAAAATTAATAAATAATCCTAACATTTGATAAGTTTTCTTACGCATTTCACAGGATATACTGGGTATTTTGTGGGCAGAGGCAGCAGATACTTTGCACAGAGCAATATCCCATGAAGTGAATGATTAGTTTTATTTGGGGGTGTTGATGGTCAGGATACCCACATTGTTCACCTGAATAGCTAGACAGGATCTTGGTTTTATTGTTTCATTCAAAGAAGGAAAGCATCTCCAACAACAGAGCATACCCCTAGCACTGTGTTGGGAGTGTTGCGTGGACTATATGAGTTCCAAGTTCCAATTTAGGGCTTCAACAACCTTTTGACTTGGAAGCGAAATGGACACCAGCAGAATCAGGCTGTAATAATTTCAGGCTCTGCTCTTCACTCACGAACAATAAACAAGTTGCACTTATATAGCTCGCTTCACACTGAATAACGTCTCAGAGTGTTTAACAATAGCGGAGTCTGACTGAGCCAGAGAAAGAGAGGGTGGTGTGGGAGGAAGTGGGCGCAAGCACCATAGAAGAGGAAGGTTTTCAGGCAGAACTTGAAAAGAGGGAGAGATGGGGAAAGGCGGAGGGAACAAGGGAGAGTGTTCGAGAGTTTGAGGGCAAAGTGACTGAAAGCGCGACCTCCGATGACGAGGTGGAGTGTGAGAGGAACAAGCAGGAGGCCGGTGCCAGTGAGTGGAGGTGCTAGGGTAGTGGATTGGGGTGTGAGGAGGCTGGAGAGGTAGGGAGGAGTTTCAATTTCTATAACAAATAGACCTTTTGAATGAACTGTGTAAACAATAGGCACGGCCTCTATTGTAAAACAAAAGTTACTGGGGAAACTCAGCAGGTCAAGCAGCATCCATGGAGAAAGGAAAAAGAGTCAACATTTCGGGTCTACAACCCTTCGTCAGAACAGCCTCTTTTGTATTCTGTTCATCTCCCTCTTTCTTTAGGATTCTCTCTGGATACAGGTATTTCTTCACTGTTGTGTATTTCTGTGGAGATTTGTTCCAAGTAAAGGATTTAAGTAAAACCAGTACTTCTCCTACCAAAACACAAAATACTGCAGATGCTGGAAATGTGAAACAAAAACAGAAGTCATTGGGAACACTCAGCAGGTCAGGCAGCATCTATGGAGAAAGGAAAAGTGGGTCAACATTTTGGGTCCACAATCCTTCGTCAGAACTCAAAGTCAGTTCTGATGAAGGGTCGTGGATCCAAAAAGTTGATTCACTTTTCCTTTCTCCATAGATGCTGCTTGACCTGCTGAGTGTTCCCAGCAAATTCTGTTTTTGTTTTAGTACTTCTCCTACTTGACTTCACTTTTCTGATTCTTTCAGTCTCAGTCTCTTTTTAAAATCCTTTTCCATTTTATATAAGCACCACAACAGTGCCATCCTTGGTTATAATGCACCCCACTGTATAGATTGACTCCCCTAATAAACAAGACGTTTTTATTTATTTCAGTTAATATTCAATGTTCATCTCATTCATTGCCTTTTGCTGTATTTCAATTTATTCCTCTATATTGAGTTTTTAGAATTTCTCTACTTGTAGTTTGTGCCTCCAATTTTATATGCTTCCTGATAGCTTTCTTACCCTGTATTGTTACTTCTTGTCATTGAGGTCTAGACTTGATTCTCTTATCTTAGTTCTCCCCGGTGTGCTTTCACACTGCATTTCTACAAATCTCTTTTTTCCATTATGTTTTTGAAAGCTCTGCAGCTTGTTCTCTGCTGAACACCAATATTCTTTTCACCCATTCCTCCTTCAGTTCACATTTGCTTTCTATTTGTGTGTCAGTCTGGCACAAATGAGAGCACTCTTGTCTCTGAGTCAGATTGTGGGATTATGCCCCAGTCTGAGCCTTGTTTCTCATTTAGGCTGAGATTGTTTGCACTGTATTATTGGATATAATATCCTTCTGGGGAGATGTTAAACCAAGGCCTCATCTGCCTCTTCAGACAAATAAAGATCCCACAGCACTCTATTGAAATAAAAACTAAGTTTCTCTTGGTATCTTGGCCAACAATCCCTCAGGATAAAATTGGTCTTTCATTTCACGGTTGTCTATGGGACATTGCTTAATGCAATTGGGCTGCCTAGTTCATCTACAAATATAGTCACTGCACTTCATGTAAATCCTGCAAAATTCTTTGATGCATCCTGCCAATATGAGAGGTGCTTTCTGAAATGAAAGGATTATCCACTACTGTTTGTGGGACACTGCTGTGCGTAATTGGCTGCCATGTTTTGCTCACAAAATATACAGTCAATTCACTTTACAGTAATGTGAGGCGCTTTTACAAGTCTTGAAGACTTGATAAGGCTCTATATCAAATGAAAGGATGATTATTATTGTTGTTTTATTATTGATCACCTGCAGTTCATGTGGATGTACCTCTGTGCTTTTATGAAGTCCTGTAGCTGTGGAGGAAAATCAGGGGTCCAACAAGTGATATTCACATTCTGAGTTAGTTGCATCAATTGTTTTTTGAGTATCAGATGGCAAGATTCACAAAATTGCTAAATCACAAGTCTATTTTTCTATTAGCAAACTATTTCGCTAAACAACAAACCCTGGGAAAAGCACATTGAGCAAAATGCTTCCATCATTCAGCTTTTTAATATAAAACTCATAATTCAATGTACTGGGACTCCTCAATTAACGTCGGGAATGTGTTCTTGAAAAGTGCGATTTTAAGTGAAACAATGCATAGCAAAACCTAAATGACCATAGGCCCAAATGCAGTCAATAGGGGTTACGTTCCTTCAGTACATTTCTGGTCTAAAGTTTCTTACACTAATATTAAATAAAGACCAAAAACAACACCAGTAGTAATGAAAATTAAAATAAAAGTTTAAAATTTACCAACTAAGAGCTAATTAGTATAGGCAAAAGAAGATCATGGATCTGAATGCCTGGCTAAAAGAGTGGTACGGAGGACAGGGGTTCCAATTTATGGGCCACTGGCACGAGTATTGAGGGAGACAGGAACTATTCCAAAGGAATGGTCTCCACATAAACAGGGCTGAGACAAATGACCTGGCTACGTGAATAAATAGGGAGGTAGAAAGAGTTTTAAACTAGTAAGGGGGTAGGGAGGGTGAAAGCATAGTCAGGAATAGTCCATCACAGTTAAAAATTAGGATCTACGAAAGTGGGAGAGCAGGTTAACAAGGGACTAAAGCAGAATGTGTCAAGTGGGGAAAAGGAGCCCAGTGATAGGGTACTGCTGAATAGGACTAATAGCCGGAAGTCAGAATTAAGGGCACTATATCTGAATGCATGTAGCATTCGAAACAAGATAGATGAATTAAATGCACAAACAGGGACAAACCAGTATGATCCAGTAGCCATCACCGAGACATGGTTACAGGGTGATCAAGGGTGGGAGCTAAACATTCCAGGATATGTGGTATATAGGAAGGATAGGAAAGATGGTAAACAAGGAGGGGGTGGCCCTTTGAATAAAGGATAGGATAAAAACAGTGGAAAGAAAAGATTTTAAATCAGAAAACCAGGATGTAAAGTCAGTATGGGTAGAGGTATGTAACTTCAAGGGGCAGAAAACTCTAGTGAGAGAAGTTTATAATTTATATAAATTTTAGTTCATAGTAGTTATAGTAGTCAAAGTATTGCTCAAGGTATAATTCAGGAGATTAGTGGAACATGTAGCAAAGGAAAGATGCTAATTGTGGGTGATTTTAATCTGCATATAGACTGGGACAATCAAGTTGGGAAAAGTAAGATAGGGAATGAGTTTATAGAATGTATTAGGGATAATTTTCTAGATCAGTATACTGAGGAGCCAACCACGGAACAGGCCATATTAGACCTTGTTTTGTGTAATGAAACAGGGCTGATTGGCAAACTGGAATTTAAGGCTCCCCTAGGATAAGTGATCATAATATGATGGAATTTAGCATTAAGTTAGAGAGGGAAGTAGTTAAGTCCAAAGCAAAGGTCTTCAATTTAAATAGAGCCAACTTTGTTGGTATGGGAGAGGATTTATCCAGAATAAACTGGGAAATTAAACTTAAGGATTTGATAGTAGACCTACAATGGCAGACATTCAAGGAGATAGTGCAAAATTCCCAGTGAGCACGTATTCCTTTCAGGAAGTTTTGAGGCAGTTAGGGAAAGTATAAAGTAGGGTCGGTCAATATGGAAATTTTCCGATTTAGTTATATTGATGGGCTCATATCAAGATATACCAATATATCGATATTTTCGGGATTTTCGTACTGCACATGTGCGCGCTTTGCGAGATGCGCGTGCATTTGGGGGTGTGCGCACATTTGGGGGTGTGCGCGCATTCAGGGCCTATCTCCTCAGGAGGTAAATATCTCTCTCTCTGTGTCTCTCACACTCACTCTCTCCATCTCTGTGTTTTTCTGTCTGTGTCTCTCTCCTCTCTCACATCCCCCCCATCTCTATCTATCTATCTATCTGTATATTATCACATCCCGCCCGTCTCGCCCCCCCACCGTCTCTTCGCCCCCCCCCACCGTCTCTTCGCCCCCCCCCACCGTCTCTTCGGCCCCCCCACCGTCTCTTCGCCGCCCCCACCGTCTCTTCGCCCCCCACCCACCGTCTCTTCGCCCCCCACCCACCGTCTCTTCGCCCCCCCCCACCGTCTCTTCGCCCCCCCCCACCGTCTCTTCGCCCCCCCCCACCGTCTCTTCGCCCCCCCCCACCGTCTCTTCGCCCCCCCCCACCGTCTCTTCGCCCCCTCCACCGTCTTCCCCCCCCCGCACCGCGTCTCTCGCCCCCCCGCACCGCGTCTCTCGCCCCCCCGCACCGCGTCTCTCGCCCCCCCGCACCGCGTCTCTCGCCCCCCCGCACCGCGTCTGGCCCCCCCCCCCCGCACCGCGTCTGGCCCCCCCCCCCGCACCGCGTCTGGCCCCCCCCCCCGCACCGCGTCTGGCCCCCCCCCCCCCCGCACCGCATCTGGCCCCCCCACCCCGCACCGCGTCTGGCCCCCCCCACCCCCGCACCGCGTCTGCCCCCCCCGCACCGCGTCTGCCCCCCCCCCCCCCCGCACCGCGTCTGGCCCCCCCCCCCGTCTCTTCGCCCCCCCCCCACCGTCTCTTCGCCCCCTCCACCGTCTTCCCCCCCCCCAACCGTCTCTCCCCCCCCCCGCACCGCGTCTCTCGCCCCCCCGCACCACGTCTCTCCCCCGTCTCTCCCCCGCCCTCCACCGCGTCTCTCCACCCCCCTCCACCGCGTCTCTGCCCCCCCGTCTCTGCCCCCCCGTCTCTGCCCCCCCGTCTCTGCCCCCCCGTCTCTGCCCCCCCGTCTCTGCCCCCCCGTCTCTGCCCCCCCGTCTCTGCCCCCCCGTCTCTGCCCCCCCGTCTCTGCCCCCCGTCTCTGACCCCCCGTCTCTGACCCCCCGTCTCTGACCCCCCGTCTCTGCCCCCCCGTCTCTGCCCCCCCGTCTCTGCCCCCCCGTCTCTGCCCCCCCGTCTCTGCCCCCCCGTCTCTGCCCCCCCGTCTCTGCCCCCCCCGTCTCTGCCCCCCCGTCTCTGCCCCCCCGTCTCTGCCCCCCCGTCTCTGCCCCCCCGTCTCTGCCCCCCCGTCTCTGCCCCCCCGTCTCTCGCCGCCCCGCCCCCGCACCGCGTCTGGCCCCCACCCCCCCGCACCGCGTCTGCCCCCCCCCCCCCCCCCCCGCACCGCATCTGGCCCCCCCCCCCCCCCCGGCTCTCGCACCCCCTCGCACCCCCTCACCGGACCCTAGTATAAAGCTAAAAGAAGTAGCCTGTATAACAGCTAAGTTGAATAGTAAACCCAAGGAATGGGAGAGCTTTAGGGTTCAACAAAGGAAAACCAAAAAATTGATCAAGAGGGAGAAAATAGAATATGAGGGAAAACTAGTGAGGAACATAAACACAGACTGCAAGATCTATCGAGGGTGAATTTGGGTCCGTTACAGGCAGAGACAGGGGGAATTATAATAGGAGACAAAGACATGGCAGTTAAACAAGTACTTTGCTACTGTCTTCACCATAGAAGATAGTAAAAACCTACCAAGAATAGAGAGGAACCAAGAAGACAATGTTAGCGAGCAACTTAGGGAGATTAATATTAGTAAAGAAATGGTTTTAGGTAAATTGTCAGATCTTAAAACCGATAAATCTCCTGGACCTGATGGCCTGCATCCTAGAGTTTTAAAGGAGGTGGCTACTGAGATAGTGGATGGCTTGTCTATAATCTTCCAAAATTCTCTGGATACTGGAAAAGTTACTGGAAAAGATACTGGAAGGCAAACGGCATGTTAGCATTCATCGCAAAAGGTTTAGAGTACAAGAGTAGGGAAGTCTTACTGTAACTGTATAGGGCCTTGGTGAGATCGCACCTCGAGTATTGTGTGCAGTTTTGGTCTCCTTACTTAATAAAGGACATACTTGCAGCGTAGATTCACTAGGTTAGTTCCTGGGATGAGGGGACTGACCTTTCAGGATAGGTTGAATAAACTAGGGCTGTATTCTCTAGAGTACAGAAGAATTTGGTGAGATTTTATTGAAACATATAAGATTCTTAAAGGGCTGAATAAAGTGGATATTGAGGGACTGTTTCCCCTGGTAGGAGAATCTATCACCAGGGGTCATAATCTTATGGGTCAGCCTTTTAGAACAGAGTTGAGGAAACATTTCTTCACTCAGAGGGTAGTGAATTTATGGAAGGCTGTAGATGCTCAGTCCTTGAACATTTTCAAGGCTGAGACTGATAGATTTTTGAAAAATAGAGGGATATGGGGATAGGGCAGGTAATTAGTGTCAGGTCAGAAGATCAGCCATGATCTTATCAAATGGCGGGGCAGGCTCGAGGGGCCGAATGGCCTACTCCTGCTCCAAATTCTTATGTTCTTAATAAATATATAAAAAAGGTAAAAATACAATTAAGAGAACAATTACTGAGATGGTTGATGTGGTCAGTGGGAGGGGGTGGAGTCATTCAAACGAAGGGGTGGCATTACCTGCCTCTTGTACGGATCCCCAGAGAGGCCTCCGTCACATCGCGACCCCAAACAGCTGATCGCTGCCACGTGTTTGTGTCTTTGTACATTTTTTCTAAAGTTGTCGAAATGTACGAATGAACAAACGAGTACCAGCAATCAGTTGTTTGGTGACATATTTATTATCTTATTTATATATTTGCTAAACAACTAATATAAAACTTAATCAGCTAATATCCCTTCAATTAATCCAATTTTCTAATTATTTTTTCTAACTATTTATTAATTCACCAATAACGTATAATCAAAACAAAATATATTGCAACAACAAATAGAGAGGAGTACCAGTATTCCAATGGGCAGCTGAAATAAATGAAGCAAATACAGTATGTCAATGTCGCATTGAAGACCCTGGTTTCAAACCATAGAAATGTATGATAGAGGAGGGCATTTTCTTGAGTCAGCATTTGCTGCTTCAAGAAGCATTCCAAATTCATTCGAATTCCACTCTATTCCAAACCCTGAGAACAGAGAAAAGCTTTCAAAACAGCACTCAATGATCATCCGGCTCTGGAGCGACAGGCCTTCGTGTCGAAACTAATGTATCAAAATAGTAACATCACTACCATTCTCCACCTCTATTTTCTAATCATTAGCCCCTCCATCTATGACACTTTACAATCTCATCACTTGCAACTGATTGCTTAAATATAATCATCCTTGCATTTTATATAATGCTTGATATATGTTGGAAGGACGTCTCAAAGTGTAGTAACTATATTTTGTAGGCATACCCATTAGCCAATTTGGGTCAGCAATGTTCCACAGACAACATGAAGTGAATGATCAAGTTTATCTGGTAGATTGTTGGCCAGGACACTCTTGTGAGAAACTCCCTTCTCTTGTCAAATAGTGCAAAGGGTCTTTTAACATCCCCCAAATAGTAAAGTGTCCCTCTTTTGTCTGTATTTGGGCCTGAAATAACTTTATTTTGAAATGTATGACTAAGAAATCATCTCTATCCCTGGTTGTCACCTTATATGGCACAAATATGAAAGCCATTTAAACTTAGAATGACAGGGGAAAAACAAGGACAATTACAAACGTGAAACTATTTGACATCTTCTGCAAGAGAAAGAATCAATTCAATAAGGAAAATCAAAAGACAATTACATCATAGCTGAAGATCATTCCCTTGACAAATGAATCGAAGAGCAGAAAAATGTACTTCTGTGTACGAGGCACATTGCCTGGAAAGGAAAGACTGATTGATCGCCAGTGTTACAGATGGACGATTTCCCAGACTTGATGGACACTGCAGCATGTTGCTGGGATGTCATTATTTTTGTTTTGAGAGCAGCATTAAGTCAGGCCTTGGGCTGTTAGGTCAGGATGTGGACATCCTGATGTGATTCTGGTGTTATGTCTTTGAAATAAATCTCTCTCAAAAGCACACTGTTTTGTGCCTTTGTTCCCTTTGGCAGCAACTTATGAAGTGTGTGTGTGTGTGGGGTGGGAAGGGACAGGAGTGGAATTTGTTCTAATTGGGCCCAATGGCTGTTTACCAAGTCATAAACAATTTGTAAACCTTCAACCTACTGAATATATAGCGAATATGAAGTGGTCTTTAACCAATAGTGTAGTGAGCCTTGTGCTTGCTGGGCACAGTCACTCTAGATTTTCTTTGAAGTTTTCCTGAAGTCAATTTAGCTTTATGGATGGAACCAAAACCTGACAGTAAGCAAATTCTTCTCCTGTGATTTTGTTCATTTCAGCCCAGTTATTCCCGCTGAACCGAGTTATTTATTCTAACATATTTTATGTGCACGTTTTCTTGAGAAATATCCAGCTCCTTGGCTTTCAGATAACTTCATAGATGGTTGAACTGGGTTGTCATTGAATGCTAATGTTGTGACCATCAAAAGCACCACTACAAGAGTAAAGGAGCTGCCTTCATTACTTTCAGATGCTGACAGGCCTATTTAACAGTTTCACTTCTCGAAGTGTAGTTTAATAAGGTTTGTTACTTATAAGGCGGGGCCCTCAATCTTTCTTAAAATTGTCAAATTTTAGGGACATGGCTTTGGAACTCCCTTCCTCACTCCCTTTGCCTCGCCCCCTCTCTTCCAAGTTTCAGGTCTCGGCTAAAGACCTTTCTGTTCGACCATGCCTTCAGTCACTTTTCTCCCCCTGCCCCTGGCTTGGGCCTGCGATCCGTCATTGTGAAGCACTTTGAGATGCTGTCTGACGTGGAGCGCTCTATATAAATAAAAATTGTTGTTGACATCATGAAAATTTGGAATGTGTAAATAGTAGGGTCCGTCGCTATGGAAATTTTCCGATTTAGATATATCGATCGGGTCATATCGAGATATACCGAAATATCGATATTTTAGGGGTTTTCGTACTGCACATGTGCACGCGGCGAACACATTCCAGGTACGCGCGCATTCCGGGCCTGTCTCCTCAGGAGGTAAATATCTTTCTCTGTGTCTCTCACTCTCTCCATTTCTGTGTTTTTCTGTCTGTGTCTCTGTGTCTCTCTCACATCCCCCCCAACTCTATTTATCTGTATATTATCACCTCCACCCTGTCTCTCTCCCCCCCCCCTGTCGTCTTTATCCCTCCCCCAACACACACCCCCCCCAGCTGTCTCTCTCCCCCTCCACACCCCACCAGCCATCTCTCTCCCTCCCACACCCCCCCAGCCATCTCTCTCCCCCCCCACACCGCCCCCAGCCATCTCTCTCCCTCCCAACCCCCCCGCAGCCGTCTCTCTCCCCCACTACCCCCCACCAGCCATCTCTCTCCCCCCCCCCACCCCCACCAGCCATCTCTCTCCCCCACCACCCCCACCAGCCATCTTTCTCCCCCCCCCACACCCCCCCCAGCCGTCTCTCTCCCCCCCACACCCTCCCAGCCGTTTCTCTCCCTCCCACACACCCCCAGCCATCTCTCTCCCCCCCCACCCCCCACCAGCCATCTCTCTCCCCCCCAACCCCCCCACCAGCCGTCTCTCTCGCCCCCACCCCCCCCCACCAGCCATCTCTCTCCCCCGTCACCTCCCCCAGCCGTCTCTCTCCCCCCCCCCCCCCCCAGCCGTCTCTCTCCCCCCCAACCCCTTGTATATTGTATTCGAGGACTATGAATACAATATGGCGGCTTTGCACCTCGGTCCGTGCATTGTGTATAGAGATGAGCATTCTGGGTCTTGTAATTCAATGTGCGGCATTCCGATTTTTTACCTCGATATATCGAAAAATCGATATATCGATATTTTTGAAATGCCTATATCGGCGTATCGATATGAAATTTATATCAGGTTTTAGCGATATATCGATATATCGCTGGACCCTTGTAAATAGATAAACATGTTGAGGTTGTGCTACTGTTTTAGCCCAACAAAATGGATAGGGGGCAGATCATATAACTGCTCGCTCAGTAAGGAAACAATGGATCAGAAACATCAGAAGTAAAATGCTATCAAAATAAAAGTTTTTTTAAACAAAATACTTCAGTGTGTAGTTGAGCAGTGACAAATGATTGGTTTTCAGTGATGTCTGTCTGTGATTCTTGTACAGACTCCATGCGCAAATGCAACTGCACCTACAAATTACTGTACCGAGGACATATTTGTACGTGTAGTTTTGATAAAGAGAAGGCTAATGCACTTTGAACGGTTTAGCACTACAGTACTACATTACAATTAATTTTGTTAATCCAGGTGTAATTTAACAGACATTTAATATATTAAAATGTTCTGTGTAATATTATTATGAAATATAACTATGAATTGACATTTTTCTTCGCAATAGGTTTACAAACTACTGTACTAACCCAGAGGGGATCATTTTGGTTATGTGTTAACAAACTGTAGTTAATTAAATTGTAATACTTAGATGCATGAAGGGTGAGGGAAGTTGAAGGAAAGGAAGCGGACATTTGGTCTTAAAAATTAGGTTCACTCGGAATTGTGGAAAATTCTTAAATTCGCTACTTTGGATTGATATAGAGTCCCGTAGCTCAGTGGTTAGAGCACTCGCGTTGCAAGCAAGAGACCTAGGTTCAATCAAGGCAGGGCGATACCCTGCGCAAGTTTTCTTACTCTACACACCTAATAATAATCATTCAAGAAAAAAACACAATAATAAACAGTATGTAGGATACTGCTATGCTGAATTGGCTCCAGCATTTTGCCCACAAATATACAATCGATTCACTTTACTGTATATTCTAGAAGATGTGATAGGGGCTATATCAAATGCAAGGATTATTATTATATATAGTACCTTTTATGCAGGATAGTGTCTCGGTCTACATTGAATTCAGTCTTAGCATGGTTTCCTGCATTTCTTACAAAGAATCTGCTTCCAAATTTATACTGAAGAGTTTTGCACAATTCAGAGGAATCTCTTATTCTAAGATAAATTATATTACAGGATAAGTTAAGACTAGGTGGAATTTGGAGCTTTAAAGCATCTTATTGTGCTAGTAAGGCGAGAACAAGCTAACAGAAATGCTATACTAATCGGCTTGTTATATGCGGGGCATTTGGCAGCTCATAGAAGGCACTTTGAACAAAACTACTCATGTGTGCAGGCTGATGCTCCCCCACATATAATTTATGTTGGTTGTGTGCTATCCAGTTGTCAAGAGCTGAATACAATTTATAGTCATGGAAAACTATAGAGCCACCAAGAAAATTTATTTTAATTTGCTGAACCATAATTAATTTTCTCTATACTTGCACAATGTATCCAAGAATAATTTGAAATCTGAGGGGGTGGTTCAATATCATGTTTGCAATATGCTTACTTCATAAGAGGGGAAAATATATTGCAGTAGCTGAACAGATAAATAACTGCTGGCTTTGTTAGTTAGTGCTCATAATGGTCTCTGTGAGCTGGTGTTTGCACAACACCAGACACAAGGTCAGTGGATTTCTCCAGGATCACAGTTGCCACTTGATAGAAGTCATAGTTTCTGTGAGCCGAGAGTCTGCGGTCTATCACGAGTTGATCACTAAAATTAGCTATCTTTCTTTTTATAAGAATGCTATTTTTAGTGATTGGCATATGATGGACTTGACTATTTTACCTCTTTCCTCCACTGCTCCCACTGAATGGCCCGAGCCAGCTTTAATAAAACCATATCCTTGGGACTGCAAGGTACCACCACTGGATATGCATTGAATGGTTTAACCATATGGTGCGGTGACCTACCAATGCAGGACCTATCGATGCACAACAGATAGGATAAGGGTATCTTTGAGACTATATCCTGCCCGCAGGGTACTTTTACAAATATAAGTTGTTGTGTGCTCTCATTCAGCTTTCCTGATTTTCACTCTGACATAAGAAAGCAGTAATCGGAATAAGGCCATCTTCTTTCATAGACTATGTCAAATTTGTTCTCTGAAGACCTCAGTCAACACCAACTCCTGCGGGAAAACGGCACACAAAAAAACAATATTTACAGATTCTACATCTCCATTCATTCCTGGATTGCTAGACTCTATAGACAACACTTCCTCCTCCGGGCCCCAGTAGCCTGGAAACAATGCTATCCTGTGGAGTATTTACACATCTCCAGATACATCTAACCCTATAACCTCCAAAGATGTACTCAGATGTTCTTTTTTAAAAGGGCAACTGCTTTTGTTGGCAGTCAATTCTGCATGGAGAGTAGTCTGTTGGGAAAAGAATTCCTTCAAATCTCCAGTCTTGCTTGAAGTTTGTTAATTGTAAAACGATACCCTCTAGTTTATGCTTATAGTCTGTGTCAAGTAGTCTGCTTAAATCTACATTATCTGTGCTTCTCAGCATTTTAAATACAGGTAGACCCCGCTTACCGAACGCCCGGTTAACGAAAGTTCACTATAACGAGGGTTTCTATTTGTACCACTTAGCCGCTTAACAAAGGCTGCTTTCGCTATAACGAATGTTTACACACTTTAAATCTCGCGGACTTCTCATGCGCAGCTTCTCATGGATAGCGTCTCTCACGGTTGCCCCAGCAACACACGCTCAGTCTTTAGCATGCCTCAGTTAAGCAGTCGTCCAGTGCAGCCCCTCCTATATGGGAGGAGTTTAAGTGGCAGGATGCTTCGTGGCTTCAATAATAGTAAGTCGAGGACTGTCTGTATTTTATTGTTTATTGTTGTATATACTAACATTTTAATATTTTATTGTTGTATTTAAAGTTGTGGAGCCTTCAATAGCAGTTATATCTACCTTAGGCCTTCGCTAGTACAGGTTGAGCTTCCTGAATTCGGGCCCGTAGCCGAGCCCAGGTTCGGGTATTTCCGGACAAATCAGAACCCCAAAGTGCGTCACGTGTCCGGAGATGCCTGGGCCCAGGTTGTGATATTTCAGTGTGGTGACTGTGAAGCCCTGGCCCGGAGCAGGTAGGATTGGTGTTTTTATTCTTGCAATTTTTATCACATTCCGGAACTCCGGATTTTGGAGTACACCGAACCTGTATGTTCGAATGTGTACAACCTCTACACTGAAAATGTTAGCGCTAGGAACCACTAGGAACTAAACTGATTTTAGCGGGGAGCCTTGGGTCGGGGCGACGTTTTGGCTGCGGCCAAATACAGTAATATAGTTAAACTCTCGCTTAACAAAATTTTCGCTTACTGAAGAATTTGAAAGTCCCTAACTCCTTCAATAAGCGGGGTCTACCTGTACATGAATTCCATCCCTTCAATCTTTTCTTCTATAAAAACATGTACAGCACTGTGAACATGCAGAGAAGCCCTGCTTGAGACATCTCAACGATGTGACAAGGTACTGTATCAAATATAAAGAATACTATTTTATTATAACACCCTCATTCAGCACAACTTTCATTTGTGCTGCTGCTCTCTCATCCGTAGGAACATAGGAATGGAGATGATCAATGTGGTTACTTTGGTTGTCCCAAAGTAAAACATTTCAAATCATACACAGTGGGCAAAATATTGGTTTCCTTACTCCACACACATCTGTTTACCTATCAGTAAGTAGGAACCCGGTTGTTAGTTATTTTTTTTGGAGTCATAATCCCTTCAAAAAAGTAAAAGAAATAATGATAATAATTTTGTTACTGTCCACGACTGTTTATGGGACACTCCTGTGTAGAATTGACTGCTGTGTTTCACCCACAAAATATTACATGTTGATTTTTAAATATTTGCTGTGTTAAATAAGAATGTTTAATACTTAGCAGTAATGGAGAATAAGTGCAACAGTCCTCTCAGTTTTTCAATATCTAAGGTAGGCCTAAGGTTCAGGATTCCCTAAAATCTATTTCCATGTTAGCTGAAGCCACCACAAAATCAGTTTAAAATTATCCCAGCAATTAAAAACTACACTCACTGGTTGCCATTAAATGGAGAGTGGTTTGGAAGCTGGACTCTTCCTCATCATGAAAGGGGAGGGGGAAAAGGGTAGTAAAATATAAAATATACAGGCTAGTATATTTTACTGAGTATCCTGTGAAGCACTTTGGGACGTCTTCCTCATATATGTGGTGCAGTACCAAGTGTAAAGATCATTATTTTCTTATAAGTATGTTGGTTAATTCTGGCAGAAGGTTTCATTTCAGTGGTTTTAAATTTGAAATTGTATGTATATATCAGTATGAACAAGAAACTGGAGCTGGAAATGAGCACAAAGAAATAACTTGAAACAGCTCGCTACAGAATAAATGGCTTGTGTTGACACTATGAACAATTATATATCATCTAGATACCTTAACTGCAGCTCAGCTGTCTTCAGTCAGTGGCTGAGGATAGTTTTCAGCTTAATGCCTTTCACTATGTCAGTTATGTGCAACTGACTGGAGAAATAATAGACAAGTGGCTGTACAGAAGGTAGAAACTGTGCAAGCAAGCAAGTTGACTGAAGGACAAGATTGCTGGTTGATTCTTTGAATCAAGCTGCATACCCTCAATAATGACTCGCGAGTCAGTTATTGCTATTGGAATAAATGTTTGCTGAGGCAGATTGGTCTTTTTTAGAAAAAAACAGCTTTGGTGGTATCTGAAGCAGTTCAGCAGTCAGTCACTGGTGTGCAATTTCATCTGTATTAATACTGCCTTCATTTTTTTCCTCAGATCTTTTTCAGTCCAGTATATTAAATTTAGTAAACTTACTATCATTAAACCTCTGTGTATTGGCATAGCTGCAATATAGCCTGGTACACCCTGTATCTTCCATTACTGTAGCTCTCTCTCGGTAGACGATGGACCATCGTGGAGGAAAAGAGGAGGGAGGGAGGGAGGGAGGGAGGGAGAATGTGTAAGTGATGAAGAGAAGTCACAGAGTAGAGAAAGACAACAAAGAGACACGGAGAGAATAAACAGAAAACAAAGACAATAAAGTCTATTTTTGTTCAATTCCAACAGCTTGTTCATAAATACAAACTCCCCCCTATTTGGCTATCCTGGGTCACACCACATTGCCTATCATTAAACACACACAATATTGCAAACATCACATCATAGCAGAGCAAAAGTCAAATTGGTCACCATGATATCACTTCCTGCACTAAAGAATGGCCGATCTGGGTGGCTCAGCTTGCTGCTGATGTAACTTACTGAAAACTGCACATGTATGGTCCACAGGGCACCCACTTTACATGTGAATCTGATTTATAAACAGGTGACATATAATAATTATAATTATAATAATAATCGTAGAATCGGATATAAGGCCCTATTACGTCTTTAAGGCGTCTCAAAGCACTTCACAGAATATAGTGGCTGCATATTTTGTGGGTGAAATGCCACAACAATGGGATTATTGCCCTCGAGAAAGTGATCCACCAATCAACTAACAATTCTACTTACTGCATCACAAACATAGGCGTGTGGAGTAAAGAAACTTGTCTTCATGTTTCTCACTGATTGGTAATCAAACCCAGGTCCTCTCACTTGCGTGGTGAGTAATAATAATAATAATCCTTGCATTTTCATATAGTGCTTTTCACATCTTATCGACCTCTCAAAGTACTTCACAGAATATACAGCAGGTAGAAAGACAGAATATAGAGCAGTAAGACTGTGAATTGACTGTATATTTGTGGGTGAAACGTGGCAGCCAATTGCGCACACCAGTGTCTCACAAACAGTCATGGATTGAAATGACCAATTTTACTACTATATTGTGTTTTTTTTGGAGGGATTATTATTAGGCATGTGGAGTAAGGAAACTTGCCCAAGGTTTCACCCTGATGTGCATGGATTCGAACACAGGTCTCACACTTGTAAGGCGAGTGCTCTAACCATTGAGCTACAGGAGATCCATGTATCCCGCCATTTAAAAGATAACCTTTGTTGAAATTCTGAAACACAATAGTACTCTAACCAATATGCTGCCAGGACTTTACAGTAAGAACTTACATTTATCTAACCTTTCATGTACAAATAAACATCAATGCAAAACAGCATATATTTAAATATATAAATATAAACATATATTTATAAAGTGCCTTCCACGTCTGGAAGATGTCCCAAAGCATTTAACTCTGCTGAATGAACACCTGAGCTGGGGAGTGGGGGCAGGGGAAAGATGCCTGAAAGTTCCAGAGACTTCCAGAGTGGGGAGAGTGAACATCAGGAAGTGTTTTTCAAATATAATTGATTGGAAACAGAAACAGTGAATGTTGTTATATGAGCATTGTGAATAAGCATTGTCATAAGCATGACTGTTGTTGGATGTGCAATGTTATCACGACTATTTCTTTGGTTCTGCTACATTTCCAAGTACTGTATCTAGGGTCATAACATCCATCTACCCTCTTTGTTTGACTAATGTTGTCAGGCATCTATTATTGTTTTAAGAATCATTAGCCACTTTAATAGTAATAAGTCACTTAAATAGTTGAGGGGGGAGGAAAGTGATAAGAGCCAAGGGCAAGCTTTCCCAGCTTTGTAAAATCTTTGGCGTGGACGGGACAAAAATCATGTGTAAAATCTGCCTGAAGCCACATCTGGTAATACCTGCATCCATTGCTTTTCATTTATTCAAGATGTCTTAATTTTATGAATAGAGGTATTCAGTCCCAAAAGCAGCAGACATTAAGTCAGCTTCAAGTAATCGTTCATATCTCAAGTTACACAAATGTAATTATCTTGTTACATTTCAGCAGCCGATCACCTGTACCGAAGGGGAATTTGAGCGTTTCTAAAGGGCTGACTTGAAAACCTTTTGCCATTGGTTTTTATTGCTCTTTATGAAGTGTGCGGTTAGTGTTATAATTGCAAGCAGCTTAGGTATTGCTCGAGCAGGCTGGCTTGAGAGAAAACAAGTCAGGGGCAGACCTTGTTGGCTGAAATGTTTTATTTGGTGAGCAAGGTACCAGCATGGTTTATTTGGTGGGCACTGGCTTTAATTGTATAATCCAGTGAATTTTAAAATGTGATAGGAAAGAATGTGGAAGAATTACACATTGTTTACGTATGTGAAATAGTTCCATGGTCTCCTGAGAACATTGGGACAACAAATGCTGCAACACAGTCTGTTAATACTGGTTACCTTTGACAAGAGTACTTAAAAGTTGATTTTTCTCTTGTTTCCCCAGCCACCTTTTTTATGATACATTGTCACCTCTTAATCAGAAATGTGGGGTGCAAGTTGGGTGTTTGAGCTCCTGGACTAAGCAGACATCAGTATTGGATGTGTGCTGCACCTTATCCTTCAGATGAGATGCTAAACCAAAGTCCCATCTGCCTGTTCAGGAGATCATTAACAATCCCATGGAACTGCTCAAAAAGGGAAGACAGTTTATTTGATGTCTTGGCTAACAATGCACCACTTCGCAAGATCACATAATTGCTTGGGATAAAGAAGGCTTTTGGCCGAATTCAGTCTCATCCCTCCGAACACCTACCTTACCATTCCCCCATCACTGCATCAAGCTGGTTTTTAAATGAGTCCAGCGTCTGGCCTCTTAAGAAGAAACCTTCCAGGTATCCATCTTTAAATTGGCATTTACAACTTAAAACCTCCATCCTCCTTTTCCACTGGGTTGATGCATCGGTTACAGCTCAATAGTCCGAAGGTTCGTTAGTCCAAAGGTTCATTAGTCCGAAGGTTCGTTAATCCAAAGCTTCCCCTAACCTTAACTCTAACCGTAACCCTAACACTAACCCTAACATTTGGACTAATGAACCTTCAGACTATCGCACCAAATGTTCAGATTAATGAACCTTATTTTCGGACTATCGAGCGGTAACCATGGTAACTGCCCCAGGTATAGGAAATTTGTGTGTTCGGACTATCGAACCTTCAGACTATCAAGTCCCCCCGATGCATCCTATGTTGATTGATCTGAGTTTTCTATTTCAATCCTATTAAAAAAAATGTTATACATCACTTTTAGATCCCCGCTGAGTCATTCACGACTGAGGAACCTAAGGTTGTCTAATCATTGCATAAGATTGGTCTTCCACTTTATAATTGTTGGTGGGACATTGCTGCACACAAATCCTCTGTAAAATCCTGTAAAGTGCTTTAAGACATTTTCATCACATGCTGAGGCACTATATCAAATGCAACAATAATTTTATTCATATATTTAGCTCCAAGCGTTTGTTGTAAAATAGCCTTAACTTGTAAAATTAAACCACTTTTCTTTTTGTAATTGTTGAAATGTTACATGTTACTATTATAGTATTACACTTCTGAGCAGTCAAATGAGCTATCGGTGTAGCCAAAATCCCAGACAAGCCTCTCAGCAGCCTGGATCACTGCCCCTCCAGCATTCCTTTATGACAGCTCTGACGTCAAACTGATCAAACAGGACACTTTACAGAATGGAATCTCAGCAATGAAAGAAAAGTGAAGATTGATTTTTTTTAGATCCAAGGTTGAACTGGTATTAAATAAAGAGTGTTGTAAATGAAAGAAGAGATGCAGTTTTAATCGTATCGTGGAAATCTCAGCTCAGAGGGAGACCATTCAACCCACCATTTCTGTATTATTCTAGTTATCTTGCATTGGAAAAGGCCAGGTAAATGGGACTGAAACAATTGAACAGAAAGTATTGAAAGAGCCAACATATGCAACGTTAATTGCTGTGAATGTGGGCTGGAGCCCGACATCTGGATTTGAGCTCAGACTGGTCTGATATTCCAGTATATAACAAGGGAGATATTGCTGTCAGATAAGATGTTAAATTGCTACTTGATCAAGTTAACTCTAAAAATTCCCATGGCGTTATTGTAATAGAGAAGATAGTTTCTTCTAGTGCCCTGGCCATCAATCCACCAGATAAAATTGGTCACTCAATAGCTGTTGGAGGAAATATGAAGGTGTAAATGGTTGCCCTATATGCCTAGAAAAACACAGTCACTGCACTCGACAGTAAGTACTTGTTAAGTGCTTTTAATTTTGATGCATTCTTTACTTTATTTCTGCTAACAGTTTGTGCATCTTTTAGGCCCATCACATCCACAGCAATTACAAATCCTTAGGCGTTGCAGATGTATCTCGACTTTCTACCATTGCTTATGCACTATATTTTCGATGCCTTGAACAAAGATGTTGATTTATACAGATTTACAGAATGATTTATTTTCCTACACGTTTTTTTCAGTTCTTCCCTTGAGCCGCAATTACAGCAGCACTGGTCTCCACAGCTGCCAGCATTTGTTCATGTAACATTCCTTTTAGGTAGTTTCTCGTTTTATAATCCAACAGTTTTGCTTGACTGATTTTTGGTGAGATTTGATGGTCTGACCAGATACTCCAGAGCAATTGAATGGTAAATATTTCAGAGTTCCAGGTTTACTTCCCTGTGTTCATGAATTAGTGGGCTTGCAAATTTGTTTGCCTAAAATTACAATAATTAGAATTGACCATAAATCCTCTGAAGCGTTTTGAGGCATCCTCCTGACACAGAAGGTGCTTTGTCAAGAGCTATTATTATTCTGGTTGAAGATTATTGTTATCTGCACTTTCAGCTACTGCGCTTTCAGCCCTAATTTCCTCTATCCCTCTGCCTTCATATAATTATACAATTTTAAATAGAAGGAAACCATTTTGTCTATTGTGTCAGGTGTTAGCACTGAAATAACTATTCATTTATTACTCTGTCCTTTGATTGATTGATTTAACATCCATTTATCACATGGGAACAGTCTCTGTATGCTAACTTTATTAAATCCTTTTACAATTTTAAATACTGTTAACCCTGCAAGCCAAAGCCCTTTGAGATATGATGGTCCTAACTGGATGATGGGAGTATCTAAACAAGACTACGAATTCCACATATGTATATATTCAGATCCTTGCTGCCATGGTGTTGAACAAAGGCAAATTTGGCAAGAAATTGACTGTAACCCATGCTCTCTAAATTCTACAACCACATCTCCAACATTGTTTCAGTTTTCCATATAGCCAAACTCAGTGGTTGGAGCACTCGCCTTGCAAGCAAGAAACCTAGTTTCAATTCCCGGCAGGATGAAACCTTGGGCAAGTTTCCTTTCTTCATATGCCTGATAATAATCCCTCAAGAAAAAATAGTAGTGCAATAATTTGGTCACTAAATCCATAACTGTTTGTGAGACACTGCTGTGTGTGATTGACTGCCGCATTTTGCCCACAAGTATACAGTTAATTCACTTGACAGTATATTCTGTGACTGAGACTGTATCAAATGCAAGGATTATTATTATTATTATTATTATAGTACTGTCTTAGAATATGACTGCTGCTTGTCATTGTTGAAGGACTCCCTGTGGAATGAGTCAGGGAGGCATAGACAAAGCAGCCCAGTTCAGGCAGTATCAGTGAATTAAAGTACCTTAATTGTGAGCAAAATAAAAGCACAATGAGGGCCAGCTAACCCCTGGATCACAGACACTTCTTCTTCCTCCATCCTTTCCACACTACAATACTCTGCTTGCCATGATATTTGCACTTTCCCATTGAAAGTGGGTTTTAAATACAGCTCCACATCCAGGCAGCAATTCTCACTTAATTGCATTTATTGAACTGGGTCAAAGCTATCTTCTGAAAACAATTTCTAATTGACAATAACCCGTTGACAGATTTTTACTCTATCCCATGACAGAGTCGAGACGCTATCCTTTGTGAAAAGTGCTGTATAAATGCAAGTTGTTATAAGATGTAAAAATCGCAGTTAACATGCCAACATGTTACCGCAAAATAATTTATGGCACCACCACCTAAAAGCTTTAACTCAAGGACCATTTGAAAGACATCAGTTCCAGCACAGAGTGTCTGCATAGTATGGCTTCCCAAAGTCAACCTGATATAATCATCATCTTTAAAATATATAGACTGCGGTTGGTCAGGGTTTCATTTGTTCAGTAAATTTAATTCAGGTAATCAGGATTCATTTTATTAGTTTATAGAATTCAGGCTCATCGGTCTACAGGTGTCACATACGTGTCTCTGTTAGGTTTCTTAAGATGGAAAGCACATTTGGTTGCTCTCAGGCTTCCCGAACAACCCAGTCTTCTTTGCCTGTACTGATCAGCAGTCAGTGATTCATGAATCTCTTCGCTTGTCTCTCTTAAGTACATGAGGGTATTGTTCATCTGTCCATCCATCCATTGTGGAGTCTGAAAGCTTAGTGGTTAGACCACTCGCTTAACAAAAGACCTGTGTTTGAATCCAGGTAGGTCAGAGAGAAACCTTGGGCAAGTTTCCTTACTCCATATGCTTAATAATAATTCCTAAAAAAAATTAAAAAAATTGATAATTTCAATCATGACTGTTTGTGGAACACTGCTGTGCGCAATTGGCTGCCTCATTTTGCCCACAAATATACAGACATTTCACTTTACAGTATATTCTGTGAAGCGCTTTGAGATGTCTAGAAGACCTGAAAATCACTATATCAAATGCACGGATTATTATTATTTAATTATTTATTCTGTGGATTTATTTATTGGCCTTTGCGGTTTGTGTTTGTGAAAGGAATATCCCATTATAAGTGAACACTGTCAAGCTTGTTACATTTACTTGTAAGAAGTGAATCTACTCTGAGGATGTTTCAAGCACTGCTGAAAATACACAAAAATGCTAAAAAAAAAGGTTAACAACTGCTGAAACAAAGGCAGTGGAGCTATACTACATTCACTCAAATCACTCTCTCCCTGGAGGGATGCATCCTGCTTACCTAATTACGGAAAGGATTAGGTGAGAGCAGATCGGTGAGAGCCAAGGCTGAGGGAGCCCAGAGTGTGTGTTGGGAGTACTGATGGAGTCTAATCATCAAAAACCGTATAACTTATTATTGAGAGCACTACCGGGCAAGCTTTCCTACTTATCCAGCTAGGACCACCCTACCCATTAGGGCTTTGGCTTGCAAGGTTCACGTGACCTGTAAGAGTCCTTGGCCCAGTGACTGGTCTGCCTTTCCAGGCCCTTCTGATGAGCCAGCTTGGCTGTATTGTCATTAGCAGTGCCCTGGAATACTGGGGATCCGTCTGTCTCAGGAATAGGACTACTGAGGGGTTGCCTTGATTCCGATATTCCATGTCACCTCCATTTTCCTGTCCATAGGTGAGAAAACTGTCCTTTCCCATTGAGCAATGATTTACCAATTGGAGATGGTGGAACCTTGCTCCAACATCTCACTGTTAGAGCCTTTATACTTACTGCTATATAATGCATTTAGTTGCAGGGTAGGTTTACTATTATTCATGCTTGTGTGTGTAGATGTGTGTGTGTATACATATGTGTCTATACATACTTAAAGATATATATTTATTGGTGCTTATTTTGGTGATAAATGTGGAGTCCTGGAGCTCAATGCATTTGCCTTACAAGCATGAGACCTGTGTTCGAATCCAAGCAGGTCAGGGCGAAACCTTGCGCAAGTTTCCTTACTCCACATGCCTAATAATAATCCCTCCAAAAAAAATAGTAAAACAATAATAAAACAATTATTAACAATAATAAAAATTGGTTATTTCAATCCACGACTGTTTTCACCCACAAATACAGCAATTCACTTTACAGTGTATTCTGTGAAGTGCTTTGAGACGTCAATAAGATGTGAAAAGGACTATATCAAATGCAAGGATTATTATTATTATTTATAACAAATTCCTTGACCATTATGTACATTAAAAGTGAATCATTCATTTTCCACCCTCTTACAGGTATTGGATTTTTGCGTACCCCTTTATAACGTAAGGTTTATAGTTATGCACTTCAATAACCTCATGGTTACGTTGGCAACTTCTTTGTGAATTGGAGTTGTGTGATCTCACCCCTACAATAAAGAAAGCAGTGGCGGTTACAGTGTCTGTGAAATCCTACTTTATTTTTCCACTTGCTGGGTTAAAAGGTCTGTTCAACAAAGACTAGGACTTGTCTAATGCACTCGACACATGTCACTCTGTCAGCCTGTGGGAGGGAGAGGTGTGAAGAGCGGACGGATTGCTTCTGTGACCTGCAGTGATTGTCTTGAGCTGTTTGATGATGGGGGTTGAAATTTGCGGAGAGGAAATGTCACGTTCGTCACTGCTCGCGTTCAACAAACATAACAAACTGTCTTCAGTTTGTTATGTTGTGCTGGGGGAAATGTCAGCACCCATTTGGCTTTCTTTTAATTGCTGCATGCCGAAAAAATCAGCTTCACTGAGGAGAAAATCCAATTGTTCATGTGCAGTTGTCACACATTTCACACTGGACGCATGAAGTTCATCATTCACTTCAGAGTTGTTTGTGAGATGTTGCTATGCAAAAATTATCTGTCGCGTTCACCGATAAATACACATTCACTCTGCTTTATGGAAAACTTAGTGAAGCACTGTGGGACATTTTGACATCACATATAGATTTTTAAAATTATGATAACCTTCTGATAGGGAGCTCCTGTAGCTCAGTGGTTAGAGCACTCGCCTTACAAGCATGAGACTTGTGTTCGAATCCAGGCAGATCAGGGCGAAACCTGGAACAAGTTTCCTTACTCCACACTAGTAATAATCCGTCCCCCAAAAAACCCACAATAATAAAATTGGTAATTTCAATCCACGACTATTTTGTGGGACACTGCTGTGCGCAATTGGCTGCCGCGTTTCACCCACAAATATACAGTCAAATCACTTTACAGTATATTCTATGAAGTGTTTTGAGATGTCGATAAGATGTGAAAAACGCTATATCAAAATGCAAGGATTATTAGTATAATGCAAATGTAAACAGGGGCAGGATCCTGCTACCCTCACCAACAGGTAATCAATAGAGAGTCACTATTATAATAGGAATCCTTGTATTTAATATTGCGCCTTATCACATCTTCGAGCTGTCTCACAGCGCTTTACAGAATATACTGTAAAGTGAATTGACTACATATTTTGTGGGCAAAACACAGCAGTAAATTGTTCACAGCAATGTCCCACAAAACGTTGTGGATTGAGGGTATAATTTTTTAAGGAATTATTACCCCGGGGAAAACAATCCGCCATGTGATTAACAACCGGGTTACTACTTGCTGCTAGGTGAGCAGAGGTGTGTGGAATAAGGAAACTTGTCCAACATTTCGACCTGCCAGGAATCGAACCCAGGGCTCTGCTTGCGACATGAGTGCTCTAACCAATGAACTATAGGATTCCATAGTATTGGCATTATTGACAATAAGAATCCCATTGTGGGATTTGAATCCACTCATCAACTTCTAACGGAGGCAAGTGTACTATCAACTGAGCCAGGCTGATGACAATAACAACAACTTTGATTTGTATAACGCCCTCCACGCCGGACGGTTCCCGGGACCGAGCCAGGGGCAAGGGTAGTAAGTTGACCAAAGGCATGGTTGAAGAGAAAGGTCTTCAGCTGGGACCGGAAACTGGGAAAAGGGGGCGAGGTGAAGGAAGTGAGGAAGGGAATTCCGGAGCCTCGGGGCATAGTGGCTGAAGGCACGGCCGCCGAGGGTGAAGCGGAGGATTCGGGGGACATGGAGGAGGCCTGACCCAGTGGAGTGAAGGCAACAGGTGCTGGTTTGAGGAGAGAGGAAGTCAGAGAGGTAGGAGGGTGCAGAGGAGCGGAAAGATTTGAAGACAAGGGTGAAGATCTTGAAATCGATCCTATCGTGGACAGGGACTCAGTGGAGGCTGACAAGGACTGGGGTAATTGGGGAGTGAAGTTTGGTGTGGGTGAGAACGTGGGTGGCAGAGTTCTGAATCAGCTGGACTCTGGATTGTGGAGGAGAGGAGATTGGCGAGGAGGGCATTTGAATAGTCCAGCCTAGAGGTGACACCTTTATGTAAAACCTTTCACATTGTTTAATGCCTTGAAGAGTTGGGATGAAACTCTCTAAGCAGTTTAGGAAATGGGCAGTGATAGGAAGAGCTGACTGAAGAGGTAAGTTTTTAGAATATTGTTTTCAAAATTCTTGTCTGAACAGCTGTTGCGAAATGACATAACAGAACGATTAGCTATTTGACTAAAAACAAATTTAAGTTCTAGGTTAAAGAGTAAACCAGGTGTTCCTGATCTCCAGGACCTTTCTGATGAACCATCACACCTTTGGTTGTAGAGGCCTTGTCTGACATGGAACTTGGTCTCCAGTGCAATTCACTGCTGTCACCTTCCACCTTTTTGTGGAGTAACATTGTCTACAATAGAGTATTTTAAAATATAATAAAGTCGATATATAGAATTATTTTATCTTTTGTAGGAGGAAGGGCATTGTGATAATATTCACGTAATTTTGTGAAATTGCATACAACATATTTTGACAAGTTATTCTTTGTCTTTATTGACTGCAAGGTGAGTGAAGCTCATTGAGTTCTTGTAACGCGAGGTTATCTTTCAAACAGAATAATTAGCCCCCAGTGACAGGAAGCTCAATGTTGTAAAGGATATTCCTACAAGGAAAGAATGGTGGAGAGTTTCTATGTGTACCTGATATACCTGACTTTCCAATCTCGTTGTCTCTTTTCTTTGTCAATTTGATGGTGGTGTATATCAAATGCAAGCCTTATTGTTATTCCTGAATGCTAAATTGCACCTTGGACACTACGTAAGAAGATTAACAGCCACGAGGCATGTTACGACAATGGGGCATTGAAGTAATTGTCATGAGGGTGCTCTTGTGACATTCTCCCTCATTATTCTGTTGTTCACTGATATGGGCTGGCCTCTCATCTCCAAAGATGTATGTGGGCAAGCGCCCTCTAGTGGAATGCAGGTGAATTTGCAATTCAATTTAATTCAGCAAAAGAGGCTCTGAGGTCCCCTACTAAACAATAACAACTTGCATTTATATGGTGGCATCCAGGCAGGTTAGTGCCTCAGAGTGCTTAACAGTGACAGAGCCTGTCTCTGAGCTTGGGGGGAGGGTGGCTGTAAGCGCTGTCAAAAGAGGAAGGGCTTCAGATGGGACTTGAGAGAGAGAGGCAGTGAGAAGAGTGTTCCAGAGTTTGGGGTGTAGTAGCTGAAAGCGCAACCTCTGATGATGGGGCGGAGGGTGCGAGGGACAAACAGGAGGCTGGTGCCAGTTGAGTGGAGGCTCCAGATGGTGGATTAGGGAGTAAGGAGGTTGGAGAGGTAGGAGAGTGCCAGAGGGAAGTGATTTGACATGAGTGTGAGGATCTTGAAGTTGATCTGTTCGGTGATGGGGAGCCAGTGCAGCCTGGCCAGAAGTGGTGAGATGTAGGTATGGAGTTCTGCCCTGGTCACTATGGGTAGCAGCAGAGTTCTGAATAGTGGAGCTGGGAAGACCAATGAGGAGTATGTTTGAGTAATCCAAGCAGAATGCATTTGGGTAAGGTACTGTCGACAAAAGAGTACAGTCAGCAAAAGAGGCTTAAGCGCTTAAAGATGGTCCATAAAAAGATGATTTCCCTAAGTTTAGAAATCATACATTTGTTGGCACAGAAGCCAATTGCTTCAAGTAGACCTGAAAACTTTGGACTTTGCATTCAGCAATCTTTGAGTCTGAATACAATGGGGGTAGAAAAGGACATTTTCAACATGAAGAATTTGTTCATCTTGCCTAAAGATTGCACAGTCACTACACATTACAGTACTGTATATCCAGTTTTGCACTTTGATATGAGCTCTCTATGTGAAACACACTATATCAAATGCTCAAATGCATATATCATTACAACTGCTATCCAAGAATGTATCTTTTTAAATCTAAAAGCTTTGAGTCAACGATACAAACAGTGGGCCATGTGAAATTTCCTTGGGACAAGGGTTCCTGGTGTCTGAGCTTCAAGTATTTGTCTGCAGAATTGTCTTATGTAAAGGAACAAGCCTTTTGAGTTATCATTGTGTGATCTTCTGACTTAGCAAGACACCTCTGAACTATAGCAGCCACTGCATCATCAGCAGTAAGAAGAACCGGTAAATCAATCTCTTTCGGAAAAAAAGCCATAGAGCCATTGTCAAGGCTACTGTTAAAGCAGAATTCAAGCCTGAGATGCACCAAGGCCAATATTAATTTTATTGTCTGTTTGTAAATATTGATTTAGGTCTAGATGCTTTGTAGCAGAACCAAGAGCAATAAGGAAACTGAACCAGAGCTGGGTGTGGCCATTGATAGGATCATGACTGAAAGCCGCCAAGCCCTTTGGCTGTACAAAGAATTAGAGTGAGGCTTGTTTCTGTGGCAGACCTACACAACAATAACTTTCATTTATATGGCCCCTTCCGTCTCGGAGCACTTAACAGTAGAGCCTGATGCCGAGCCAGGGTAAGGGGAATGGTGGCCGTAGGCACAGTTGAAGATGAAGGTCTTTAATCATGACCTGAAATTGGCAAGAGAGGGAGTAAGGCAAAGGAATTGAGGCAGAGAGTTCCACAACTTTTGGGCATATCAGCTGAAAAAATGGTAGAATGGTGGAGTGTCCGGGGGTCAAGGAAGAGGCCAGAGCTACTTGAGCATAGGCAGCAGTTAGCAATGTTGAGAGAGAGAGAGAGCAGATTAGAGAGAAGTACCAGAGCATTAAGTGATTTAACTACAAAGGTGAGGATCTTGAAATCAATCCGCTTGTACCAATGGAGCTTGACAAGGACTGGGGTAATGGAGGTACGGAGTTTAGTGCGGGTGAGAATGCAGGCTGTAGAAATTTGAATTTGTTGCATTTTATGAATAATGGAGCAGGGACACTGGTGAGGTGGGCATTTAAGTAGTCGAGGCGGTAGGTGAAAGGCGTTATACAGATGTAATTTTGTTGTTGTTTTATAAAGGAAATATTCATTCTTGCACAGTCTTTTTTCCATTATACAGCTTAACATTGAGGGATTTTTTTTAACTTCTAGAATTTTTCAAACTAGTTCCTGATAGTTTTTGAAACACATCTGGTAATACTGTACTAGTCATTAGGAAATCAAACACACTGCAACCTGCATATTATATTCACTCCAATAATTGGATAACATAGTCAGATAGGTTAATAAGGCATTGAGAGTCTCAGTCGCAGCCTGCAACAGTCACTCTACAGTCCACTTCCATGAACAGTAACAATGCTGTTGAAATAGATGTGCACCTTGAATGTTCAACAACAACAGCTTGCCTTAATATTGCACCCTTCACATGGGGCAGCTTTGTGGAGCCATAATGGCATAGCTTGACAATCAACTGGAGAAAAAGTGTGGGGGGGTGAACGTAAGCTCAAAAGAAGAGGAAAGTTTCAAAGTGTCATCTGAAAATGGACAATTTTGATAAAGCACTTTTCACAACTTATCGACGCCTCGAAGTGCTTCACAGAATAAACTGTAAAGTGAATTGATTGCATATTTGTGGGCAAAACACGGCATCCAATTGCACACAGCAGTGTCCCACATACAGTCGTGGATTGAAAATGACCAATTTTTGTTACAGTGTTTTTTTTTGGAGGGATTATTATTAGATGTGTGGAGTAAGAAAACTTGCCCATGGTTTCGCCCTGATCTGTCTGGATTCGAACACAGGTCTCACGCTTGTAAGGCGAGTGCTCTAACCACTGAGCCACAGGAGCTCCATTAATACCACTAATATAATGTTATATGGTCCTTTACTGGGTTGTAGTATTCAAAGGTTTTAATTAATATTTGTCAATAATTCCACTTAGGTGTTGTTCTTCTTGTCATTGCCACTTTCAGCCAAACAAAATATTAGACAAAAAATCTTTAAATTAACATTCAAGGAGTCATTCCAGGGCCATTGAATGGACTATTGCCTGAATATTATTCTCCTGATACAGATGACTTGATTATACTTGTGGGTGAGTCTTAGTATAAGTGGAGGGGTTTTGCCTTTTACACGAATGATGGCCGCAATAATACCAACTAAATTGGCTGAGCACCGTCAAGGCTTGATGAACAAAGAAAGCTTTAATTAAGAAGTTACATTTGTACCAAAAATAAATCTAACACAGCCAGGACTATGAATAGCAAAAAAAAATGCAAAGGTCAGAGCAGCAATTATAGTTTTAGACCCTGCAATTAGTTATACAGTTAAATAGGTTCCTCTATGAACAATTTAAAAGAAATGCTGTTTTAAAGTTAATATTGAATCCAATTCTATCCAGGTTGTTTTTATTTGAACATTGTTGACTTAATTAGTTTCTGGAATGAAAATGGTAGAAAATCCACAGTCTACATCCCTTCCTGGTCAGTCCTTGGTATCAGATGGAAAATTTGATGTTTATTTTACACATTCAATAACACTTTGAAACTGTTAAGAAACATTGCATTTTTCACCCCATTGTTTCTCTTCAAATACTCATCCAATTCTCTTTTAAATGTTGACACCAAAGGCCCGATACAAGTGTAATTTTGTTGTTGTTGATGTTGTTGTTTTCATGGCCTGGCCTTAGAATCAAACCACATGGATCAATATATGCGAGTGCTGAGTTAAGAGTGTAAAAAAACAAAGAGAAGTGATTAGTGGTAAGATTGCCATCCTCACACAGTGTGCCGTCTGCACCAATGCAAACTCTATCCAACTTTATCTGCTAAAGGAAGATTATGCAAAGTGTATCTCTGCCTCTCTTCAGAATAATTGAGCAAAGTGTCAAAATCACTTTTGGACATTATTCTACTTTTACTTTTCTGTTCAGGACATTGGTATGGTTTAAATAGTTCAGGTACCATTGTGTACCAAAGCGTATTTGCTTATCTAAATCTGTCTATAGCTCTATAACTTTCAACCTTATACCTAACCAGATGTTTGTCCACCTGTGCTCAACAAACCCCGATAAACACAAACTGTAAGAAATCATGAGATATGCCAGCTAATGTATTTGAGATTACAAGTGCAGAACTACAGTGCACGAGAAAAAGATCAACAAATCTCAAAACTAGATACAGGAAAAGCCCATTTATCTGGCACCCGCGTGACCTGGCCAATGCTGGTTAAATGCCATGCTGGATATTTGGTCGAATCCGACGCCGAAAACCTAACCACCCAAAAATTAACTTATTTTAATACATAATAACAGACAACAACAACAACAACAACAACAAAATTGCACTTATATAGCGCGTTTCACATTGGGATGACGTCCCAAAGCGCTGAGGGCTTTGTTATTCACCTAAAAATTTACCTTTACTGGTAGATACCTGGTTTGAAGCCATGATGCTGGTGTACAGTCTTATCGATAACTTCTGCAATGGCGGATGCCACGCAAAGGAAAAAAACGGCAGTGCAACTTTAATGCTCTATTAGCGGCCAAAATACCTGTACAGTACTCTCGTGCAACAATCAATTCATTAAATGCACCACCGCGATTGGGCCGGATAACATCCGATTAATTGGATGGAGACTTTTTTGGGATGTACCAGTTATATGGAAGTTCTGGTTGATCGAGTCACGGATAAATGGGCTTTTACTGTACCAGGTTTCATTTGTCAGATAGTATTGTTCAATAGACTTCTAGATGAAATAGCTGGCAGTTTTTGGGGGCATTACACTAAATGTGTTTTATCTTTGAGATTTATCAAACACTGCCCATAAATCAAAGTAAAGGATTAGATCAATTATGAATTTAACAATTATGGTGCAAAGGGCAATACACAGGCTTAACAATGGTATCATAACATATACTGCCACAAGAAGTATTAGCAGATCACCCCGATAGCTTTTCACTTATCTTTTAAAGTATGTTCTTTTTAGTCAGCTTGGTGTCTGACACGTGTGGAAACCTATCACCGTTCTTAAAAGTATTAAAACCAGACTGAGAATTCCATACACCCATGGAAAACATGGAAATTCAGGAGTTATTTTTTGGAATGGAATCTGTATTATCTCACATTAGTATGTTAGGTGTAGTTTGGCAAGAGCCAAGGCTTGGTGATGCTCGAGTATGCGTTGGGAGTGTTGTTGAATGAGTACTGCTGGAGTCCAACCAGCTAAAACAGCATAGCTTACTATTGAGAGCAATGCTTGACATGCATTTCCCACAAATATACAGTCAATTTTCCTGCTCTCCTTCATCCTGCCCGAACCCCTCTCCACCTGCCCTTGTCCCTACCTGACTGTACAGCGCCTTGGGACATCATCTTGATGTGAAAGGCGCTATACCGCTCACCACAAAAGCCGCTGAAACCTTGGTCCACGCCTTTGTTACCTCTCGGCTGGACTATTGCAACGCCCTCCTCTCCGGTCTCCCCTCCACCACAATCCACAAAATCCAGCTAAGCCAAAACTCTGCTGCCCGCATACTCACCCGCTCCAAGCTTCGCTCCCCCATTACCCCAGTTCTTTCCAGACTTCACTGGCTCCCTATCCCAGAGAGGATCGACTTCAAGATCCTCACCCTTGTTTTTAAATCCCTCCACTCCTCTGCAACCCCCATCTCTCTGATCTCCTCTCCCCCCAATCCAGCATCCGCTGCCTTCGCTCCTCTGGGTCTGGCCTCCTCCATGTTCCCTGAATCCTCCGCTCCACCCACAGTGGCCGTGCCTTCAGCCACTATGTCCTGAGGCTCTGGAACTCCCTTCCTCACTCTCTTCGCCTCGCCTCCTCTCTTCCCAGTTTCTGGTCATAGCTGAAGACCTTTCTTTTTGACCGCGCTTTTGGTCACCTTTGTGCCCCTGCCCCTGGCTCGGTCACGGGATCCGCTATTGTAAAGTGCTCTGAGAAGCTGTCCGGCGTGGAGGGTGCTATATAAATCGAAGTTGTTGTTGTTTTTGTATATAAATGTAAGTTTTGATTGATTGTCCAGTGAAGACCAGCGTCCAGTGACTGATCAGCCCCTCCAAATCCTATCGGTGAGCCAGGCTGGCTGGGCTGGCATCAGCAATACCCTGAAATACTGCAGACCCACCTTGCTCAGGAACTGGACCACAGATAGTTGACTCATTATATATCATCTGATATTCCATTCCCAAACACGTTACCTTGAAGCATGTTCAACTCCAAGGAGAACCCACTTATTCCTCCCCAGGGAGGAAAGTCATTACTAGTTGGTCATTTGACATTTGATATTTTCACCTATAAAGCACTCCATGGGCTTTCCCCACCCTACCTCCGAGACATCCTAACCCCCTACCAATCTGTCCGCTCCCTCCACTCAGTGGGCCCCAGCCTGCTCCATGTCCCCCGAGCCACCTACCCCACAATTGGTGGGTAAGCCTTCAGCCACTCTGCCGCCACCCTCTGGAATTGCATCACCAATCCCTCCACCTCACCCGCTCCCTAGTCTCCTTCAGGTCCCATCTCAAGACCCTCCTCTTTGACGGTGCCATCGTTCACACACCCCCTCTTCCCCTCCCTTCCCTCCACCTTCCCTGATCCTGATCCCAGCTTCGGTCTGAAATACTGACTGCCCAGCATCTTGGAATGTCCTCCTGACATTAAAGGCACTTTACAAATGTAATTTTGTTGTTTCTGTTGTTGACAAGCATGGGTTTGAGCCCTCATTAGGTGGATGGTAGGTACTAGGAAGTTCCTGTGGACCTTCTGGTGGGCAGAGCAATCACTGTGTGGAGGAATTCTTCCTGGTATCAATTACAAATGTAGCAGTGCTTTTAGCAACAGTATTACTGAATTTGCTTTGGGATATCCCAAATTTACTTTGGAATAAATGTCTAGGATGTGCCGCAGCTAATTAATACCAACATAGGTAGCATTTAAAGCATGGGTCTCAGTAATAGCCAATTTGTAATAAATTATTCTTATAGATGAGAAGGGTCTAGTAAATTCTTGGTATTCGCTGGCTCATATCTCACTTGGAATCATGACTTTTAGAAACAAGTTACATAGTTAATCAGTAGTTTTTCAAAGCTTGCAGGTCGGTATTTCTAATTGATATCCCGATTGTGCAAGCTCTCACTAAGTATGCCATGTCTTTGCCAAGATATATCATTAATCCCAAACATTTGGGAAAGGGCTTTTGCAAATGCTATGTTTGAAGTCCTTGACAAATGTGCATTTGTGCTCCTGAATTTTTAATTTTCTTTCATTTGCCTCCATTATTTATCATTATTTTTAGATAAGGCAGAACTGTAATAATTCAAAAACAATTTGGAAAAGGAAGGGTTGCAGTAAATCGATGAGGTCCTGAAAAGAAGTATTGTGGAGTTATAGGGTCAATCATACACAATGGCATTTTCAAATACAAGTTGTCCAGATCTGTTCTCTGACAATTATAAAACAATGTCTGCCTGGCACAATTTAAAGTTGACACCTTTTGAAAATGCAGTGCAGTCCTTTAACTGAACAAATTAGTTGTCGTAAAGATCAAAGGCAGTGCACATTGCAGCCAATGTACATATATGTGTTTGAACATTTGGTGTATAGTGTACTGTAATTGAGTTTTGCTGGGATCCTCCTTTTGGGTTTGCTGCCTATGGATCTTCTAGTCTTCTCTTCTAATGCAGGATTGTCTCACTGTACTTTTAGCCCAGCAAGCACCATCCCTTTGGTTGGTGGCAAAGTGCACAAGATTCTACAAGGTAGCAGATGTTGGTGTCTTCCTGTGGTTATTGGAGGGTAAGAGAAAAGAGCAAGGAATTGGAATAGATTAGACAACTTCATAAAAGAAGCGAACACTGACACTAATTCAATGGACTGAATGTCCTACTGTGTCATTGCTCACCCCACCAACCATGCTGCTGAAACAAGCACCTTGTGATGCCCTCCTGACATGAAAAGTGCTTTTCATTTATAAAGGGTTTAAGGGGTATGGGGATCCGCGTTTTGAGAGATCCCTATGCTATATAAAGTGTAACTTAGAAATGTTAGTGCAAGTAGATGACTCACGTTAGACTATCTCTAAGCAGACTCATCCATTTTGCAGCCCTGCCATGTGGCAAAGTCAAGACATTGTTCTGATATATGAATACAGTATATCAGAAAGCAACTTCACACCATTTGATAGTTTCACACATTCCTTCAAGTGCATTAGCTGCAAATTCAGAGCAAAATCTAATCTGTGGTAATATGAAGCTTCTGGGAGCAACAGGTACAGTGTAGATGACAGGCCATTATCCTAAAATGACACCTCACTAATTCTCAGGGCAAATGTAGTTCCAAGCATCTGGAAGGGAGCCTTCAGCTTCTGATTAGACGACTGCAGTGATTTGCCAGTAGTAGTTCTTTTAGTAGCATGTGATGCTCAACTGATATGCGGTTTGACGTTCAACATTTTAGTTTATTGCCTGTGCTTGTCCTGTCAGCATCATGCCAGACAGGGTGGAGTGAAAAAAAATGTAAGCAATGATTTACATTCATCAGGAGCAGACAAGACAATAAACGGATCCTGCATTGTTGATGGTACATGCTGAGGTATTCAGTCAAAATGTGGAATTAGTTTATTGCCAATTGTATGCAGTATGCCTTGAAGCTAATTTTCTTAAAGTATGTTTGCAAATTGCTTATTGGGCTGCATTTCGGGATCTCGGTTATGCTTATGACTGTAAAATGATGCATGAAAATATTAATGCTATGCACATTGAACCAGTTATCCATTATGGTGCCAAAAAAAAATTGGTCACTCAATCCACGACTGTTTGTGGGACACTGCTGTGGGCAATTGGTTGCCATGTTTGGCCCACAAAATATACAGTCGATTCACTTTATAATCCTTGCATTTTGAAATAACTCCTCAACACATTTTTGAGATGTCTCAAAGCGTTTCACAGAATTCACTGTAAAATGAATAAATTGTATATTTTGTGCGCAAAATGCGGCAACCAATTGCACCCATCAGTGTGCCACACTGGATTGAGTACGTAAACTGGAAATGCGATCGCCAATCAACTCACAACTAAGTTGTTACTTATTGCTAGATAAACAGGGGCATGTGGAGTAAGGAAACTTGTCCAACATTTTGACCTTCCGGGGATCAAAGCCACTTTCGAGGCGAGTGCTCTAACCACTGTACTTTCCTTATAGTACTTTACATTATATTCTGTGAAGCAGTTTGAGACATTTCAAAGGTGTGGTAAAGCGTTTATCAAATGCAAGGATTATTATTATGGGTCAAGTTACCAGTATGCTGTCAAGTGTGTTTCTAACATGGTTATCACAAAAATACCAATTAAGACCATTGAGAGGGCACAGATCCAAATATAGAGAATACAGTGCTTAAAGAGCCTGCATAGATGTTGTTGATCAGAACAGTCTCATGCCTGATCTCGATTTACCATTGAAAACAGCAGTACTTGCAACTTCTAGCATTCATGAGAACAGAGCAGGAGGACTTGTCAGAGAAAGGTCTTCAGACTTTCTTATCTGGAGAGATGTTTAAGGAGGTTGAGGTTGTTCAGGGAGGAAAATTGTGTAGTATATTCAATTGGAGCACATGGCTTAAAAGGGTCCAGTGACAGGGTAATGATTAAGCACCAATCAGAGTCCTGTGTCCAGGTTCAAGATCTTACTGATGCCCTAGTTCAGAGAGATTACAGGCTCAACCATTTGCATGGAGCAAACAGTTGTAGACAAAGTAACAGTTTTATGCCGCCGCTGACAAACAGCGTGCAGCTGGTTTGTGCTGCACGATGAAGAATCTTGCATGTTCCTTGCAGTTTTTATTGCAGTCACTGCTTTGATTGCCATTCTTTTCATGGTGTAATCATTGGAACATGTCCAACCGTACTTCCAGCACTTTACGGATATTATAATAATCCAGGGATGGTAATGTTATTACACAGGCATCTCTGGTATCATGCTATCCAACCTCGATTATTCCATAATTTGAATTCCAAAAATTCTGTGATTTTGGTTAAAGGAGATAGAATTGTCCACAAAGCTTATGAAGTATTCTAAATATTATTTCACTTCAGGGAGAGATATCTGCCATCCTTATATTCTGAGATGAGTTTTTAAAAAAACCTATATGGTCAAAACATCTCAAAGAGTTTCTCAGGGAATTGCTGTCAAGCGTGTTTCTGCATGTCTGTAGGCAAACATGACAGTCAATTTGCACACAGTAAGGTCTACAGACAGCCATGAAGTGAATGACCAATTTTATATTGAGGATTGTAAACCAGGACACTAGGAAAACTATTTCCTTTTAAAGTGTGTCAAAAGATCTTTAACACACATCTGAGTAGGAATATAGAATGTAATCTGGAGAACAGCATTTCCATCAATACAGTGGTCCGTCAAATTAGAATATAACCCTGGAGAGCGATCTTAAAATCCTAACAAGGAACTTAAATCCACAGTCTTCTGATTCAGACATAAGTGTATTGCTAAACAGGCCTGGGTGGCACCCACATGAGATGGGATATATTCATCTGAGATGGATATCTTCATCCTTTGGCCTTGTGTTGGTGCTCCAATAGTCTCAGCTTGAAAGAGGTTCAACTAAATAGTATCTACCAATCCATTTATTTGGATCTTGAAATCCAAATAAATGGATTTCTTTGAAGTCTTTGAAGCCTCTCAAAACTACATTTATTCAACAACAACAATTTGTATTTATATAGTGCCCCTCAAGCACATGGCATCTCAGAGCATTTGACAGTGGTGGAACACGATGACATTCATTGGAAATACTACAACATTCAGGTTTGGTTTATCTTCAAGTGGTGGTAACTCACTGAACTTGGAAGATACAGTTGTCTTTGGATTTGGATAAGTACTTGGGGTACAGCCACGGTGGTTGTATGAGTATCTTGTAAAGTGCAACACTTTATTCCTGATGGATATTGTAGTGATAGCCAGCTCAAAATATTGGACATATTGTTAGCAAAAAATATTGCACAGGCATGGGTATTGCAAAATAGATAAAGCAAATAATCATACTTGAAAGAAAGAGTCTTCTCCAAATATTATTGCCAGTGGCACTTTTAGACAGTTAAGCTGCATTGGATAACAACAGAGAAGAATCATTGATAGATGTTCTCATTTTGACCATTGCCACCTTTCACAACAATCTTTGCCAAACAATCACAGTGCCTAATTTCATTGGGTACCAGTTTCATAGAAAGGTCAGAGGATCATTGCTGCTGAAGATGATAAGATGTGATAATTCTGGATCTGCTCTGATTACTGCACGAGTCATTATGAGCAGTTTGTGCAGCTGATTTCTCTGTTCTGAAATGCTCCAACCATTGAAAACCAGGAAACTCAATTCTGCAATGTCTGAAGGTTCACTGAGGGTCTATCACATATTCTTGCAGCCAAATTTGGCAGAGCTCTTTTGAGACTGGGCAATGATATTCCCTTATGTAATTATTGCCATAAACAGAGTGCCGCTCAGTTTTGTTTTAATCAGAATGCAATAGCATACCCCATTGACATGATTAAGTCACATTATGCAGCAAAATAACAGATGAATAAATGAATAACAAACTAAAGTGATTGACTACATACTGGGCTGTACTGTATTCTCATGAATGAAAGAAGAAGTAAAAACAGTGTAATAATCAACTGGCTTTCAACCAGGCCAAACTTTTGAGAGGTGAATATCCAGTCCAACCTTCCAAGTACAGTACATTGTGTTACTGGATGGAGAAAAACAATTTCTATAAATCTCCAGAATTATGTATGCTGGTGACTGTATAATAAATTTGCAATTTAATCAAGGGGTTTAGAAGGGATTGTCAATGACCTTTCACTCACTCCCCAAATGTCACAATTTATTCAGTGTTACTAAAATCCTTCAGTCCTAGAATTCATTATTTGCAATGTTTTAGAATTAATGCAGTGTTCCCATCAGGATATGGTGCCAGACGTTGACATCATGTTAACCCAGCAATCATTTCTCTTTGTCAAAGTGTACATTGAAATATAGTACAATATGTGCAAATAATGAATCATTGTGTGCCTATGCTAGAAATGTTTTTCACCCATCTTCAACATCCATGTATACTATGGGAAAGAAACTTTGAGGTATAACTGAGTTTTACAAATTGGCTGAATATTTGTTTATGTGTGTAAGATGAGAAAAGTAAAGTAGCTACCAACATTGCATAAGGGACTATGTCAAGTGTTAGCTAGGTGGTTGCAGTAGGGAGTATGTATGGACACAAAAGGAGTACAGTGAGAGTGGGAATGGATGTGTGTGAATGAAGGAATGATCATCACTCTCAATTTCTTAAACTGTTTGCTTGCTGCCCCTTGTGACTACTTTCAGCTTGGAATGGAACATGAGCAGGTCAAGTGCAAAACAATGTTGTACAGTTTCAGAAGTTGTCCATAATCCTCTCCAATGCACCTCACTTCACAATTACGGTGGATTAGGTCTGGGTGACTAGCAGAATTGGAGGTGAAAGGAGTTTCTCAGTGTTTATCTTGCTTTCTCCAATAACCACATGCATATATGATATCTTATGGTGTATTTTCTTCCATAAAATATTGGTTTCCTGGCGAGTTAGACTGGCCACATTTTCTGAACATTATACTATTTATTATAATTGGCTGAAAAGATTTTGCACATGGCGTTTTCAATTTTTGGGAGTCAGCAGGTGAGAGGTGTGTGGAATCCCATTACCATTCTTAAGAGTATCTGTCCAGACTGAAAGTTCCACCGATGTATGGAATTTGGATACATATGGATATTTTCCTTGTGTCTAAAATGGAATATGCACTCTCTCCCTGAAGAGATGCACCCTGCTTACTTAATCCTGGTACCTAATTCTGGTGCAGGTGGAAGTTAGCAAGAATCAATGCTTTAGGGACCTCAGAGTCTTTGTTGAGGTACTGCTGAAGTCCAACCAGCTAGAACCACATATCTTGCCATTGAGAGCACTGTCTGGAAAGGATCCAGCTGCTTGTCCAGCTAGAACCACATTTTATTGAAAAACTAGATCACTTATTAACATGGACAAGCAAAGTGACATTGTGTCTTGACATCATATACCTTAAAGGAAATTATGATTGTTGGATTTTGACAGATATTGTTAATCTCCCTCCACTTAAGGATCTGGAATTGAAGTTTAAGTTTTAGTCTGTCTGCATGACAGATTATTGATGAAATTACACAATGTTCTTTCAGTAGGTATTAATGCATATTAAATTTTTTCTGTCATTAAAGGGGATGCCAATTGATTTAGGTGGGAGCAGTCTGAATTCATTTTATGAATACTTCTTCTCTGCTTATATTGCTGCAGTAGGAAAAATGGCCTTGAATGCACTTAGTGAAAAAAACTAATTTATATCAAAGTTCTGTTAATACCGTAGTCTTCCCTTTCGTCAGACATAAATAAGTTACGACAATCTCTTAGTATGTAATGCAAACTAAATGCTTCTCCCAATTTATGTTGTAATTAAGTGTAATACAAACTCTGCAACAAGAACAACAACTTGTATTTATATAGTGCCCTTCGCAACAGACACCGTCTCGGCGTGGTGCACTACAGTGATACAGTGCAGGGTTCAGTAAAAAAAACTCCCAAGTGGTAGAGGTGCTTAAACTGGTTGTCTGCAATTATCTAAAGCTACATTTTATGGTGAGAACACAAATGGAACTCTCTAGAAGTTATGTTGTTAGTTTTTGCGCAACCAGGCTTGGGTTATGTTATTTTGTCAGCCCTCAATGACTTCTTTATTAAGAGTAGTATTTCTTTTAGCAGAATTTAAACATTTCTTTAGGTCTTTGCAATACACAGTACATTAATCTTCATTTAGCCCCTCCACCACCGCCATCCACTTTTCCCTTTACGGTTAAAGCTGCTCACCTCCGTCCATCCTTCCTTCATGAGTTGGACAGGTGTGTGGTTCTGCCGCATTCTTCTGATGCCAGTGGCCTACTGTAGGTGAGCTAACAGGGGATGTTCTTTGTGTTGGTTGTTAAGAACTGCTATTTGTTTCCCTGAGTTGTGATATCCTCTTAGCCACATACCTATTGGCAATTAACTGATAAATGTCAAGTCATCTCTGAGACTCCGATCCTCTGACCATGGACAGATTGGCTCAGTTGGTAGTTCTCTAACCTGCATTGTGTCAAAGTGGCATCTGTATTTGAGCTAATAGCCCAGACTAACATTCCAGTACAATACTAGGGGAACACTGCACTGTTGTTGCAGCGGACTTTCAGATGAAACTAAGATCTGTTGTTTTTGCTTTAAAAGCAGTCATTACATTGATGTTAAATCTATATCCATTCGTAAAGCTTCAAAATCATTTCAACCTAATAACGCACTATAAAAAATAAAATATTTTAAGCCTGAATACTTGATTGATGCTTGTGATACCCCTTAATTAATAATAATGCTTAATTAAGGAATTTTGTTTGAAATAGCTGTTTTAGACCTCAAAGCATGCATGTTTAAACCCTCAATGCATAGTGTTATAATTAAAGGTTATATTAAAAAAGTAGACTTGGGTTTTACATTTTGAAATTTGTGCCTGTGAAATCCAGGCTGCATTAACATAAAGAAATGGACCACATGGATACAAAAATACTAATTAATTGAAATGGCAGACTGTAACAGACAAAGGTTCAGGAGGCTTTCACAGTTCTTGATGTTTACTGAACAACAGAGCATTGTACTGTGGGTCACTTGGTCTTATAAAACTGTGCATTGTACAGTAGAACAACTTATTTAATTGTTGAGGTTGTTAAATGGTGTGACCCAATGCATCCTGCTCTGCTGTGAGCTGGTCATGCCTTTAGAGAAAACACAAAATACTACAGATCCTGGGAATCTGAAACAAAAACAAAAGTTGCTGGGGAAACTCAGCAGGTCAGGCAGCATCCATGAAGAAAGGAAAAAGAGTCAACGTTTCGGGTCTACAACCATTCGGGTCTACACATTCTGACGAAGGGTTGTAGACCCAAAACGTTGACTCTTTTTCCTTTCTCCATGGATGCTGCTTGACCTGCTGAGTTTCCCCAGCAACTTATGCCTTTAGAGAGCTTGTTGCAGTATTTTGTGAATGAACCTAAATTTGTTCCCATAGAAAGCTGAGAAGTTTGCCCCATGGAGCAGAGCCCACACATTTTGCAAAGTGTAAGAGAGTGGGAATTGTTTGGTCTTGATTAATGGAATGACAACTTGGTAAAATGTCTGCTCTTTGCTGCCTCATTTCCTTCCACCACAAAGGGCTCTCTGGATATCCAGTTTGTGAGAGCTGTCCTGCAGCAGCAACAACAGCAACATTTATAGAGCATCTTTCATGTAGGATAATGTCTTGGAACAATTCACATCGGATGCCGAGTGGGGACGAAGAAAGAGTGGGTGGTGTGATTCTCGAGGTGACCATAGGTATGCTCAACAAGGTAGTGTTTTCACTATCTACCGTAAATCTCCGCGTATAGGCGCACTTTTTTTCACGTCGGAAAGTCTCGAAAGTTGGGGGTGCGCCCTATACGCAGATACAAGGAAAAGACGACCAGCCCCCAGAGGTACGTCATCAAGCTGCGCTGCCAGTACGACTACCTGCTCTCCAGGATTGGCAACACAGACCAGGTGCCACTCACCTTCGATGTCTGGTAATTCTTACTTCATGGTAATGCTGGGCTGCACCGCCAATGGATGTTTTTTTCCAGCGGAAATTTTTTTTACGCCGGCAACGTCATCGAAAATGCTTCCATTTTTTTTCGCAAAGAAACGGTCAAAAGTGGGGGGTGCGCCTTATATGCGAGTGTGCCTTATACGCGGGTATTTACGGTATTTATGGCTTCTACTTTGCAATGTTTTGAATTGTACACTGTCACAGAGTTGGGGCTTTTTGAGACAGGAGGATAAAATCAGTATCCTGTTTATGTTAACAAATTTAAAATAGACACTTCCCAAAATAAATGTAAAATATTTAATGGACACAAGCATATATTTTGACTGTACCCCAAAGCTTTAAATTAAGTCGGAATCATAATCCATAAAATCCTGGCACTTTCGGTTTGGCAGCGGACGAGCTGACCCACTTCTTGATGCAAATCCCTCCAATGTGCAAACTCCCGCCTACTCAAACCCTTAGTGTTTTTATCCCCTTGTCTCCTTGAACTCTCACACTCACACAATACATATTCTTACAAACAATGAGTTTTCATGCAATCTGGCCCCCTTCAGACAACAACATCATTTTAACATAATATTATTATTATTATCATAAACCAGTTCACATTACTTCCAATTGAGACAGTTACTGCTCCTGTGGGGTGTATATGACTGAAACAATACCATGCAACATTCCAACATATATTGCATCTCCATTCAAACGATACTCAGTCGCATTTGCAGGTTCCCTGGTCATTACGTCACCAACCTCACAACTTTACTGGCAACCTATGTATAGAGTCCAGCTGCATAGAGAGTCATATATCTGGTTTGCATTGCTTTATTTGACTTTTCGCCTGCATCCAAGTAATGCCCAATGATGTAGCTGATTACCAATCAGCACAGTTGACCACTGAAAACATTCCTGTAGAGTTGTGTAATTGGTGTAACTGGGGAATCATGTGTTATCCCTTTGTGTCATTTATAATATGTATTGTTCATACATTCCACATAAAATCTGTTAATAATAATTCTGCAACCTTTTGATTATCACTGAGATTAGGTGATCAATTTCTCACAGAAGCTTGAAGTTCAAGACTTTCATACATCTATTCGTACTGTTTTACACAAAGGATAATTGCTGCGTGGCAACCGTGGTGCATTCTACGGAGTTGACAACTTAATGCAGGTTGCAGAATATCTTATATTTGCTAATCTTTGTACTGTCATTCACGAAGAGTAATAACATTAAAATTGCAGCATTGTAACTGCAGTTCGTGTCTGTCACTGAACATCAAAGCGCAGCCTGTGACACATCGCCTTTGTGCCTAGTTTTAAACTGTCGATCACACAACTGTAGATTTCTTTTTTTAGTTTTTTCGTAGTTTCGTTGGCTGCTGAACTGCTAATTTATTAAAATCTAGGTATGTAGATTATGCAGGGGGCGAAAAAAGAAGAGTGGATTGTATCTGCTTAAACCAGAAGATCCACATTGTATGCTTCCAATAACCTCTGAAGAAGGCTGCTCTCTACTATGTGTGTGTTTCTAGGTTTTAAATCATACAATGATTGAACAGCTTGTGTTTATTCTGAGACAGACAATTGGTTTCCAACTAAAAAAAATGTCTGAGATAAACATGGGTATGACTAAATAATGACACAACAGAATAGCAGTAAAGTCTGTGGAACACTGCTCTCTTCATTGAGCATCGAACAACATGCGTGGAGACTTAATTTTGCATTGATCATTTTGGTGCATTGCAAAACTGCAGTTCATTCAGGCAGTTGTGTGGCAGATAGGTTACCTGAATGAGCAGATGTGATAATACAACAACAAATTGCATGTCGCATGCTAAGAGCTCTTAATAGTGGCAGAGCTTCATGTCGAGCCAAGGAGAGGGGGAAATTGACCTTAGGCACAATCGAAGAGGAAGGCAGGGCCGTACGCAGGATTTTTTTTGGGGGGGTGCGAATTGCTAGTGATGGGACCAACAATGGCCGGGGGCTTGCGGGCTGCCCCCGAAGCCCCCTCGAGGCTCCGACGTTTTACACAGTTTGAGGTCTTATTTAATCGGTTCAGAAGATCCAATATGAACGGTAAATGTTTCATGCCCTTGGTGTTTAAGAGCATCAGTATTTATTCAGTGTTTTTATTTTCCCCGGTAGTCCGTGTCTAAATTTTTTTGGAAGGTCGAATACTCGATACTCTGGAGCGCGATTGGGGTATTGGCAGGCGGGAGTTGTCAGGCTGCATGGAGAGAAGGGATCAGTGCAGAAGTGTGGTTGTCAATGCCCGAGTTCGCTCGATCAGATGACGGTGAAACTATTTTTATGCCAAATTCGTGCGACATTGATGTTTTTTCACTCTGGGTACAAAATTGAACGTGAAATAAAGTCGCACTGTTTATCTTTGCGGTCATATGTTTTTTGCATTCCAGTGGACGTCTCTAAAAGCTATTTTTAATTACAGGAATACATTTTTAATAATATAAATCAAACGTGATAATCAAGTCAAAACAAGAAACATGATATTTCAGAAACACGCCTATCAAAACTTAAGTCATTTTTACTTACATTTATCAGATTAAAATATGATTTCAGCTTCCACAAAGTGGTGCTACCTTTTTATGTAGTGACTGTATACGGGATGATTTCCGATTGACACACCTCTTAGAATAGGCGTTAAAGCATAGGCCTACGTCCATGAGTATTTCTTTTAAAGATAGGCATTCCCGTCCAGACACATATAACTTTTTTGTTGGGTTCTCAAAAGCTTTAAGTTCTCAGAAGCTTGTAAATATGTTGTCATTGTTTGCTAGCATTACAGCCACACCTCTCAAAACTTGAGCAATTTTTACTTACGGTGATCAGATGAAAAGATGATTTAACTCCAGTAGTGGTGCTGTCCTTTGTGGCTGTTTACGGGATGATTTCCAAACGAGGATGGATTTGAGTCTTGGCGCCTATGTTTATCCAATCACGAGTCACAGACTCGCCGCGTCATGGACTGGTCTATCGACGCGGTATGTTTTGGGGTAGACGCCGATACTGGTGTGCGACTCGATAATTTTATATTAATACTAAATCATTCAAAGATGTGTGTTTATAATTTATACATAGTTTTGAAGAACTGATTGTTACACAAATGCTCAATAAATTTACTTGGTATTTAAATTTGATAAAAAATACAATTCTCTACCCCGGAAAATGTGGACCTTTTATAATTTGGGGGGGTGCGTACGCACCCGTCGCACCCCCCCTGCGTACGGCCTTGGAAGGTATTCGGGTGCATTTGTAGATGTGCAAGGAGGGGGCAAGGTGAAGGAATTGAGGCAGAGACTTCCATAGTTTTAGAGTGTAGTGGCTGAAAACACTGCTGCTAATGGTGGAGAGGACCAATTGAGCGACATGCAGAAGAATGGAGCAAGGGAGCGATTAGTGAAATAGAGTATAGGTCAGAGAGACAGGGAATTGCCAGGACTGTGAATGATTTATATGAGAGGTGAAGTGAGGATCTTGAAATCGATCAGTTCTGGAATATGGAGGAATTGGAGTCTGGCAAGGACTGGAGTAATGGTGGTGTGGAGCCAGGTATAGTGAAATATCAACATATCTAAGTACAGTAAGGCACCAAATCCATGTGAGGTGTGGGGAGACAGACAGGGCACACTTGTGATTAAAACATCATCTAAAACATGTGATAATTATCACTGGTGAACCACAGTGCCTTCCACCCTGTCAATGTATGACCATGAGTGACCCTATTCCCCCCACCCCCACCCCACCAAATTCTAACACAATGTTTGGACCCAAAGCTGCTTGTGGCTGCCAGGACTTGTGGAATTTCCAGGGTGTAAGTACTGGTTAGTGGAATACTGGCTTGACTCAGTGGGAACAGCCACTGAGTCACCAAGGAACTCACATCTGAATTGGTGACCATCAAAACAAACAGTGACCCACAGGAAACTTCAGGCTGAGCAATTGTGATACAATAATAATATTATGATTATGACTGTTGATTATCAGCACATTTATTATCTCTGCTGATGATTATTTTGGTTATCATCACTTGTTATAATTATCAAGGTTATTATCACAGATATAATAATAATAATAATCCTTGCATTTGCTACAGTGTTTTTTATGTCTTCTTGACGTCTCAAAGCGCTTCACAGAATATACTGTAGAGTGAATTGACTGTATATTTGTGGGCGAAACACGACAGCCATTTGTGGATTGAGTGACCAAATTATTATTGGGGTTTTTTTTTTGTATAATTATTAGGTGTTTGGAGTAAGGAAACTTGCCCAAGATTTCGCCCTGCCAAGAATCAAAACCGGGTCTTTTGCTTGTGAGGCAAGTGCTCCAACCACTGAGCTACAAGACTCTACATTATAATAATATAATTGTGATTATTGTCAATCATGATAATTATCACAGTTATTAATATTAGTGTATCATTTATCAAACCACAGGTCACAATCTTAATCCAAAGCAATCTTAATCAAGGTGGTTTTGTCCATCACCTTGAAGTGGGTGATTTGGAGGCTACCATCAACCTGAATTGGAAATGCAAGCAGCCTGTTTGACAACTGAGCCAATTGCTTATATCTCAATTGGACCCTGAGATTGATTTGAGAAGCGCTGGCACTTCTGACAGTCTTACAGATGAAATAAATAATGTTGAAAGGAAACCAAACCAAATATACAGGTATTGTCTAACAAACTGAAACCACAGATCAGCTTGAAAGAAGGCAAGATTGATCCACTGAATATCAAGCTCTCCAGGCAATTAGGCCAGTAAAGTAAAATAAAACCAGATGGGTTAAGAAGAGACAAAAATGAAATAATCAAAATAAGCAGTAAAAAATAAATTTATCATATATGGTGGAAGTCACTTAAATCAGATGTAATGGGGATGACCGTTTCTCTTTCCAACTACCAGGGAAACAGGAGCATTTTATCCAGATGAATCGTACTTCCAAATGCACTTTCTCCCGATGGTCTCAGGTGACTGAAATCAGATGTATGCTACACATTAACAGGTGAATTGCCAAAACAAACCCCAGCAATTTCCCACTAAATCTGCAATATAAATGCAACATTAAATATTATGTTGTAGTGCAACACATCACTTTGAAGTATTAGCTACACAGATTGCAACGCAAAGAAACAAAGCAGTTGATTCCTTCGATTATTTGGAATGTGGGAGAGTCATAACAGGCTGAAGAGACGTGTTTTCAAGACAGAGGTGGATAGATAGTTGTTAGGTCAGGATATTAAGGGATACGGGACAATTGGACGAGGTACAGATCAGCCATGATCTGTGGAGTCCTGAAGCTCAGTAGTTAGAGCACACCTCACAAGTGAGAGACAAGAGTTTGATTCCCAGCAGGGCAAAACCTTGGGCAGGTTTCCTTACTTGACATGCCTGACAATAGAAAAACAATAATAATTTGGAAAGTCAACCCATGACTGTCTGTGGGACACTGCTGTGCACAATTGTTTGCTCCATTTCGTCTACAAGCATACAGTCAATTCACTTTACAGACGTGACTCAGCCCGACTTTTTCGCCAAATACATGCGCTGAGGCGAGAAGGGTCATTCATAATCACAATGGTACTTGCATTTCATGATAATAATCACAATAATAATCCTTGCATTTGATATAGCGCCTCATCATGTCTTTCTAGACATTTCTTTCAATAGAATATTTTTGTTGTTTATTTTCACCACCTTGGGACGTCCTCCTGACATGAAAGGCACTTTGCAAATATAATTTTGTTGTTGCTGTTGTTATTCTGTGAAGCACTTTGAAACATCTCGAAAAGAGCTGTATCAAATACCTGTACAGGGATTATTGTTATTATTGTATAGAATGTCAGAACAGGCTCAATGAACTAAATAGCCAACTTCTGTTTCTATGAGGGAAGTATTTGGAAATGTATCCTATGTTCCGTTTTCCTGCACTGAACAATATTGTTCCAAAAGAACCAGAGAACAATCTGTCCTGGCAGTAGCAGTAGCAACGCTTGAGTCAGAAGGTTGTGGTTTGGTTCAAGCCCCACTTCAGTACTTTGGACCTACAGTCAAGACTGGCACCCCCACTGCAGGGCTGTGGATGATATTAAACTGTGTCCCATCTGTTTGTCCATGTAGATATTAAATATGCTATTGTAATGTTTGAAAAGACAAGGGAAGAGAAGGGAGTCTCCCTGGATCATCCTAGGCCTGGCCAGATAATTTCAAATAAAATTGGTCATTCATTTCATAGCTGTTTGTGGTACAATGCGTATACAAATTAGCTGTTGTAGTCACTTACAAATACATAGTTGCTACACTTTACTAGAAGAGTCTTATATCAAAAGCAAGGGTTTTATTTATTCAACACTGGCTTTAAGAATCATGAGGTGGATGGTCACCAACTGGAGAAACATATCTCAGCCAATGCAGATAGACCAATAGTAACTTTTAGATTCACCAAATTGGAACTCATTTGTATAATCAGCATTCGTAGCCATTCTAATGAATCTGCACTGACTCTGAAAGCAAATATATCGTTCAATCCCACTGCCCTGCTTTATCCCCAACCCCAATTTATAGCTCTCATGTGTTCATTATCCACAAGTCAATAGCTACAAGTATTATAAGCAAACAAAAGTTGATATTTTTCACAAACTAATGCATCAGTTCTCCTTGACTCCAGTGGTGTGAAGGGTGTTATCTCAATTTAAATTGTTGTGTCATCACCCAACATTTGTTTTATTATCATGAGATTTTTAGTTTTAATTGTGTTTGAAAGATCGTATCAATTATATACACAGCTAACTGTGCATATTTCATGCTGACTTGCACTTTGTGTTGAAATATATTAGCAGGTTCACTTAAAACTCCATTTAAATAATGAGATTTTAACAGAACTTTGTTCCCATAAGCAAGGTTAAAATGGTGTTGTTTTGCTCTCTGAAGCAGTGCAAATGGGCAAATTACATTTGTATTTATCAATGTCTTTCATACCTCTGCTTCCCCACAATTATATTGGGAAGGTATTTACTCTTCCCACCCTTGTGAAGGAATTAGAGCCAAATCCAAACCCATTTTTATAACTGGATAGTGATCAGATGTGGAGATCTAAGTGAATTATTTCCCTTTCAACAACATAAAAATTACATTTGTTTAGCGCCTTTCATGTCCCATCATTGTTGCAGCAGACTAGAAGCACGCACCATTTATCCTAGCTCATTTATTTAAGGAATTACGCTATTGCAAAACACTGCAAGTTTAGACCATTAACTTTGCATTATGGTTGCAACCAGTCCCAACTGGCTATGGTTCCATTTTGTGAGATATTAGAAGAGGCAAATTGGATGCTCAGACCTATCCGCTGCCTTTGATTACGTGGACCACTCAATCCTCTTCCACCGCCTCTTCACTCACCTCAACCTTCAAGATTCTGTGCTTGACTGGTTCAGGTCCTATCTTTCATGCCGACTCCACTTTGTGTCTGTCAACAGCGTTTCCTCCAAATCCTGCACTCATGTGGCGTTCCTCAGGGCTCTGTTCTTGGTCCTCTTCTCTTCACCCTCTACATGCTCCCCCTTGGTGACATAATCTGCAGACATGGGGTAAATTTCCACATGTAACACGGATGACACCCAACTCTATGTCTCCGCTTCCACCCTCAACTTCAGGACGACCGGCACTCTGACTGCCTGCCTGTCTGACATTGAGTCCTAGACAGGGAACAACTTTCTCCAGCTGAATGTCAGCAAGACTGAGGCCCTTCTGATTGGATCGCATCAGCGCCTCCGCACCTCAGATGCTGGCAGCATCAGCATCCAAGGCTTCACCCTCCATTTCATGGAGTCAGTCAGGAACCTGGGTGTCTTGTTTGACCCGGAACTGTCCTTGCTCCCCCACATCCACGCCATGACCAGCACTGTCTTCCACAACCTCCATAACATTGCCAGACTCCGCCACTGCCTCACCCTTCTGGCTGTGAACCCCTCATCCATGCATTCGTCACATCAAGGCCTTGACTATGGAAACTCTCCCTCATCGGTCTTCCTGGCTCTTCCCTTCACAAGCTGCAGATCATCCAGAACTCTGCAGCTCGTGTTCTCTCCCACACTAGACTCCGCGACCCCATCACTCCTACCCTTGCCCAGCTCCATTAGCTCCCCATCCCACAGAGGATCGAATTCAAGATCCTCATCCTGACTTTCAAGGCCATTCACGGCCTAGCCCCTCCCTGTCTCTCCGACCTGCTGACTCCCTACCAACCTGCCTGCCCACTCCGTTCAGTGAGGTTGGTTGGGAGTCAGCTTCATGCTCCAGCTCCAGCTCCGTCCTGCTCCATGTCTCCCGCCCGACCTACCATCAGTGGACAGGCTCTCATCTTCTCTGCTCCCACACTCTGGAACTCCATCCCACAGTCCCTTCACCTCACTTCCTCCCTTGCCTCCTTCAAGGCCTCCCACCTCTCGCCCTCCCCTACCCCCACCATGCCTCTCTCCCATGCTCGGGTCACGACCCCTGACTGTTCAGTGCCTTGTGATGGTTCCCCGATGTGAAAGGGACTCTATGAATGTCATTTTGTTGTTGTTGTTTGCCTACCTGTCTTGTGACAAATCTTCAATTCGAAGGTTCTAATATAATAAACCTAGCATTTGATATAGCGCCTTTCATCTCAGGAAGATATATTGCTAAATGGAGTAACTGTGTTTTTTTATAGGTACATATGATTGATAGTTTGAAAAGGCAGAGCCTTCCTGTTTAAAAAATGTTTGCAGCACGCTTCATGGTTTGTTTACTGACACAACTTGATGACTGATCTCACGCTGAAAGGCGTCGTTGAGTCACTTGCACATTACTAATTCTTCAGTAATACACAGTTCTTCTGCCTCTATGGCCTCTGGGAACCAAAATAGTTTTCTCCTGTAGTGGAAAAGAAACAGATTTCAGAAAAGGGAACACATGGGTTAGTATTTCTGAAAACAAAGTTCATTATTTGCTGGGATTAATTTTATTTTCCTGTTTTTGTTGATTTCATTCATATTTTAATTATTGATACCATCAGCTGGCAATATGTATGGGAAAGTTAATGAGCTTTACAGGGAGAAGGAACTGAAGGAACAGACTTAGAGGGAGAAGGAGCTGAATAAATGCTGAGTTACAGATACTAACCCAGAGTGTTTTATCCAGTTGTAGAACCACTGTTCGTTCATACTGTCAGGCATTGAACTCCTGCAAGGGGATGTCGTGATCTCAATGATTCAAACAGAATCTGTAAACCACGAAAGCAAGAAAAAGCAGAGAGCAAAGAACAGACCTTTAAGATCATCCTAAATCTTTCAAAAATAATATAACTTTAAAAATATACTGATTATAGAGACTGTATGGGGCAAATCAAATGATGTTTCAGATTCAATGTGATATATCAAACCAGTTCAAAAGCATCATGATTTTGGTCAATAATTACAGACTGGTTTGGGATGTGATTATTTGGGATGTTATTTTCTCTGGAGGTTTGACAACAATAATAATAATAACAAGAATGGCTAATGGGAAGAAAACAAGAGTACGGATAAATGGGTCCTTCTCAGAATGGCAAGATGTGACTAGTGGAGTACCACAAGGATTAGTGCTTGGGCCGCAACTATTTACAATCTACATCAACGATCTAGATGAGGAGATCAAACTTAAAATATCCAAATTCATGGATGACACTAAATTAGGAGGGAGAGGAAACACCAGGGATAACATTTACAAAATGAAACGGAATATAGATAGCCTAGGTGAGTGGGCAAGTAGGTGGCAGATGAAGTATAATGTAGGGAAGTGTGAAGTCATCCACCTAGGTGGTAAAAACAGTAGAGGGGATTATTTTTTAGAAGGGGAAAGACTAGATAGTGTTAGCGTTCAGAGGGACTTGGGTGTCTTTGTATACCAGTCACAGAAAGTTAGTTTGCATGTACAGCAAGCAATTAGGAAGGCTAACCGTATGTTGAAGTTCATTACAAAAGGGTTAGAATATAAGAGTAGAGAAGTCTTGCTGAAACTGTATAGGGCCCTGATGCGACCGCACCTAGAATATTGTGTGCAGTTTTGGTCTCCTTATTTAAGAAAGGATATACTCACCTTGGAGGGGGTACAACGTAGATTCACTAGGTTGGTACCTGGGATCAGCTATGAGAATAGGTTGAGCAATCTAGGCCTATATTCTCCAGAATATAGAAGAATCAGAGGTTATTTTATAGAAACCTATAAAATTATTAAGGGATACGACAGAGTAGATAGTGGGAGACTGTTTCCCCTGGTTGGAGAAACCATAACCAGGGGTCACAGTCTTAAAATTAGGGGGTCAGCCCTTTCACACTGAGTTAAGGAAAAACTTCTTCACTCAGAGGGTAGAGCTTTTTTGGAATTCTCTACCCCAAAGGGCAGTAAATGCTCAGTCCTTGAACATATTCAAGACTTAGATTGATAGATTTCTTGTGGATGAAAGGATTAAGGGATATGTGGTTAAGGCGGATAGGTGGAGTTAGAATACAAGATCAGCCATGAACTTATTGAATGGCGGGGCAGGCTCAAGGGGCTGAATGGCCTACTCCTGCTCCTAATTCTTATATTCTCATGTTCCACTTAAGTTTAGTTCTATTCTATTCCACATGTGTGCCATGACCTGTTTTACATTCTCTCACCTCCACAACATCTCCAGCTCTGCCACTACCTCTCCCATCAGGTCAGTGAAACCCTCATCCACGCATTTATCACATCTAGATTGGACTATGCCAACTCTGTACTTGTCGGCCTTCCCAACTCTTCCTTCCATAAGCTGAAGATCATCCGCAGCTCATGCCCTCTCCCGCACCAGGCTCCGTGGCCCTATCAGCCCCATCCTCGCCCCGCTCCACTTGCTCTCCTCCCCCAAAGGATACATTTCAAAATCCTTGTCTCTTCTTCAATGCCTTCTACAGCCTTGCTCCTTCCTGCCTCTGTGACCCGCTAACCCCATATCAACCTATGCGTTCCCTCCACCCAGCAAGTTCCAGCCTGTTTCACATACCCTCCCAGCGGTCAGGTCTTCATCCTCTCTGCCCTATTCCACAGTCCCTTTGCCTTGCTCCGTCTCTTTCCTCCTTCAAGGCAGGTGTAAAGACTCCACTCTTTGACAGCACTTTTGGCCCCCACTCCTACCCCTGTCCTCCCTTCCCTCTAACCCTCTGATTCCAACCTTCTGCTCGGTTCCAAACTGTTAATTGTCCCAGAGTCTTGGGACGTTCTCCCGATGGGAAAGGTGCTATAGAAATGTAATTTGTTTTTGCTAAATTAGACTCCAGGGGAATGTTGTATTGTCAGAGGTGCCATCCTTCAGATGAGATATTAAACATAGGTCCTGTCTACCTATTCAGGTGCATATGAAAGATCCCATGGCACTATTCAAAGTGAAGAGTTCCTCACAGTGTGCTATCTGACAATCCCTCAACTAAAATTGGTCATTCACTTCACGCTTGTGCAAAAATTGGCTGCCACATGCCTAAAATTATCATTAAATCTAGTCCCAGGTGGATTTTTCCCTCAAGTTTCTAAACCAGATAATGGTTGGGGTGAAACATACAGTGTTCCTTAATGTTTTCACTGGAATGATAATGTATGAAATGTCACAGATTTTGTCCCTTAAGTTCTGTTGGTTATTGTTGGTTGCAGTTTAACCCTGAAAACTATTTGCTTTTTAAAAACAACTCAAGGAGGAAAGAAAAGATGATGCGGATAAAAGCGGGATAGCTTGTTCGGAGCAAGCACAGTACTAATGGGCCTCTTTCTGTGCTGTAAATTTCATTTGTTCCATGGGTGAAAAGTGCAGCATGTACATTTTTAAACATTCTTTCCCCATTCCTCCCTCATAATTTCTCATGTGGAAAATTTGGCTGAGTTATTCTGAAGAACAGCAGTGATTCAGTCAGTCAGACAGGCACAGCCGTAGTCTCTCCCTGGAAACCAGTCTTATTCCAGGAGAGGGGGAAAAATGAACCGAGTGACATTGTCAGAGAGGCTGTGCGTCTTTACTTCCTAACTTTCTAAAAAAAAATCCCAAACACCCCAAAAGTAACAGTTTTTAACAGTTTAAAAATATGCAAACTGATTTTCACAGGTTTTGTGTAATCATCTCTGTAATCTGTGAATTGGTCATAAATCAAATGTGAGTGAGTCATTGCTTGACTGTCTGCGTTAGGTTCTACCGCATGCTTACAAAACATGATGTTTACAATTTCAGCTGGGTGGGTGAGGGTGGGGGGGGGGGGGGGGGGGGGGGAGGCTAGGGTGGAGGTAGGATGAGTATAACCAATTTAAAGCTTCTAATTTTCAACCTCCTTGAATCTGTGGTGCCATTAATTTCCTGAGAAGTTTATCATCATCAGCAATTTGTAGGAGTTTATTGCTCAAAATTGATAGCATTTTGAGTAAGTTTTTACTTGGGATTCCTTTTCCCACATGACGGTTTGTGTAATTCTGGCGCTGGGAGGGGAAAGGTAAAAGGCCTCGGGCACCACTTGGGTGAATTTCCCAAATTCAAAATTTGCAACTTAACTTGCTAAGACCAGGAGATTCGGGGGCGCCTGAAATTGAAACCACAGCACAAAGCGGAAGAGCGAGCGCGACATTGATGGGCTGTGTTGTGTCACCAAGGCTTCCCGTGGGCCACTTTGCATACCATGGCTAATTCTTTTCTAGTTAGGTGTCTGACTCTTCCTAAGTAGACAGTCACACATACGGTCATGGCAGCCTTTTATGATTCCGCAACAGCCAGGAGCATTTTCTTTTGACACACACGACTCACTCTTTCTATTTATCTATCTCTGTCCCAGCAGTCGGTGACTTAAAAAAAATACACATGTCTTTGATTGGTTGCCAGGACAACCATTGTGCTTGAGCAGTAAGCTTCATTACAGCTGCTTTTTTGCAAATCAGGTTCAGATTTCACTGAGATGTTTTTTCTTGTTGTTTGAGGAGTGACAAATTCAATATGCTAACAATCCGGTCAACACTGAATAATTTCATCAAGATTTTAATTATACTGTATTGTCTGCAGGTGTCTGCTTTGCATAATAAGAACCCTCCTTTAAGTAATGTTCTGTTTGTTTAAAACATGCACATGTGGATAACCTTCCCTTATTGTGCCCTGCAAGGTCAGTTTATTACTGTATCTGCTTAATAGGAAGCAGATCACTGGAGGTCTTGTGAATTGATGTGAAAGAGCAGGTGTATAATGTTCCTACAATGACATTATCCCTATGAAATATCCCCATCCCTTCCTCTCCTGACCCTCTTCCCCTGCCCCTTTGTCTTCATCAAAGTGGAGTCCTGTAGCTCAGTGGTTACAGAACTCGACATGCAAGGAAGAGTCCTGGATTTGATTCCCGGCAGGGCGAAGCCTTGGGCAAGTTTCCTTACTACACACGCCTGATAATAATACCTCACCAAAACAAACAATAATAAATTGGTTACTTCAATCCACAACTATTCGTGGGACACTGTTGTGCACAATTGGCTGCCGCATTTGGTCCACAAATATACAGTCAATTCACTTCACAGAATATTCTGTGAAGCATGTCTAGAAGATGTGAATGCAAGGATTATTATTACAGTATTATTCTTATCAAAAATTAATTGAAGCTCAAAGTTCATTCTTGTTGCTCTAACCATGTGATGTACTTCTCTTTTTTTTCTTCTCGCCATTGTTCTCTTGTCCCTCATTATTCCATTTGTCCTTAAAGATACTTTACAAAAACACCTTGCAATTGTACAATGTTCACTAAAATTGATGTTTTAAGCACTTTATAAAATGTAATGGATTAGAAATAAAAACGTAAGTTGTTCTAAAAGCAACCCTGCAGCCAATCTGTGCTAGTGATTTACAGTAAACAACAAAGTGAGCAGCCAAATAATTTGAATTTGCGAGTAAATTGGGATGAGGAGAGGAATATAAACTGGGATATAAGACTCACAATTTCTTTGAAATATACAACGCTATAAAATGCATGTTATGTCCACCAGAATCAAACGTTGTACAAACTGAACGGTACGTGAGGAGGATTTCAGATTTATTTATGGCTGGCCTGGATTTTTTTTAACTGCCATTGCATTATCCGTGTAACACTTAAAACTGTGTTTTTTCCTGTGAAAGGAGATGACTACCGTTTTGCAACACTGTTTCACATCCTCTCGATGTGAAAGGCGATATACAAATGTAATTTTGTATTGCATTTAAAATGAAGGTTGCAAGCTTTTCAGAATTTCCAAAGGTGGACATCTGCTGACTGCCTCAGCCCTCCAGCGAGTGCACTGATGTGATTGATACTCAGAGATTCTGCTCCTGGCATCGTGCTGAGCACTTCTGTCCAGGTGGTGGATCAGTGCCCGAGGCTGGGATTCTGAGCAATTTGCTGGCACTGTCACTATCTCAGATGAGCAGGAAGGAGCTACTGCGGGCAAAGGTGGTTGGTTGCCTCAGGAAAAGCTGTTGGGTTTGACATCCTCTCTGATTTGTGTAGATAGACATATTATAATAATCGGTTGTATTGTATATAGCTCCTTAACACGTTGACTTTCTTTGAAATATCAACGACAAAGCACTGTATTTGTAGGTGAAAGGATAGATATGGTATCCTTGCAGAAAGAGGGTGGCAGAAACCCTACTCGAAAACCTCCTGTAGAGCAAGTCCTCTAAATGGTATGTCTGTCACCCTGTGGGACCATAAAGTGTTATTGCATTTATTGCAAATCTGGCAGGACAGCTCCACCCCTATTATCTGAACAATGCAGCTATGGTGAAGGGGCTTGGTAAACATGCCACTCGCTCTCTTTCTCCTTCCACCCCCCCCCAACCCTCCACCCATGCCCCATCTCGCCCAGCTCTTTGTTCACTGTTCCTTGGAACTCCATCCTGGTATCCCTTTGCCTCCCCCTCCCTGCCCGTTTTGAATGCACACCTTAAGAACTTTCTTTTCTTTGTTCCCCTTTCCCCAACCTTCCAACTTCCTCACCTCCCATCTCCACCTCTACCCCGAGTTCTCAGTCAGCTCTGTGAAGCATTTTGAGAAGTCCTCCTGATGTGAAAGGTGCTGTACAGTAAAGTTGTTGTTGTTACTAGTGCTGTGTGGGGACTGGCAGAGAAAGACTGCCTAAGCAGAGAAATGTTTAAAAATAACGTTAAAAACAAAACAAGTGTTTTGAGGGTGGGTGGGGGTAGGCAAAGCTCTGTGCATGCACAGATGAACCCACGATCAACGAGTTCATATGAGTGCAGCAATTTAAAAAATATTTTTCAACTTAATTTTTCATGTGTCACTCCCTGAGGTCAGCAAAACATGTTAATGGTAAATATATAAAGCTACATAGTTTAAAGAAGCAAGAAAGAGAGGAAGAAAGTACTTTGACCTGCAATGTTCTGGAGTAAATCCCATGTCCTCCTTTAAAGGCCATCAAATTCCCAACTGAGTTACTTTAAATTTGAGAAGCATCACCCATCCTATAGGCCTGTGCCCTCCAAGAGTTGAGTTCAAATTGCCCACTCACTTTCTATTCTTTCTATATGCCATATTTCTGCAAGAGAAAGGAGACTTGCATTCCATCAGCCTGGCCAGAATTCAAACACACAGGTCTTGGGAGGGTGAAAAGTCGGCTGTTTTTTTTTCTGTTTCTGTTCCTCAGACACAGGATATGGCTTGCATCCAACCTCTCAGAGCCAAGACCATCTCAAATGTCCTTCCACTTGGCTGAGATCACCATCTTGTGCATGAACTATTGTCAGACAGTGACTGTGGTGTTGAACTGCTCTCTGTTCCTCCAGAAGAAGGCAATGAATAGGACAATCATTGTTTCTAATAGGTGGATCCAAGTTCTTCCACCGCAATTCTTTTGCTTGTTCAGATATTCTAGCTTGAGGTATGGAGTAAGAAAGACAAATGTGCTTTTAAATTCACTCTGCTTGTGCCTTTGTTTTATAATACAATATAATAATCCAAACAAAAGACAAAATAGTGCAGATGCTGGAAATCTGCAATAAAAATGGAAGCTGCTAGGAATGCTCTCAGCAGGTCAAGGCAGCATCTATGGAGATAGGAAAGCGAGTTAACATTTCAGGTCAACGACTTGTTTTTGTCAAACCCTTGCATTTTGTGAAGTACTATCAAATTCTTGCATTTGATATAGCACTCTTCATGTCAACGATATGTTTCAAAGTGCTTCATAGGATTTTTTTCTCAAGTGTAACTACAGTGTATTTCCAGGCGATTTATACACAGCAATGTCCCACAAATAGCTGCCATCACAACACCACATGTTATGATAACATTGCGCTCCATGAGTTAGGTTTGAACCGTCTCTCCTTGTACACTTATGGATGGGTGTCAGTTTTGAAGATGGAAACAGATTGTTTGAATTTAGGAGTGATTCCCTTGCATTGACAGGAAACTACCCTGTAAAATGGAATGGGAGTCATTTTTTAATTTGAGGGGGAAGCTCCAGGGAAAAACATCACAAAATATCTTGTACATCACTGATCAAATGTCATACACTTGACATTGAACTCTGTCTCGTTTTACCCTCTGTTGAAGTTGTATATATTTTTTTAAAAGCTAAATTAGCTTTAAGTGCTTTGAGAAATCTTTCCGATGTGAAAAGTGCTGTGTTGCATTGTATTTGAAAGATAACTGGGTGTCAAACTCTTTTTTTGTTTGTGGAGGATGAAATGTCCTGCATAGCATATTTTGTCACATCTGGAATGGGTTCAAGTATAAATTTGTGATTATACTCTACGTGAGCCTCCACTCTACCTAATTCCCTCACTCTTCCCCTATTCTCTTCCAATGCATGTCTTCTCCTAAAAGTTAGATTATGTGAAGAACAAAAATAATTAGTCTGTGCTGCAGCAAATACAACACCTCACAAGATCACAAGATCGGTTTTGATTAAAAAAAAGGCCCTTCAGCCATCTGATCTCATCCTTCCTAAATACTCACCCTATTTCTGTCTCATTACAGCATCATTTTTTTAAATGGGTCAAGTGTCTTGGTCTCTACCAACTTTCCTGGAAATCTATTCCAGTCGTTGATTGCCTTCCGGATAAAGAAAATCTTTCTGGTATCTGATCTGAAATTGCCCTTTTCAAATCCAAATTTATGTCCTCTTGTTTTACTGTTTTGATGCATCCTAAAACATTGTTCTGGGTTTACCTTTTCAACCCCATTTAAAAATCCAATCTAAAAATGAGTACAGGTTATTGGTTGGTAGGGTCCGTCGATATCAAAATTTTCCGATATCGATATATTGGTTTGCCCATATCGATGTATACCGATAGATCGATATTGCAGGTTTTCTTGTCCTGCGCATGCGTGCGCATTCAGAGGTGCACGCGCATTCAGAGGTGCGCGCGTATTCGGGGGTTCGCAAGTTGAAAAAGTCCGCATCATACCGATATATACCGATATATCAATATATCGCCGGACATGATATACCGATATTTGCGATATATCAATATTTTTTCATATCGAATTTTTCGATATATCGATATATTTTAAATTCTGATATCGGCATATCGATATGAAAATTATATCGATATAACCGATATATTGATATATCGCCGGACCTTTAGTGGTTGATGTGGCATATATCAACAGGGGACCAGATGTGATTGTTCCATGAATTTAATTGTAGGAGCTTACACCTTTAAGTGGTTTACTGCTGTGAAAGAGAAAACACTTTTATAATGATATACAGATATACCAGTAAAAATGATAAGGTATCTGGACTTAACTCAAGTAACATTCATATGTAGCAGAGATGTATTGGCCAGTGGCTCGTAAAGATATTGCTGTTTAATTACATGACAAGTTATGAAATGTTTTCATTGAAAAGTTAATTTAAATATTCTGATTTTGAATGTTATCTGGAGTGTAAATAATTATCCTTGATATTTATATTGAAAAAATGTCTTATTGTACTGAGTGTTTTTTTTGTTAACGCAACTCTACCATAAATTATTTAAAGTTTCAATTCAAACCAATTACTGTATAAGGAGAAGGCAAGGGAATGAAGCACTCCAGTAAGACTTGAACAGCTAAGGTGTGTTAGAGAATGTTATCTGTCCTCATCAGGATAAGTAATATCGGAAATGAAGCACTCCAATAACAACATAAACTCCATTTATTTAGAGCCATTCAGATAGCATAACATTTAAAATCTCTTTAAAAACAATAGGAGCTGTGGACAATGAACACAAAGTAGGAGAAAATGTAAATGTAACTTCTACGGTCAAACAGATTATTTCTGAAATTAAGGGCAACGTAACTGAACTTTGTAAGAAAACAGCAGCCAATTTATGTGCAGCAGTGTCTCACTAACGTGAACTGAATGATACATTTTTAGCTAGAAGATGGTAGGCCAGGACACCAGGAGAACGAGACAGACACTCCAATACAGTGTTGGGAATGTGCAGCATTGTCAGAGGTGCTGTATTCAGGTGAACCATTAAACTGATCCAGTTGCAACTATGCCTGTTCAGATGGACAATAAAAATCATATGGCACTATTCATATGATAGAGAGAAGGGTGTTCTCCTAATTTCCTGGCCAAATAAAATTGATCCTTTACTTCATGGCTGTTTGTGAGACATTGTTGTCTGCAAATTGGCTACCACGTTCACCTAAACTTGCACAGTTGTTACACAGTGAATCCTGTGACATGCTTTGCATCATGAAAGGCACAACGTTATCTGCAAGGATTGTTATACTGATACAACATTGCATTTATATAGCTCCACTCATATCGGGAGGACGTTCCAAGGTACTGGACAGTTATATTGCAAGTCTGATAACTGGAGGGTCAAGTCCGATGGTGGAGCAGAGGGATTGGGTCATGCGAGCAGTAAATCCAGTTTCAGAAGAGTAAAGATTATGGGCTGGGATGTGGGATTGAGGATTATATCAATATGGTAGAACAAGGCAGTGGACAAATTTTAAAATGAGCATGTTGAAAATTTTAATATTCAGCATTCTCAAGTGATTAGAGAAAGCTCTCTTTACATGTTTCACCTTTACCTTAGCCCCAGATGATTTCCTACTGCACCACTGGGATTTTTTCTATTTGGTATATCAGACAGCATTATAGCTTTTCTAAGAACCATTGGTTATTTATGATCATTCGGTGCCAAAATTGTAGTCGATTTGGTTGATGGACTTGTATCAAGTAGAAATTAGATTGAGACGATCCAAGTACATTTCAATTAGAGTCCAAGCAATTCAAAGCCAATGTATCCCCAGCAGATGTTGAAAAATCTTTGACAAGTTAATCGATTGATACAATTTTTCCTAAACGCCAAATTTTCCTAAGATCTCATTAGAAAACAAGAACTGAACCTACACTAAAAACAAAAGGTTTAGTTTGCTACTGTATCCTTTCTATTTGTCTGGCACTCACTGATTTTCATATGAATGGGGGAGGAGATGGGATTATTAAACTTTTAACCCTTACAGTGACAGTGGGACAACTCTTAATACTGTACTGTGGTTCAGTACTGTTTGCTCATGATGAATAAAGGCCACATGGGTGATGCAATGGAGGCTACTTCATGCTGGAGGAATCTCTGCCAAGGAAGGAATCTCCACATAGAAGGAAAAAGCAACTAAAAATTTCCAAGAGAACAGGAGCGGGTTCTATTTAAATGGTTTCAATTTAAAAAAAAGTCAAACTATGAATTTGTAATGACAAATGTGATTGCTGCCCTTGCTGGTATAACACGGGGCAGATCATGGCATCTCCATCTGTTTATAAACAAGGCAAAATGTCTTTTGAGACATGTTAACTAGACAACACCTCTTAATGTTCAGGTCTGCACACAGAACATGAGCAGCAATTTGCAGTAGTTATTATGATTTCACACATATCAATGCCAGTTCTGAAACATCTGCCCATTTTGGCACAGTGAGTGTGAGAAAAGCATCTTGCACCAGAAGGCCATGGAGAAACCTACTATTGATGTTTTATATTTTCCTTTACCATATTAAATATTTAATGTTGAAAAGTTAGACTTACCAAACCTAATGCTGAAGAGGAGAAAATGCTTAAAGTGCAAAAGATTGTCAACATCCTTTTCATTGCACTTTTCTAACTGACAGCACAAACAAGTCACCATTGTAAGCTCCGACCATCAAAAACATCTCTTTAATTAACTTTTTTTAAGGAAAAGACAAGGAAATATTTTATGAAATAAACATTTAGCATGGTGTAACATGAGCCGATGCAATAATGAATGCAAAATTTTTAAGGTGCTGGGAAGTTTGTCACTACGGTATTTAAAATCAGGGAATGTGTTTCAAAGCTTTTTTTATGCTACCACTGGGCTTTAGTGCATGGTGGGCAATGGATAGTTTTTTTTAAAAAAAGATCCACATTTTACTTTGTATGAAGTTAGAACTTTAACATACATAGTGCCTCACAGCAAAAGAGACAACTCAGAACTTAAAGTTTGCCTCCTTCAGGCAACTTTTGGTACATGTCATCAATGAAATCTCAGCTGTAGTGAGATCTGAGGTCAGGTCTGAGTTTTACTAGTTGGTGTCATTTACACAGGGTTACATGCAGAACAGTCACTTTACTCACATTTTCAAGCGTAAGGCATATCTTATGTTGTTGTTTATCTGTTGAGTCCTTTTTCACTCCCAATGTTATGTGTAAGACAGGTTAGAAACCAGGGGAAAATTCAGTTCACATACCACCAACATTATTCTTTGATCCAAACCTCAGCAGAGCATTTGCCCTCTGTACCAGTGTATTTTTTCCATTTTCCCACCCTATGAATTGTTGGCATGAGATTGATGATTTAGTGCCAAGTGGTGTTGAATTATTCACAATCTTGTGCTGCGGAAGTGGATTGAAAAGGCTTTAACTTGTTTCAATTAGAATATATAAGCAGTGCAAAATTGAGTTCCCAACATGTATTAAATACCTTCAGGAAAATTAATCTCTTGTCACAATGGCATTGAAACAAGTAAACTCAAAAGTTTCCTCAGTACAGATATGAATCTTAAAAGTTTAAATTTACTGCTTTGGAAAACAGTAGGAATCATTTTCTAAATATTGGTAAATGTACAGAAATTTGGGTATGCATTTTACGGTATAATCTATCACCTGAGATTCGCCAACCCTAAGGCATTAGTACAAATTGGCCCTATGCTGTTTTCTCCAGTAGGTACATCAAGGATTTACAATATTTTTCTGCTTATATGTGATGGACAGTGGATCTACAAACCATGGGCATGGATAATAACAATCATTGTATTTGATATAGATAATTTCACGTTACATGAACATATCAACACAGTTTACAGGATTTGATATGAAGTGCAGTGTCTGTATTTTGTTTTGGTGAATGTGGCAATCAATCTATGTGGCATATAGTAATGTCCTACAAACAACCATGAAGTTAATGACAAATTTAAGTTTTTGTTTTATTTATTATATCACAGATGTTTGTGAGACATACCTATGCGAAATTGGCAGCCGGTTTCACTTAGGAATATGTGAACCGCTATGCTTCACAGAAAATTTTGATAAGGTACTATTATCAAATGCAAGTATTACTATTATTACTTTGATTGGGTGGAAGCTAAAATGAAGTTGCAATGAAACTGGAATGTTATGCATTTTTTTAAAAATCAAGTATTTCCCCACTTTTCTTTTCAGTATTCCCTTTTTGGCTGAACAGGTATTCAATGAATCACTCATAAATTTCTACCAATTCCGTGACACCAAGAGGTAATCTGGGCAGCCTGGGATGAATCTCTCTGGGATGTTCCTTCTCTCTTTGGAAAAGTGCTAGATCTCACCTCTGCAGGGCTAAGATTGGAAATTCACTCTGCAGCGAATGTATCTGTCCCATGCAGTCTATCAACAACAACAACTTCGATTTATAAAGCACCCTCCACGCCGGATGGCGTCTTTGAGTGCTTCTTAACAAAGAATCCCGGGATTGAGCCAGGGGCAGAGGTAGAAAGGTGACCAAAGGCGCAGGTGAAGACAAAGGTCTTTAGTTGGGGCCTGAAACTTGGAAGAGATGGCGCGAGGCGACGGGAGTGAGGAAGGGAGTTCCAGAGCCTCGGGCATAGTTGCTGAAGGCAAGACTGCCGAGGGTGGAGTGGAGGATTCGGGGGACAACGAGGATGCCAGACTCGGTGGAGCGAAGGCAACGGGTGCTGGTTTGAGGAGAGAGGAGGTCGGAGAGGTAGGGGGGTGCAGAGGAGTGGAGGCATTTGAAAACAAGGGTAAGGATCTTGAAATTGATCCTCTCTGGGACAGGGAGCCAGTGAAGTTTGGCAAGGACTGGGGTAATGGGGGAGTGAAGTTTGTTGTGGGTGAGAATGTGGGTGGCAGAGTTTTGAATGAGTTGGATTTTATGGATTGTGGTGGAGGGGAACCTGGCAAGGAGGGCATTGGAATAGTCCAGCCGAGAGGTGACAAAGGCATGGACTGGGGTTTCAGTGGCTTTTGGGGCGAGATATTGTCAGAGACATGCAATCCGTCGGAGGTGGAAGAAAGCGGTGCTGGTGAGGGACTGGATGTGGGGCAGAAAAGACAGTTGGGGGTCGAACCTAACACCTGGGTTGCACACAGGTTTGGAGAGTTTTAGGGGCAAGCCAGGAAGGTGGAGGAGGTGAGAGCCATGCGAATGGAGACGTTGATGAGAGCCAAAGAGTATGGCTTCCATCTTGTCAACATTCAGCTGTAGGAAGTTCGCTCTCATCCAGCTCCTGATGTCTGACAGGCAGGCTGATAGAACATCAGGGGACTGGGGGTCGCAAAGTGAGGTGGAGAAATAGAGTACATGTGGAAGTGTATCCCATGTCTGCAGATGACGTCCCCAAGAGGAAGCATATAGATGAGGAAGAAGAGGGGGCCAAGGATGGATCCTTGGGGTACCCCACAGGTAACTGGGTGAGAGCGGGAGGAAAAGCCGTTTATTGAGATGTACTGCTGGCGGTTTGTGAGGTAGGACTCGAACCAGGCGAGTGTGATCCCATAAAGGTGAATGACGGAGGATAGGCGGTGGAGGAGGATGGCGTGTCAACTGTGTTGAACGCAGTGGACAGGTCCAGGAGGATAAGGAGGCAGAGGGAGCCCTGGTCTCAGATAGAGAGGGCATCGTTTGTGACTTTTACAAGCATAGTCTCTGCACTGTGGGCAGGGTGGAAACCGGACTGGAGGGGTTCGAAAAGGGAGTGGGAGGAGAGATGAGCATGGAGTTGGTTGGCAACAACAACATCATTACATAGCTTGTTAGAATCGGAAAGTTCTGCCACATTTTACTAAATGTTATCTCCTCACTGCCTCCAATCAGTCCTTTCTAAAATGATTTTCTTCCCCCAGAATTTGTCCAGTCCACCCTGATCTGCCTGCTGGCTTACTGCTGATTGAATTAACATATTTAGATAAATGGGTACTGGGGAAGTAAGGGTATTTAGGCAAATAGAGAGAAGATAGGAATGTGGGTTTGGAAATTGCATAGAGTTGAATTGATAAAGTAGCAGAACAGGTTCAACGGGCTGAATGATCACCCACCCTTTATTAGCTGGTGACAGATGCACGAGTGAGTTTGTCATTCTATAGCTTATTCACGTGCTGTGCTGTTTGCTTCTCCTCCTACCATAATAATAATGATAATCATCCTTGCATTTGATGTAGCGCCTTATCACAATGTTGAGATGTATCACAGTGCATCATAGAATAAATTGTAAAATGAAATGACTGTATACTTTGTTTCTGAAATGCTGGAATTGTTATTCATAGAATCATAGAATCATAGAATTTCACGGCACAAAATGAGGCCATTTGGCCCATCTAGTCTGTGCCAACTTTTTGAAAAGAGCAACTCAATCCCACTGCCCAGCTCTTTCCCCATAACCTAGCAGACCTGTTCTCCCTAAATAAAGATCTAATTCTCTTTTAAAAGCTGTTGTCGAATCAGCCTCCACCACCTTTTCAGGCAATGCATTCCAGATTCGAACAACCCGCTGAGTGAAAACATTTCTCCTCAGCTCCCCGCTGCTTCGTTTTGAAACTATTTTAAATCTGTGACCACGAGCCACAGATTCGCCCACCAGTGGAAACAGTTTTTCCTTATTCACCCTGTCGAATCCCCTCATGATTTTGTAACCTCTATTAGGTCTCCTTTCAACCTTCTCTGTTCTAAAGAGAATAAACCTAGTTCATCTAGCCTTTCCTCATAACTGAAATCCCTCAATCCTGGTACCATTCTAGTAAACCTTCTTTGCACCCTTTCCAACACCTTAACATCCTTTTTATAGTGTGGTAACCAGAATTGGACACAGGCCAGCTGAGGCATAACCAAAGTTTTACAGAGGTTAGTCAGCACTTTCTGACTTTTGTACTCTATACCCCTATTTATAAAGCCTAGTATCTCATATTCCTTTTTAACAGCTTTCCTGCCACCTTCAAAGAGTCACTAACACAAATCCCCAGGTCTCTCTGTTCCCTCATACCACTTAAAATTGTACTATCTAGCCTATATTGCCTCCCCTCATTTCTTCTCTCAAAATGTATCACCTCACACTTATCTGCATTAAACTTCATCTGCCATGTGTCTGTCCACTTTACCATTTTATCTATATCTTCTTGCAGATTGTTACTATCCTCTTCACTATTTTCCGTTCTCCCTAACTTAGTATCATCTGCAAACTTGGAAACTGTGTTTAAATATATCTTAAAATACATCTGTGTTTAAATATATATCTTAAAGTATGAAATATATCTTAAAGTATGAAATAATATCAGGGTCTAGGGAGTGAGTTTCAAAGTAGTAACCTAATCTCAGGGCTCAGATGGACTTCATCTGCACTCCCTTCATTGAGTTCCATCACTGCTGCCAGATATCCTTTATCTTTTATTCTATTTATTGTTGAGTGCAAGCTGAAAATGAAGCTGTAGCACATGCTCAGTAGTTAGAGCACTCACCTTGCAAGTGAAAGACCCGGGTTCGATTCCCAGCAGGTCAAAACCTTGGGCAAGTTTCCTTACACTACACACCTGATAATAATCCCTCAGTAATAAATTGGTCACTTCAATCTACGACTGTTTGTGGGACATTGCTGTGCACAACTCTTAGTCAATTCACTTTACAGTATAATCTGTGAAACGCTTCAAGACGTCTTTAAGACATGATAAGGTGCTATATCTACCGCAGTCATTATTAGATTATTATAATACAGTAAAAGCCCATTTATCCAACACCTGCGGGACCTGGCCAATGCCTGTTAAAGTGGCTGCTGGATATTCGGGCAGCCCACAGCCGAAAACCCATGACAAAAAAATTAAAGTTCTTTTAACACCTACCATACACACCAGACTAAATAATAAAATAGCATAACAGAATATTGTATTGGTACGTATTGTTAAAACTACTCTAATGTACTTCTCACCTTTACTGATTGAGGTTTACAGTACAGCAATTCTTTTTTAAATGGAGGACGCCAAGCGGGTGAAAAAAACGGCAGCGCGATTTTAAAGTCACGCGACTTTACTAGCAGCAAGCCAAAAACTCAAGACTCTACTAGTGGCAAACCAAAATACTGCACCTGCGCGACAATGTGGGTTGTGGCTAGCATTATCGACTTGCCTCTAGTATGGCTTTAAAGTCGCATTCCATTTTTTTCATCTGCTTGGCGTGCTCCATTTTAAAACGAATTGCTGGACTATAAACCTCAACCGCAGCATTGTGGCTTCAAGTGCAGCATCTACCAGTAAAGGTGAGAAGGGCAAGAGAATAGTTTTAACAATAAGTACCAATACAATATTCTGTTATTATGTTATTATTTATGCATTTACAAATGCTGCACTGCTATTGTTCCGGATAAGTTCTGGTTTATCGAATGGAGACTTTCTTTTTGGCGCGCAGGTTGTACGGAAGTGCTGGTTCACCGAGTCACGGATAAACGGGCTTCTACTGTAGTAAGTCTTGTGGATTTCTATGATTCACAGCGTGACCTCCATTTATTTAGGGGCATATACTGGTACAGCAGCATGTTCTCTGAACTTGAAGCATGGAAAAAATTTATCTATTCCCTGGATTCATCTGAGAAACATATTTGCTCTTTGGAAAACTTAAATGGAGCTACTGAAAGACTTTCAGGGGAAAGAGGGTCTATGAGCTGTGCTGAGAGGTCTCCCCTAGTACAGTGTAAACTGGTTACTACTGTACTTCGGACTGGTCCAGAAAAGCTCTGAGCTTGTCTGATTATGTGCTTATTTTCTGAAGAGCTTTTCAGGCCTTAAAGACTGCAGTTGGTGAACAAGGCATGGCACAGAGGTCGAATGCAATTTGCCTTAGTTTCCCCCTCCCAGCTTTCTAGACATTGAAGGAGTGATATCTGCCATTCAGGCACAGTTAGAAAATCATTGCAGATTTTCATGAGTGGGGAGTGGGGAGCCTTGTCTGCTTCATGTCTGCATTGAATAGGCAGTGAAAAGAAGAAATGTAAAAGGATGCTGCGTTAGTATTCTGTGGTGAAGTGTCTAACTGTAACCAGCTTTTCTTAAAAACAATGCATAAAAATAGGAGATATTGTCTTTGCAAAAAATATATAGTTTGCATGTTAATTTCTCCACAGCAAGATGCATTAAGAGGGCGTAGGTTCAGAGTTGTAGAGGGCAATGCCAGGATAGATACAATGAAGCTTTTCTGTACATAGAGGTTGATAAACTACTGCAACAGGTTGTCAGGAAAGCTCCTTGCAGCTAGGACAGTAGACCCAATTAAAAAACAGCTTGATGCTGAGATGGGGAGGGGGCAATATGGTGAATGTTCTGGAAGAATGAGATCAGATGGATCAAAGGGTCTTCATCCAAACCAACTTATGATTTCCTGATGTGCCTTGTTTGTTTTACATGAGCAAAGGGGGTTACAGTAAAATACCAATATTCACAGGGATGTGACCATCAAATCAGAAGTCTCACATCAATCATATATCAATCTATCAATCATATCAGCGGGGTCTGTAACTGATCTGTATGAAAGCTGAGGATTGAATTCTGTGATGCAAGGCTGAATATTTAGAGACAATACTAAGACTTATTTATTAAATGTCCTCAGAAATGTTAACTTGAATGGTAAGTAAATCTAAGGAAGGAAATCTAAACAGAGGGTTGAAATTTGCAAACCGTGATGGGTTAACAACATGTCATTGAAAGGTGTGATTAGTCCATGTCTTCATTTAGTGAGTACTCCATGGGTGTGACACCCTCCCTGCATCCTCCCCATCACACTGATCCAGCCCAAATTGGTTCAATCATATGGGTTTGATGAGTGCCAACTAGCAGCACACTACAATTACTCTGATTTTGAGTTAGGCCAGTGTCATATAAACTGACAATCCAATGCCGCACACTCTGCAGGACAGCTGATTAATGCACAACACAGAGCAGTTTTGGATTCAACCATTGTGACGGAGCTGGGAATGAAGGGGGAAACAAATTAATAAATAAAGACATCAATTTAGTGTCTTTTTTAATGATGTGTTAATTAACTCAGAACCTTCACTTGTTTACGTATTTCCTCTTTCTAAAGTCTAAGCATGAACTTGTTTTTAATTGGAGAGAATACAACTGAGGGTGAGATGATGCAGAGGTCTCTAGCATACATGGATGGTGTTGATGTAAACAGACTATTTGTCTGAGATTGTGCAAGCGGAACTGGTGGAGAAAGTTTTAAAATGAAACAGCCTCAAGCAAAACTAAATAATACAGTAGTGGACTTTATTCTCATGAAACAGTGACCTCAGAAAACACATTCCCAGAGCAAACAGATGGTGATGCTGCAATTAGTTGCTTTCTCTAAAGAACTGAACACATACTTGGTACTAGGGGATATAATGATTAGGTGGAGCCTGAGATGAACAAATGCTTTCAATGGACCCAATTATTTCTGTGTTGCCTGATCTTGTGCATTTTTGTGTGAGTGTGTGTGTGTGTATGTATGGAGAAAGAGGAGAAAGTATAATTTATCTGTGGAGGGAAGGAGGCCGGGTTTAAATAGTGGATAATGGGATGAAGCAAATTATTGTTCTGTATTGATGTGTTTCTTTTTTGCAGGAAGTAAGAGTGATTGTAGTAAAGTCTAATATAGGATGCTTCCATCCCCACCATACCTTTGCAATCTCCCTCCCACCACCCCGCAGCCATTCCCTTCTCTCTGCATTCCTGACTTGCATTATATTCCCTTCACTGCTCTGCATTTATTAGGCAAAAAATCATTTCATAGTAGGAGGCCATTTGGCCTTGTAACCGAGTGGACCTGGCTTTGATTCCTGAGAGTGCCTTCGATACCGTGGACCACGCTATCCTCCTCCACCGTCTCTCCTCCCTCCTCAACCTGCAAGGCTCTGTCCTTGAATGGTTCCAGTCCTATCTCTCCCGCAGCCTTCACTTTGTCTCCTCTAACGGCTTCTCCTCCAACCCCCACACAGTCACATGCAGCATTCCCCAGGGCTCTGTCCTTGGCCCCTGCTCTTCACGCTCTACACTCTCCCCCTGGGCATCATCATCCGCAGACATGGGTTAAATTTCCACATGTATGTGGATGATAACCAATTCTACCTCTCCGTGTTTACCCTCGACTCCAGGACCACTGGCGTTCTGACTGCATGTCTGTCCGACATTGAGTCCTGGATGAGGGAAAATTTCCTACAACTCAACGTCAACAAGACGGAAGCCCTCCTGTTTGGCTCACGTCAGCGCTTCCGCACCTCAGACGCTGACAACATGAGTGTTCAAGGCTGCTCTCTCCACCTCTCGAAGCCAATCAGGAATCTAGGCATCTTGTTCGACCCTGAACTATCCTTCCTCCCCCACATTTGCACCAGGCTTCGTGACGACATCACTCCCACCCTCGCCCGTCTCCACTGGTTCTCAGTAATTAAGTCCAACTACTTAGTCCGTTACCCAGAGGATCGAATTCAAGATCCTTGTTCTCACTTTCAAGGCCATTCATGGCCTTGTCCCTGCCTATCTCTCTGACCTACTGTCTCCGTATCAGCCTGCCCTTCCTGTCCATTGAGCAGACTCAGGCCTGCTCTGCGTTCACTGCCCTAACCGCCCGACCATCAGCGGCCGGGCTTTCAGCCGCTCTGCTCCCACACTGTGGAACTCCATCCCACAGCACCGCTGCCTCGCTTCCTCCCTTTCCTCTTTCAAGGCCGGTTTCAAGACCTTCCTCTTTGACCGCGCCTTCGGCTACCCCATTAACTCTTCCTCCTCTCCCACTCTTCTTCCCCTTCCCCCTACCCCAACCCCCCCCCACCCCCCCACCACCCCCGCTCGGGTCCTGATCTGACTGTTCAGTGCTTTGGGACATCCTCCCGATGTGAAAGGTGAAATAAGTGCAATTTTGTTGTTGTTGTTGTGTGAAACATTGGGAAAGTTTCCTTACTTCACACGACTCTGTATACCTTACAGTAAATAGGAACCCCGCTATTAGTCGAGTGGCAGATCGGAATAATAATCCCTTTAAAAAAATTGGTCACTCAATCCACGATTGCTTGTGGGCCACTGCTGTGAACAATTGACTGCCACATTTCGTCTACAATATATCCAGTCAATTCACCTTCAAGTATATTCTGTGAAGCGCTTTGTGATGTCTAGAAGACATAATAAGGCATTATATCAAATGCAAGGAATGTTATTATTATCGAGCCTTATGCTTTAGCTAGTTCTTCCACTAGAGCTATCCCCTGTATTGTAATCTAATTCCCTGCTCTTTCCCCTTCCTCCTTTTGTAGAGTCCTGTAGTTCGGTGATAGAGCACTCTTGTTCGAATCTAGGCAGATCAGGGTGAAACCTTGGGCAAGTTTCCTTACTCCACACGCCTAACAATAATCCCTCCAAAATAAAACACAATAATAAAATTGGTCATTTCAATCCACGAATGTTTATGGGTCACTGCTGTGCGCAATTGGCTGCCGCGTTTTGCCCACAAAGATATAACCAATTCGTTTTACAGTACATTTGGTGAAGCACTTTGAGATGTCTAGAAGATGTGAAAAAGCGCTATATCAAATGCAGGAATTATTATTATTACTATTATTATGTTCTTTGAATATTTATTCAATGCATTTTTAAATGTTGTGACAAAGTATTCCATGTTACAATAATCCAGTCACGTTTGTAGGCTAGTTTTATTCTGTTCCATTCTCCCCTTTCATACTAACAGTGCCTGTCAGTGTTGATACTGTCACTGAGTGCTTTGTGTCACTGATGAACAATGTCTTTGTATGGAAAGCTTCCTTGTCACAATGTTATTAATTTGGTGGTGTTTGTGTCGACTAAGTAGTTGGACTTAATTACTGAGAAATGCTGTGTGTGTGTGTGTTTGTGTTTGTATGTGTGTAAGTACGTGCGAGCATGCATATGCATATAAAATGCATATTTCTATCCAATGAGAGTCCATTCAGAATCCTGATGGGCTATGAAGTGTGCTGATAACTTTATCAGTATGTTATCACTGCCTCAGTGTTAGCAGGGCAGGTCTGTCTCCAACAAAGCAGCTGGAATTTCGAACCCAGTGTAATTTGTTAAATATTTGAATGCCTGCCGTCTAAAGTGAAATCTGACTACTTCATCTGTGGATTGTCTAGGGTTTTGTTACAAAACCTTTGTCAAAATGACAGGATGAATCTCTTTAGTTTCTTATTGCATTCTATTCATATTGTGTCATGCGGTGAAATATATCAGCATCTGTTGCTTATTTTTAACCTCCCTGGCCCCCACTCTTTTTTGTCAGGTGTCAGATAAAAGCTGGACAGGTTTATCAATTATAAATCAAGTCTGCAAGATATATCCTTGTGTTTTCCTTTTTGGGTCTTTCGCCTCTGGGATGTGGAATTCCATCCAGCCCAGACAGATGGGATGAGAATCTCCTTTTTCACAGCACTGCTGAAACTCCTTAGGAAAATCAGTTCAGACAATTTCAAACCAGCTCACAGTGGACACAAGACAGCAGCCTCCAAATTGTTGTAAAATGCTTTTGAATTAGCAATGCAGCAAGCTGTGGAAGCAGCGCAGGATCAGTGTGTGTGCGCGTGTGTGAAAAATAGAAACATCCAACTCAGTTCAGTTATTGCTCATTTTTCTGTTGTTCAGGTTTTGTTCATGCTGCAGCCAAACACTGAAGCCTACCACACTGTAGGTGATCTGCTCATTGTAGTTTGTCTTGTTCTTTATCAGATCTGAAAGCCTTCATATCAACAAAGTAGAAAAATGTGGTTCCAACATCCCTCCCCTAGGACTTATAAACTCACACCACAGTACTTTTGACGATCAACCTGGCTTGTGCCTCTGGTTGTGGGTTAAAGCCCCGTGTTGGGATTTTAAATGTATCCCGATACAACGATGGCAGTGCTACAACAATAACAACAACAGTAATGCCAGTGCTGCAGGTGTCCTGCGTTGTTGAAGGTTTCATCTTACAAATGAGACAATGAACCAAAGTCGTATCGAGCTATTAAAGTGAATATTAAAGATTTCTATCCCACTATTCAAAAAGAGATGGGAGTTTCTCCGAGTGCCCCGCCCAATAATCCTTCAGATAAAATTGATGAGTCACTTCATACTGTTTATGGAGCATTGTTCTGCACAGGACGAGAGGCAGTGCAGGAGGATGGAGTGGTTGACAGTGTCAAAGGCAGCAGAAAGGTCGAAGAGGACAAGGAGTCAGAGAGAGCTCTGGTCATAGATGTTTAGAACGTCATTAGAGATGTTTACCAGGGCTGTCTCCGTGCTATGGGCAGCATGGAAGTCGGATTGCAGGGGGTTCGAAGAGGGAATGGCAAGAGAGAAAGGAGCGAAGCTGGTAAGCAATGATTCATTCCAGGGCTTTATTATTATGATCATTTCTAATATAGGGTTGTGGGAATGTGGCATATAGTATTATCACTTTTTAACAAATAATGCAGACAATGGTTGACATTAGTGTTGATTGATAGAACTCATTAATGCCCATTTGTCATTAATGAGTTCACTTAAATAAGAACAAATAGGGAGAAAAAGCAAGTTACCTTACTGACTGCCACATTTGCACGTGATGCAAAAAGTGCTACATCAAATGCAAGGTTTATAGTTATTATTGTTATGCACCAAGCTCCGCGACCCCATCACTCCCACCCTCACCCGGCTCCATTGACTCCCCATCTCCCAGAGGTTTGAATTCAAGATCCTCGTCCTCACTTTCAAAGCCCTTCACAGCCCTGCCCCCTCCTATCTCCAACCTGCTGTCTCCCTATGAACCTCCCCGCCCCCTCCGTTCAGCGGGCTCCGGTCTGCTCCAGGACCCCTGCCCGACCCGACCTACCATTGGTGGATGGGCTTTCAGCCTCTCTGCCCCCACACTCTGGAACTCCATCCCACAGTCCCTTCACCTCACTTCCTCCCTTGCCTCCTTCAAGGCTGGTCTCAAGACCCTCCTCTTTGATCATGTCTTCTGTTGCCCTCCCAATTCTTTCCTTCCTTTCCCCCCTACCCAGCGCCTCCCCCTTGCTCGGATCCCAAACTGATTGTTCAATATCTTGGGATGTCCTCCCAACATGAAAGACTCTCTATAAATGTAATTTTGTTGTTGTTATTACTATCATCATCCTTTCTCCAGTGGTCATCCAGTTAGGCTGGCCAGATGAACCTATTAGCTGCAAGAATCTTAGTATTACATTTGGCCAGAGTGTATAAAACTCCCTGTGGCTTTGTGTCGACAGGCTTTAGCTTCATCCGCCATTAATTGACAAGTTGAAGTTTCACTCAGAAACCACTCACACTGAGTGGTTGAGTATTGAGAATTATTCTTCACCTATATGGTATTTTAAGACTGGAACATCCACAACTTGCAATTATGTAGCATCCTACATGTGGTGTAGCATCCCAGATGCTTAGGTGCCAGGATGAGTGGTTGAGGCCTGAGTATTGGACTCATTTAAAAATCAGTATGATGCTGTCATGCGAGATGTTATGGGTTCCCTATATTCATGAGGAATGGGATCAACTGGCCCAAAACAGCCTTCTTCATTCAAATTAATCTTGTGCTCTTATGAATTTTAAGATGAATATAGCCAGACTGTACCTTTCCTGACCCGGAAATGCACAATGTCAATACTTAATGCAGCATGTGGAGGCTTTTCCACCCTGGGACTGCCATTACTTAACAAGTGCACAAACCATTCAGAATTCTCCTCCTTTTAAAAAGGAACAAAAATAGCATCAGACCAATTGAATGCTTTTCATTGCAACCTCATGTTAACTTAACAGATATTTGGACTCTTGGTTAGATGAAGATGCTTGTGGATTATTAACATTATCGATGAAGTGGAGGGAACAAGATTTGCTTGTTGCTACATTTTGTTTAATATGTCCACAACTATCAGTGGTTGAAGCTTTCACAAGATCCAAAAAGGAAGGTTTTGGATGAAGATGGCGCTTGAGCCTATTTGAGCTCATTTATCCTGAATACGAACTCTCATCCCTTTTGTTTTTAAATGAATCTAGCATCCTGTTCTCAAACACCTCTCCTGGCAACCATCCCAGTTGTGGATCACCTCTGTTTGTAGAGAATAAGCCACAGGCAGCTTTTTTGTGAACTGTATGTACCACCCATCACATGGCGTAGCATCCAGGAAGCTTAGGTGCCAGTCCGAGTGATTGAGGCCAGGGCACTGGATTCATTTAAAAATCACTTTAATGCTGCGATGTTCACTGAAGTACAATATAGCTGTCAAATCCATTTTACAATATATATTCTGTGAAGCGCTTCGAAATATCTCAACAACGTGAAAAGGCGCTATGTCAAATATAATGATTATTCTGATAAGTTTTGGTCACAGAAGGAAGGAAGACCACATCCTCAGTGGTAGAGTCTGAGAATCCAGATCCTGCTCAGGGCAGCTCAGGGCAGAGTGTTCTGTGGAGAAATAATTGGCTCGCGGAATTCCAGCTCATGACCTTCGACCGCTGGTTAGTGGGAAAACAGTTTTATGAGTGTTGTATTCGCGATGGCTAGAGATAAGAGGAATAACGTGGCCATTGAACCTGAAAAACATATCACTGCATAACATCACAAATAACCTCTTTGTCATTTCAGAAGCCCCCCACCCCCACAACCCCTTACAGTCTTACAGTGCAAAACCAGCTGCCCCTGCTTTTAGTCTCTGACATGTAATGGGATAAACCCCAAGAGACAATGTATTAATAACAGCACAGTATGTGCGCTAAGTGTGTGAGTTCTTGACATGGGCCACATCTGGGAGAGACAGTAATTACCAAAAAGGCTTTTGTCTTCTCTGCAGCTGCACTCAGGTTCCTCTTTCTAATATTCGATTGCTTGGAATGTTATAAAATACAAACTCCGCCGCTGTTTTCACTACGATTGGACAATGGTTAATTCTGAAAGTTGGCTCTGAGGTGTGAAACCTCCCAAACACAACATGGCTTTGCTGTGTTTCTTGAGCTCCGCATTGTTTGGTGTCAGGAGCTGCTGTGCAACGAGAGGCATTGTGGGCAGAAACAGCAAGCAAAACAAACCGTAATCATACCCTTTCCACAATCCAACTCAAAGGTGTATGTTTATCCAGCACTTAACCCACCACGGTTGCTCATAGCACTTGACTCAAAACTCCACCATGCCTCAAAATGGACAATATTTTTGTTTAAAAAATCAGGAATACGGTTAAAAATGCATTCTCTGAGCAGTCCAGGGTAAAGTCACATTCAGTATTTGAATAATTTATATGAAAATCATTATGTATGTGAACACATTAGCCCATTTGCACACAGCAGTGTACCATAAACCGCTGTTAATTTTATGTGCGGAATGGGGAAAAGAAACTCCCTTTTGTTCCCCCATGTGGTCTTTGATGTGCACTTAAACAGGCAGATGGACCCTCATAACAGTATCAGCCTGGACTGCGTGAATCAAAGTCATTTTAATTTTATTTCACCACAAATAGTAATTACCAATGAATTACATGTCGCCAGGACAGGCACTTTAGTGTACCCTAGAGGGTATCAGCTGATGTTCAGGTCCACAGAAGTCAGACTAAAGCTTTTGAGTGGTCACACCACACCTGGGGTACTGCATACAATTTTAGTCAATGTGTCATAAGGGAGCTGCCCGGAATCCTTGAAGCAGTAGAGAGAGAGCAATGAGGATGATTCTCAGTGTTAGACAAATGAGCTCTGAGCTACAATTAAGTCAAGCTGAGGGTCATCAGTCTTTAAAGAGATGTCTCCGAGGGGAACTATAGAGGTATACCATATTTTAAATGGGATTGAGAAAGTAAACTCAAAGCAGTACTTATTTATGCATAAGATAGCAGAACAAGAGGTCATAGGTCAAGGGTTGCAAAGGGCAATTTCAAAACAGACATCAGGTCTTTTTTTTGTCTCAGAGGGTCATTAATGAAACAGCTTGCCAGAAAAGATGGCTGGATTGATTTCAAGATGCTGTGATGGGAAGGTGGTGTACATTCTGGAAGGTAGAGATCTTGTGACCGAGATTCAGTTAGTGCTAATGTTACAGCGCTTCAGTGCTCTGGGCCCACATTGACTAGAAACTTGTTTTGTGCCCATCCAAACTGATTTGACACAAAGCATTTAAAACCATCTAAGGAAGGAAGCTTTTAGCCTCATTACATATTGTGCTGTGCTGAGGAGATAGTAATAATAATCCTGAATCATAATTAGTATGATTATAATAATACAACAATAATTAATTAATACAATTTATATAAATATTAATTATTAATAATGAATACCGTATTATTAATATTAGTTATTACATTCAGACTAGCACCTTTCACATAGGGAGGATGTCTCAAAGTGCTTCACAGGATTAAACAGGTTTGCACAACAGTATCAAAAGTCACACTACAAGAAAGGTTTCCAGCACGAACATCTAATAATAATAATAGTATTCCTTGCATTTGATATAGCGCTTTCCACATCTTACCAACGTCCCAAACCGCTTAAAGCATACTGGAAAGAGAATTGGAATCCGCAACACTTTTAGCTAGAAATATTATCACTACCACTTAACATTGCAAAGCACTTTGAAATGTTTTGTTATTAAAAAAATACCATATATAAAAGAATGATTATTTTTATTTATTATTGTGCATTGTGGATCTTCTCTGCAGATCATTCTCTAAAATGAATGTAAGAATGTGCAGGAGAGAAGACTGACAACTGCAAATAAAAACATACCGACTTCTCTACGGTAAAAAAAAGTGATATTTGCATAATAAGCTGTTATGGATAGGGTATGGATGTCCTGTTGAAATAAAATAATTCTTTCAAGATTTGAACAAGATTTATAAAGGGTGAATCATACCAGCAACCACACACACCTGTTAGATCTCCGCACCAATATCCGGCCATTGAGACGTCCTCCCAATGTGAATGGCACTATGCAAATATAATTTTGTTGTTGTCGTTGTTTCTGGATGGATCAGAGTAAAGTTTAGGGTGACTCAATTCCAGATTGTAAATGTTAACGTTTTTACTCCTGTATCACTCGTACCTCTCAATTGACTTATTTTTAGGGAAAAGTTACTGTCTAATTCCCTCTTGAATTTGCCAACAAAACCTGCCTCCACCATCTGCCTGGCTAGTTCATTGTACAGATCCACCACTTTCTGTGCAAAGGAATTCACCTCTTCAAACTTGAGTGAATGCTCCATTACTGCAGAATTTTCTTGTTATTCTTGAGCTCACTGTTTTCTTTATATATACCAAATATTTCTTGTCATCACTCACTGAATGACCATTTGAAGTTTTTAAGAACATAGGAACAGAATACTTCCTGATTTCACTCTTCTTTCTATCAGACCCAACAGCAGAGTTCTTTGATGGATTTATCACCGATTCCTCTTTTTAAGTGACGGAATCTGAATTTTGCTTTCCTTGCAGTAGTCTACTCCACTCCCGGTTCTTTGAAGACAGATTTGTTATTAATTCTGTCCGAAGCACTCTGCAATTTAATGTTTCAGACACCAAGTGCTTATTGATATCTACTTTTAAATCTACTGTCGATCGATCAGCACCTTTTTCAGGCTCAGCTGTGTGAACTGACTTTCTTGCTTTGTCACTTTGCTATATATTTGCCACCTTCTGGATTATAGGTGTGCAAATCAATTGTAGTAACAATAATCTTTGCCTTTGGCATCATGCCAAAGCCCTTCGGAGAATATATTGCAGTGACTGTATATTTTGAAGTTGAATGCGGCAGCCAATTTAGGCAGAGCAACACCCCACAAACAGCAATGAGTAATTTAACAATTTTATCCGGGTGGTAGAGGGGTGGGTGGGCTGTTGTTGGTCAGGACACCTTCTGAATAGAAGAAGACAAACCTTTCTTCCCTCATCCACAACCTTTGGAACTCCTGTGGCTCAGTGGTTAGAGCACTTGTCTTGCAAGCTGGGGAAACCAAGCTGGGAAGACCTATGTTCGAATCCAGGCAGGTCAGGGCAAAACCTTGGGCAAGTTTCCCTACTCCACACGCCTAATAATAATCCCTCCAAAAAACACAATAATAAAATTGGTCATTTCAATCCACGATTGTGTGTGGATCACTGCTGTGCGCAATTGGCTGCCGCGATTCGCCCACAAATATATAGTCAATTCACTTTACAGTATATTCTGTGAAGCGCTTTGGGACGTTGATAAGATATGGAAAGTGCTATATCAAATGCAAGGATTATTATTATTTCCAGGTTTAATGACTCATCCAAAATATGCTACCTTTAGTAAAGAAACATTCCCCTAGCACTGTATTGAGTGTCAGCCTAGACTAGGTAGGCTGACTAGGTGGGCATCTAAAGGCCCAATGTGGGGCTTGAATCCACAACCTTCTGACTGAAAGGGAAGAGTGCTATCAATCGAACCAAGCTGATACCTGTCCATTATTCATTAACACAATCTTCATCTTATCATATTATCATTGAGTTTAATTGTGCTAAGAGGTATGTGTCATTTGTGCAGCAAAGCTTTTCTTAAATCTGCAATATTTGTTTCCTCACCAATCTTCTCATCATTTTTATAGTACTATGTAATTTGAAGCGTTGAGGTAAAAAGAAGAAACCCTATCTAACCTTTTTTTATATACAGTCAAACCTTGCCGAACGCAACTTTCTCAAGATTGGATTCGCCTAATAAGCAAATAAATAAATGCAACACTTTTTTGCACATATGCGAGTAAAATTTGCATATATGCGCTGGCTGGCCTCGCGCGTATACGTATTTGGGAGGACGCCACCGGCCCCGCCTAAATCCGATGATTCCTCGGCCTCAGAGCAACCTGATGGCATTGCATGGTAAACATGAGGGAGAGAGTCTCCTAACACTTCCAGAACCAAAGGTAAAATAATTTTAGCCAAACTGTGGTAGTGTAAGGTCCTGTTTTATTGTCTCCAGTGAGTCAGTGAGAGTGGGGAGAGTGACGAGCGGGGAGAGTGGGCCAGCCCACCTCAGTACGTAACTTGCGTTGGTCGGATGTGGATGTGCCTGGAGGCTTGAGGTTGGATAGCCTGTGGATGGATTCCACCAACCCACTTTTCCCATTACTTATTAAACTTACCGAACGCGATTTTACCGAGTGCACCGTTTTCCACGAACGTAACACCTGTTCGGTGAGGGCCAACTGTATAAATCATGACCCTTTTTGAAATTTTTTAAAGGATTTAAGAGGCCAAGTTGTGAAAGACTTGATAGATTGGTGACAACAACAACAACAACAACAAAATTACATTTGTATAGTGCCTTGCATGTCAGGAGGACGACCCAAGGTGCTGGACAGGTACTGCTTCAGGAAATTACATAACTAAGGGACTTACATAAAATCATATCACCATTGAAAGAATTGAGGTGGTTAATTAGGGTGTGAGAACATATGTATTTATACAGGAGATTATTAGAAGAAGGAATGCTTTTCCACCAATGGCTGTTGAAGCTTAGATCAGAAAATAACTTCAGTCTTGAGAGAAGACAACACAAAGGTATATAAAACTTGAAAACTAAACCCATAACAACACTTTAAGATATACCATATACAGGTGACATATATGAAATATCTCTACCAGTTGTACAAAACATTCTACCTTAAGAGGTCAGGTAATTTGGTGAATTTGCTCAATAACTTCTCAATCTTCCCAACCAGTAGCTGCAGATACATAATCACAGCTCTCCTCCTCTTGCTCCTCGGTTATTTCTGTTCCTCTTTATTCTCTCTATCACACTGAGCAGGATTTTGCTTGCGTGACCAATTAAACTAATTGCTCAATAATTACTGTACAATGTCAGACCCTCATTCTTCGTGCTGATGAATCGGGATTTGATCCAATAGCTTGTCCATTACTCTGCCTTTTAGCTATTTATACACAATAAATTAGACATAATTCAATCTTGCTTCATTCAGTTCTCTCTCCATTTCTATTTCTATCATTACCAACAGCTCTTCACCTACTATTACCGCTACGACTATGTTTTTTTTCCACTCAACTCTTGTAACGTCAGCTGTAGGTGGAACTGGTCTTCTCTGTTTAACCATCAAAAGCATTTCTAAGTTTGAAAAAGCTGTAATGGAACACTGCCTATGTTTTAAGCTCTCCACACTTGATGCTGGTTTTCTTTAACGGATAAATACTTGTCCCAAAAGGACAAGAGTCTGATAACCATGATAACTTGAACTGTTATATTCTCTTGCAATTATTCAAGTACAAATAAAATGACAATTTCTTCAGGTATGAACAGCCACAAGAAACAAATGCAATTCTAGAGTGCTTTACTGCATCATCTTAAAACATCTCAAAAAAGGGATTTACAGGCAATTGTTCGCAAATTTAATTACTTTTCATAGGCGATTGTGGCAGCTATTTTGTGGTGAAACTTGCTTCTCTTTTCAAATCCTTTTCTTGGGATCTATAACGTCCACCTGAATAGACAGATGGGTTCTTGGTTTAACATCGTAACTGAAAGATAGCAGCTGTGACATTGCAGATCTCCTATCGCATTGCACTGGAGTGTCAGCCAAGGCTTCAAGCACAATCTTGGGGGTTTACCATAACCAAGGCAAACCTGAGCCAGGCCGACAGGCAGTGCAATTAAAATTTTGCAGAATAAAAAATTTTAGGTAACAGGATATAACGTTGCATAAAACAACATCAAGGCTTCACTAACCATATTCCCAAATCAGAAGCAACGATTGAAGACTAACAACAGATTTAGCAATTGGTCTTTGTTCCTGCAAAGTGGAACTTTCCACATTAATGTCTTCTATTTCTCCTGACCGTATCTTTTCAAGCTGTTGTGTTCAGACTCATTGGATGAAATATTCTTGATTAACGTTGAATGGGGGAGATTAATGTGACTGGGACTAATCGTGGAGTTCAGGTTGGAGCTGGGATTAATGCAGTGGGGCAGAGAGCAGTGTGTGAGGAGATTGGAGTGTCGACAATTAGAAACAGAAGCTCAGGAATAGATGGGAATGACATATAATGAGAGCCAGGCCACTGGCCTGACATTCTTTTGATAAAGAATCGATGGTCAGTACTTGCTGATAAGATCAATTTATAGCACAATGCATCACCTAATGCGTTTTAATCCCAACGTTTCGCTCTGTGATGCTGTTTAGGATAAATCCAACAGTTTGCCAGGATTCAACTGAGCTATTAAGATGAGCTGGAGCTAGGGGACCCTACTATATTCTACTGTGGCTTTTTGATGATGGATTTTTTTTCACAATGTGTTACTTTAGAATCAACATATCATCTTGACCTCCCGCACACATCAGCTCCAGCTGTCAACTGATCAAAGTTCCACCCGACAAATACACTCCACGTTTTAAAAACAGAAAAGTGATTACTGAAACTGTGTTTCCATGGCAACTGCCTCAACCTTGTGTGTCAGCCTGGCTCGGTTGGTAGCACGCTGACCTTTGAGGCATGTGGTTGTGGGTTCAAGCCCCACATCAAATATAAAAATAAAATATTCATAATAATAATAATCATTGCATTTAATATAGCACATTTTAACATCTTCTAGATGTCTCAAAGCGCTTCACAGAATATACAGTAAATTGTACATTTTGTGGGTGAAACGTGGCAGCCAATTCTGCACAGGAGTGTCCCACAAACAGTCATGGAATGAAATTACCAATTTATATATTTTTTGAGGGATTATTATCAGACATGTGGAGTAAGGAAACTTTCTCAATGTTTCGCCCTGCCTGGATAATAAATTGCTCACCTCAATCCATGACTGTTTGTGGGACGCGACTGTGTGCAATTGTTTGCCGCATTTCGCTAACACAATACTGTATATAGTCAATTTACTTTACAGTATATTCTGTGAAGTACTTTGAGATGCCTTGAAGACATGATAAGGTACTATATCACATGGAAGAATTATTATTAGGATTATTAAACACATTCCAGATCATCATTTTTCCATCAAAGGGAATGAATCAAAATGATACCAGTTATACTGCCGGCTAAAATAAACATCCCACAATAATGTCCGAGGGATTGTATTGGATTAAATCGTGTTTTGGGTGAAAAATTAGAAACTGATACTTAGCAAGCAGCAATTACAGGTATCTCTCCCCAACCGCGGAGGATACTTTCCTGTAAACCTTCGCGGTTGGTAAAATCACATTTGGAAAATCCTTATGGGAAACATGGGGATAGGGGGAGTAAGTTCACGTTTAGTAAAACTAAACCCCCAAAAACACATACAGTTATAATATATCTATACATGGGGATAGGGGGAGTAAGTTTGGGTGCATTGGCTGCCAGAATCTACAGCAATCAAACAGTCAGGCTGTCTGACGGACTTACACAGAGATAGAGAGACATGGAGGGTGGTGGGGGGGGGGGGGGGGGGGGGGTGACACGGAGGGCTGGGGGTGGCTGTCTGACTGCTTTACACAGAGATAGAGAGATACGGAGGGTGGGGGGGGGAAGGGTGACACAGAGGGCTGGGGGGCTGTCTGACTGACTTACACAGAGATAGAGGGACACGGAGGGTGAGGGGGGTGGGGGAGCGGATTAATACACACTAATATGCGGATGAATACGGTCCCTTGTTTGGAGGAATGAAACTTGAAAATTTAAACCCCGGATGTAAATCGCGGACGCACAAAACGCAAAATGCGGTTTGCGGGGGTTGTCGCATTTAGCAATCCGTGGATGCGTGCGTTTCGTGGTTGGAGAGGGAGACCTGTATCTTGATGCAATGACACAAAGGTGTTGCTGGAATGGATGCAACTTGAAGTGATGGGTGCTTGGTGAGGGAAACTCACAAGATTTTCCGATTTAGAAAATGAGTCATATACAAATTACTGTGTTGCATCACTTCTAATTTTGAGCCTCCAATAACTCGCATCAATCACTGCTCCTCTTATTTCTGCTCAAGTGCCCATAGCCTCTGTGTTATGGAAATAAAGATAAAGAGTGTTGCATCTTACAACTTGGCTTGATTATGCCAACACCCTATTTGTTGGAACCTTCATCCTGTCTCTACACAAAACAGCCGACTATCCAGAACTTCTACCTCCTCTTTCTGGTACTCAATCCCGGAGTCCCTCCGACTCCCCTCTCATTGCCTGTTGTCTGCCTCAAGACATACTCTTTGACCATGCATTGAGCAGCCATTAATAGCACTTAATGCCACAGCAAAGTCCGATTTATACAAGTGTCCCGAAACCAGGATTTTGATGCCATGCAGGGATTATTGCTTTGATTGAATCTGACTTCCACATCTGGTGCAAACACTTCATTTTCCAGCCTCTTGGGATATCCTTCTGACATGAAAGATGTTATATAAATCACAATTATATTGCTGCTTGTTTGTTTTTTTGTTTGTGGGGTGGATATTGAGCAGAAGCAAGAAGCTGCCCCTGCTGAGATCAGTATATGAGTCACCTCCACGCTGCTCTCGCCTTTCCACAGCAGCTTGTTACAGAGCAGCATGACAGAAACCTTGGAGCAGGTGACTAGATCTTAACCCAGGACCCAAAGTAAGACAAGACACCAAAAGTAAATAACTGAAAGGTTTTGATATCATCAAAAATAATTTGTATGCAACTAACAAATCTTCTAATTCCCCCCCCCCACCCCCACCACCGCACCCCAATTTAGAAAAAAAAATACAACTTAAAAATATATTTATTTTGAGCTCTTTCCTAGCATATGGCTTTTAGTTCATAATAAGCATGCTTGTGGCAGGTTGTATATGAAGCAACAGCAGCTGCTTGCAGCATGCTATTAACACCTCCAGTGTGAAATAGGTAGGTGCTGGATTCTAGGAGCTGCTTCTATGATATAGTCCTGAATTTGCTTTCGATGTAGTTTAAAATAAAGCTGGGTAGGGGAGGGTGCGGGGGAAGGAAATTGTCTTATTTGTAAAATGTGCATGCACGTTTGACCCTACTCTATCCCTTGCTAATTAAATAAGTAATATATTTAAAAGTTTAATTTGATGTAGCACCTTTTCATTGTGTCAAAGCATCTCAGGACATTCATAGGATATTTTGTGGAATGAAATCACTGTGTATGTTGCTAAGAATAACTGCAAATTCAACCCTCTCCACTGCCCCGCCCGCCCCATTCCACTACCACTACCATTGGCATTGATGTTCCTTTAACAACATGACCTATTTTGACAGATGTAACCTTAAAGAATCAGCATTGCTCCTTGTATTCAGTGATTTGTGGTTTAATGTTTTGTGATCTGTGTCACTGAATATGTGTGTCACTCCCAAAACTCCCCATGTGGGTATATAGCACTGAATACCATCTGAAACCAGATTGGACCTCCCGTTAAAAAAACAGTGATTTCTACAGCATGAACTTTCTCACCACTGAACTCTCATGCTGCTTTCTGGTGCTGACCTAAAAGAGACCCCAGTATTAGGAGCTTTATTTTACCTATTCCCCATTCTGCATCATGACATAGTATTAACATTTAATGGGGACATGTCTCTTCATGTGTCACGTGCCACTAAGCAGCATGCTATCAGTTTGCCAGCATCGAGTTTCTGCACCGCACATCAACAAGTAAACCCATTAATTATTGATTTTGTGCTTCATTAGTTCCAACCACACCAGTATATTCCTTGGCGTAACGCCAGCAGGGGAGTGGTAACCTTTTGGACTCTCCTGCCACCTGATGGAAGCACTGTAAACTGCGACAGACTGTGAACTCATAGGTCCCAGAGGTGATGATCAGCTATTACCTTTGTCACCCAGCCGACGAAGGTTTGCCTGAAATTCTCCTGGTCTTAGCCTCAAGATCATCACCTTGAAATTTGAGACCATGCAGAATTTTGGAAAATTCATAAATTCGGACCTAATTTTTTTGGTGGGTATTATTACCCCTGGAAAGCGATATACTGTACCAGTTGACTAACAAGCAACCTACTGCTAAGTAAACACATGCGTGTGGAGTAAGAAAAGTTGCCTAAGGTTTCGACCCACTCTAGAATCGAACCCAGGTCCTCTTGCTTACGAGGCGAGCTTGCTAACCACTATTCTATGGGTTCCAACTCCCTTTACAAAGCAGTGTGTGGTACAGTGACTATCATGCCTGTCACAGACATATTGTACTGAGCACAAACATCCTGCAGCTAAATGTTGACAAGACAGAAGCCATACTCTTTGGCTCTCATCGACATCTTCAGTCCCACGGCTCTCACCTACACGACCTGCCTCCAAAACTCTTCGAACCTGTACGCAACCTAGACGTCAGATTCGACCCCCAACTATCCTTCTGCCTCCACCAGCACCGCCTCCTGCTATCTCTGCTATATTGCCCGTCTCCACTAATATCTCACCCCAAAAGCTGCCGAAACCCTGGTCCATGCCTTTGTCACCTCTTGGCTGGACTTCCCTAATGCCCTCCTCACCGGTCTCCCCTCTTCCAACATTCACAAAATCCAGCTCATACTCCCACATTCTCGCCCGAACCAAACTTCACTCCCCGATTACCCCAGTCCTTGCACAACTTCACTTCACTGGCTCCCTGTCACAGAGCGGATCGACTTCAAGATCTTCACTCTTGTATTAAAATTGCGCTACTCCACTACACCCCCCCACCTACCTCTCTAACCTCCTATCTCTTCACAGCAGTACCCACTGCCTCTGCTCTACTGTGTCTGGCTTCCTCCGAATCCTCTGCTCTACCATCGGTGGGTGTGCTTTTAGCCACTTCACCCCGAAACTCTGGAACTCCCTCCCTCAATCCTTTTACCTCATCCCCTCCTTTTCCATCTTCAGGTCTCTCCTGAAGACTTTTCTGTACGACCGTGCTATTTTCACCTTCCCCGACCTCCTGACTCGACCCTGAGCTCCGTTATTGTGAAGCAATCTGAGACGCTATCTGGTGTGGAGGGCACAAGTTGTTATTACAAGTTGCTGTTGTCACTACAAGAGAAGTATTGAAGTCTAGCAGGGTTGGTCACAGGTGGGTTGATTAGCTAACTTTTATAAACAGGAAAAATATGGCCCTTGTAAAGACTTGGAATTACTCTAAATTTGTACATCAATCATTTTAAGCCTCCTGCGTGTGTATTGAGATTTAGTTTTCATTGACTGCAGTGAAGCGTGTGAGGAATGTAAGCAAATTTGTGCAGGCACAAGAAAGATCTTATATCTTCTGAGAGAGAACTGCATATTGCTGTGGATCTTTGGTTCTATCTATTCTCAGTCAATACATTCTACATCGCCTTACTTTGCAAAACAAATCGAAACCCATTTCAATAACCAGTTCTTTTAAACCATCATAGAGTGTGCCTGCTCGAATCACAAACATATTGTACTCTATAAATGTTTCTTTCTCTCTGTCTGATTTCTCTTTAAATTAATCTCTGTGTGAAAACCCGACCTTGATTGCTATCTGTCTGGAAGTCGTCTGAAAGCCAAGTATGAATGACTGAATTACTAAAAACGTTTTTTTAATGCGAATCGGTGCGAGTGAGGGTGGGGCTGGAATGAGAGAAGGCTGAAATCTTTCCACTTGAACTTAACAGAAGACCCTTTGCAACCAAGTCATTTTCTTCAGTGGAAGCTTTTTACCTGATGCAAAGAAGAGATTAGGACAATTGTGAACATAAACTCCCTGCTGCAGCTGGAATTCCTATCAATGTTTTTTTGTGAATTCTGTAAAGGACTCAGCGAAACAAACCAAAGCATGAGAGAACATCTCTTTCAGCTTAATGCAACTATAGTGTGGATTTGTGTCAACCTGCTGATTGCTGATGCCAGATGGGTGAAGTGCTATGACCTATGTCTGCTCCTGCCTTCAGCTCATTCGCTTGCATTTTCCACATGTTGTGCACACCATCAAAACTGTGTCCTCCCTATTCTAATGCCAGAGGCACAATCACCATATGCTGCACAGGAGGAATATGTGCACATATTCACATGTGCTCCCACTCAAAAACGGATAAAGTGGCATCCTCAACCTTCCCCTAAAAAATATTTTCAGTCATCAGAGTGTCTGACACATGTAGACACTAGGGTCCGTCGATATGGAAATTTTCCGATTTAGATATATCGATGGGCTCATAACGAGATATATTGAAATATCAAAATTTTCTTTTTTTTTCACTGCGCATGTGCGCGTGGTGCGCGCATTCGGGGTGCCCGCGTATTCGGGGTGCGCACGTATTTGAGGCCTATCTCCTCAGGAGGTAAATATATTTCTCTCTCTGTGTCTCTCACACTCATTCTCTCCATTTCTGTGTTTTTCTGTCTGTGTCTATGTGTCTCTCTCCTCTCTCACATCCCCCCCATCTCTATCTATCTGTATATTATCACATCCACCCCGTCTCTCCCTTCAACCCCCCCTCGCTGCCATCCCTCTCTCCTCCCCACCGCCCCCGCCGCTGTCCCTCTCTCCCAACATCCCCCCGCCGTCTCTCTCCCCCACCACCACGCCCAGCCGTCTCTTTCCCCCTCCACTTCCCCCCCCTGCCATCTCTCTCTCCCTCCCCCCCCCCAGCCATCTCTCTCCCCCTCCTCCCCAGCCGTCTATCTCCCCCTCCCCCCACCCAGCCGTCTCTCTCCATCTCTACCCCCCCACCACAGCCGTCTCTCTCCCCTCACATACCTGTATATTGTATTCTCGGACTATGAATACAATATTGCGGCTTTGCACCTCGGTCTGTGCATTGTGTATTATGATGAGCATTCTGGGTCTTGTAGTTCATTGTCTGCGCATTCCGATATTTTACCTCGATATATCGATTTTGCGATATATCGATATTTTTGAAATGCCTATATCGGCGTATCGATATGAAAATTATATCGGGTTTTAGCGATATATCGATATATCGCCGTACCCTAGTAGATACCCATCCATCACCATGTGTGGGAGTATCAAAAAAAAAATGAGAGTTCTATGCATCCCACCTAGACATGGACATTCCAGAGTTGTTTATTGGAATGGAATATGCGCTCTCTCACTAAAGGGATGCTTCCTACTTTCTTACTTCCAAAAAGCATTAGGCTCAGGTTGGCAAGAACCAAGGCTTGGGGACCGAGAGTGTGCGTTTGGATACTGCTGGAATCTAAACATCTAAAACCTCATAGCTTATCATTGACTGCAGTGTCTGGTAAGCTTTCCTGCTTGTCCAGCTATGATTACCCTACCCATTAGTGCTTTTGCAGAATTAATGGAAGCTGAGTGGGAAGAGTCCCTTGGTTTTCTCATTCCATTGCCGAATATGTCACCTTTGAGCCAGTGCAGCACTGAGGAGACCTCACTCTTTTCCCCCGCCGACAAGAACCAAAACTGTAACGTCTATTACAGTGGCTCTCTACATGTCTACTGTTGGCCTAGATTAAAGCTTGTGTTACAGTATTCACCTGTATGTGGGGGAAAGGGAGAGAAAGGGAAGTCAAACAAGGAAGAGAGGAATGTGAAATGGGCGATAGATTTGAAATCAAACCACCTCAAAAATTTAATCTTTTTCCTGTATATATTAGAAGTTAATATTCTTCTTTTAAAAAAAAGCCTGTTAGCCTCGGAACCATGGACAATTAGGTGGGAGGACATCTATTAGTGCTTAAAGGGACAATCTGCACTGTACAACTGCGGGAATTTGGACTGCACCTTGGAGCACCATTGTGGGGGCATGGGATTTACAATGGAGGGCTGTAGCTCAGTGGTTAGAGCACTCGCCTCACAAGCATGAGACCTGTGTTCGAATCCAGGCAGGTCAGGGTGAAACCTTGGGCAAGTTTCCTTACTCCACACTCCTAATAATAATCCCTCCAAAAAAATCACAATAATAAAATTGGTCATTTCAATCCATGACTGTTTGTGGGACACTGCTGTGCGCAATTGGCTGCTGCGCGCAATTGGTTGCTGCGTTTCATCCACAAATATACAGTCAATTTACATTAAAGTATATTCTGTGAAGTGCTTTGAGACATCTAGAAGACATCAAAAAGCTTTACCAAATTCAAGGATTATTATTATTATTAGATCCTTTACTCCTCCCTTAAATTGCTTATCTTCCTCAGTGGAGGCAAATGGGAAGATTTCTCCACTGGTCCACTATTCATGGTTTCAGGTGAGGAGAGGCTGAGTCAAAGAGGCATAATATTATGGTTGTTAGGCTTAATATTATGGCCAACAATGATAAATAAAATACCACAAGGTAAAAGACCCATCAAGTCCATTCCTGAGTGTGTGAGGGAGATGAGGTTGTAATCTGAAAACGAGGATAACACCTTCTAATGAATTTAGAAACAACTTCAATGTTTTCTTAGAATTTTTTTTATTCTGGCAGTTCGGAGATGCAACACATTGTATTTTGGCACTAGTGTTGACATTAAGCACTCTGTATCAGACTATAAGAAGGTATTGCAGAGTAAAGCTGCATTTATTCTTCCCAAACAATATAGCTTAATTCCCAGCTCGGTACCATTTCCAAATGCTATGTGCTCCACTTTCCTTTCTGAATTAGACTGACACGTTGATACTTAATAACTTGTCCTCCTCAGGGACTGAGTGAGCTTGTCTCATTAATAGCAATATTTGATAAGGTGGATATTGATGGACTGTTTTCACTTGTTGGTGAGCCCAATACAAGACAAATATAACAACTTGCATTTATAAAGTACCCTTCACACTAGGTAGCATCCTGGAACACCTGACATCTAGCTTGGGGAGGGACGAGGTGACTGTAAGCACAGTCTAAAAGGAAGGTCTTTCGGAAGGATTTGAAAGGGGAGAGTTCAAGGCGGAGGGAATGAGGGAGTGCTTTGGGGCATAGTGGGTGAAGGCACAGCCATCGATGGTAGAAACATCTTGTACTGGATCTAAGAGGAGGTTTACGAAGAACTTCTTCACACAGAAAGTGGCGAGAATGTGAAACTTGCCGCTGAAAGCTGTGGTTGAAAGTTATGGCATCAGCATATTTAAGATAAAACATGATGTATACATGAGGAATAGAGTGGTGTAGGTTTGGAAAATTTGAGTGGTGGGACTTGCAGAGTCTGTTACAAATTGGACCGAATTATCTGTTTCCTCATCAAATCACTCCTATTTATCTAGGTTACTTGCCGATCACAAATAGAGAAGGGTGAATGTTATTGGTCTGGACTACATTCAGTACCAGGTCCTGTGAGAGGAAGTCTCAGTAAATTAATTTGTTACAACACTCAGCCTCCTAAGTAAACGTCCTTAAGTAAATCTGTTCAATTTCAAAGAAAGTGAATTGAAATACAGTCAGTGTAAATGTTAATCAGTACAATAACATTTACATTTATATAACTTCTCTCACATCAGCGGTCCTTTGAAAGTTTAAAGATAGTACAGATAGAATAAGACATTGGGACTTGAGCACACAGTGCAGACTTACAATCCAGTGCAATCAGTACTGGACCAGCACTGATTGATGAGAGATTAAACTGAGTGCCTATCTGCTTGCACACATGAAGATCAAAGATCCCATGACACTGCTTGAAGAGAATGGACTATTTCCTAGTTCAGCAGTTCTTCAAGTGAATTTGTCATGCATCTTGTGGCCCTGTGAGGGGATTGACCACCAAGTTTGCCTAGAAAAAATCACAACATGTGACAATACTAACTGTGAAGTTCTTTGAAATATTTTGACCTTACGTTTAATTGTCATTGTCAGCCAAGCTCAGTGGTAGCATTCTCCCTTGAGTCAGATGTTTGTAGATTCAAGACTCACGTCGGGACTTGGAATTATAAATAGCCTGAACTGACACTCCATTTTAGAGCTGAGGGTGTGTGGCTTTCTTGGACATGCTATCCTTTGGATGAAATGTTAAACCAAGGTCCTGTTTGCCTGTTGAGGTGGATGTTAAAGATCTCATGGCACTGTTCGAAAAGAGAAGGGAGTTTCTCATGGTGTACTGGCCAGCAAATCCTTGAAATAAGATTTGTCACTCACTCCATTCCTGTTGTGTAACATTGTTATGTACAAATAGTCTACTGCATTGCGCCAACAAAATACACAGTCTATCCCACTTTACATTATATCTTGGGAAGCACTTTGGAGCCTCTCCATGACATGATAAGGTGCTACATCAAATGCAAAGATTATTATTATATTATTGCCATTGGCCTTAAAGTGTTTGTTATTAGTCCTTATGCATAAAATGTATCTTGTTTTTGCCTTATTCTGGATTTAATTTTAGAGTGAAAACTTTATTTCATCGATGCTTAATGTGATTAATGGAGCCATGTACAATATGTGATTGTTTTGTATGCTCAAAAAAAATTACAGTTGTCATTGTCATATGTTGAAAAGTCATCCACCACATTGCACCAAATAAAAATAAAATAAAAATGAAAGGAGTTTGCATCTGAAACATTGGGGAAGAGTGCTGCACAGCGAGGCTGGGAGTGGAGTCTAACATCAGTGCCTGAGACTCTGATTAAAAGCCAGTCGTTAATTGGGAAACTTTTAAGCCCATTTCTTGGTTTAGTAATGTGTTCCAGAGTAAGGCTGAGTGATGAATAAATAATAATCATCATAATAATAACCCTTGCATTTGATGTAGTGTCTTTCATGTCCGGATGATCGTTCAAAGACTCTTCACGGGATTCACTGTAAAGTGCATTGACTGTGGCTTGTAGATACACAGCTCATTTGCACTAAGTAACATCCCACAAACAGTGATTCATCAGTTTAATTTACTTAATTTGTTGACTAGTACACCGGAACAAACAATTTTTTCTAAAATAGTGCAACATGATCTTTCACATCCACTTGAGAAAGCAGACAGTTTAATGTCTCACCTGAAGGTCAGCACCTCCAACCACACTTTGCAGTCCCAGCACTGCAATGAAGCATCCGCCTGAGTGAATTCAAATTCGACATTGAGGCTTGATCCCATAACCTCGGATTTGGAGGGGGGAGTGCTATCGACTGAGCCAGGTTGACACACATGCATATTTTATGGAATATATAAACACTTGGACGTTTTCAAATATTAAATGCTTGGCTGGTAACGTTATCAGGGAATAAAGAAAAAGGCAATATATTGAATAGCTCAATATATTACACCTATTTCACATATTTGGTATTGCGCCATGAAGAATGCATTACTGGGTGAAAAACAGAGCTTTTTGTAACAGACATGGGTGATAATGATCAAATTTATATAAATGTTAGATAAAGCCAGGTAGTCACAGAAAGCAAAAGCCCCCTATCTCTCATTCCTTCCCCATTCCCCCCATTCTTTTATTCTCCCCCAAATATACACAACCAAGTCATTTTAGAATAATTCCTGTGAAGCGCTTTGAGATGTCTCGATGATATGATAAGGCTCCATTTTAATTGTAAGATTTTATGTGTTATCATTATCCTCACATGTAGTACAGTGGTTTATACCAAAGCACCTGAAGCTTTCTGGAACTTTATGGAGCGTGGTGCTTCAGCATGACTTGAAAGGTTTCCAGCCTTATATTTAAAACTTGCCTTTCACCATGGGAGAATGTCCCAAGACGCTGGACAATCAGGGTTATTTGGACCCAAGCAGGGCATTGGGATCAGAAGGGGTGGAGGCCAGTGAGGGTGGGGGTAGGAGGGTGGCCAAATAACTCAACCTTCCTAAAGGCTCCTATTTTGAAAGTTGTATTTTATAAGAGCAGATTGGATTCCAAATCTTCCCACAAAATAAAATGAACACCTGATATGGTCCATTTGAATCAATGATCAGAACAAGATTGCAAAGCAACCCAAGTCAGTCTGACTATCTAGTAGGGTCCGTCGATATGGAAATTTTCCGATTTAGATATATCAATGGGCTCATATCGAGATATACTGAAATATCGATATTTTCGGGGTTTTCGTACAGCGCATGCGCACATGATGCGTGCGCATTCGGGGTGCGCGCGCATTCGGGGCCTATCTCCTCAGGAGGTAAATATCTTTCTCTCTCTGTGTCTCTCACACTCACTTTCTCCATCTCTGTGTTTTTCTGTCTGTGTCTCTGTGTCTCTCTCCTCTCTCACACCCCCCCCCCCAACTCTATCTATCTGTATATTATTGTGTATAGAGATGAGCATTCTGGGTCTTGTAGTTCAGTGTGCGCACATTCCAATTTTTTCCCTCGATGTATCGACTTTTTCAATATATCGATATTTTTGAAATGCCTATATCAGTGTATCGATATGAAAATTATATCGGGTTTTAGCGATATATCGATATATCTAGTCGAGCTGATTGTGCAATAGGCTCACTGCATGAATCTTCATAATGGTCTGAGAAGCTGATTTTCCAATCACAAGTAATTTTACTGATCTTGTGGCATGAGCTTTGAAAGGGATTATTCCATTTCATACTGGAGCCTCCAAGGTTGGTGTTTTTCCTGCCAGAAGAGAATCGGTTGCCAGGTACAGTATTATGCCCTTTGCTGGATAGGATTCTATCTTACTCTAATTCCCACATATATCTAATTCAACAGAATTATTTCCTGGGTGGTGGGAACCAGGGCATTGTGTCTTGTGGTGAGTATCCTTGTTCCCAATTTTAGCTTCAAATAAAACTCACGGTGCTTCTGGGTGGCTTCTGTTACAAGAAGAAAAGAAAACAGGAGGAGATGAAGCCCATTCAGACCATGAAGCCTGTTCCACTGTTTATTAAGATCTTTTAATCTTTTAAACATAGTTAACACCGCTAGTACCCAGTTCTGTACAGTATTTGTCTATGTCTTGTTTAAACATCCCTATTGGTTCTGCCTGTACCCATTGACAACAGGTGGCTAGGGCTAAATAAAGCGGGCTCAACACTCCCGCCCCCCCCCCGCCCCAAATCAAATCCATAACTCATCTGAAGGCGAGGTGAGTTATAGCAATAGATGGCCACTACCACCTCCCTCCTCCTGAGTGTGCAGGCTCCATGCCACCTTCAAAGATTGTATCCCCCACCCTCCGCACCGTCACATACTCAGATCCTTCCTGTGATATATTTACTGTATTTCAGTAGCAAACCAACATTGTTCTTTTGTGACGAGTAATTATGTTGGTGTGTTTGGTATTTAGCAACATGATGTATATAAGTTGTTACATTTAAGCAGATGCTCAGAGTCCCCTAGAGAATCAGTCGTTTTGCTACCAGCAGAGGTAGCTCAGCTTCCTTCAAACAAATCATAGAAACCATTACTGCAAACCAGTACCACACGAGCTTTGGCAAATTCGATTTCTCTTTAGATGGGTGGTCGTGGCATTCACCTTAACACCATTAAAACTCTTTGACATTTAGTTTTGTTCATATTGAGAAATTGTTTTCACCTGCTGAATAACGTCTGTCCATCCTTAGTTGCAAGTCCTAGGATTGGGCAGTCCAAATATGCTGTCGCTTACATATAACACAAACACATCGGAATATGAGTGTTTCATTCAGATTATAAAGCAGCTTGTTTTCAGGGTATGGTATATTTGCTTCTTTAATCTCTTCTATTTTCTTTAACTGTCAACATCAAACATTTACAGAAATTTTATGTTGACATTGATTGTCACATGTTAGGAATAAAGCTGTTATTTTCATTTTTGTTAAGACGACATCAATGATTGCTTTGATTTGGCGTTAGGAATTGTTGTTTATGATGGATTACCGTTGTCAGTTGCATCAAGTAGAAAATATGTTTTTGTGAAAAAGAAAGTTGTCTTTACTTTTTAGGCAAATATAATTCGGGTCTCATTTTGGAATTTTCCCATATAGCCTTTTCCATGACTTTCCACCACTTCCTGTTTTTCTTGCTAGCTGTAATATGCAACGTTAGATTTATCAATATTCATAAAATTGGTCGCTCACCTCATGGCTGCTTGTAAGACACTGCTGTGTGCAATGGGCTGCCACATTTCACTGACAAAATATACAGTCAATCCACTTTACTGTATATTCTGTGAAGCACTTTGAGACATCTCAACAATGTGATAAGGCACTATATCAAATTATTATTATTAATGTTATCATCAGCAATGGGCTAGTTGTTCTCACTATATGAGTACTTTTCCCTTAAACTGATTACAACTAATTAAAACCTAATTACACTCATCTTCATTCTCAACTCCTGAAACATTAGAATAGGTCCAACCTAGATCTGACTTTTAGAGATTTTCAAAGAAGACTTTCCCTTTAAGAACATTCTTTTGCCATGTTTTAGAATCATCCTTTCTCAATTATTGAAGTTTAGTTGCTTTTATTGGGGTATATTTATTTCTCTGTCTGTTGTGCCAACATGTAGGGAATCATCTAAGAATGAACTATGCCATTAGGAAGGATAGGTCATACTTAAATTCTTCATTCCTTCATACCTTCCATCTACCATCAATGGCTGAGCATTAAGCCACTAAGCGTCCGCTCTGAAACTCGCCCCCAAACCCCTTCACCTTGCTCCCTTTCTCCCTGCCCTCAAACTGCTCTTAAAATTTCATTGACCATGCAGTTAATCAATATCCCTGAATTACTTCTCTCCTCCTTGCTTGGTGCTTCCTATTGTTTCCTTGAAGGATCTGTAGATGGTCCAACAGTTAAGTGCTGTGATATAAGTCCCAAGTTATTGTTATTGTTGAATTGCTCCTCTCATTAGTAACAGATCAACATCGGTGATATCAAAGGAGAGATACCCCAACCCCACCCCTGGTTACAATGCAGAATAACAGGGGAAACTTTGGAGAATTTGGGTCTAAAATAATCATGCGTTAAGAATTCATAATGCCCAGTGCAATCAACAGCAACAAATTCAGACTGACCCTTCAACAACAACAACAACAACAACAACAACAATTTACATTTATATAGCGCCTTTCACGTCGGGAGGACATCCCAAGGTGCTAAACAAGAGGCGTGTGACCCGAGCTGAGAGGGGAGTGTTTGGGAAGGGGTGAAACACGAAGGGGAGGTAAAAGAGTTCGGGGTGGAACAAAAGGCACGATCGAAGAGGAAAGTCTTCAAATCGGCCTTGAAAGAGGAAAGGGAAGAGGCGAAACGGAGGGATTGAGGGATGGCATTCCATAAGGTGGGAGCGGAGAAACTGAAGGCCCGGCCTCCGATGGTAGGGCGGTTCGGGCGGGGGTCTTGGAGCAGGCCAAGTCCTATTGAACGGAGGGTCCGGGTGGGCGTGTAGGGGGAGAGTAGATCGGTTAGGTAGGATGGGGCAAGACCGTGCAAGGCCTTGTAGGTGAGGACGAGGATCTTAAATTCGATCCTCTGGAGGATGGGGAGCCAGTGGAGACGGGCGAGGGTTGGGGTTATGTGGTCACGGAGGCGGGTGCGGGATAGTACATGGGCTGCAGAGTTTTGGATGGCCTGCAGCCTGTGAATGGAGGAACTTGGGAGGCCGATTAGGAGAGAATTTCCGTAATCCAGCCGTGAGGTGATGTACGCGTGCACGAGTGTTTCGGCAGCGCGGGGGGTAAGATAGTTGCGGAGCCTGGCAATGTTGCGCAGATGGAAATAGGCGGTGCCAGTCAAGGCGCGGATGTGGGGGAGGAAGGAAAGTTTTTGATCGAACATGATGCCAAGGTTCCTGATTGGCTTTGTGAGGTGGAGAGTACAGCCTTGGATGTTGAGGCTGGCAGCGCCCGATGTGCGGAGGCGCTGGCTTGAGCCAATCAGGAGGGCCTTGGTCTTATTCACGTTCAATTGCAAAAAGTTGTCCCTCGTCCACGATTCGATGTCGGACAGATATGCTGTCAGAACATCGATCGTCTGGGGGTTGAGGGATGAGGCAGAAAGGTACAACTGGGTGTCATCCGCATACATGTGGAAATTTACCCCATGTCTGCGGATGACGTCGCCCAGGGGGAGCGTGTAAAGGGTGAAAAGAAGGGGACCGAGGACAGAGCCCTGAGGGACGCCGTGGGAAACTGTGCGGGGGTTTGAAGAAAAGCCATTGGAAGAACCAAAATGTAAACGATGGGTCAAATAAGATTGGAACCAGTCAAGGACTGTGCCTTGAAGGTTGAGGTGGGAGGAAAGACGTTGGAGGAGGATGGTGTGATCGACTGTGTCGAACGCAGCAGACAGGTCAAGGAGGACGAGGAGGCAGAGGGAGCCCTGGTTCATTATCAATGTTGAATATTGAGTGAGAGTATTGCTTTCTTCCCTTAGTAAGGCTGAAGCTGAACAAACAGACTGTAATTGGTAGTTGTGCAGGAGGTGCCAAAACACATAATTTAAGATTAATTAAATGTCCAGCCACATATTAGGCTGTTTTCATATTTTGTCCAGACTGAAGCCCTCTGAGAGAATGCTGCAAATGAATTGATGGATTAATGTGGATTTCAGTACATGAAAATGATCCTATTGAGCTCAGTGGTAAATTGCATTTTTGCCAATATGCTGCTTAACTTGCAATAAATTGTTGGGTAGATTTCACAGAATTAGTATTCTGTGTGGAACTTTGTGTTATTACAGAGCACTTGCTGGTTTTGTTTATTTAGAGGATGCTGTCTTGCCCAAGTGATTTGCCTGTAAGGTTAATACAACGGGTGATGCTATTTCGTGTACAGAATACACTGAGTGCTTTTAATATCCAGAGCGAGCTTTTCTACCCTTTAAAATTTGTCTGCTTAACTTATAAACTATCAATAAGAAGGACGTTTGATCAGTATCAGCAATGTTGTCTCACAAACCTGTTTCTCTCAAGAAACCTGCATTAAGCAGACAGATACAGTAAGCCTACAAATAAAATAAGCAGACACATACAGCAAACAGTCACGTACAGTAAGCAGACATGCACAGTAAGCAGACACATGTAGTTAGAAGACACATACAGATATTTATAGTAGCCAGACAAATAAGGTAAGAACACTGTAGAATTTAAGGAACACCGGGATTTCTGTAGAATAATCTGTAATCATTTAGATCACATAGAATGCTAGCAATTTACAGCACAGAAGAAGGTAATTCAGCCCATTGTGTCATCCTGGCACACAGTGCTGTTTCTGATATCCTGTAAGATGTTTATCATGGATTAAAATTGCTTCTTTTTTGAGTTATGAAATCTTGACTTTCCACGTTTCTCCTAATCGCATTTCTACGTTGCCATCTCCCTTTCTGGCCCTTGCTCCTGAGGTTCTCCATACCACATTCTTTGTGGTAGCCACTCTGGAAAGCTTTCCGATGAGAGTCTGCTCTTTCTTCCCATGACTGTACTCGGGTCTGTTCTAGCAAGTGCTTCTTTATTTGAGACCTGTCACGGCATTTCATGATCTGTAATCTCTAGATAAGATGGCTGAGCTGCTGTCCTCTGTTTTCCCAACACTCAAGCTTTCTTTTTCATGCTGCAGGATGGTTAACCTGATACAGTTTATACTCTGTGCCCTACTTTGATGAGGATTTTCTTTCATCTCTTTGTGTTGCTAAGGGCTTCAAATGTTTCAGCTGTCTTCAGCAGTGTAGTAATCCAGTCTAGGTTTAAAGACTCAACCACTTGGAAACAGAGGGGTGTTTGTGGAATAATCTTAATGGATTCTTAATCTGGACATCCAGGACTTTGATCCGCTGGAAGGCTGCTTCAACTGAAGTGTATGTTTGCTGAATTCCACCAAATTAGTAAAAAAAAAGCAAATGGGGAGGTCAGAAGAATTTTTTCATACAATTGAGGCAACATTCATATTGATCTTCAAGAGGGAATGAGAAAAGAGTCAGCTGTAGGGGTATGAGGAAAGGCCAGGTCAGTGGGACAGAAATAATGCACAGGCCCGATAGGTTGAATGGCTTTCTTCTGTGCCATAATCCCTCCCACCCCACTAATTCTCACTGGATTTCTTAATGAATAAGTCTGTTAAGAAAAAGTGGCTTAATAGTGGGTTTATTTAGCCTGGATCACCTCAAACAGCCAAGTCCATTGTCTAGGATGATGTGATAGAAAGATACAAATGTGATAATTCTTGCATTTGATTTAGAAAATGTCATGGCAGGAGGACGTCTCAAAGTGCTTTGCAGGATTTTACAGTAAAGCACCGTGGGGTGCTACCTTGGATGAGGCGCACTATATAAATGCAACATAAAAACTGTAGTCACTGGAAACATGCAGCAGGGCAGGCAGCATCTATATAGAAAGCTCAATGGAGACTATGAAGGCAGCCTCTCTTCATCAATGCTACTTGATCTGCTGAATGTTCCCAGCGACTTTTGTTTTTATTTCAGATTTCCAGCATCTGCAGTATTTTGCGTTTTGCTATATAAATGCAATTGTTGTTGATGGTGCTGATTACGTAAGTGAAACATGGTTGAACGCATTGATAATCAGTTGAGAGTATGAACACCCCAAACCTTCTGATTTTAGCTCAATAGTTGGGATGTTTACAAGTTGGAGACAATGCCTTGTGTATCACTACTTTAACTCTACCTGAGGAGTGACATTGTCTGTATGAGGATACAGTTGAATGCCAATTTAATTTGCACAGGCTTACTGTTGAATTCCTTCTGACGTGATTGGGACGTCCTCCTGACATGAAAGGCGCTATACAAGTGTAATTTTGTTGTTGTTATATTTATGTCCTTCCATCTTTATACTGATGCATCTGAATAACAAACAGGTCTATTTTTCTCTTGTAGATAATCCTGGTCAGCTCTTCGATGAACGATCGCGATCAAAGCCTCTTTATTAGCATGGATGAAGGGGCCATCTTTCAGAAGCAGCAGATCTCCTTCTCTGTGGAAACACTGGTCTTTCACCCGAAAGAAGAGGATAAGGTGCTTGCATACAGCAGGGAGCAGCGGGTAAGTCCTATCTTACAAGGACTCCTTTCTATTTTGGTGAAAGACCTTTGAAGCATTCTTCCAGCACTCTACCAAAGGTACTTTCCAGAGAGCTTGACTCAACTGGAAACCATATGGATGATTCTCCACTGATTAGAGAAATACACTGATTTACCAATCATTTATAATGATAATAAACCTAATAAAGCTCACACCCACTGCCAACTCGCCAGGTGGTTCTCATGGGTAAAGGCAACACTTCATGCGGCTTTAAGCCAAACATATCACTGTGTTGCAGGATAAAATCCCTCCTGTTAACGTTATCTCATTTGAGATACTGCAGTTGACTTCAGCACCCCTCCACTGGAGATAAGCATGTATGGATTGGTATCTGGTATGAAATGTCTATCAGCATTTACCACCAAATCTCACACAACAGTTGGGTGAAGTGTCTGAGGATCCTGACACCTGTGGAACCAGTAGAAGAACACAAAGAGCCAAATGTTTTCTGGAGTGCAGGAGAAGAGTGGAGAAAGTTGGCACAGAGAGAGAGAGAAAAATATAAAGATGGTAATATAACTCTGGTTGCATATGCAAATATTTTCTGCTTTTGAAGTATTTGCAGTTTTAACCCAAGATATATTTTTAGTATCAGAGGCAGTCATTGGTGTGCTGGCATAGTGTGGTTACATATTTTCTGTGTATCTGGTACTCACCTGTAGAGAAATATTGTTATCTGTCTTATAAATTATTACCCACAAGTAGAATAGAGAACTGATTATCCACGTGAATTGGGACTGACTGCAATGTGAATAAGTAAACAGTATAGAGAATTGTTCCATCAGGAATTATATTGTCACTATATTACCATTCTGTGCCATTCTTTCTCTATGATTCTTTCCCTCTGACATTTTTTCTTTTTCTCTCTCACACTTTACCTTTTTTTTCTCATTGAGCATCTCCCTCTGTTGATGTGTGTGTGTGTCTTTGTGTGTCTCTTTGTCTCTCTGAGAGAGTAACTATCAAGCTTTCTTTCCTACATTATCTCTATTCTTAATTTTAAACTATATAATGTAAAATTATACAGCCCTGCCTTCACTGCTGCCAAAAACAGTCCTGTGTATGCGAGTGAGCTTACTAAGGTTCAGAACATCTCTAGAATCTTACATTCAAATGTGCACATGCACATAAAAGAGTTTTGTTTTGCCAGTATCTCACTACAACTGAGCTTTTGCAGATCAACAGATATGCAGATAAATGATGTGTGTGTGTGTGTGTGTGTGTGTAAACAACATATGAAATGCTGCACAGGTAAATGAACATACAAATAAATAATCTGTGGATAAATGAACATGACGTCTCAAAGCGCTTCACAGAATATACTGTCAAGTGAATTGACTGTATTTTGTGCGTGAAACACGGCAGCCAGTTGTGCACAGCAGTGTCCACAAACAGTCTTGGATTCAAAATGACAGTTTTTTTTATGAACAATTATTATCAGGCGTGTGAACTAAGGAAACTGACTGAAATTGAACCCAGATCTCTCGCTTGCAAGGTGATTTTCTCTAACCAATGAGCTACAGGACTCCATATCATTCAAAACACTTTTTCAAAATCTGTTATTTTTCACTGATGGGTACCCTAAAACTCACTAAATATCACCTTGTCCTTAATAGCGAGTATCCACTGCAAAAAGAAATTGCCTCGGTGGCCACCAGATTACACCGTAACAATTATTTCAGGTGCTGATGGTATCAGTAAAATGAAGTTCTTGCTCAAGACTATAAAGGGATTGGCAGTTCACAACTGTTAAAAAGGGTTGACTGCCAGGGGACCTAAGTTAATGTAAGGAGGTGAGGAATATGAAGACAATTCAGAACTCAAAATAATTTTTCAAAAGAAGTACGATGGATTTGTGGAGCATGTGTGTATGTGAATTTGCCAGGTTAAATAACACCATCACATTTTTCCTCAGGTCTTGTCTGACGTTCCTGTTATTTGCATTTGGATTGAGCGTTTCCCTTAGCTCATAATTTTAAGATGCGTTGTTTCCACATTATGAGCATTCCAGTTCTTTCAGTCTTGTCTCCCAGTTCAACAGCCTCTGGGCAATTGGGGGATTTGTTAAATCTTTAATTGCTTTGTACATTTGGCTCTGTACTTTCACATAAAGAATTCCACATGGACGTACCTTTTAACTGGAGCGGCCTTTTCGGTTTTCCAGCTCATTAATTGTCAATTTGAGGAAAGCGTATGCTCCCAGACAGAATTAGTCATGAGGCCACTGCCAGAAAAGAAGACTCACTCCATAAAATGTCCTGACATGCAGATCTTTTTGGCTATGGCAATTGCTAATTTCCAATCGTGTCTACGTTTGCATCCTTTGAAACTACTGACCATCTTGGAAAATGTAAAGAAAATGCTTATTAGAGCTAGGAGGTCAGCAATACCTCCTCCTCCACCGCCTCTCTTCCCATTTCAACCTTCAAGGTTTCGTCCTGACTAGTTCTGGTCCTATCTTTCACACCATCTCCACTTTGTGTCCACCAATGGCTTTTCCTCCAGCCCCCGCACCGTCTTGTGTGACGTTCCTCAGGGCTCTGTCCTTGGTCATCTCCTCTTCATCCTCTACTTGCTCCCCCTTGGTGACATCATCCGCAGACATGGGGTAAATTTCCACATGTACGTGGATGACACCCAACTCTACCTTTCTGCTTCCACCCTCAACTCCTGATGTCAGACAGGCAGGCAGGACACCAGTAGTGTGCTGCCTGCCTCTCTGACATTGAGTCCTGGTTGGGGGACAACTTTCTAGTTGAACATCCACAAGACTGAGGCCCTCCTGACTGGCTCGTGTCAACACCTCCACACCTCAGGCACTGGCAGCATCAGCATCCATGGCTGCACCCTCCATCTCTCGAAGCAAGTCATGAACCCGGGTGTCTTATTTGACCCTGAACTGTCCTTGCTCCCCCACATTTGCACCATAACGAACACTGCCTTCTACCATCTCTGTAACATAGCCAGACTCCGCCACTGCCTCACCCCTCAGGCTGCTGAAATCCTAGTCCACACTTTCGTCACATCAATGCTCAACTATGGAAACTTTCTCCTCGTTGGCCTTCCTGGCCTTCATAAGCTGCAGCTCGTGTCCTCTCCTGCACAAAACCCTACAACCACATCACTCCCACCCTCGCCCGGCTCCATTGGTTCTCCATTCCCCAGAGGATCAAATTCAAGGTCCTCTTCCTCAATTTCAACGCCATTCATGGCCATCTCTCTGACTTACTGACTCCCTATGAACCTGTCCACCCTGTCCATTCAGCGGCTTCAGTCTGCTCCATGTCCCCTGCGCGAACCACTCTACCATTGGTGGTTGGGCTTTCAGCCTCTCTGCCCCCACACTTTGGAACTCCATCCCACAGTTCCTTCGCCTCGCTTCCTCCTTTGTCTCCTTCAAGTCTGGTCTCAAGATGCTCCTCTTCGATTGTGCCTTCTGTTGCCCTCCCAATTCTCCCCCTGCCCTCCTCACTACCTTGCCCCTCCCCCTTGCTTGGGTCCTGACGTGACTGTTCATCATCTTGGGATGTCCTCCCAATGTGAATGGCGCTCTAGAAATGTAATTTTGTAGTTGTTGATAAACACTGAGCCAGGCACCATCTGGTGCAATGCTAGGTAATCACAGAGCTCAATCAATTCGAATCACTACATTAAAGATATACATTTTTCCATAAGCTATTTTTTAATACAAAAATGTTACCGATGCCTTTGAGAAGGGCAAGGACAAGTGCAACATTAACCCTGTATCGCCCCAACCCAGTTATTTCTTTGGATGTTCTACTCGTAACCCACTTCCTTGCCTGCCCTTTCCACTCAGCAGGCACAGGCCAGCTGTATGTGCACAGACTCTTCCATGCCACCATTTTGGCAGTGTTCTCAGCTATTATCTCTGGAACTCCTTGCCTCAATCCCTCTGCCTCGCACCCTCTTTATTTATCTTAAATCTATAAGACCTACCTCATTGATCACGCTTATGGTCACCTACATCTCCCCCACCTTGCTCAGAGTCCAACTATGCAAATAGTTGTATGCTTTGTTTTTCCTTCACTGAAAGATGTCTTGATGTCTTTCTGGGTAAAAGGTATTGCTGGGTTCCATTATTAACCCATTCAGATCGGATTGTCCCAAATTTGAGTAATCATCTGTCCTGAGATTTTTTAGATGACAAAGACAGTTAGAGGGCTGCAATCGTTTTTTGTGTTCCTAGTTGTCATCCTCTATTTAAGGATGTATCCCTCAAGCTATCAAATGCAAGGATTAATATTATTATTATTGTCTTAAAATGTATGATTATGTGGAATTTTGACAGGAGATTCCATGATGATTTTCATGCATCTGGTTGTTATCCAGCAGCCCCTGAAGAAAAACTATCTTTGCGTGGATGCGGGTGAGAACAGATCACGCTCAGCTGCTGTGCGCTCCACAGTTAGCGAACCTTTCAAACGTTGCAGTCCATGTAGAGAAACCACTTGGGCAAAGGAGGCGATTTACCCCAGCAAAGATCTTCACCGTCAGAGGAGGAGGCATGGAAATTCATCCTGTAAATGATTTCTTTCAATAAAGGCACCATCCACCTCAACCATCTGCTATGAAGCTGCTGATACCATCTGCTCAGAACCCCCCTCTCTCCCTCTCTTGATCTATCTTTGGGGAATTAATAACTTGAAGAATTACTAGTCATGTACTTTTGATTGTTACTAGGGAACGGCGATATGGGAATTTCCCGATATGGATATATCGGTTGGCTCATATCGAGATATACCGAAATATCGATATTTTCAGTTTTTTCGTACTGTGCATGCGCGCGCGCATCGGAGTGCGCGCGCATTCCGAGTGCGCGCGCATTCGGGGTGCGCGCGTTCGGGGCCTATCTTCTCAGGAGGTAAATATCTTTCTCTCTCTGAGTCTCTCACTCTCTCCATCTCTGTGTTTTTCTGTCTGTGTCTCTCTATGTCTCTCTCCCTCTCTCCTCTCTCACATCCCCCCCCATCTCTATCTATCTGTATATTATCACATCCACCCCGTCTCTCCCCCCCCCCCCCCCCCCCCGCCGTCCCTCTCTCGCACCCCCTACCCCCGTCATCTCTCTCCCCCACCCCCCCCCCAGCCGTCTCTCTCCCCCTCTCCTACCCCCCCCCCGCCGTCTCTCTCTCCCTCCCCCCCAGCCGTCTCTCTCCACCTCCTCCCAGCTGTCTCTCTCCCCCTCTCCTACCCCCCCCCCCGCCGTCTCTCTCTCCCTCCCCCTCCAGCCGTCTCTCCCCCTCCCCCCAGCCGTCTCTCTCCCCCTCTCCTCCCCCCCCCCCCCCCCCCAGCCATCTCTCTCCCCCTCTCCCCCCGCCCAGCCATCTCTCTCCCTCTCTCCCCCCCAGCCGTCTCTCTCCCCCTCTCCCCCCCCAGCCGTCTCTCTCCCCCTCCCCCCAGCCGTCTCTCTCCCCCTCTCCTCTTCCCCCCAGCCGTCTCTCTCCCCCTCTCCTCCCCCCCCCAGCCGTCTCTCCCCATCTCCTCCTCCCCCCCAGCCGTCTCTCTCCCCCTCTCCCCCCCCAGCCGTCTCTCTCCCCATCTCCCCACCCCCCCAGCCGTCTATCTCCCCCTCCCCCCACCCATCTCTCTCCCCCTCACCCCCCCACCCCAGCCATCTCTCTCCCCCTCACCCCCCCCCCCCAGCAGTCTCTCTCCGCCTCACCCCCCCCCCACCCACAGCCGTCTCTCTCCCCCCACCCCTTGCATACCTGTATATTGTATTTGAGGACTATGAATACAAGATGGCGACTTTGCGCCTCCGTCTGTGCATTGTGTATAGAGATGAGCATTCTGGGTCTTGTAGTTGATTGTGCTCGCATCCCGATTTTTTACCTCGATATACCGTTTTTCGATATATCGATATTTTTAAAATGTCTATATCGGCATATCGATATGAAAATCATATCAGATTTTAGCGATATATCGATATATCGCCGTTCCCTAATTGTTACAAATTCAATATTTTTTCAACATTTTCCTAATTACATCCATATATCATAACTGTTGCATTTGAGATTAGTGCCTTGTCACATCACTGAGATGTCTCAGAGTGCTTCACAGGATTTTACTGTAAAGTGTAATGACTGTTTTTTCAGGCAAATTAAGAGAAACCCCTGAAGTAATCTCTTTCTGGTTGCTTTTTTTTCCCTTCAATAGTCTGTCAACCTCTTCCTTCTCCTCAAGCCACTGATTCTTGTTGGAGTGAATCTCCAGCAAATTCCATCACCCCCCAGTGCTACATATGGATTTTCTTCTACTTTAAAACATTTGTCTCTCAACTTGCTTTGTGCTAGCCTGAGGGATGAAACCTTAAATAGAGGTCAATGACAACAAGGATCGCTCTCTGATTCTATTAAGTACTGTGGTGAACAAGGAGAAGTAATTAATGATATCCCAGATGTGTTGTTTTTCATACCTAGTTGAATGGAGTGGGAATAATAATTCATTGGAGATAATCAGTACTGTGTTTAGATTCTTGTCTAAATAAATTCTCACAACACAATGGAACACACAGAATATCACACCATTGATATCAAAGAATCACAATACTCTTCATTTGATGGATGCATTCATGAACCATGCAAGCCCCGAGTGCAAAAATGACGGATAAGAATAATGATCTTTCAGTGTAAAAGGAATCCTTGGCTTCAATTCATGACATTTTATGTACATTTTTTCAACGACTGAAAGTTTTACTGAATGGCTGGTAAAATACATAATTTTTTCTCTTTTTGCAGTTATATTTTTCCACTGATCTAGGAAAAACGTGGCAGCTCCTACAGGAACGAGTGACAAAGGAACGGTTTTATTGGTGAGGATACGCTATTTGTCAAAGTATCTGTTCATTGTACAATGTATTCAGTGTCTTAGCACAACATGGGAAGCAATATATTTGCCTTCTTTTCCCCTGATGCTAAAGAGTAAAATTTGCAATATTCCTTATTTCACGTTGGTATAAACTCCCATCACCAGGTTGCAGGCACCCCTCAAGGCAAGTGGCTAATTCACTTCCTGACAGTTTTTAAAATTTGAGTGTGGCAATTTTTATTTTGTGAACCTTACATGGAGCTCTTTGTTCTTTTTATTAGATATTTATCTTCCGGTATGAATCTCCTAAGGAGAGTCCAAATCTGTGTTCTTCTTAGCTAAACCTTAATTTGTTCATCAATTCAGTGAGCTAGGCATTAGCCTCCAGGCTTAAATGTTAATGAAACATGGTTTACACAACTCATGTCAATGATTGTAGTACATATCCCTCTCCTGTAAAATGCTGTAATATAAAACCTAATTGTACTGAGGTTCAAATCGCACAACACCTGCTTTATTTGGGGTTTGTACCATGCATACTTATTGCAGAATAAATCCGTTCTGAAAGAAACTAAAACCATTACTTTGAACTCCAATTGCATATATTATACAGAACATCACTGGGATACACACCAAACGTGGCTCATTAAAATAAAATGCTATCATAGATTGATGATGCTACGTGATCCCGGGACTGACTCTTGGGACGTCCTCCCAATGTGAAAGGCGTAATACAAATGTAATTTTGCATTGTATTGTTATTGTCTTGATCGTACTCCTACCTAACTACTGTCTCACAGTTATGGAATGTTGAAGTACAGTATCTATGTAAAACAGAGGGTATAGAATCATACAGCAGTAAAATATCAGTAATTAGGCTATTATTTAGTATGAATCAAGAGTAAAGTATTGTTATTTAACATATAATGTTAATCTTTGCATTTGATATAGCGCCTTATCAAGTCATTGAGACGTCTCAATATAATGTAAAGAAGAGTGATTGTGTATTTTGTAAAATATAGGAGTAAAATGCCAGTAGAATATTGTTACTTAATACATATGAGAGTAAAACATCAGTAAAGTAGAACATTACTGATGAATACACTTGGAAGTTTCTATACCTACATGAATTACACAATGGAATCCTGTAGCTCAGTGGTTAGAGCACTCGTCGTGCTAGGGAAAGACCTGGTAGGTAAGATACCTTACTCCACATGCCTGATAATAATCCCTCAACAACAATAAAATTACACTTGGATAGAGCCTTTCACATCAGGTGATTATCCCAAGGCACAGGACACTCATTGTTTCAGACCCGAGCTGGGGTCAGGGACGGGGAGGATGGAGTGACCGATAGACTGTCAAAGAGGAGGGTCTTGAGGCGGGACTTGAAAGAGGCCACAGAGGGGGCGAGGTGGAGGGACTGCGGAATGGAGTTCATAGATTCATTGATTCATAGATTCATAGACTTTTACGGCACAAAAGGAGGCCATTCGGCCCATCTAGTCTGTGCCGGCTCTTTGAAAAGAGCGATTCAATCCCACTGCCCTGCCCGCTCCCCATAGCCTAATAGACCTGTTCTCCCTAAATAAAGATCTAATTCCCTTTTAAAAGTTGTTATCAAATCAGCCTCCACCACCTTTTCAGGCAATGCATTCCAGATTCGAACAACTCGCTGAGTGAAAAAAATTCTCCTCAGCTCCCCTCTACTTCGCCTTGAAACTATTTTAAATCTGTGACCACGAGTCACAGATTCACCCACGAGTGGAAATAGTTTTTCTCTATTTGCCCTGTCGAAACCCCTCATGATCTTATAAACCTCTATTAGGTCTCCCCTCAATCTTCTCTGCTCCAGAGAGAATAACCCTAGCCTATCTAGCCTCTCCTCATAGCTGAAGTCCCTCAATCCTGGCACCATCCTAGTAAATCTTCGCTGCACCCTTTCCAATGCCTTCACATTCTTTCTGTAGTGTGGTGACCAGAATTGAACACAGTATTCCAGCTGAGGCCTCACCAAAGTCCTATAGAGGTTAGTCAGCACTTCCTGACTTTTGTACTCTATACCCCTATTTATAAAGCCTAGTATCCCATATGCTTTCTTAACAGCCTTGTCTACCTGTCCTGCCACCTTCAACAAGTCACTAACACAAATCCCCAGGTCTCTCTGTTCCTTCACACCATTTAAAATTGTACTATCTAGCCTATATTGCCTCCCTTCATTTCTTCTCCCAAAATGCATCACCTCACACTTCTCTGCATTAAACTTCATCTGCCATGTGTCTGCCCACTTTACCAATTTGTCTATATCCTCTTGCAGATGGCTACTATCCTCCTCACTATTTACTATTCTCCCTAACTTAGTGTCATCTGCAAACTTGGAAACTGTACTCCGTACACCCAAGTCCAGATCATTGATGTAGATTACAAAGAGCAATGGTCCCCAAACCGATCCCTGTGGCACACCACTGCTCACTTCCCTCCAATCTGAAAAACAGCCGCTCACTACAACTCTCTACTTTCTGTCTCACAGCCAGTTGTGGATCCACGCTGCCACTGTCCCTTTTACGCCATGGGCCTTTAATTTCATAATAAGTCTCTCATGTGGCACTTTGTCAAATGCCTTTTGAAAGTCCATGTAAACTACATCAACTGCGCTACCATTATCCACCCATTCCGTTACCTCATCAAAAAATTCTATCAGATTTGTAAGGCAAGATTTGCCTTTAACAAATCCATGTTGACTGTCCTTTATTAGCCTATATCTTTCTAAGTGAAGATCTACCTTGGCCCTGATTATGGACTCTAGAAGTTTGCCCACTACCGACGTTAGACTGACTGGTCTGTAGTTACCAGGCTTGTCCTTCTGCCCCTTTTTATACAAGGGAGTAACATTAGCTATCCTCCAGTCCTCTGGCACGACCCATGTGTCCAAGGAAGATTGAAAGATCGTGGCCAGAGTCCCTGCTATTTGCTCCCGTGCCTCACTTAGTAACCTAGGGTGCATCCCATCCGGACCAGGTGACTTATCCACCTTGAGCAACGTCAACCTTTTTAGAACTTCCTCTCTGGTTATAATTATTCTATCCATTTCTCCTACCCTCTCCTCTAATACCATGACATTGGCTGTATCCTTTTCTTTTGTGAAGACAGAGGCAAAGTACTCATTCAGTACATCAGCCATGCCCTCTGCCTCCACAATGAGAATTCCTCCTAGGTCCCTAATTGGCCCCACCCTATCCTTGACCAACCTTTTACTCTTAATATGTTGGTAAAAAACCTTAGGGTTCCCCTTAATCTTACTCGCTAATTGTTTTTCATGCAGTCTCTTTGCCCCTCTAACTTCCTTTTTTAGTTCTATCCTACACTTCCTATATTCTGCTTTGTTCCCTTCTGAATTTTGAGCCTGACACTTTCCATAGGTTGGAGGCATAGTGGCTGAAGGTTCCTCCGCCAATGTTGTGGCAGGTGGGTCCGGGGACGTGGAGCAGGCCGGAGTCCTGCAGTACGTTTTCAAGTCAGGAGAAATCTTCCCCAATCTCACCGCCAGGTCAGAAAGGTGTGGGTTCAAGCCCTATATCGGGACTTTGAATCTATGCTGATGCTCTAGTGTCCTGCACTATTGGAGGTGCTGTCCTCTGGATGAGACATTAAACCAAGGTCATGTCTGCCTGTTCGGACGATTGTTAAATACCCTGTGGAACTAATAGAAAACAGAAGGAAGTCTCTCCCAGTGACCTCACCAATAATCCTCCTGATAATAAACAATGTTCAATCTCTTCATGGCTGTTTGTGGCACATTGTGTGCATAACAAAATGCTGTACTTGCCCACAGAATACACAGGTATTGCACTTTACATTATACCTTGAGGTGCTTTGAGGCATTTTAACAATGTGATAAAATGCTGTACCAGATGCAGATTTTTTAAAAAAATCTGCAGAGAGAATTTGCAGCCTATAATGGCAGTAAAACCACATTGCAGACCCAGTAGGGATGGGCAAACGACAAGGATGTCATCTCTCATCCTTTGCCCTCCTCCTCTCCCATACCCTCAATGATAGCTATCGCCACCTGAAGCAAGAAGAAGTTGAGGATGACAGAAAGCCACTCCAGAACAGGCAGTGTTGTTGTGTTCATACAGCAGAGGCTGTCTGAAAAGGTGGTTATTAATAAGATCTAAGATTACCTTTCCTTTCAATGCGTTAGTTAGTACAGGTGTATTTCTGTGTGTTAGTACAGGTATATTTCATTGTGGTTGTAGAGGTGTTTTGTAGATATAAGTGTATCATCAACATATAGGAGTATTTAAGTGTGTTATTACAGGTGTATTTACGTATGTTAGTACCTGTGTATTTAAGTGTGGTAATAGAACTAGATTCTAATGTGTTAGTACATGTGTAGTTCAGTGTGTTTGTACAGGTTTAGTTCAGTACACTAATACAGAGCAGATTTCTCTGACAGTGTGATGGACAGCTGCTTTCAATGTGGTAGGAGGACCTTTACAAGACAGGTTTAATGGCTATCACGTATGGGAGATCATCCTAAATTATTGTTCACTTGCATTTGAAACCAGATGAAATGTCAGATTTGATTTTGAATACTGCTGTGTGGCCGCAGCAGCACTATGAGTGATATAATCAGAGTCTGAAAGATATCTTAGACACAGCTCGGCTCCTTCAGTGTAAGAATGAACAAAACGCTAATGGTTATTTCTGATTACAGGTCTGTAAATGGCATTGATAATGAGCCTGATCTGGTCCACATGGAGATTCAGCACAGCAGTGGAGGTAACTATTTGCTCATTATGTATGTGTATCATATTAGTGATATTTATATCATTTTAGTGGATCACGATACTATGATCTATTTGTCGAAGCCACTTACATGAGGACCTGGATTGTACAGTTGGTGCTGCGTAAGTCTGGCGCACAGCATTCGACTCCCAAGCTCATCAATATGCCTGGCACATCACAAGCTGTCCTGCAAAGGTCATCCTGCCACCTTGAAGACAGCTGTCCAGCAGATAGCTCGGGCCAACAGCTGCTGGAAAGCGTTACCTGGAGTTGAATTCGTAAATATGTGTTCATACATCCAATGCCTGGAATCCCCCTTGATTGCCCTGCTGCATGGCAAGCAACCAGCTGCAAAAGCTTCACACTCCCAGCTGGTGGAACCATCATTTAGTGGGAAGGTGAGGTGTGCCTGAGTTGTGGACAGAAAGATGGTGCCACTGCTAAGCTATTTTGACCACTGAGAAGCTTGCAGGTTCCTGGATGCCATCCACCTAATGAGGGCTCAAAACCAATTATCATATGTGTCCTGAGCCAGGCAGGTGTGTAATATTCCAGGGCACTGCTGATGACATCAAAGCGACACTGGTTCATCGGCAGGTCTTGAATGGTCAGACCAATTGCTTGTCGCAGAGACTCTTTCACTTAGTTCTCATTAATTCTGCAAGTCAGAGCTCTAGCGGATATGGCCATCCTATCTGGACAAGCAGCGGGAGAGCTTGCCAATGGTGCTTTCAATGGCATGTGCACTGTATATCCTCACAAATTGGTTGCTTGGTGACAGCCAGCAAAAAATGGAGCCAGAATGTAAACAGGGATCAATGCTTTCAATGTGTGTGTATGTGGTGGGGAGGGGGTGAAGGGTGGGGTGGTGGGTGACAGGAGAGGGTGAAGGACATAAGCAACATTTTAATGTTTGGATATTGGCAGATTTTATCATATAAATACCTGTTTATGTCATTTAAAATCACTGGGTCAATTACTGTTCCATTCATCTCTTTGCTTAAAAGCAACTGGAATCAGTGCAGCACCCTACCTGACTACCCAAGTCCTCCATGTCTTCACCCTCTCTTGGTATTACACTCCATGCTCAAACTCTCCCAGATCTCAACTTCCCTACCCTTAACCTCTTTGCTTTCATCCACCCTGCATTCATTCTCTGTGTGTCCTCTGTGCCCTGTTCGTACACAGTCCATCCCTGCACTCTTCAATCACCCTTCTGCACCTGGGTGGAGCTGCAAGATACAGTTCAGGAGCACACAGTAATTAAAATAGTACACATTATCATTGAGGGAGAGAGTGAATGCACAGCCTTTTAAGGTAATTACGCTTAGCAATTATTTTGATGATTGACTTTTAGCATTTGAATTAATTCTTACAACCTTATTTGAGAACAAATATTTTTTATTAACTAACGGATGAGCACCCGATGAACACCACAGTCGTTTTAATTACTAGACCAAGAGCGACCATGCTTTTTAGGGTAATTACTATCCTCAGATTATTTGTGTGATTGACTGCAAGTGTAATCAGCCAGGGCAAGCGAGAATGATTAATGTAGCACTATGCTCTGTACGATGTTTGGGCATGTTCCACATGCTGGAGACAGGAAGCTTTAGTGCTGTTCTAAAGACTGTCATTGGTGAATCCCACAGCTGAGTCAGCATTGCCTGCTGGGCTACATGTTGATCAAAATTCCCCACTGTTGCATCGCTGTTGAAAGTCTGCAGTTCCCTGATAGCTTGAGGCTGTACCAGTGTCGATAAATAAATCTATTTAGTGACAGCTCAGTCCCTTCCTCCCTCCCTCCGAAGGAGGAATTCTGCACTGAGTGAAGCTTTACTTTTTGAAGGAGGGTTAAGTGAAAGTGTGTTTGGAGCTTTAGGCAAGTTTACAGGAGAATGTATTATTTGGTGAAATACACATTCCTCTTTAGAAGGAAGAAGGAAGATTTTGGCTTAGGTGGATAAACAACCTCATGTTTTTTAATCTTGATCGATCAGAATGGTACTTACAGGCAGAGTGTAGCCTGCTCTCTGTATCACAATTATGGGAATGGTTTGGATAAAGAAAACCTCAAATACTCTAAACACAAGCACTTCATTGCACTGGCTGCCAGGTCATTGAAGACATATTTTGTTGGCAGCCCAGTTCACAGTAGCCAGAGCTTTGAAAGCAAATTAAATAAAAGTGTTCTATACAAAATGTTTACAGCAGTTAGTAGAATTTAGGGACTACTTGATGAAAAGTGTATTAGGCAGAATTTTAAGAGGAAATATCTAAAATGGAAAAGAATGCCACTCTTAAATAAAATACGATGGACAATTAGCATTCTCTTGTAAAATTGCACACTTCCATGATCTTCTAATAAAAAATGTAGAGCACAGAATGACACCATTTGGCCCATTGTCTTTTCCCTTGTGCTCTTCATCTCTTCCTCCAGAGCTGTGTCCTCTTTCCCTGTAATAAAAATTGGTCATTTCAATCCACGACTGTTTGTGGGACACTGCTGTGCACAATTAGCTGCCGCGTTTTGCCCACAAATATACAGTCAATTCACTTTACAGTATATTCTGTGAAGCACTTTGCGGTGTTGGTAAGATTTGAAAAGCGCTATATCAAAAGCAAGGATTTTTATTTTATTTTATAATCATTAAGACTATTTTCCCTCAACTTCTTATCCAGCTTGTTTTTCTGTGGTGTTATAGATTCAGAATCAGTATCATTAGTGGTAACCCTATTTTAAACAATGTGAAAAACATTCTTCCAATATTCCGCACTTTGTCAGCAATAATCCTGTATTTATTAGAAGATTGAATGTACAGTAGAAGCCCGTTTATTTGTGGCTCGATGAACCAGCACTTCCGTATAACCAGTACACCAAAAAAAAAACCCCATTCAATAAACCGGAACTTATCTGGAATAATAGCGATGGAGCATTTGTGAGTCATTGTTGCTCAGGTGCAGTATTTTGGTTTGCCACTAGTAGAGTCTAGGGTTATCGGCTTGCCGCTAGCAAGGCTTTAATGTCGCGCTGCCATTTTTTTCACCCGCTTGGCATCCTCTATTTTAAAAAGAATCACTGGACTATAAACCTCAACCAGTAAAGATGAGAAGCACGAGAGTAGTTTTAACAATAAGTACCAATACAATATTCTGTTATTATCTGTTATTATTTAGTCTGGTGTGTATGGTGTCTGTTAAAAGAACTTTAATTTTTTTGTGGTGGGTTTTCGACAGCAGGCTGCCCGAATATCCAGCACGTGCTTTAACCGGCAATGGCCAGGTCCCCCGTGTGCCGGATAAACAGGCTTTTACTGTACTACGTTATTTTTCTACAGGTTTCCTCTATGTCACCTGCCCAATTCTAAACTGCACTGAAAGAAATGTGAAAGCTCACTTCTCTGGATACATAGACAAGAACTCACTGCTTGTCAATGATGACTACATTTTCATTCAGGTAATTAACTCTTCTCCTTTTCTCTGACCTTTATTGATCAGTACAATTATCTTATTTGGTTGTATACTTGGAACAAGGAAGCAACTTCAACAGATTGGATGCAAATTGTTTTTGCTGCAGTTTTAACTTGTAACTGAAGAAGTTAAGTTCATGGATACTCAGGTATTATGGCCTCTGTCTCAGTAGGGATTCAGTTTTAAACTCTTTGACAGTTCTGCACTGTTCTGTAAACAGGCTGACTGCCCACGCATCGACACAGATGAGCAGGTTCACTCTGCTGGGGATCTCCTCAGCTGGTGTCATTGATGATTTCTGGGCTTGAAACTTTCCATCAATTAACTGGGAATGTTTCAGCCTCAACACAGGAGCCCTTCAGCTAACATTCCAATAGAATACATCACAACAATAAGTCAGTGCATATGAAACATCAAACACTGAGCGCTTTGTGCATGCAGAATTTACTTGGGATTCTAATTTCCTTTAGCTTTTTGTGATTTGTTTCTTCTTGCAGTGTACTCTGTTCAGATTGGATGAGGCATGTTACGATCTAACAAACAGCATGTTAATAGCAATAATAAGTTGCATTGATATTGCATCTTATGACTTGTTTATTGTTGCCACACATTGTTCTTTTTGCTTGACCTCTTTATTACTCTCTTTCTCTGACTCTATTTTGCCTCTCTTTTTCTCTCTCTCTTTGCCTCTAACCTTACACTTTACCTGTATCAATTTGCTGAATGACTTGATTATCTTTCCACATGTTACTACTTCACAATCTCACCTTGTGGGTAAACTGTGTTATTGAGCACCTTCATGCACCAACAGATATGCAGCTGCATTTCATTTCCACATCAGAGAGTGATGTAGATAGCTGGGCATGTAAATAGTCACCTTGTGGAAAACCTTTCACATATTAGAAATAATAACACAATATTGGAAGTTCATGGGATGGTTAAACGAGATCTGAAAGAGAAAGAAAGGTTAGCGTTTGGATGTCATCGTCAATCAGAACTCAAACAATGGACGATGGAGGTCTCAGTGAAAGATAGAGTAAGGTAAGTCATGACACTTCTCTACCACACCACCATTTCATTTCTTCTGAAAGACCTATCTCAACACATGAACCCATCTTTCTCTTTCAGATGCTCATTGCTTTTGAAACCATCTCTTTGACCTTGCTGTCAGTCACCATTTCCCCCCCTCCTTTCTCAGCTCTCTCCGAGTTCAGGCTGCCAGTAAGTTGTGGGCAGCGCTTTGAGATGTCCTTCCAACATTGCAAGGTGCCATACAAACCTAAAATTCTGTTGTTTTTCATACATTATATGAATATGTTTCCATGTTGGGTCTTTTTCAGTCAGCCTCTGGAAATTGGACAAAGTATTATGTCTCTTATCGCCGGAATGAATTTGTTCAGATGAAATTACCCAAGTACGCCTTACCAAAGGTAACTATTGTAATACATGTATAGTTTTCATGTAAATTGCAATCATAACTATGCTGATTATTCTTTGAGGTATATTTTTATGGTAGAATGGATAACTCTTTGTATCAAGGTTCATATCAGAATCATAGAATTTTTCACCACAAGAGAAGGCCAGTTGGCCCATCGAGTCTGTGCCAGCTCTTTGAAAAGAGCTATTCAAGTCAATCCCACTCCCCGGCTCTCTCCCTATAACCCCGTAAACCCATCCTCCCCTAAGCTTATCACCTTAATATCAAAAGCTCAAAATTCCACCGTGTCTTAGCTCTTAAGCTGTTCTCCTAAAATTTCTGATTCAATACAAATTTTTACAATACAAATTTACATGTATATAACCACAACAACAACAAAGCAAATACAGCAAAAGCCCATTTATCTGGCACCCTCCAGGGGGTCAACTAATTGATTGTACCGGATAATTGGGCAGCAAGTTAGGGAAAGCCCAACAAAAAAAAGTACTTATTTTAAAACATACCATATTAATACAGTAAAAGCCTGTTTATCCGTCACCCGATCAACCGAATTTCTTGACCCCCTCCCGGGGCAATTCCCCTTTCCAGCAATCGCGAGTATGCTCACTTTGCAAATGCGCGCAATGCATGTGCATTGCGCACTTATTAATCTTACGAACTCTGGGTTTTTATCGAGTGTGCTGGAATCTTTATTGGTAAGTATCCATACAGTATTCTGTTACTATTTAGTGTATTATTAATATGGTTTGTTTTAAAATAAGTAAATTCCGGTTGTTCGGGTGATGGATAAACGGGCTTTTACATTTCAGTCTTAATTTGAAAGCTCAGTTTTGACAATAAACTCTGAAGGAAGAAATAACTGACATATAATGGCCAGAAAATTGGATTGCGTTGGTCTCAATCTCTGTCCGCAGGTGCTGCTGATGAGCCAGACTGGCTGGTCTGTTATTAGCGGTGCTGGAGTACAGTAGACACACCTGGTTCAGGAAATCGGACTATCGGGAGCTCCACAGACAATTTACTTGATTCTGACATTTTGTTGCCAAGTACATCACCTTGGAGCCATTTCCCAGGAGACCATAACAACAACAACTTGTACCTAAATAAGCCTCTCCACGCTGGGTAGCGCTTCTGAGCGGAGGCTGACTCCAAGCTGGAGGCGTGGGGGTGGAGAGAGGTAGCTATAAGCACGGTTGAAGAAGAAGGTTTTCATGAAGAATGAAGAATGAGATTTATTCTGGCTTCTTATGTGGTACTACCTTTCAGTGGCATCTCAAGTAGAAAATAGCACAACAATTTGAAATGACATTTTCCACTGGCATCACAAATAGCTGAAAATATAGAAAATTATCCACTGTGACTGTTCCCCTCCACTGAAAGGAGTTAATCTGCAATACTGTGTGGCTTGCAGTGAATGCATTACTTTGTAGTCTGTCTTTAGAAGCCGTTTTACTATAGTTCTTTTTAACCAGGTCTTGTGACCGCCACTGGAAAGTTTATATGTTTGGAGGTGTGGACGGGATCAGGCTTGAACTGTGATGCCCCCAAACCTTAAATAACCTACCAACACTCACTATTCCTGCTAATTCATGAAAAATTATCACTTGTATGAGGTGCTGGTGGGCTCTTGGCATCAATGCACATCTTCAAAAAGGACATTGGGTTTCTGTGCAAAGCAAAGAAAAGCTGAATATTTTAGAAGGTATTTCATTATTGAATATTTTCTTTTTAAAACAAGGGTATTTATCAATCTTGAACCAGCCTTTAACTCTCAATTTGAAAAAACTAATTCAAGGTTCTTTCAAGACCTTTGAGGTAGAAGAAAAAGACCAAAATCCATATTAAGAAAACTTCACACTACAGTTTTTGAACATGAAAATTCACCCGTGAAGCTTTGACGCCTTCTACAGCACATCCTTTCCACATTAGTCTGATCATTATTTGAATGATTAAATGTTTAAAATGCAGGGACTGCTTTCTCTGGTGGGGAGGGGAGGCAGTGCTGCACTGGACAAACTGAGTCCCAAGCTCCATGCTAGTCTGGGCTCATTTAGCTAATGTCAGTGTAAATCATAATCAAGGCACTACAATTTGTCTCATCGCTGCTAGGAAACTGGAAATAAGCCAGAGAATCATACCTGGCTTGTGGATAGGGCCATTGCTTGAGGCTAGGACTGAACTACGATACCTCCCACAATTGAATAGCCTGCTGACATTTAACTGTCTGGGCTCACACATAGAGAATGGATACTTGGCTGAGTTACTGGGAGACGGCCAGTGCTGGTTGCAAATGTACTGTAATGTGAGTTGGATCTTTAATACATGGAGAGGGGAAATTGCAACAGAGAGAAAAAATATTCAAATCATTTTTGGAGAGTGCCTACCAGCCTTGCAGTATTCAACCCTGCCTTAGCCACCCAGATGAAGTAAATGGTTCATTCTTCCTCAATGATAGTATTATGGGGTTTGTTGCTGATGTGTGTCGCAGTTTGTGAGAGATGTCTTGATTTAGAATTGTAAATCACAACAATTTATTCCCATCAGCATAGGTGGAGGGGATGGGCATTTGATAAAACTGGATGATCAGGCAACATGAATGAACTTGCTTGCTTGCATTTTGACATCTGCAGTGCTCAAGTTGCCTCAATAGTTCTATGAAATTATTGTCTCCATCTCATCTTTAAAGAATTTTCTTTAAAGGTTTAATTGGCATGTCCACTAGACAGTGATTTAAAAAAACAATTCCGGCTGCATAATAAGGATTAGCATTGTGAATAATAAGCCTCACAGTTAAATAGAAGCTATTGAAAAAAAAACAAGTCTTTTCAGCAGTGCTCTTGTCAGAAACAGCCGATCGCTTCAGGGGAAAAACATTAATGAAAAGTAAATACATTGTGCAAATTTCAGAATTTGAAATGAAGTGTGTTGACAGGAGGATGATGTGCTTTTTTTGGCTAGGCATCATCTGCTGAATTCCCTGTGTACATTACTTGTCTTGCAATAGCAGGTGAACACTCAGTTATTGCTTATCAAACACAGCCAGCAGAATCAGCAATGTAAAGGTGTTGAAAGGAGAATGGAGGAATTTGATAGGTTCGATTTGTAGGACATTGAGGTAAATTTAACATTTGATGCAATATTTAGCTCCTTGGATGTACCAAGATGTGTGAACACCAACCCGCTCCTCCTTCCACATGGACCTCACTTTACTGAAATACCTAATGAGGGCAGTGTTGTTCCTGCGTTCAGGCAGGGGCAATCCGTATTACACACAAAATCCGGCATATGCATATCGTAACTTGAATGTACATCTGTGCACAGTCAATGCACTAAATAGAAAATGAAATGTTACGTTGACCTCATTATGTTCTGGAGACCTGTCAGGATCCATATGAGTGAACATGAACCAGTTTGGGAGAGGAATTGAACATATCTTAAATTTGGACATTTCAACTGGTTACGATTGTTAGCTTTTTAAATTAAAAACTCCTTTTAAATGACTGGTCATGTCCTTGCTGCCTCGTTGACTTGGCTCGATACGTTCTTCTTTTCCAGGGAATAATTGAAATGTAGTAATGTTCTGCATTCACTCTGCATCTTCCCATTGTCTAGGACATGCAAATCATCAGTACGGATGAGAATCAAGTCTTCGTAGCTGTCAAGGAATGGCATCAGACTGACACCTACAACCTGTACCTATCTGATGTGCAGGGTGTACACTTCATTCTTGCTCTGGAAGATGTCAGGAGCACCAAACAGCCCGAAGAAAATGTTGTGATAGACATTCACGAGGTAAACTATGCTTCATTCCCACTCACAACTCAGTCACACAGGCAAAGAAAGCATTGTGCAAAAATTCTGAAATCATTCTTAATTTGGAAGCAGGAAGATGGGACGTTCCATCTATAACTTGCAGAGGATCAGATGTCTGAAATTTCAGTGTTCAAAATGGTTAAATTCAGGCTTATGTTAATAATCGTTGCATTTGATATTGCCTGCTTTTATCCATACCCCACAAAACTAACAGAAACTCTTGTTCATGCCTTCAGCACTTCCCTTCTACTTCCTGTCCTTCTACTTCAGGATAATCCTGGAGGCGAAGGGCAACCCTAGACTGCTGTTCTCCATCACAAACCTGCTCCTCCACTCTCCCTGCCACACTTTGCAGATTCTTTCCTCTAATTCCCACTCCGAGGAGATGCTGGATTTCCTCAAGTCCAAAATCGAGGGAATCTGCTCAGCTGTCACTGCTGTTTCAACTTCCACCCCATCTCCCTCCCACACTCCAACTCCTACCTATCCCTCCTTCCACACCTTCGGACCTGTCTTTCCCCACCTCTGTCATCACCACCATATCCGCAATGAAGCCCACCTCCTGCTCCCTGGACCTCATCCCCACCCTCTCCTTACCTCCCAGCTCCATCTCCTTGCCCCACTATTTGCCAAAAATATCAACCTGTCCCTTTTATCCGGCATCGTTCCCACTCACCTCAAAACAGACACTATCAGCCCCACCCTGAAGAAACCTTCCCTTGATACATCACAGCTTTCAAGCTACCGGCCCATCTCCAACTTCCCTTTCTGTTGAAGGTCTAATCGAACCAGTTCCTCTCGCTTGTGAGTGCTCTTGCAACTGAGCTACAGGACGCACTGCTGCTTAACTTAGAATCTGCTTTCAAATTAAAAATGTATTTCTGAATTTTTGTACTTTGACAGTGAATTGTGTCTTAAAATTCTAACTCCTGATTTTGCAATTTATCCTGCAGGCAGCACACCACAACCAGATATTAGTTTTCATAATAATAACTGACATTTATATACCATCTTTCAATTAAAAATATAAACTATCAAATATTACTGAAGAGACAGTCGTCTTACTAAATTTTCAGTAATATTGAAGCTTTGACTTCTTAGAGCTTATGAATTTTAGAAGTTATTGGGTGACCTGATATGTGTGAATATCACTGATTGTGCTCAGCAGGAGTCAGTCAAACTGCTTCTAAGAGCACCTTCTTCTGGTGTTCTCAGGAGCAGTTATTCAGTATCATCCGCACTGACATTAATTCAGATTTATACACATTTACAGGTGAAATTCCACAAAATAAAAGCGATTTCCCACTTTTATGTCTGCAAGATAAGCTTATGATAAAATATTACGTCGTAGTCTTGCAATTTAGACGATTCAGCAAACTTTATGCATACTATAAATATTGTAAAGGTCAGCAAGCCTTTTAAAATTCATATTACAGAAATTGACAGACTGAATTTGAAAGACTGGAAGATGCATTATACTAGAAAACATTTCATGTGTCACTTCATTGCACAGAATAACTCTACAATAGAGTTTCAGATCATTGTGCTTGTTCTCTGTGTTCAATTTGAATATACAGTAAATGGAAGAAGCTCTAGCACTATTGAAATGGAGGGTGATGGGGAGATAAGGTTTTTGGCTCTCTGGTCTGTTTTGAACTTTGACTGCTTTTGAAAATCACAATTACCCCTTCCTATACCTGTTGCAAATATCATTAAATAGTGTGTTTGTCAAAAAAGATACACTCGCTAAACTCGCAGTAAATCCTGAGAAGGGTTTTAAGACATTTCAACATTGGGATGGATGTTATATCAAATACAAGTGTTATCATAACAAATTAGTGGAAATATATTTTTACAAAATTCTTCATACACCTCTGTGGTTCAGAGAGCCCTGGCAGTTATTGAAATTAATGAAAGCTGCTGGAACTACAAAGAAAAGACCCATAGCTTTTTGAACCATCCCATAATCTTTGCAGCATGTATCTATTAAAAAAAGATATGTCAGGGTGACTTCAAAGCTGTGCTCTAACTTCAGGGTTCAGATAATAGTTGTACATAGGAATGTACAGGCCTGTAAAATGTAACTAGCCATCTGGCTGCTTCGAATGTAAACAAAAATGATGCACTACTCCACTGTTCATAACCTTATTCCTTTTTTTTACAACAGCTATCTGCTGGCCTGAATTTTCTAGCTAAATCTGCCTCTACTACTTCTCTGGTTTGTCTGGGGATCGGGGTCAATGGTAGCCAGAGGGGAGGCTGGGGATCAGGGTTGGCGAGAGCTAGAGGCAGGTCCACGGCTCGGTCGGTAGCTGTAGGTTGAGCTGGGTGTCTCGGGGCCGAGGTCTCGGGCCTGAGCTGCGGCCATTACCAGGCTGCACCATTCGTCACATCAAGGCTCAACTATGGAAACTCCCTCCTCATCTGACTTCCTGGCTCTCCCCTTTACAATATGCAGATCATCCAGAACTCTGAAGCTTGTGTCCTCTTCCCCGCTAGGCTCCACGACCCCATCACTCCCACCCTCGCCCGGCTCCATTGGCTTCCCATCCCCCAGAGGATCGAATTCAAGATCCTCGTCCTCACTTTCAAGGGCATTCACAGCCTTGCTCCTTCCTATATCTCTGACCTTCTGACCCCCTACCCCCTCCATTCAGCAGGCTCTGGTCTGCTTCATGTCTCCCGCTCAACCCACCCTATCATCGTTGGCCAGGCTTTCAGACTCTCTGCCCCCACACTTTAGAACTGCATCCCTATGCCTTGCTCCCTTCCTTGCCTACTTCCAGGCTGGTCTCAAAGACCCTCTTCTTCGATCATGCTATCCACCGCCCTGCCACCTCTCTCCTGTGTTCGGATCCTGACCCCTGATTGTTCAGTGCCTTGGGATATCCTCCCAATGTGAAAGGCTGCTCTATAAATTTTGTTGTTGTTGTTTGTTGTCTATTGTGCACACAAGATACCCCTTGTTACAACGCTGCTGATATCACCTCCTGTGTCCTGCGCACATTCACTATGAAAATGAAGCACCTTTGATGTTACTGCCTTTGTGGAGTTGCTGCACATAGCACTCTTATGCAATTCTAATGAAGGTGCTATGTTTATTCTTGCGTTATTTTTATGGTTATGCAATAAGCGGACCCACACAGAAGCTTATAATGGATTTGCCATGTATTTGTTAGTCTTTGTAAAGTAAATCCAAACTGTCTGTTCTGATCTGGAAAGTAATATTCCCCTGATTGAAAACCTCTCAAAATTATGGTTAATAATGTGATTCAAAGTTCTCAATTGGATCACTGCCTTGCATCCATTATTGCGCGCTTATTTGTGCATGTGACAGATCAGACATTCACAAACAAATCTGAATCACACAAGTGATTCACACAACTGCTAAAAGAGCCTGTAACTGGCTGTTGCTGGGAGAGAGATATTGTTTACGTTTTATCCCTGTTCATGCATTAAGAGCCTCAACCCACTGCTGAATGACCTCTGAAGCTCTGCACCCTGCTGGTGAAAGATAGAAAGCATTTCACATGAACAAATAATTTTTCCTGATTTTTTCACACCTCTCAAATATTCATAGTTAAATAATAAACTTACCAATCACATGCAGAGAATAAAATGCTGATAACGGTGATGCTTTTGTTCAGATTCATGTGGGAATTGAGCATCAATGAATATAATAATAATCCTTGTATTTGATATAGCTCCTTATCATTTCTGTGCGATATTTCAAAGCGTTTCACAGAGTATAGTAAAAGCCTGTTTATCCGGCACCCTCGGGATCTGGTCAGTGCTGATTAAAGCGCGTGCCGGATATTCAGCCGAAAATACAAAAAAAAAAAAATCCGGATAAATTCCGGTTAATCGAATGCAGACTTTTTTTTTAGGTGCCGGTTATACGGAAGTTACAGTTGATCGGGTGCCAGATAAACAAGCTTTTACTGTAGATTGTTAATTGGATTGACTGTGTATTTTGTGGCAGCTGTGCACAATTGGTAACAAATTTCATGCACAAAATATACAGTAATCCACTTTGCAATATTTTCTCCCTTCCAAACAGTTGTGGATTAAGTGATCAATTTTTTTGGTGAGTTTATCAATCCCAGAAACCAATCCGCCAATCGACTAATAACTAGGTTCCTACTTACAGTGAGGTAAACCGAGGCAGGTGGAGGAAGGAAACTTGCCTCTACTCCAAAGCGGGTCCTCTCACTTGTGAGGTGAGCGTGCTAACAACTATGTCATGGGACTCCATATTAAATATCATGTGAATATGATTTTCAGAACATGCAAATTTTTGAGTATTCTTAAAAATCTGTCTTAATTTTGAAGATGTCTTAATAGGAAAATATCAGTTTCACACTGAGACAACACCAGCGAAATTACTTTTTTTTTAGTGCAGTCAGTGTTTTGGACCCGAGCTGTGGGTCAGGATCGGGGAGGGCAGACGGGAAGGTGACCAAAGGCACGGTTGAAGAGGTGGGTCTTGAGAAGTTTCTTGAAGGAGGCAAGGGAGGCGGCAAGTTGGAGGGACTGCATGATAGAGTACCAGAGGGTGGAGGAAGAATGGCTGATGGCCCATCTGCCAATGATGGGGAGGGCGAGGCGGGGGACATGAAGAGGTCCAGAGCCCACTTAGCAGAGGGAACAAGCAGGTCGGTAGGTGGTTAGGAAGTTATAGGGTTAGGGGGAGCAAGGTCTTGGAAGGCTTTGAATGTGAGGACCAGGATATTGAACTGTATCCTCTGTGTGATAGGATGCCAGTGGAGTAGGGTAAAGATGGAGGTTAAAGGGTAATGAAGATTGGTGCGATAGAGGACACGGGCTACAAGTTGTTGTTGTATTATTGTAAGTGGATCATAAGCAGATAAGGAATCCAATTCATTGAGTTCAATGAATGGCATTTGCTTTTAAACTAACACCTTAAAAGATGCTACAAGAGATATTATCACATATCATGACAGTAGCAGATCTCAATTGGTATGAGTGCTTAATGTTTCATATTTCAGGTTGGGCTATAGCTCTGTTAATCTGTGAATCCCAGTCTATCATTTGAACGCAGCATTGAAAAGTGCGATTCTCATGTTTTCAGACCAGTGCAGAATATATTGTGTCAGCCATACAAAAGAGTGTACCTTAGGCCACAAAGCATTAGTGGGCAGACTTCGTGCCCTCTGTATTTGGTTGAAGGAGGAAACTCCAGTGCATTAAGACACCTAGGCATGGTCACATTATGGATTCCCTTACCAATTCTGAAAGCCCTTTTCAAACATCAATGTTCTGTTCACATTGTACCTTTTACAATCAACAAAGATTTGATGAAGTTTTGGTATAATTCCAATGATAATTATCATTGAGCAGGTTGAAAGCCAGCAGTGCACTTCCTGATCAGAGATTTTAAAGGCTGTCTGTCTCTTGAAACCTTCTGGTTGAGTAGGTTTGGTGATCCAAATTGTCAGTTGCCTTTCTCAACAAAGCATCTGTCTGTCTGTTTGTCCACTCAATCCCAACCTATCCATTGGAGTCTAAGCTTTAGTTTGTCCAGTTTGCTCTTAACATGATTTGAATCATGCCCCCAGACTGCATCTAGTCGAGTGACATTGACATTATCACCAAATATTCCAAATGCCCTGCATTTCACAGCTGTCTACCCATGAGATTGTGATCTCCAATCCTCTTACCTCTGTAAGGGCATATCAAGCGCTTTGCGACACTGATTCTAAAACAAGCAAGTGAGAGCTGTTCCTGGTATAGAGCAACTGTAACACAGTTAACTGTAGCCTGAGGCTGGGCCTTTCCCTTGTTAGAGGAATGGTGCATGTTGTAGGAAAATTAAAGAGGGAATGAGATAATTAAAAGTAAGTCTGAAACTACAAATTATTTCTGATTTTTTTAAACTCACACCACTGGGGTTTGGATGCCCTAAAAACTTAATGAAGGCTGTGAAATAACCAAAAAAAAACAACATTAGCCTTATTTTTAGATTCTATCTTCCTATTGGGATGAATGGAGCTGTATGTTGCAATTAGCAAAGCAATCTGTTACTGAAGAGCCCATTACCCAGTGAAGGCACAAATTACATTGAAATAGTGCTTTCTAATGCATGTCTTTCATCTATCACCTCTTAATAGATTTTCACAAATCAGTCTGTTCAATCCAATTTCTTAATAGCTATCCTGGTTTTGTTTGGGATGCTGGCAATTTTGTTGGAGAAATCTGAAAACTGATTTCATTATTCTGACTGTAAATTAATTAATCTTTACATTTTAGCCTTGTGGAAATTTTATGGGAATTATGCAAATTTAGGCCGAAGGGAAAACCATACAAATGAGTCTAGTTCTGCAAGTTTTAGCTTGGCTTAGATGGCATCAGGCAGCTCTCTAGGTCAGAATGTTATGCATGTAACTCGACCAACTGACAGAGTGCTGGTCCATTGCTACCTTCTGCAGTTACCTCCAAACACAGTCACCTGAAAGTAATTATGAAACACTTAGAAGTTTAGATATGATAAGAGATAATATAAAAATATATTAATAATTTTAATACAATATTGGACATCAGACCCAGAATAGGACACATTGACCATCCGGGGGAGGATCCTGACCTAGATCAGGACACACTGATGACGATGGTAGTAATGGGGTGGAGAGGGCAGGGGAGGGAGTGGGGAAGGAGGTTCCTGACTCAAAGGCTGGGATTCACATTTTCTAGACGTCTGATGTCGTAAAGGAATAAGACATACACAAGTTTAGTAAGTAGTAATAAGCTTTATCGGCCGGAGAGACAGATACACAGGAGTGTAACCCATGGTAAGGTCTCTAACCTTATACAGAGTAGGACCAATACTTATAGAAAGTTACATAGGACTAAATATAGAATAACCAATCATGGCATTACAACAACAAGTATAATGACATTATCTTAAACAATAACAGGAGATATTTTGCCCACATATGTCAATATCTCCTGACAGGGTTAACAATGGTTAGCAGTGACTTACTTACATATGTCAATTATCTCTTGACAAGGATCTTTGTTAGTGTATGTTTAAGTCTTGGTCAGCAGATGTAGCAGGAGATCCACATGATGACCAAGCAATAAAGATTACTTAAAAAGATCTATTTTTCTCGCTTTTGGTCTTTCAGATAAGGATGCATGCACGCTGAGTTACTAATTCAGTTGGACTGAACAATGGGTCTTGAGGGAAACGAGTGCAAAGGTGGTTCCTCATCTTTGCAGGGTGTTGGGTCTCATGACAGGGTTCTTAGTCCCTTGGGTCTGACTCTGCACATTTGTTCTGACAAAATGATCGATGCTGTCTCCTTTACAGGAATGAGACCAGGCTATAGGAGGCCATTTGCTACATGTAAGGTTTAGATATATATATATTAGTAAGATGGCTATTCTTAATAACAGGGATAAGCTAAGTTTCTACATTGACAATGACCATGCTTAAGAGCATTCAAAGCAGACTGAGTGTTCCTCATATGTCTGCCTCCAATGCATGGAAGTTTTCCTTCATATATAATAGACTCTAATCTAATAGAGTGTGCACACTATCCCCAGAGGACCATCCCATGTTTGCCAAATCCGGAGAGTATTCAGCAGGGGTTGGCAAAAGTCATGGGAACCCAGGAGATATGCCAAAAAAACATCTTGGGGGTAGGTTGGGGGCAGGGGTAGGTGGAAGAGGAACCTGACTTATAGTTCAGATGGGAAGCATCGGATGAAGACAGTGAAGTACATAGGAATATTTCTCGTTCCCATCGTTGCGCTCTCACCTCTGAGTCAGAAAGTCGTGGGTTTATGCCTCAAATCTGGATTTTGATCTTGTATAGATTAATAATTGAATGCAGTACTGTGGAATCATTGCAGAGGTGTCAAAGTTCAGAAGAGGTGTTTAAACAAGTTCCATCTGGCTGTTCAAGTGTACCTTAAAGATTTCATCGCATTATTTGGAAAGACAAGGAGGTTTCTCCTATGCAATAAACAATCGTCTAGATAGATTGGGTATTCCCTTTCTGGTTATCTCTTGTTTGTAGGTGAAGTTGCTGTACACAACTTCACCTGCTCAATAAAGTCAATACAATCATTTCTGTGAAATGTTTTGAGCCATTTTGATGACATGATGAAGCATTATATGAAATGCAAGGATGATTATCATTTTATTACTCTGGTGAATCTCATTACAATTTATTTAATCCCCAAATAATTTAGAATATACAATACAGTATATATATATGTTTTAATTGACTTATTTTTCCCCTTTTCTTCCCTCACATATGTTGAAGGTGCGCGGAGTTAAAGGTGTTTTCTTAGCTAATAAGAAAGTGAATGGAAAAGTGAAGACTTACATCACCTATAACAAGGGACGTGATTGGCAATTGTTATCGCCACCAGCTACTGACATGAACGGCAAGCCAACTGACTGCCATTTGGTAAGTATTTCTCTGAGAAAGCTCACTGTGCTTCAGTACTCATCTGGATTTAATATAGAGTCTGTTGTATTGAGACTATTCATGTAATTGTTATCTGGAATAATAAATCAAACAACTTAGTAGCATAAGACATACTTACCTTTTACTATACTTGGATGCTATTGACTCAATGTTTGCGAAAAGGGGAGTGGGGTAAAGTTGAGTCTTAAACAATAAGGTAGGGTAGTAAATAGTGAGGAGGACTGTAACCAACTGCAAGCAGACATACACAGATTGGTGGAATGGGCTGACATGTGGCAGATGGATTTTAATGTGGATAAATGTGAGGTGATACACTTAGGTAGGAAAAATGATAAGAGGCAATATAGACTTGGTAGCTCAATCATAAGGGGGGTGAACGTACAGAGAGAACTGGGTGTTCAAGTAAGCGAATCATTAAAGGTAGCAGGGCAGGTAGATAAGGCAGTAAAAAAGGCATTTGGTGTTCTGAGCTTTATTAGTAGGGGCATTGAGTATAAGAGTAAGGAGGTTATGGTTAATCTATACAAAACACTGGTTAGGCCTCAACTGGAGTACTGCGTCCAATTCTGGGCACCTTACTTCAGGAAGGACATTAAGGCACTAGAAAGGGTGCAGAGGAGATTCACGAGAATGATACCAGGAATGGGGAACCTTAGCTATGAGAACAGGCTGGAGAAGTTAGGACTTTTCCCATTAAAGCAGAGAATGTTACGCGGGGACCTCATAGAGGTCTTCAAGATCACGAAAGGTTTTGACAGGCTAGATAGGAAAAAGCTGTTTCCACTGCCGTGGTCACAGTCTTAAGATATCTACCAAAAGAAGCAGAGGGCAAGTTAGAAGAAAATTTTTTACTCAGCGAGTTGTTCGAATTTGGAATGATCTGCCTGAAAGGGTAGTGAGGTCCGATTCGATAGCAGCTTTTAAGAGAGAACTAGATAGGTATCTGGGGAAGACGGGTTTGCAGGATTATGGGGAGAAAGCTGGTGATTGGGGTTAATGAAAGTGACGTGCTCGGTCAAAGAGCCGGCACAGACTTGATGGGCCAAATGGCCTCCTTCTGTGCCGTAACATTCTATGATAAGCGTGCCTCACTGCCTCCCATTTTCGAGCTTGAATTGAAGTGAGCTACATTTATTAGCATGGATCATGCTTCATGCTGTGGAAGCTTTGGGACTCTCACTGTTTGCCTGAAAGCAAGGGCATCTCAGTGTAGCTGTCCAATTTTATTGAATTCAATGGGGATGCTTCTCACTACTTGTCTCTGCCAGATACTAACCCGTACAAAACTCTGTACGCCCATCAGACCAGGTCTTGCCAGGCTCCACTGGCTCACAATTACTAAATGGATTAATTTCAAGATATTCACTTGTTTTCAAATCCCTTCATGCCCTGGCATCTATCCGATCTTCTAATCCCCTACTCCACTACCATCTGCTTCCGCTCGGCTGGCTCTGGCCTCCTGTTTGTCCCTCATTGCTCTGCTGCAACATTGGTGTCCTTGCCTTTAGCCTCTATGCCCTGAAACTCTGGAACTCTCTGTCTCAATCCCCCTGCCTTGCCCCCTCCCTCTCCATCTTCAAATCCCACCTAAAGACCTTCAAAGATTCAACACACCTTTAGTAATATGTTCCCAACTGTATACTGTTATAATCTTCCACTTGAATGAGTGAATAATAATAATAATAATAATCCTTGCATTTGGTATAGCGTTTTTCACCTCTTCTAGACGTCTCAAAGTGCTTCACAGAATATACTGTAAAGTGAATTGACTGTATATTTGTGGGTGAAATGCGGCAGCCAATTGCGCATTGCTGTATCCCAAACAGTTGTGGATTGAAATGACCAATTTATTATTTTTTGGAGGGAATGTTATCGGGCATTTGGAGTAAGGAAATTTGGCCATGGTTTCACCCTGCCTGGACGTGAACCCAGGTCTCTCGCTTGTAAGGCGAGTGCTCTAACCACTGAGCTACAGGACTCTATATCTCTAAATTCCTGGTTAAGAGTGGGGAGAAATCATTTCAAAGGTGACTGGCTCAGAATGACTGAGAAGAAAACATCTGTTTATGAAAAACGAGACAAATGTTTGGAATTTTAACATATTCATCTCAACCATTCCCACACAAAAAAGGAGATCTGTGCAAGATATAAACAGGTAGTTGAATGGAGTGGTCTGACCATTAAGTTAGTTGGAATTCACTAATTCAGGTTTGAAGAGTTGAAATTCAGGAGTTGGAATGCAAGAGTGTTGGAATTCAGGAGATTCAAAGGCAGATTCAAAGACTAAAAGGCATGTAGCCAGATAAAATTTCCACTAAAGCAATTCTATTATGAGGAGAAAAATGATGGAGAGTTTTGAAGAACTTCATAAAATAGAACAAAGACCATATAAAGACCATCTAAAATATTTTTTGTGTGTAAACTCATAAACAACAGTGACAAAACTCATGTCATGAGGAAGGCATTCCAAGATTCAATGTCAGCAGGATTATGAGCAGTAAGACTGGTCACGGGGGCAGAGGTTAAGGTTAGCGAAGCTTACTACACAGTACTTTCAATGGCTAGTTATGTGGGTTTATCTGGTTAATCTCCAATATCTTAATGTACATGCTAGGATTTCCAAGTCTTGGCTCTCATCAGCCTGCATCTAATTGCCTCAAGATCAGGGAGGGTGAGTCCCATTTGGAGAAAGTATTCACATTCTATTTCAGACACAAAATTTCCATGAGTAGCTGGAATAAATATGTAGAATTCTCAAATCTAGTTTGAATACCCTTAAGCATGGAAATGCATTTCCCCTTGGTGATGGGTTTCCTAGCTAACTTAAAAAAACACAACATTTTGCTACTTCCTATTCATAATTGTAAAATATCTTGGCATGGAAACACTGCAGCAAAAAACTGAAAATGTCAAATTAATCAGTATAGACTCAACAAAGTGATCTGTGTCTGTGTTGAAAGTACAATGTTGGGGACAGGGTAGTACAAAGGGTTAGAACTTTGATCTTTCACCCAATTGAGTGTTGTTTAACTCCAGCCTGGATGATGAACAAGAAGGTCTCCTCTGTCTGAACACTATAAAGGGCATAACTGAAGTGAGTTTTGAAATTCCTCTCCCGGGCATCTTGTGCCCTGCAATTTGGCATAAAATTAGCAACCTCATTTAAAGAGGTTATGAGGATAGCTGACGTGGGAAACTTAAATGTCACGCTACTACAGGAAGGAAGCCCTTTTCCGAGGCAGGAGAAAACAGAAGGATTTTCTTCCTGCAGCTGCTTGTCTTGAATTCTGTGCTGGGAGTGCTTGATGCTTAAACTGGGGGGGGGGGAAATACATGCTAGATAACAATTGAAAAGTACAACTGAAAACATTACCAAACAGTCCACATTCAGTATTAAGTTAAATTATGTAAAACAATCATTGCAGGGTATCAATTACCATGTTAATGTGAAAGGAAATCAATCCTGTGATTTTTTTAAGGCATTAATTATTCATGATATGTCTGGGAGCAGCTTGCCATTAGGCTCAATTCCAACTTTGCTCCGACTTATAAAATTGGTCAATGCACAGTGCTTCTCTGGTTAAAACCATCCTGTCCAATTTGAAAGCTGCAGACATATTTATATCGGCACAACTGTTTGATAAACAAGACCAGCTGGTGAAACATTAAGAATGGATTGGACAAGTTTGGACTTCCTTAGCATGCCTACTCAGATACAGTTCCAACCTATACAGACTTTACTCTCACTCACCACCTCCCACAGGAAAATATTGTTAGCCAGTGACATCTAAACAGCGTTCCAGCAGCATCACCGTTGTACAGCTATCAGAAAAAGTGTCCGTGAGATAAATAGTATTTTCTCCAGACTGTCCTATACCTGTACCCTGTCCCAACCATGCCCTCGACAACCGCAAAACTCACGCATCCACGATTTGCTAAATGCGACAACCCTTGCTAACCACGCAATGGTTATTGCTTAACCCTTGCTTATCCATGGGTTTTAACACTAACACTAGTGTTTGGCGCTAGGACCCAGTTGCATCAACCAGCTTCACACTAGCGTCTGGCGCTTGGACCCAGTTGCGATATCACAATCAACCAGTGAGATGTCGCTTCTCTCTTAGGATTAAGGTAAATCTCCGTTGATTTCTCTTTCTCTCTGTGTCTGTGTCTCTCTGTGTCTCTCTGTGTCTGCAGATCCTGGCAGCCAATGCTCCCAAACATGTCACCCACCACACCACCTTCTCCATTGATTTCTCTCTCTCCCTCTCTCTGTCTGTGTGTAGATCAGTCAGTCAGACAGCCTCACGGATTGCTACAGATCCTGGCAGTCAATGCGACCAAACTTACTCCCCCTATCCCCATGTATGTTATAACTGTGTATGTGTTTTTTTTGTGTTTAGTTCTACGAAACGCGAATTTACTCCCCCTATCCCCATGTTTCCCAAAGGGCCCTGGATTTTCCAACCGCAAAAAAACAAACGTACTCTCCTTATCCCCATGTTTCCCATTGGGCCCTGTATTTTCCAACCGTGGTTTTACTAACCGCGAAGGTTTTCAGGAATGTATCCCCCGCGGTTGGGGATGGGTACCGGTATATGATATGTGTTAGAAAACCTGCTCTTGGGTCTAGGTTCTCATCAGTTCAGGGAATTACCTGAAGAACTGTGCATCCACCAATGTCTGGCCCAACTGGAGTGAGTGTATTCAGGTTCTGACCCAATTGTATTGACTGAAGCCGAGAATCTCAATGAAGCCAGATTCTCGGCCTCAAAGAATCTAGCACAGGGTCTCACGACAGCTACAACAGGATACAAAATCATATTTATAGAGTGCCTTTCGTGTCGGGAGGACGTCCCAATGATCCCATTGTATTGAATGAACACAGGATCTGACCCTAAAACTATCCCTTGTCACTATTCCAATGTTCACTCAAATGAATTCCTAGGGTGATCATTCTAATCAAAGCAGATAATATCCAGCCAAGCACCTTCACTTGTATAGCTACTGCCATATATGACTGTGTATCTGGAATCCTGTGGCTCAGTGGTTTCACCACTTGCCTTACAAGCGGGAGCCCTAGATTTGATTCCTGGCAAGGTGAAACCTTGGGCATGTTTCCTTACTCCACATGCCTGATAGTAATCCTTCAAAAAAAGACAATAATAAATTGGTCATTTCAATCCACAACTATTTGTGGGACAGTGCTGTGCGTAATTGGCTGCCGAGGTTTGCCCGCAAATATACAGTCAATTCACTTTACAGTATATTCTGTGAAGCGCTTTGAGATGTCTAGAAGATGTGAAAAGTGCTATATCAAATGCAAGGATTATTATTATCTTGAAGGCAATTTAACATTGCACAATAATCATCTGAACTCAGAATGTATGAAGCTTAATTCCTCTCAGCAGAGGAATGCAACAACAACTTGCACATTATACATAGCGCACTCCATGGTAGGCAGTATCCCAGAGAGCATAACAATGGTGGAGCCCAGTGTCCGCAGGGAAAGGGGGAAGGTGGCCATTGGCCATTGGCATGGTGGAAGAAGAAGTTCTTCATGAGCAACGTAACATGGGGAAAGAGGGGGCAAGGGAAACGGATTGAGGGAGGGAGTTCCATAGCTTTGTGGACTAGTGGCTAGTGGCTCAGCCAATGGTAGAGTGGAGGATTTGAAGGAAAAAAAGGAGGCTGGAGGCAGTAGAGTAGAGGCAGTAGGTAGTGCTGTGAAGAGAGGGGAGGTTGGAGAGATAGTGGGGGGTGCCAAGTCGTGGAGGGATTTAAATGCTAGAGTGAGGATCTGGAATCGATTCACTCCATGACAAGCAGCCAGAGTTTAGCAAGGACTGGGGTAATTGTGTATGGAGTTCGGTGCAGGTTAGAATGTAGGTGGCGGAGTTTTGGATGAGTTGAATTTTGTGAATACTGGAGGAGGGGAGACCAGTGAGGAGGGCATTTGAGTACGGTAGTCCAGCTGAGAGGTGACGATCGTGTGAACAAGGGTTTTGCCAGTTTGTAGAGTAACGTATTGTCAGAGACTGGTAATGTGACTGAGTTGGAGGAAACATCAGGCACCAGATGTGGGGGAGGAAGAATAACTGGGGATTGAATCTGAACCTGAGTTGTGCACAGATTCAAAATGTTTTATGGACAGATCAGGTAGCTTGAGGAAGTCTGAAATGCAGGACAGAATATGTCAACGGAAGTCAAAGAGTATGGCATCTGCCTTATTAATGTTTAATTGCAAGAAGTTTGCACTCATCCAGACAAGCTGACAAAACATCAGAGGGCTAGGGTTCACAGATAGAGAAGGAGAATAGATTTGTGTATCATCTGCATACACATGGAAATTAACCCGGTGTCTCTGGATGAGATCTCCGAGATGGAGTATATAGATGAGGAAGAGAAGGGGGAGGTGAGAAGAAAAATCATGTGCTGAAATGTGCTGACGGTTTGTAAGGTAGGACCAAACCAAGCGAGTATGGTCCCATTGATGTGGGTGATGGAGAAGACACAGTTGAGGAAGATGGCATGATCGACTGCGGCAAATGTGGTCCAGGAAGAGGAGGAGGCAGAGGGAACCCTGGTGACAGATTGGTGAGGACATTTGTGACTTTCACAAGTGCTGTCTCTGTACTGTGGGCAGTATGGAAACTGGATTGGAGGAGTTCAAGTAGAGTGGACAATGAGGTGTGCGAAGTTGGTTGGCAACAAGGCATTTCAAAGCTTTGGCCGGGAATGGTAGTTTTGAGATAGGGCGCTCGTGCCCGAGGTTGGAGGAGTCATGATAAGTTTTTTTAAGGATGGAGGTGATCACGGCAGATTTGAGTGGGGAGTGGAACTGATCCTGAGAAGAGTGACTGATTAATGGTGTCTGCCAGCTTTGAGCAGAGGAAGGGTAGCTGGGTGCTGAGCAGCTGGGTAGGGAGGAGGTCGAGGCAGTAAGTGGTGGGTTTCATATATCTTGTTGATGCCTAGTGAATGATATTGGTGAATGAATGAATTCAAGTTGAAACTGTATTAGAAGACCACATAATTGTAAGGACATATTAAAGTCAGTCCCTAATATTATTACAGACATGCTTTATCAGATTTCTATTTGTCATGCAATGTTTGATTTGGTCTTCGAGAAAATTTACTGTGTTTCTTGGTGCTCTGATGTGTTGAGTGGAAATGGTAGTCTGTGGGTGGTAAGCATAAGCAATATTTAATGAGAAATTACACATTATTGATATTAGATGTCCAGACTCATTTCAGATCCTGTCTTGTGAGGGGCAAAATTCTGGCTCTGAAATGCTTTATCAATAATATATATGCTTCCAAATTCATTGCAGCTGTTTTATTCATTATATTTAGAATTAGATATTCTGATCAAGAGACGAGAGCATGGGTTGTAAATTACTTTTAATTTTGTAGTGTCAAGGCAAGAATGAGTATGAAAAGATAGTATTGTTGTCCTTTTTTGTACAGTATTTTAAATATATTTGCAATCAGGCGTGCACATTGTACATGCAAGCACGCGAGAGAATGATCTATCAGGATTTCTTTTTGGCTTTTTGCCAAGGTGACGCAGGAGGAGTTCTCAATTATGTTTGATTCATGCTCTACCTGAACTCAAAGTGCTCGATTTGGCACTGAGCCATTAAAACAGAAAACATAACACATTTGCCCACAAAATATACAGTCACTACACTCTACAAGATATTCGGTAAAGCACTGTGAAGCATCTCAAACAACACGATCAGGCACGATATCAAATACAATAATTATTATTATGAGCTCAAAGTGAGAAGGATTATTGGTGTCATGGGAAACCAAATATATGTTTTATATTATCCCAATGGTTTACCTTTCACTTTCTAATTCCCAAGAGATTGGGTAAAAGTTACAGAAGTGGCTGAAGGTATGACTGCCGATGGTGGAGTGGAGGATTTGAGGGACAAGGAGGAAACCAAAATCAGTAGAGCGGAAGCAGCGGGCAGCGCTGTGAAGAGAGAGGAGGTTGGAGAGATAGGAGGTGGTCAAGGCTTGGAGGGCTTTAAACACTAGAGTGAGGATCTTGAAGTCGATCCGCTCTGTGTTAGGGAGAGAATGGAGTTTGGCAAAGATTGGGGTAATCAAGGTGCAGAGTTTAGTGAGGGTGAGAATGTGACCGGCAGTGTTTTGGATGAGTTCAATTGTGAATACAACAACAACATAAAAATTGCACTTATATAGTGCCTTTCACATCAGGAGGACGTCCCAAAGCGCTGAACAGTCAGGTCAGGACCCGAGCTGAGGGGCGGGGGAGGAGGGGAATAGTTGGAGGAGCGGAGACCAGTAAGAAGGGTATTTTTGAGAAGTCCAGCTGAGAGGTGACAAAAGCATGGACAATGGTTTCAGCAGCTTGTGGAGTGAGGTATTGTCACAGACAATGTGGAGGTGGAGGAAAGCAAATCTGGTCAGGGACCAGATATGAGGGCAGAAGGATACCTGAGGTTCGAACCTGATGTCTAGGTTGCACACTGGTTCAGAGAGTATAAGAATGATTATTGTTTATCTTATGAGTTCCCCTTCAGACGTTCCCCCCTCCCACAAGACTGTTGCTAGGTTGTGGAAACTATCTTACAGTCTAAATAGTCAATTACATAGTAGGTGAAGTTTCTGTATTTCAGCGGTGCTTCTCGGTTAAATGAGTAAGTAGTGTTCATAACTCAAAGTGAAGTTTTTCTCAGCAGAAAAAGTAATGTGCCACTCAACCACCTTTGCTACAACACCAAAAATCATAAGGTCATCTGTGGAATTACTCAGTTTATTCACTTTACTTGCAACTTAATATATTTGTATTGTACATTTGCATTGCACAGAAAGACTGAGGGTATGCAATCTACAAATCTTCTTGATCGTGTTACAATTATCAGAAATAGCATCTGCTTTGAAACTAAACATTTCTAATGTTGCAAAATTATTTTCCCAGATTTTTTTGAGCACCAATTTTCTTTTCTCTTATATGAGGTTACGAGAGTATAGAGATTATTTCATTACCATAGGACCGGTCATTAGAGATTAATGGTAAACTTATCTCTTCAATCTTTTTTCAACTCTTCCAATGAACTAAAGACACTTCTCCGAGGACATTCTTCATGTTGTAAGAAACAGAGAATCCAACAAGATAGATTAATTTATTCTGCAGGATTTTATCAACTGCTTCCTTATTAAAAACAAGTGTTCCTTTTTTCATCGTTTGCCAAATTAACAGTAATTTGTGGTTTGTATCATCTCGTTCCATTTACACTCACGTGCAATGTCTTCTCTCTTTTCTGGTAAGCATTATCTGTAGCTTCGTGTTTGGAGCACTTACCTTTCAAGCAGTAGGACCAGTGTTCGATTCTTAGGCTTGGGAAACTTTGGGCAAGTTTCCTTACTCCAAACACCTCTGTTCATCTAGCAATAGGTAGGAACCCAGTTATTAGTCAATTGGCAGATCACTTTTCCAGGCGTTATAATCCCTTCAAAAATAAATAAATAATAATTTGGTCAATCAGTCCACCACTGCTTGTGAAACACAGCTGTGCACAATTGGCTGCCATGTTTTGCCCACCAGATATAGTCAATTCACTTTACAGTACATACAGTGAAGTGCTTTGATATGTCTTGAAGATGCAGGTGCTGTATCAAATGCGAGGATTCTTTTAATCATTATTAATATCTGGAATCACAGTAGGTGTCTATTCACCTCGTTAACGTGGAGCACAGCTTTGGGCTCATTCGCTGCCGGTCTCGCTTGCTGGCTCTCTGGCTGGCTCTCTGCCGACTGGCTCTCTCTCTCTCGCTCTCTTGCCGGCTGGCTCTCTCTCACTCCCAGTAGTAGCGCCGTCGTTCCCCTTTTCCAGCCGTGCGAACGACGTAATAGCGAACATTGCGAAATTAAATGAATACATGTTGCCAAATGTAATAACGAAATAACATTAAGCGGGGCAACGTTAAGCGGGGTCTACCTGTACTTTCCATATAGTCTTCAATCCCCATTCTCAGCAGAGATTGATCCGAGCTCCCGTTGAAGTTGTCAACTGATCAAAATTAGTTACTTCTATGTTTTTCACGAAAGTGATGAAAGAGGAAACAGAAGAAATTATAAACTCCCAATATTTTCTACTTTCTTTGGCCTTGTGAAATACTGTATCATGCTTTCCTGGTGAAAGGTGCTGCATGAACATAATTTACTGATGTTGCTTCCATCAACTATTTGTGCTGGCTCTAGAATTATATGAGTAGATAAGAGAATCTACTTGATCCCTTGGCTTCGCGACCACATCATTCCCACCCTCGCCCGTCTCCACTGGCTCCCCGTCATCCAGAGGATTGAATTCAAGATCCTTGTTCTCACTTTCAAGGCTATTCACGGCCTTGCCCCCGCCTATCACTCTGACCTACTGTCTCCCTATTAGCCTGCCCGTCCCCTCTGTTCAGCAGACTCAGGCCTGCACCGCGTCCACCGCACTAACCGCCCAACCATCAGCGACCAGGCTTTCAGCCTCTCTGCTCCCACACTGTGGAACTCCATCCCTCTGCCTTGCTTCCTCCATTTCCTCCTTCAAGGCTGGTCTCAAAACCTTCCTCTTCGACTACGCCTTTGGCTGCCCCACCAACTCTTCCCCCTCTCCCACTCTCCTTTCCCTTCCCCCTAGACTGACCCTCCCCCCCTCGCTTGGGTCCCGACCTGTGTGTTCAGCACTTTGGGACGTCCTCCCGACGTGAAAGGCGCTATATAAGTGCAATTTTGTTGTTGTTCTCTTTCTACTGCCATGTTCAGAAAGTCATTCTGTTATTTTTTATGTTACATTGTGTTCACAACTCAGAGTCATTTATGAACTGTGCCCTCTCTTGGGTAACACAAACTTTATCATTAATAATTCTTTGCTCCGCATAACAACTCGACCATAAATAATGAATATGGCATTGAGTTGGCCTTCCAACAGTTCTGTCTCTTTCAGAAAATGGTAAGCATCAATTTTAGTGATGCTGCCAAAATACTAGGGTCCGTCGATATGGAAATTTTCCGATTTAGATATATCGATCGGCTCATATCGAGATATACCGAAATATCGATATTTTCGGGGTGTTCGTACTGCGCATGCGCGCGCGGCGCGCACATCCCGGGTGCGCGCGCATTCGGGGCCTATCTTCTCAGGAGGTAAATATCTTTCTCTCTCTGTGTCTCTCACTCTCTCCATCTCTGTGTTTTTCTGTCTGTGTGTCTCTGTGTCTCTCTCCCTTTCTCCTCTCTCACATCCCTCCCATCTCTATCTATCTGTATATTATCACATCCACCCCGTCTCTCCCCCCCCCCCCCCGCCATCACTCTCCCGCCCCCCCCCACCCCCGTCGTTTCTCTCCCACACCACCCCCCCAGCCGTCTCTTTCTCCCTCCCCCCCCTCCCCCCCGCCGTCTCTCTCTCCCTCCCCCCCCAGCCGTCTTTCTCCCCCCAGCTGTCTCTCTCCCCGTCTCATCCCCCCCCCAGCCATCTCTCTCCCCCCCCCAGCCGTCTCTCCCCCCCCCCCCCAGCTGTCTCTCCCCCCCCCCACCCCCAGTCGTCTCTCTCCCCCTCCCCCTAGCCGTCTCTCTCCTCCTCCCCCCAACTGTCTCTCTCCCCCTCTCCTCCCCCCTCGCCATCTCTCTCCCCCCCCAGCCGTCTCTCTCCCCCTCCCCCCAGCCATCTCTCTCCCTCTCTCCTCCCCCCAGCTGTCTCTCTCCCCCTCTCCTCCCCCCAGCCGTCTCTCTCCCCACCCCCCAGCCATCTCTCTCGCCCTCTCCTCCCCCCCAGCCATCTCTCTCCCCCCCCAGCCATCTCTCTCCCCCTCTCTCCCCCTCTCCTCCCCCCAGCTGTCTCTCTCCCCCTCTCCTCCCCACAGCCGTCTCTCTCCCCCCCCCCAGCTGTCTCTCTCCCCCTCCCCCCAGCCGTCTCTCTCCCCCTCCCCCCAGCCGTCTCTCTCCCCCTCTCCTCCCCCCCCCAGCCGTCTCTCTCCCCCCCCCAGCCGTCTCTCTCCCCCTCCCTCCAGCCGTCTCTCTCCCCCTCTCCCCAGCCGTCTCTCTCCCCCTCCCCCCAGCCGTCTCTCCCCCCTCCCCGGCCGTTTCTCTCCCCCTCTCCCCCCCCCCCAGCCATATCTCTCCCCCTCCCCCCAGCCATATCTCTCCCCCCTCCCCCCAGCCATATCTCTCCCCCCTCCCCCCAGCCGTCTCTCTCCCCCTCCCCCCAGCCGTCTCTCTTCCCCTCACCCCCCCCCCCAGCAGTCTCTCTCCCCCTCACCCCCCCCTCTCCCCAGCCGTCTCTCTCACCCTCCACCCCTTGCATACCTGTATATTGTATTCGAGGACTGTGAATACAATATGGCGGCTTTGCACCTCGGTCTATACATTGTGTATAGAGATGAGCATTCTGGGTCTTGTAGTTCAGTGTGCTCGCATCCCGATTTTTTACCTCGATATATTGTGTTTTCGATATATCGATATTTTTAAAATGTCTATATCGGCATATCGATATGAAAATTATATCGGGTTTTAGCGATATATCGATATATTGCCGGACCCTACAAAATACATTGAACCATAAATACTGTAGATTGTTTGAACACAAATTAAATTGAGTAATATAGCTATCAGCATGAAACCAATGAGCACAAGGGTAAATGATCCAAAGTGATGGCAGAAGAGTTTGAAACTAGTGACTATCCTTCTTGAAGGGGAGGTAAGTGGGTTCTCCTTGGAGCTGAACTGATTCCCAGGTAATATGCTTGACAATGGAATATTAGAATTGAGTCATTCCTCTGTGGCAATCTTTGTAGTCCAATTCCTAACCCAAATGGTTTGCACTGTGGTTGATGACAGAACACGGATATTGACAGCTTGGTTCATTGGCTGGACTTGGAGGATTATTTGGGGACTACGATTCTTCCCACTCAGCTCCTGTTATATCTACAGGCCAAAGCCTTAACTTGTAGTGTGATCAGATACTCTTAAGCATGGTGGTTTTTGGCTTGCATCAGGTTAGCGCAAAAAAGAGTGTGAAACTTTGTATCAACCTTCGTTAGGATTTCTGCAATTTAAGAATTAATGCCACCTCATCTTACAAACTCCTCTCCCTTTATATTCCCTGTGCTTGGGTGGGGTGGGGTGGGGGGTGTTTGGGATGGTGGATGGGGTGGGGGCAGTGCAGTTATTATAAGGAAATTTCCTCTGCTCATTTAATCTCATTCAGGGTTCAGAATAATACATTTATTACAAAGCCATTCATTATTACAAATACCTAAATAATCTTCCCCCTCATTATTCTTTTGTCTAGCAAAAATAGGCCATGAGCTGGAGCCTTTATTTCAATATCTTGATCCTTTTCAGTGTCGAATTATCCAACCCCAGTACTGTTGCATGGGAGTGAAAACCTCAGTGTCTACTAAATCAGTGTGGATTATGTGCCAAACCAAGAAACTTAATGGCCAGACAGAGCAATCACACTCTTTATTTTTAACGGTCTGTTTTTTCCCTCTTTTCACAATTTTAAGTAATTCGCTGTGACCTTTATTAAATCTCATATAATTTTTTTTTTGCAAGAGGCGATAGATGAATCAAGTTGAATGCACCATTTTGTTTGAGGGTTGATATTAATTCTGACATAGCATGCTCTCGCCACAACACTCAGGAAAGTGGTTGTATGATTTGCAGAATCCATATCTGACTGTGTTAGCAAGATTGATAGATTTAAGTCAGCAGTGAGTCTTGAATGTGTGACTAACACAAAACCAGAGTCAAAACTATTACATTTCTGCAGGCAATTTGACTCACAGTTGTTCTATTTTAAATGTAGTTTTATTTGTGTACAATTTTTATTTGGATCACTTAGGCAACTTTTTTTATTTAAAAAAAAACCCTCAAAGTGCCACTTCTATATATTTTTCTATTACTTTTACTTTTTTTTATTTTTTTTTACAGTAGAAGATGCAACTGTTTCTCCCAATAAACTGTTAATTCTGAATTTCACCATCTTTCAAACCCCAAATTATGTTGGTACAAAATGCCGGAACAATTGTGGGTCTATGTACATCAATAACAAATTATCACTGTTTAGGTCACATTACATGTACTGTGCTTTATTGTTCCTTGTTCTGTCTATTCTCCTGGGTGGGGAGGGGGGCTGGGGAGTGGAGGGTGGTAGGAAAGGTAAGCGTGGCCTCAGTGTATCTGAACTACTTGCTGTCTTATGTGGAAAAATCTACAGAAACAGAGATGAAGAAATGTATTTTCAAACATATTGTATGAATTCGAGTAAGTGTACCTATTTTTCTCAAGTATAAGCTTGTTGCTTTGTTTCATCCACAGCCTGAATGCTCTGTTCACCTGCATCTGCGCTGGGCAGATAATCCATATGTGTCAGGGACTGTTCACACCAAGGATTCTGCACCAGGGCTTATTATGGGAGCAGGTAAAACTGATTATCTTTTCAGTAGATTTCTGTTTAATATAAGATTTGTTCAAAAGAACATTTCTTCTGAAGAATATAGATTTATACTCAAGTCCAATCCTTCCTCATTCATTCAACATCCATGTATGGATGAGTGTCATCCAAACAGGGATGAAAACAATACACTGAAGGATATTTCCTGTTGAGTTTGTATACCATAGAGAGTTGTGTCAACATACTAGCTCACAGTCTAGACTGGCACTCTGATGCAGAGCTGGGAAAACTGTATTGCCAGCAGTGTCATCTTTCAGAGGTGGTTGATAAAGATACCATGGCACCACTCAAAAAGAGAAGTGAATTTCTCCAGGTGTCCTGATCAACAACTCCTCAGATAAATTTGTTCACGTGTACCTACTAAACAATATAATCGTTTTTTGGGGGGTGAGGGGTGGTGACGACGCTCTGTTCTTCACACAGTTCAAACAACTGAGTTTTTATCTCTCAGGAAACCTGGGTGCCCATCTGGTTGAATACAAAGAAGACATGTACATAACCTCTGACTGCGGCAACACATGGAGGCAGGTGAGCAGAGTAGCAAGTGGTCTAGAAATTCTGAAGTTTGCAGTAGCCTCAATGATTAGTTTGTTCAGACATGGCTTGACAACTCCTTTATACTGATTCACAAGCATATTGGTGTTTAACGCAAGCCAAATTTAAGAACATATGGAAGCTTTATTCGTTTTCTTGTCATCAGTGTTTCTTTGTCTTTCAAATTGTGTTTAACCTACATGCATCATGAAACTTTCAGTCAAATCCAGGTGTCTGCTCTGAACTGAAATGCAAGGATTATTATTATTATTGTTATTATTTATTGCAAGTGCCTGTATATGTATCATCGAAACAGTGAACTTGTCAGCCAGTGACAAGCCATTTGCATTCAAACTTTAAAAGTTAATTAGTTTTGGGGAAAGAGACGGCACTAAAGGCATTTAGAAGCTGTGACCCGAAGTTGCACTTGGGGTACATCTCCTTGAGCCTCTGCTTTCATGTGGCCATTCACCAGGTGTGAGCCTTGGAAAACAGTATCAAAAGCCTATTCAACTGATGTTGACATCATAACCAAGCCATTCCTTTCTTCTCTCTATATCCACCTGCATGGAATCACCATCAGATGACTCAATAGTGATCAGGAAGGGGAAGCTTGGCGGATTTGATTCCTCTCTGGAGCATTGAAGCCAATTGTAGCTACATATACTGCCACACAATTAATGTAAACAATATTGCATCTTTTAAGGTGGGGGAAGGGGTAGGAGGGAATAGGGTTGAACATATCTTTAATCTGTTTTGATATCATAATGCACAGATCTGTTGTAAAAGTATGTTCCGTGCTTCTTTCAATTACACTGCCCTGACCTATCTCCATACCCCTTCAAACCTCTCCCGTTCATCTAACCTAGATGTTTTTGAAGCTTCTTTTCCACAAACCTGTTGTATAGAGCTCAGGAAAGGGACTGAATACTGACATCTTATGCTTCTCATTTCCTCTTTTAGGTATTTGAGGAAGAGCATCACATTCTGTACCTGGACCATGGCGGTGTTATTGTTGCCATCAAGGACACCTCCATCCCTCTGAAGATACTCAAGTAAGAGCTCTGTACATCCAGTCAACACATCTATCATTTGCAATGGCTGTGAAAGAATCAGTCTCTTGTTTTATGCAAACTATTGATAAACAATTATTTGGTGTTTCACATGGCACCTTGAAACTTTGATTGCGGTTTTGCTTTAAACTTTAATTTTATGAAAAAAGGCTAGCCACATCGATGAGCAACCAGCTAGAATGGGGATGGGTTCTGACAGTATCTGCTGGTAGCATTTTAGGTATTCCTTGCACCAGAGTGATGCTCATTGCTATTATCATTCCAGCTCTGCAAAGTGGAAGAGGACTAAAGGTAAACTGTCGTAGTCGTAGTTTGGTTCCTGAAACGTGTGACTTTAAGCGAAACAACTTTAAGTGAATACATTTTTTCCATAAGAATGAATATAAAAATTGGAGTTAGGTTCTTTTGGACATTTTTCATCAAAATTTTCTTTGAAAAAGCATTATACTCGTTCCATGACTGCCTGCCCGGCTCACTCACTCGCTGCTGGTCTCACTCGTTGCAGGCCTGGCTGGTCTCACTCGCTGCTGGTCTCACTCGCTGCCAGCCTGGCTCACTCCCAGGTTCTAGCGCTATCATGCCCCCTTTCCACCCACTGGTGAATGACATAATAGCAAACGTCGCAATGTTAAATGAATATATGTTCCCAGTGTATCAGCAAAGTAATACCAAAAAAACATTAACCGAGTCGACGTTAAACGGGCTCTAACTGTATAGTCAATGATGGTGCAGAAAACAAGCAGCACATGGGATCAGAGAGAAAGAATGATTAATTGTATCAGAATAGTGAATGATTAATAGTGTCGCAGAGTGTAAGGGATCTGATCAATAATGTAATGGTGTCATATTGAGAGAGAGCGATCAATGTTGTCACAGAGAGTGATCAATTCTACTGAACAGATATAATATTACATTGTCAAAAATAGTGAATGATTAATAGGATCACAGTAAGTGATAAATGGTGTCACAGAGAGTGACAATCAATGGTATTCTAGAGAGTGGTCAGTGGTGTCATAGAGGGACAGTGTTCAATTGTATTGCACACAGAAAGTGAGTGATCAATAGTATTGCAGAACGAACAAGTGTCAGTTGATATGAAAGACTAAATGATACAGATGGCAAATAGTTTATTGTTGCAGAGAGCAAGATGTCTAAAGAAACAGTGTGTAATTTTATAGCACCTTATCATTTTGAAGCATCTCAAAGCACTTCATCAGTAATTAGTGTCAAGCATAAGCAGTGATTGAGCTACTGAATGGTGAATGGATATGGAAATGCAGTTCCTGATGAGGGCAGTACTGAACAGAAGTAACTGCGAGTATTTATAAATTCATTCAAATTCATGGCCAAAGCATTTAGATACAAGCAATGATTTGATAAGTTCATGAATTGAATGTACTTCAGGCTTGGCAGCACCACCTATCAAAACCTTGTGCCTGCAAGAATGATCTTTCAATTGCATCGCTATGCATTCAATTAAACCATTGGAAGCAACACAATCTTTATATCCAAAATATACAACAATCGATGGACTCAACTATGTTGACACCTGACTGAACTGAGCTCTGTTTCTTGCTCCTTGTAGGTTCACTGTAGATGAAGGACAGACCTGGACAACGCACAACTTCACCAGTACTTCTGTCTTTGTGGACGGACTGTTGAGTGAACCAGGTGATGAAACACTGGTCATGACGTAAGTATTCCACAACTGCTGTAATTGTGCTCAGTTAGCTTTCTCTATCACAGCGCGAATTCCAAGTATCAGAAATATTCCAAATTACACTTTAGATCGAACATTTGGAGCAGGAAAAGCTTATTCCACTAACAGTGGTGTGAATGTAATTCTTCCAATCCCCTGTGTTTTATTGTAGAAAACTCACTGGAGTTCATTGTCCTGATTTTGAAATCTTTCCATGATCTCACCAGTCTATATACAGTTGAAGCCCGTTTATCCAGCACCCGCAGGACCTGGCCAATGCCGATTAAAGCGCCTGCCGGATATTCGGGCAGCCTGTGGCCGAAAACCCAGTACAAAAAAATGAAAGTTCTTTTAACACACACCAGACTAAATAATAACAGATAATAACAGAATATTATATTGGTACTTATTGTTAAAACTACTCTTTTGTGCTTCTCATCTTTACTGATTGAGGTTTACAGTCCAGCGATTCTTATTTAAAAGGAGCCAAGAGGGTGAAAAAACGGCAGCGCGATTTTAAAGTCACGTGACTTTACTAGCTGCAAGCCGAAGCCCTAGACTCTACTAGCGCTAAATCAAAACATTGCACCTGCGCAACAATGTGGGTTATCGGCTAGCGTTATCGGCTTGCCGTTAATATGACTTTAAAGTCATACGCGCTCCGTTTTTTCACCCACGCCATTTTAAAAAGAATCACTGGACTATAAACCTCAACCGCAGCATTATGGCTTCAAGAAGCGCAGCATCTACCAGCAAAGGTAAAAACCACAAGAGAGTAGTTTTAACAATAAGTACCAATACAATATTCAGTTATTATGTTATTATTTATGCATTTACAAATGCTCCACTGCTATTGTTCCAGATAAGTTCCGGTTTATCGAATGGGGACTTTTGTTTTGGCGTGCTGGTTATACGGAAGTGCCGGTGCAACAAGTCAAGGATAAACAGGCTTCCACTGTACTATTATTTCAGACTTCTTCTCTTATCTGTAATCTCTGCTCTTCCAATTCTAGTCTATTATTTGTTCTTTACTCCTTCTATCCTACCACTGGTGGCTTAGCCTTCAGTCACTATCCTCTTGCCCACTGAAACTCTTCTACAACTTCTCACCTAGCTTCTTTTCTCACTACCCTATCCTCTCACTATCCTAACATCTCCCTTAAAAAAATTATCTTTCCAATCATAGTTTTGGTAATCATCCCCAAATGTTTCTTTTTCAACATTTAGGGCTCTGTATCACTGTTCGTTGATTACTTTTCGAGACTTTCATTTTACTTGAAAGCTGCTACATAAGTACAAGTTGTTGAGAGATTCAAGAGCACTTATTTAAGGAGAGAAAGGCAGTTGATTTCTTGTCAGAATACATACTTAAAGAAGATAATTGGGGCATGAACGCTTGCTCCAGCTGACCAGTCAGAATTTTGGGTGATGCCTCAGATATCCTGTCTTCTGCACTGTAAAAAATTCGACCAATTTATTGCAACCGCACAAAAATAATTCTACATTTACTCTATTGGTTTACTTTAATAGATTACGAATCTTTCTGCCTCTGTGCAATTCCAGCCATTTTAGAGCTCATTGTATTTCTTTGGGGTCTATTTAAGAAAAGATCATGGGGACCTATATTTTTCCTAACTCCTTTGTAAATTTATACATACAACAACAATGGTGATTTTAGAAAGCCTTTTGGACTGAGCTTACAAACAACAGAATTCTATTTTAAACTTGGGATCTTCTGGATTAATGAGAAATCTCATGCCTGGAAGCAGAGCACAGCTTGCACCATCAGATGAAATGTTTCTGATTTTGAGAAGCTCTTTTGTTTTAAAGAAAAGACAATGAAGAATGAATTTGCTCGAGGAAAAATAAATCTCTGTGGCCAGCAAGCCTCAGTGAATGTCTGATTAGGTAAAGGGTTTCCATTGACAACCATTGCCGCATCAATTGTTGCAAGAAACAGAACTTATCTTTTTATTGCACTTTGTCATGTTGATAGCTCTTCATAAGTAATCACAGCTACCCCGGCTGAACCGCAATTTTTTCTACCGCTAATTTCACTTATCCACAGTTGGCTCGCTGTTGGCCATGACACCCACCTCCTTTCAAATAGTGCTGTTAAGATCTTTAACATCCACCTGAATGGACATACAGGACCTTGGGTTTAATGTCTCATCTGCACTTCTCAACAATGCAACACTCCCACTGTACTGTACTGAAGTGTCGGCCACTCACTGATCCAAATGTACTTGTGGAGTGGGTGGGATGGAGAGGTTGTATTGTGATATTATTACAACTGTTGCTTTTGTATTCTATTAAAGTACACTTTGCGTTTTTTTCTTGATGGTCCTGAATTAGGAAAATGTATTATTCTTTAATTTAAGATACATGTAAGATTGCTGTACATGCTTCAATAGCCGTAGTTGGATACAAATAGCTGGTGTTGAGGCTGCCATGAGGAAGCAAAGGTATCTTGTTTAAAGCTCAAACACCTTTACTATCCAGTGGGTAAAGGCACCGCCTGATCCTTGAGCCAAAACAGATGTGAAGGCTGCAGGAGGGAAGGAGCATCGCTGCAAACTAAACAATGCATAAGATGTATAACATGGGTTAAACTTCTGGTGTTGGAGGGATCTCAAATGGTTAACTTGATAGGAAACTTCTTAGAAGCCTCTTCTCTTTTATTCATTTGCACACATTGCCTTAATCTACTTATATCCTAATGAAACACGTCAGTTTCTCCTGCAAAAGCTACTTATGGAACCAGCCCAGGGCTAGATTCAGAAACAACATCTGTAAAGAGCTGTTATTCATTGTAATTATTCATACCACACATTAACAATAATGGGGTGAATAGTGGGACATGTGAAGTGATAATTATCACATCACGTTGCATTTTTCCATACCATAATGTTTTTTGCAATGGTCTCATTTCATTTAGAAACAACAGTTTCCTTTGTAGCCAAACAGTTAGTTTTCATAATGGTGTTAAGAAATGGTGTTAGCCTTGCTCCATTGTCAGCATTCTCACTTTTGAATCAAATGATGTGGGTTCAAGCCCTATGTTGGGACCTTGAATTAAGTTTGTGCTCTATTTTGGTAATGAGAAAATATGGGTTAGACCCACTTTGAGCTTTTTATTGGTTGGTCATTACCTTTTCCTCCATGACTTTACCCCACTCTTCCTCTCACCCCTTACCCTCTTTACCCTTTTCTCCCCAACCCCACTTCCACGACTGTTTGTGGGACACTGCTAGGCGCAATTGGCTGCCGCGTTTCGCCTACAAATATACAATCAATTCTCCTACTCTCCTTCCCCCTACCCCAATCCCTCCCCCCCCCCCCCCCTCTGGTCCCAACCTGATTGTTCCGCGCTTTGGGATGTCCTCCCGACGTGAAAGGCGCTATATAGATGTCATTTTGTTGTTGTTGTTGAAATCACATAGTACAATTGAATTCATGTACTCAAGCCTGACACTCAAGTGCAATGTTGAGGTATTGATGATGGATGGGACCTCCTTTAGATGAAACGTGAATTTGAGGTTCTATCTGCTTGCTCAAGTAAACATTAAAGCTCCCGTGACACTATCTGAAAAGAGAATGGAGTTTCTCCCAGTGTCCTGGCCAACAATCCCCAGGTTGAAAAAACTTGTGGTTCATTTCCTGGCTATTTCTGGTTCATTTGTAAATGCAAATTAGCTACTATGTTTTGCCCACAAAATACAGTCACAAAACATAGCATACCCTGTGAAGTTCTTTGAGACTTCAAAGAACATAGGTCAAATTATCATTAATATTGAAATATGTTTTTTCTGTACTGTATACTTTGACTCAGGCTTGGAGGTTTGCTTGCCAAATACACAGCTGGTACACGTTGCAGTAAATCCTGTGAAGTCCTTTGAAACGTTTGCTTGACGTGAAAGATACTATAAATTGTTTTTAATTAATATTATGTATCATGGCAGATAGAATGCCTGAAATCCAATGAGTTAGGCTAAAATAGCACAACAACAACAACAACAACAATTTAAACTTATAAAGCGCCTTTCACGTCGGGAGGACATCCCAAGGCGCTGCACAGGACGCGTGTGACCCGAGCTGGGAGGGGAGTGTTCGGAAAGGGGTGAAACACGTAGGGGAGGTCGAAAAGTTCAGGGGGGAACAAAAGGCATAGTCGAAGAGGAAAGTCTTCAAACCGGCCTTGAAAGAGGAAAGGGAAGAAACAAGGCAGAGTGATGGAGGATGGAATTCCACAGGGTGGGAGCAGAGAAACTGAAGGCCCGGCCTCTGATGGTGAGGCGGTTCGAGCGGGGGGCTTGGAGCAGGCCAAGTCCTGCTGAACGGAGGGTCCGGGTGGGCTTATAGGGGGAGAGTAAATCGGTTAAATATGGCGGGGCAAGGCCGTGTAAGGCCTTGAAGGTGAGGACGAGGATCTTGAACTCGATCCTCTGAAGGATAGGGAGCCAGTGGAGACGGGCGAAGGTGGGGGTTATGTGGTCGCGGAGGCGGGTGCGGGATAGTACACGGGCTGCAGAGTTTTGGATGACCTGCAGCCTGTGAATGGAGGAGCTGGGGAGGCCGACAAGGAGAGAGTTTCCGTAGTCCAGCCGTGAGGTGATGTATGCGTGCACGAGTGTTTTGGCAGCGTGGGGGGTGAGATAGTTGCGGAGCCTGGCAATGTTGCGTAGGTGGAAATAAGTGGTGCCGGTCAAGGCACAGACGTGGGGGAGGAAGGAGAGTTTATGGTCGAACGTGATGCCGAGGTTCCTGACTGGCTTTGTGAGATGGAGAGTACAGCCTTGGATGTTGAGGCTGGCAGCGCCCAATGTGCGGAGGCGCTGGCTTCAGCCAATCAGGAGGGCCTCGGTCTTGCTCACATTCAATTGGAGGAAGTTGTCCCTCGTCCAGGACTCAATGTCGGACAGACATGCTGTCAGAACATCGATGGTCTGGGGGTTGAGGGATGAGGCGAAAAGGTACAGTTGAGTGTCGTCCGCATACATGTGGAAATTTACCCCATGTTTGCGGATGACATCGCCCAGAGGGAGCGTGTAAATGGTGAAAAGGAGGGGGCCTTTTGGTGGACAACTGTCCACCAATAGAAATTAATTAAATTCTACAACAATAACCATAGTTTGCATGTGGGGTAATAGCTCAGCAATTTTTTAAAAATTCTGAGGTAAAATTTGCAGTATTCCTTAAATTAGTGCAGCCATTGATTAGCTTATCAATTTGTTGGTGTTCACTGTGATCTTAGCATTCCTGGCTATTGTAATACCCTGACTGACCATTGGTGGCAGTGTCAACGTCCTTTCCTCTTGATCCGCCCAATGAGTGCCAGAGTCAAACTCATCAGAAGGAGGCATGGACAGAGGGGACTGTTGTTACTTATGTAGTTTGAGTGCCCCGATGTTGAAAGGTATCAGTCAATAGTTTGACATCACTGAACTATTTTATAGTTCTGCTGTATAGGTATAATCTTTGGTTGGGTAGTTAGGACACATTACAGAATGTCACAAATTTCTCCCAGTTGTATATGTCCTTCCACAACTAATTGCTTATATTTCTGCTATTTTACAAGGTTCACTTGCTCTCAGGAGTTACATGTGTAGTTTAATTAAGCAAATCATTACAAAATCACTATAGATCATGATTCCAATTGATCGAAAAAAGATTAGAAATGCACATTTTAATATGCGCATTGATAAGTTATTTCATTGGTTTGCTTTTCAGGTCGCTGTTGTGAATTTCAATTGGATCCCATCACACACTTTCTTGAATGGAATTACCATTCCCTGGGTCAGTTTGTCATTTGTGCAACTTCAGGCATGTGCTTTGACAGGGTCACCCTATTCTTTAGTCACTCTCTTCAAGTTAGCGCCTTGGGACGTCCTCCCGACGTGAAAGGCGCTATATAAATGTAAATTGTTGTTGTTGTTGAGGAGGGGTTGGAATCCCACTTGATCCTTTTTTTTTACTAATTCCAACAAAATAACAATAATCTTTGCATTTCATATAGCATCTTATCATGTCATTCAGCCATCTCAAAGTGCTTCAGAATATACTGTAATCAAACCTGGGTCCTCTCCCTTGCGAGGCAAGTGTGTTGGATCCTGCTTCTCTTTGTGCAGTGTTAATTATCTGGATTGAATACATTCTCTGTGGTCAGGCACAGGAGCAATTACATGACCATACCCTGTCTAACCTGAAGTTTGAAACTCCACAAGAGATTTGGCAATTCTTTTCTTTTGTGTGTGTGTGTGTGTGTGTGTGGTTCCTGACATCTATTATTTTGTCCCGGATTTTTAAGATCAAAATTTCCTCCACTTTTCTCTTTCGGGTTATTTTGCTCAGACTACTTATTCCAACCAGGAATACGTTGTGGTTCTGTGACCAGCGCTCATGAGAATAAGGAACAGATGAGGGTCACTCCCGAAGCTGCTGTCATGTGGCTTTGGCAAAGGCTTGAGGGCAGCCTGAGGTCCTGACCACTGGATCTAGATCATCCCAGGGAGGTGAGTGGGAGTTGGAAGAGAGGGGGATGTAAATGAAAAAGATTACCATAGCACAAATTGTAAAAATTAGAATGTAGTGAAACAGGGAATTACATACAGCAGCCAGTACTTCATCCAAGGACCAAGTAAAAGATCACAAGAGAAAATAAATTAATGTATAATGAGGTCAGAAGTCTTCCAGTTATTAATTGATTTGTAACTAAATATTGCTGCCGGTAGCTCAGGTGTGTTGGTGAACACAGTCCTAGGAAACAGTGTACTGTGACCCTGGCAAACCTCAGTCAAAGAACTTGGTTTTAACCATCTTAAACCACTGAAATTTTATCTGATGTATGCCAATTTCCGCCCAGGCAGTAGGTGTCTCCTTTACAGATGATCCACTGGATGTTCCAACTTCCACATCTGGATGTCGGCAGAATTCACTAGTTATAAATTCTGCATCTTGCACAAATTAGACTTCAATGTACAGAGTGTTTCATGCATCCTGCAATTGTAATTCTTAAAGCTGAATGCCAGAATTAGTTCTCAGTCCAACACTTTATGAAGAATAAAGACAGCTCATTCATTACCTTACTGATGTCTTAAACAGGACTTTTACCAGCCTCAGCCCAAAACTAAAGGACATAATTGGTGGACTCAACCTGGGTGTCTGTTACCATTATCCCAAGATGAATACAAGCCGAATGTTGAGTAAATCTGACATTGGTTCAAGTGGGCTTGATCAACACAGAGCTTAGTTTTGTCTAGACTTGAGGTACCACTAATTGTTACTGTTTCATCAAAGTGTACTGTTTTCCGATGCTAAACTGAGCACAATTAAAGTGTTTGCAGCTTTAGAGAAAGCCAATTGGCTTATGCAGGTCCCAGCTCCCCTCTCTGCAGTAATCCATTCTAATTTATTTTCATTGTATATTATAATTATTATTTCCTCAAGTATTCAATTCCTTTTAAGTCCTCCTACTACTCCAAGTTAATCTTGGAGGCCAAGGACCACCCCGAGGCTCCACTTCTCCACCACAAACCGTCTCCTCCGTCCACCCTCCCTGCCTCAACCATCCTATCCTCCAACTGCGAGGAGATGCTGGACTTCCTCAAATCTAAAATTGTGGGGGATCCATTCAGCCACCTCTACTCCATCCATCACTACCTCCCTATTAGCCCTCCCTCAGGATCCATCCCCACTCCCCCACTCCACTACACATCTTTGACCCTATTTCTCCCTCTGCACTCTCTGCTCTCATCCGAAAAATAAAACACACACCCGCTCCCTCGACCCCATCATAACAACAAAATTGCACTTGTATAGCGCCTTTCACGTCGGGACGACGTCCCAAAGCACTGAATCACCACCTCTCTCCTCATCTCCCAGCTCCACCTTGTAGCCCCCCTCCTAACTACCATTATCAACCTCTCCCTATCCACGGCACTGTTCCCAGTCCTCCAAAAACAGCCGCCATCATCCCCATCTTGAAAACCCTTCACTGTACCCATCCCTACTGTCCATCTACCACCCCATCTCCAACTTCCCATTCCTCCCTAAGGCCTTGGAACGAGTCGTTGCGTCCCAGCTTTGGTCCTTTCTCTCTAGCCATTCCCTCTTCAAACCCCTATAATCCGGCTTCCGTGCTGCCCATAGCATGAGACAGCCCTGATCAAAGTCCCTAATGACATTTTAAACATCTGTGACCAGGGCTCCTCTGCCTTGTCCTCCTTGACATTTCTGCTGCCTTCGACACTGTAGACCACTCCATCCTCCTTCGCTGCCTTTCCTCCCACCTCAATCTCCATGGACCTGCCCTCACCTGGTTCGATTCCTACCTTTCTCACCATCTCCACTTTGTTGCCACCAACAGCTTCTCTTCCAGCCCTCGTACTGTGGCATTCCCCAGGGCTCTGTCCTTGGCCGCCTACTTTTTAGCATCTACATGCTCCCACTTGGTGACATCATCCGCAGACATGGGGTCAACTTCCATATGTATGCGAATGACAACCAACTCGTATAATTCTGCCTCTACACTCAACTCCAGGACCACTGCTGTCCTGACTAACCGCCTGTCAGGCATCATGTCCTGGATGAGAGCTAACTTTCTGCAGTTGAATGTCAACAAGACCGAGGCCCTCCTGATTGGCTCGCGTCAGCCCCTTCACTCATCAGGCACTGTCAGCATCAACCTCCACTCAACCTTACCAAGCCAGTCAGGAACCTAGGTGTCATGTTCGATCCTCAACTGTCTTTGCTCCCCCACATCCAAGCCATGACCCGCTCTGCCTTCCCTCACCTCCGTCATATTGCCCGACTCCACCACTCACTTCATCCCTCAGGCCTCATTCACACTTTCATCAAATCCCGTTGCCTGTGCCAATGCCCGGTTTGTAGGCCTTCCCAATTCCTCCCTCCATAGCCTGCAGATAATCCAGAACTCTGTGGTCTGTGTCCTCTACCGCTCCTAACTTTGTAAGCCCATCTCCCTCATTCTCACCCGAGTCCATTGGCTCCTCATATCCTGGAGGATTCAATTCAAGATCCTGGTCCTCACATTAAAAGTCCTCCATGACCTTGTCCCACCCTACCTCTGCGATCTGATAACCCCCTACCAACCTGCCCACCCCCTCCACTCAGCTGGCTCCGGCCTGCACCACGTCCCCCGACCTATCTACCCCACCATTGCCGGGCGAGCCTTCAGTCACTGTCCCTACAACCTTTGGAACTCCATCCAGCAGGCCCTCCGATTTGTCCCCTCCCTGCCCTCCTTCAAGTCCCACCTGAAGACCCTCCTCTTCAATGATCCCATCGGTTACCCAAAATCCCCCCCTTTCCCTCCCCCCTCCCTATCCCCAGCTTGGATCTGAAACAGTGACTGTCCAGCACCTTGGGATGTCTCCTGAGTGAAAGACGCTATACAAGTGTAATTTTGTTGTTAATGCTATTATAAGCTTAGCTAATCAGATAATTTGGGAGCAAAATAAGTTTCCACATGTATTTTAGATTGGAGTTATCATTGGGATCAGTGTCTGAGTTTAACAAACTTGTCTCAAACTGTTCAAACACTAAGGCTGCTTATAAGTGACTAATGGAGCCTGGTAAGGGCTGCACTGAGGTTAGGACCTTCCCTTGGTTTATTAGTGCCCTCATGTGGAAGCTACATAAACTGCAAGAAAATCAACTGGAGTGTTTTAGCTGACCAGATAACAGGTTTGAAAGAGCTGTTCTTCAGAATGTCGTTTTACAAAGGGCAGCTCGTATTTATAATATAGTTTCACTGTGAAAAGTCTCTGATGAGTTGCAGTCCATGTACAGTATACAGAGAATACATATGCAATTCAAATACACTGTGACAATGCTGAGAACAAAGCTGCTGTTCTCTGGCTTAGAGTAGACATCCACCATAATAATAATCCTTACATTTATATAGGTAGCACTTTCCAAGTCTTATTGACGTCTCAAAGCGCTTCACAGAACACAACAACGTCCCAAGGTTGGGACCAGAGCGGGGGGGAGGGAGAAGACAAGAGGGAAGAAAGGGGGGAAAAGAGGTAGGGACCAGAGCAGGGGGTGAGTGGTCATGGTTGGGGGAAGGAAACCATACTTCATGGGGGAAGCACTGCACGGATCAGTGAGAGTGAAGGTAGCAGGTGCTGGTTTGGGGAAAGAGGAGATCAGAGAGGTAGGGGGTGCAGAGGAATGGAGGGACTTGAAAACAACGGTGAGGGACGGAGCCAGTGAAGTCTGGCAAGCGATATATCGATATATCGCTAAAACCCGATATAATTTTCATATCGATACGCCGATATAGGCATTTAAAAAATATCGTAAAAATCGGAATGCGCGCACACTGAACTACAAGACCCAGAATGCTCATCTCTATAGACAATGCACAGACCGAGGTGCAAAGCCGCCATATTGTATTCATAGTCCTCGAATACAATATACAAGGGGTATGCAAGGGGTTGTGGGGAAGAGACGGCTGGAGGTGGGGTGGGGGGGAGAGAGATGGCTGGGGGTGGGTGGGGGGGAGAGAGACGGCTGGGGGGTTGTGGAGGGGGAGAGAGCTGGCTGGGGGGAGGTGGGGGGTAGAGACAGATGGCAGGGGGGGGGGGGGGGGGGAGAGGGAGAGACGGGGTGGAGGTGATAATACACAGATAGATAGAGATGGGGGGGATGTGAGAGAGACACAGAGACACTGACAGAAAAACACATAGATGGAGAGAGTGAGAGACACAGAGAGAGAAATATATTTACCTCCTGAGGAGACAGGCCCGGAATGTGCGCGCACCCGGAATGTGCGCGCCGCGCGCGCATGTGCAGTACGAAAACCCCGAAAATATTGATATTTCGGTATATCTCGATATGAGCCGATCGATATATCTAAATCGGAAAATTTCCATAACGACGGAACCTAGTATGCGGGCGGCAGAGTTTTGAATTAGCTGGATTTTGTAGATTGTAGTGGCAGGGGAACTGGCATATCCACACACAAGCATTCCCATTAGTCTAGGAAAGTCCACATTTGATTGGTGTGTTCCTAGAATTGTTCGATTCAATATTTCTTCATTTATGGCATTAATCAAGAAATATTTAATCAAGAAATTTATTTTGATGGCCAACCCAAAAGATCGGCCACCGTTGCTCTAAAGGCAAAAAACAAGTTTTCTAGGCTCTGAAGCAGGGAACTCAATTAATTTTTTTTCTCTTTAAAAATTCGGGAACACCACAGCCGAATGTGGTGTTTTTAATGATACTTTGACTGAAATCAGATGACACAGGCCAGGGGTCAAAGGTGTATATGTCTTAGTACTTACTGAATTCATTTTAAGTCCTTAAGATGGATGTTATGGACACTATCTGTGATAAATCTGTAGCAACAATTGTGGTGCGCATTCCAAAAACAGAAGAAATTAACTTATGTTCCAACACTTACCTAAGCAAAAATATTAACTGTAATTTACTTAATTTAGTAATTCCAAAGAAAAGAAGTTTCACATTCTCGCATGCACTTGAGGTAAATTGCAACATACTTGCACATGAATCAAGCAAAAGTAAAAAAAAAAGTGAGTAATATAGATGGGAAATCCAGTTTATTATCAATAAAAAAATCTACATTGTCAGAGATATAGTCTTTCAGATGAGACATTGAAATGAGGTCCTACCTTTTGTGGACATTAAATTTCCTTAAGAATAATAATAATCCCTGCATTTGATATAGCACTTTTCACATCTTCTAGACGTCTCAGAGTTTCACAGAATATATGGTGAAGTTAATTGACTACATTTGTGGGTGAAGCACAGCAGCCAATTGCACACAGCAGTTGTGGATTGAAATAATCAATTTATTATAGGTTTTTTTTAGAGGGATTATTATTAGGTGTGTGAAGTAAGGAAACTTACCCAAGGTTTCGCCCCGCCTGGATTCGAACACAGGTCATGGCACTATCTGAAAAGAGAAGGGAGTTGATATGAATAATATTCCTCACATTTGATATCATGCCTTGTCACATTGTCCCAACATCTCAAAGCGTTTCACAGGATTTAAATTGAAATTTTATTTTTATTTTAGAATTGTGGTGACTGTGTCTTTGTAAACAAACATGGGAGCAAATGTGTGCACAACAATGTTCCACAAACAGCTATGAAGTGAATGACAAATTTATTTGGAGGATTTATGGCCAAGATACTTCAGCTTGCTGTGAGAACTGACGCAGACTTGAGGGGCCAAATGGTTCCTGCTTGTGCTGTAAATATTCTTGATTCTTCATTCCTGTCACCACCAGTCACCAAAATCTGTCTAGAGGTTTATTTTGTAAGTTGTAGTTCAGCTTTGATTTGCCTGACCTGACATTTCTGTTTCCAGGATCTTTGGTCACATCAGCTTCCGCTCAGACTGGGAGCTGGTAAAAGTGGACTTCAGACCGACTTTCCCTAGACATTGCTTACCTGATGACTACGACTCATGGAATCTAATGAACCAGGTACCACATCTCAGTATTTACAGTGCCCTGTAAATAGGAGTCGGATTTGAAACGCACCCAAGATAGATTTGGGGAAAGGAAACTCAGAGCTAAGAGGAGGCACAGAGAGCAACTGGACACTAAATTATTCCCATCACTTCAAGGCAGCAGGGTGCAGAGTACCATTGACATATGCTTGCATACTCGATTGACTGGGAGGCAAGAAATAAAAGAGAGGAAGGAGAGAGATTGAGTTGGTTAATTTAAATGTCATGAATTTGCACAAGGTACTGATGACCTGGGAATTCAATGGAAATGGTAATCCTATCACCTTCTTCTAATTGGTCACTAGTGGATCAAATTTTCAGTATTTCTTTTTTTTAAAATTGCATGACCTTTCAGAAAGCAGAATTACATCCCTCTAACACAAGGAAATGCCAAACTAACAAAGAGAGGTGCTTTCAGGGGTCAATGGTAATTCTAAGAGAGGAATCCAATTACCAAATACCACAATCTGGTGCCCATGGTTGATGACTTGAATTTGTTTACAACTGGTCAGTTTTGCCATTGGTCGGAGCTGTCATCTTATCTTAGTTTCACCAGAAATCAGTCCAGAGGAGGAGATCACACTGTCATTATGCCAGCAGATAGAAACATCCACTCCATCTCAGAGCATTCAGTGTCTCTGCTTTCGCTTAGTTCAGACATGCCAAGTGGTAAGAGCAGTTAACAATGTACCTTTCAGGCTAATGCTGGCTGGAGGTCAACGCGAGATGTACGCGGATATATTAAGGTATATCCTGTGAAGCGCTTTGATAACTCTCAACAACGTGATAAGGTGCTATATCAAATGCAAGGATTATTATTACATCCTGAAGTACCTCCTTTCCAGCATGTGGTAGAATTTGCATCCCTCTCCCGATGAGTGGTTTATGTAACAGTTTGGTTGGATTCTTTGTGAATTTTCTAACAGTTGCTTTCATAATTCTTTTGCACACAAGGCTGCACAATTTCTCTTTAAACAAATCTGAACTGCCGAGGAGTCCACTCCTAACCACGATGGATTCACTGACCATCAATGTCTTCCTGTTTAGGCCGAGCACTGTATCATGGGTGAGTGGAGAGAGTTCAGGAAGCGGAAAATATCTTCGTGGTGCATTAAAGGAAAGAACTTCACGTCTGCTCTCACATCCAAACCCTGCCAGTGCACGGACTCTGACTTTGAGTGGTAATTATCCCTTCCTTTGACAATTTGTGGAGTCCTGTAGCTCAGTAGTTAGGGCACTCACTTTGCAAGTGAGGGACCTGGGTTCAAATCCAGGCAGGGCAAAGACTTGGGGAATTTTCCTTACTCCACACCCCTAATAATAATCCCTCAAAATATGACTTACATTGGAATTGCATTGAATCACGGGAAATTAAGTTCTTCTGTGTGTGCGGCAATAGATCAATGAAGCTGGTATGTGTAGGAGTAATGCAGGATACGGGAGTGGAGTTATGAGTTAGGAGATGATAAGTACGATGTGCAAATAAATCAAAGTGGTTTTGATAGGAAACTGAATGGAACTCGGGTACACGTACAACTTCGGTGATTACATATGCCTAATAATAATTCCTCAAAAAACAATTAGTCACTTCAATCCACAGCTGTTTGTGGGTCACTGCTGTGCGCAATTGGCTGCCACATTTCGCCCACAAATATACAATCAATTCACTTTACAGTACATTCTGTGAAGTTCTTTGAGACGTCTAGAAGACGTGAAAAGCGTTATACCAAATGCAAGGATTATTTTTATTATTAATTTCATTGTACTTTTGGTCATCTCCCTCATCCCCCACTCCTTCCTTATCCCCATACCCTTAACCAGATTGGGTGGCTGGCATAAACAAAACACAAAATACTGCAGATGCTGGGAATCTGAAACAAAAACAAAAGTTGCTGGGGAAACTCAGCAGGTCAAGCAGCATCCATGGAGAAAGGAAAAAGAGTCAACGTTTCGGGTCTACAACCCTTCGTCAGGCTGGCATGCTGTGAGATGTTCTCCTGATAAAAATGGTGCCGTATAAATTAAATTGTGCTGAATACAATAGAAATTCGCACAAGATTTGAAATTGCCAGATATGAAAGATTAGCAGTCACATAATTGAAGCACTGTAATGCTTGATAATTCTGCATTATGCAAAGAGCCTGTGTGGGATTCGAGAGATAGAGTTGTGTGGGAATATATGTGATTTACTGAGGCCAAAGCTACCTTGTGTAGTCTTAACATGTATTTCATTATAACATATGCAGCTTTGATATTCTTAATTTAAATCTCAATATCTGTTTGTCAAGGCACGTGACTCCATCACAGAGCCTGTGGGCAGCCATTCAATATGACACTCCATTAACTAAGATCAGATTTAAAAAATTGATGCTAAAATGAGTTCCACCAAACCTGATGTCTGAGCAACTTGTCTTGGTCGAGTTCTTTTATGCACCTTCTTTGTGCGCCTGGTATTTGATCATTTTTATGTTTAATTGGATTTTATTTGCAGCGACTATGGGTTTGAACAGCAGAAAAATGGCCAGTGTGTCCCAGCATTTTGGTACAATCCAGATGCTCCCTCTGAGCATTGCAGATTGGGTCAGACCTACACCAGGAGCTCCGGGTAAGTACCACCATGTATATATGTTGGAAAAGAAAATAAACCTTCACTGGGCAACCTCAGCACTCTGGTCTCGCCCACTCCCCCAACAAACAACAATCGAAGATCTGTATTTGGACATTAAAAGAGATCACAAAATAGGTTCAGATGAAGAAGGCCCCTTGATCTCATCCTTTCAGAATAACAATCCTAGCACCTTACCAACCTGGTTAAGTGCATTCTTCTTGGTCCATTGTTATCTGAGGGTGGGCCCAAAGAGGGGAGAGCAGAGGATATATATTAAATTGAATTTTTGGTTATTTAACTTAAATTGCTGACAGTCAAAATGTCAATTGGTTGCTAATGGACAGAAGGGCATCACATTATATTTTGATTCACAGGAGTTCTTTTGGAAACCTTCTAGAAATTTCTGAGATAGAAGTGTTTCTAATGTTTATTTAACCACACTTCTGGTGATCTCCCCCTCCTCCGCACTGTTAAGACATTCTCCATCTGAAAGGTGCTGTATAAATGTAAATTATATTGTAATGTAATGGTTCCATATCCTTACAAAATCAGCTATGGTTGCATAATTTATACTTTTTTTTAACCCCATTTTTGTCAACCGCCTGCACATGAAAGCAATAAATCTCTTGCCTCTATCAAATCTACTATATAGATTCACTCTCAAAATTTTGGATTGGGAACGTATGACAATTAAATTCAGTTCCAAGCAGAACTATTCCCCAATTATCTTGGATTTATGCTCAGCATATTAAATGGACTTTGAAAAATATCTCACACACTACAGAATATGTACTTGGAAGACAGCAGTGCTGGTTCAATCCTTTGGATATAATGCAGTTTTCCATTAAGAATTCCTGTTGTTTTGGGTTAGGACCGAATTCCTGCATGAGTGATTGAACAGCCAAAGGATTAGGATGTGCAAATTTTGTGTTATCAGTAGTTTACAGAATGAAGCAAACGTATATGAGTGACATGTATCACAGTATTCAATCGAAACAGTATATCTAAAGTTTTTCCCTGCCCATCCACTGCCTCAAATTTTATTAAAGCAGGTTCTTTCAGTGGATCTCTTCCGAGTAGAAAAGATCATCGGAGGAGGCATTAAAGACAATGGAAGAAACCTAAATACAGTAAAAGCCCGTTTATCCGGCACCCGATCAACAGTAACTTTTGTTTAACCGGCATCGCAAAAATAAAGTCCGGATTCAATTAACTGGAATTTATCCGGAAAAATCATTGATTTTTTTTTTAAAAAATTTGATTTTTGCGTTTTCGGCTGAATATCCGGCATGCGCTTTAACCGGCATTGGCCAGATCCCAAGGGTGCCGGATAAATGGGCTTTTACTGTAATTTGTATTTAATACCCAGTGTACCAAATAAAACCTTCCTCTGCCTCTTAAAATTCTGTGGCTCTGTGCAAGCTGTTGCTTGAAGCTGAACTCTGTATTTTGAACAGGTACAGAAAGGTGGTGCTGAATGTCTGTGAAGGTGGTGTGGACAAACAACAGGGCTCCACACAGCACCAGTGCCCGCTAATGGCACCCAAAGGACTCCGTATTGTCACTAAAGGTGAACGGCTGGCAGTCAACCCGGGCGATGATGTTACCTTCATGGTATTGCAGGACCAGGTAAATATGGGGACTTCTGATTCCATCGGTGTGACCCGTTTAGGTCAGAAACATTTATAAGGATGTTATTGATAATACTTGCTTTTGGTCTAGCGCCTTATCATGTTGAATTTAGCTCAAAGCACTTTACAGAATGTCACAGCTTGTCTGTTTCTCATAGACAGACAAGCTGTGAACATCCAGATTTTATCCGGGGCTTATTGGTCAGAAAACCAGGAGAAACTCACTCCTATTCTTTGAATAGTACCATGGGAATCATTTGAACAGGACCTCAGTTTCACTATCTCACCCAAAGACGTGTGACAAAACAGCACTTCAGAACTATGCAGAAGCATCAGCCTAGACTGTGAGCTTTTTAGTATATACCACTCCAAGGCAGGCAAGTTGGTGATATTTGTTGAAGCAGTATAATTGAAATTTCTAGATTGAGTCTGTGGAATGTCTGTGAACTTCACAAAGATGGAAGCTGTGATTAATGCTACAAATCTGTTTTTCAAATATCGCAAACTAGACCTAAACATTAACATCAACATGGCTAGTGAGCAAATCTCTCAATGCAATGGAAGCCAGGGTAGTAGAAATTGTGAAATTAACAACGTTTTAACAGGGGAAGAAATGAAAAATGTTATGAGGTTGTATTTTAAATACCACAACCTGAACTACTGTTTCCTTCAATGTACCTATAATGATATTCACAACAGATACAAATGGGATCTCTTGATTAAAGCAATAAATATAATATAAACATAAATAAATTGCCCACAAGTATACAGTCAATTCACTTTACAGTATATTCTGTGAAGCGCTTTGAGACGTCTAGAAGATGTGAAAAGCACTATATCAAATGCAAAGATTATTATTATAAATCTTCAGACTGGTTTCCTGCAGAGAGTTCTTGTCACGGTTACACATGGGGCTCCCCAGGTCCTAGAAGCAATGCAGACTTGAGCGACAAGCGAAGTGTTAGAGGATAAGCAAGATTATGCAAACTCAGGCTCTTCAGCTTTAAGAGATGATGTCTCAGAGGGGACCTCATAGAGGTGTGCAACATTCTAAATCTTTCCCAGCATATCCTTTAGATGATCCCACAGCACTATTCCGCTGCCCACATTCTCACCCGCAGGAAACTTCGTACCCTGATTACCACTGTCCTTGCAAAACTCCACTAGCTCTGTCACAGAGCTGATCGACTTCAAGATCTTCATTCTAGTGTTTAAATCCCTCCTCTCCTCGGCACCCTTCCTACCTCTCTAACCTCCTCTCTCCTCACAGCAGTACTCACTGCCTCCGCTCTACTGGGTCCTGCCTCCTCCTTGTCCCCGAATCCTCCGCTCCACCATCGGCGGCCGTGCTTTCAGCCACTATGCCTTGAAACATTGGAATTCCCACCCTCAATCTCTTAGCCTCACCCCCTCCTTCCCTATCTTCAGGTCGCGCCAGAAGACCTTTCTCTTCGGCTGTGCCTGCGAATGATCACCTTCCCATTTGATATAACGCGTTTCATGTCTTCTAGACGTCTCAAAGCGTTTCTCAGAATATACCATAAAGTGAATTGACTGTATATTTGTGGGCAAAATACGGCAGCCAATTGCCCACAGCAGTGTCCCACAAACAGTCGTGGATTGAAGGGATCAATTTATTATTGTTTTCCTTGAGGGATTATTATCAGGCGTGTGGAGTAAGGAAACTTGCCCAAAGTTTCGCCTAAACGGGAATCAAACCCAGGTCTCTCGCTTTTAATGCGAGTGTTCTAACCAGTGAGCTACATGAGGAGTCCATAATCCCCTAAGTAAAATGAGTCTTCTCAATCTGTGGGACATTGCTATATGCAAACTGGCTGCTGCATTTCGCCCACAGAGTACACAGTCAATCCACTTTACAGCACATTTATTTTGTGAAGCGCTTTGAGACATCCCAACAACGTTATATCAAATGTAAGGATTATTATTATATTATTGCACACTTAATCCAGTCAAGGAATTTTACTGCTTGAAATTTCATCCTGTTGGTTGCATTGGAGTCCTGTAGCTCAGTGGTTAGAGCACTCGCCTTGCAAGCGAGAGACCTGGGTTCAAATCCAAGCAGGGTGAAACCTTGGGCAAGTTTCCTTGTTCCACACGCCTACTAAAAATCCCTCCAAAAAAAACACAATATTAAAATTGGCCATTTCAATCCACGACTGTTTGTGGGAAACTGCTGTGAGCAATTGGCTGCTGCATTTTGCCCACAAATCAAGTCAATTCACTTTACAATACATTTTGTGAAGTGCTTTGAGACATCTAGAAGACATGAAAAGCACTATATCAATATGCAAGGATTATTATTGCAGTCTAACATGTTTTGTTTGCTAACACAAAGCCACTATTGTCAATTAGCCTTTTATAGATTAAAAAAAGTGATTTCTTCCATCATCCTTCCCACCTTTTCCTCTTCTGAAGACAGACTTATGAAACTCTCCAAATGTCACCACTAAAGCCTTACTACCTGTATCTACAGCATCCCTAGGAAAGTTTCAGTTTTTTATAGACACCTCTCTGGAGAGTACAGTGTTTTTATGATGTGGGCAGATAAGAATAGGTTAGGCTCAACTTCAATAACTCTTCCCCACCCCCCACAGTGTTATGTAACAACAACAAAAACAACTATATGGCTGCCCAAATGAAAAAAAACTGCTCTGTGAATTGGAGGGGGAGGGAAGGGGTAAGGAGGAGGAATGGATTGTTAACAGTCAGCGCTGATTCCAGACCTACCTCCCTGGAGCTTCAGATAACAAGCAACGCCACCATCAAAGCTTGCCAAACATGTGGAAATGAATGTATTAATATTCATATGGAAGTGCCAAACTTCAGTTTGTGTTGCTAAGCAGATCAATTACCAATTGCCTTCAGTGTTTGCTTTAGCTCTGATGAAGGGTGGATGAGTAAAATTGAGTGCATATGTTACTAACATCTCAATAGCTCCCTCTTACTGTCCCCATCCTTAAACATCGCAGGATCACAGTATGCTATTATTCGTGTGGGCTTGATCTAATCTATGGGTAGCTGCTTTGCAGTTGAATGGTATATAAAAAACATCAACACTTTATAATAGAACACACCGCTGGCCCACCAAACTCCCATTTCAGTCCAGAAGCCTGATCAGTCAATGGTATCCAGTGTTTGGATATTCTGTCTGCAGGGTTTGTGAAAAAAAACAGCTGAAAATGTACACTGTGAATTTTAAAAATGTTAATGGAACTGTGCATAAAGAAAGAAGTAAAATAATCTAATGATACACTTGCTGCAAGTAATTCAACATGTCAGATTGAAGCGAGCATTCCCAGTTATAATCCAAAGAGTGTGATTGTGGCAAATGGAAGGAGATGAAAGCTGACTAAAATTGAGTTTAGTAGGAATTTGCAGTTAGTCTATTAATTTGAAATTTCACAGTAGTATCTCCAAAATCAAAATATTTAACGTAAATCTAGCTAGATTAAGAATTCAATTAAAATAATGAATATAGTCCCTTTTCCTCCTTTACTCAAACATTATAGATTCAGAAGGGAAAAAATGCAATGTTTCATAACAAGTGAATTAGTCATTAAATGTACTATTAAGGCGCCAATTTTAGTTGGTAGCAGTCTCGCCTCTGAGTCAGCAATGTATATCGGGGCTTTGAACTCATAATCTAGGATAAAACTTCTGTGCAGGGACTGGGTGAGCACTACATTGTCAAAGGCACTATCCTTTGGATGAAAAATGGGTGGATGTTAAAGATCCCATGACACTATTCAAAAAAAGAATTTCTCCTCTTGAACAATCCTCCAGGGACTCTTCTTGTGCACATATCGACTGTTACATAAATACTGTAAAGCACTTTGAGATATCCACACATCACAAAAGGCCTTCATCAAATGCGATAATTATTATTTATTAAGATTGAAAATGCAGGATTCATAAGCCACCTGCTGTGATTTTGCAGGCATTTTGTTTTCTGCCTATTTGCAATAGAATGTACAGCACAGAAACGGGCCATTCGGCCCAACTGGTCTATGCTGGATTTCTAGGTACTACAACAAAATTGCATTTCTATAGCACCTTTCTCGTCAGGGGGCGTCCCTAGGTTCCGGAAAAACGATATTTCGGACCCGAGGTGGGGCGGGTGGAGGGCAGTGGGGGAGGAGGTTGATCAACAGCCTGGATGTTATGAATTCATAAATGAGAGTTTGGGACTACTTAGAAGAGTGGAATGTCCTTGTATTTTATTGTGTGTTGTGTAACAAATACTTTTATTGAGACAAATAATAAACCAAGTCATGGTTGTACAAACACATCTGGCACTCTTTTAACTTATCCATCTAAGCAGCCATTCAATTCAACTGAGTTAATGTGGCTTGATGGTTCCCAAATCATTACCTCAAATAGCTTCTCATTTCCACATATTATTATTTTTTAAAATATGTAGATTAACATTAATCTGGCGATCAGTGTAAAGGCCAATTTGTGTATGAACAGACACCTGCTAGGAAATAGTCTGTAATTAGCTCTTAATTGACAAGTGAGCTAAACCTACATACCTGGTTTGTGGTTGTGCCCTTTCTGAGTGATTGGCATATCAATTTGACCAATCTAAAGCATGTCCTCTCTTTAATGTCATAAGAACATAAGGTTCTAATGTCAAGCATCTATATGATCTTTTATCTCAATGCTAAAACTGCCTCTTTCTGTTCTGTTGTCAGGGTGATACATTAAACACAAAGTATCAGGTGGATCTTGGCGATGGCTTTAGGGCCATTTATGTCAATCTCACACTCATGGACGAACCAATTCAACACAGATATGAGAAACCAGGAATCTACCGTGTCTCTGTCAAAGCAGAAAACAGTGCAGGGTCTGATGAAGCAATGGTATACATCCAGGTTAACTGTAAGTTTGTGATTCATTCAGCATGTGAAACTTCTGTTCAGCACCAGTTACATCCAATAAGGATGTTTTTTGATAATATTTCACAAACGTGTCATTGGTCTTCAAATTTGGTTTTAATCTTTGCATTTTCCTTGCTGCCTCATGTTGCCAACAGCAACTGTTTACTATAATATGGTTTTGAAGACTTTCCATTGAAATAAAATGTGAATGAGTTAGAATTCTACCCTTTTATTTCTGTGATCTGGGTTTAATTCAATCTGGATTTATAGGATCGAAGCATTGTATTTTGTTGTCTGATATTTTGTTGTGGAGTCGTGTAGCTCGGTGGTTAGAGCACTCACCTTACAAGCAAGAGGCCTGGGTACAACCCTAACCCTAACCCTAACCCTAACCCAAGCAAGAAGCCTGGGTTCAATTCCAGGCAAAGCAAAACCTTGTATAAGTTTCCTTATTCCACACGCCTAATAATAATCCCTAAAAACAAATGGTAATTTCAATACACGACTGTTTGTGGACACTGCTATATGCAAATGGCTGACGCGTTTTGCCCGCATACGCCTTCTAAATATCTCAAAACACTTCACAAAATATACCGAAAAGTGGTAGCCAATTGAGGACAGGAATGCCCACAAACAGTAGTGGATTGAAACTGACCAATTTATTATTGATATTTTTGAGCGATTATTATCAATCATAGATCAAAAGCAGTTTTAAAAATGGTGGAAATTGACAAGCCAAAATGAATCCAGGTATTTAAATGAAAGTTGAGATCTGTGAAATCTCTGACGTGCAATAAGCAGTGGCTTTGTTTTACTAGTGCTGAAACATCACTATCTTTCAGCCAACTGGAACAGAGAACTCCCTGGTTGGTGCATGTAAAATCTGTCCACAACTCCTGAATAATAAATATGTCCTAAGGCTTTGTTGGCCAGATGGCAATCCAAAACAATTATTTTATAAATAAATTGTTATGAGTATGAATATGATAATGCATTGTGCAACATTTTGACTATATCTTCCACCAAGGCAGTTGCAGGGTGACTGTCTCTGTCTGAGTAAGTTGATTCAAATACTCTCCTATCACCTGGCAGTTTCATTACAAAAGTAACTGACCCTACACATTTAATGAGATTTATTTTGAATGAAAAAAATACACCAGCATTGTTTGTGGATATAGTCAAGGCGTCAAAGGAGCCTTTCAACAGGACTGAATAACAGGATTATTCCTGTAACACCATAACACAGCCAAGTAAAACGAACCCGTCTCATGACAGTGTAAACTCAGCTCTTATTTGTGGGTGAACAATCCAACGCTTTGGGAATGCTGCTTCATGAGGAAAGAAGAGCAGACATTGAAGGATCAAATGCAACACCTCTCTGAATACTTGACTGGCATAAGCCAAATATCCCTTTGTTGGATGATATTTTGTTGTGTAGTAACTTTTCTGACACACCATCTGTTTAAAACCCCGAAGAGGCCCCACTTTCACAATCTGTATTTATACTGAAAATTATTGTAGTAGAGGAAGGTTTACTATGCATCTTGTCTTGCTGCACCTGACTTGCAGTGCTTAGTATTGACACTAAATGATAATATTTTGCTTCTCTCTTTAAGTGATAATCGTTCTTTGCCAAAGACATTTCAATTGAGTGCCCAAAACAAGGAAACCGTTCCACTCTTTTTTAAGTACAGTAACTTGCCTTAAGTCATTGAGCATAAAAAATGTGCAATTTAATGAGAGTTAATTTCTGTAGAAATTATGATAGCAATGTACATTCAGAAAACTGAAAATTCATTGAATATTTGTGTTGAAGAGAAGTATGAGGTGTTGAAATGGCTAAATTGTGTAAAATATAATTTGACTGGGATGCTTTGTGGCCACCTTTCTTAAAGAGACTCTGACATTGTGTTAACATTGTCTGCTTTCCTCAGCACCTCTCCAGATGGTGCACTTGGAGGTGTTGCCTGTTCTTCGCAGAGGCCAACTAATGAATCTAACAGCATTGGTTCAGCCCAGCAACTCTAACCTAACAGTCTTCCAGTGGTGGCTAGGGGATGACCTCCAGGTATACTACCAAATATGCATTTAAAATACCTCTTCTCTTAACTATTGTTTTTTTTCATTACTATCCATTTCTCTGACTGTTTTTCTGTATTTGTCGTTAGCCTCGTCTTTCCCTGGAAAACAGCATTCTGACCAGCTTCAATGCAAATGGGCAAATTAAGATCACAGTGCAGGCTTCATGTGGGAGCTCCATGGTTCAGGACTCCAAGGTGGTGACTGTCTTTGGTAAGAAGCTCTCATGTCAGTTGATTATCCTTTCCCGCACCAAACTTCGCTCTCCCATTACCCCAGTCTTTGCAGACTTCACTGGCTCCCTATCCCCGAGAGGATCGACTTCAAGATCCTCACCCTTGTTTTCAAATCCCTCCACTCCTCTGCACCCCCCTACGTCTCTGACCTCTCTCCTCAAACTAACTCCCGTTGCCTTCGCTCCACCAGGTCTGGCCTCCTCCATGTCCCCCGAATCCTCCACTCCACCTTTGGCGGCCGGGCCTTCAGCCACTACGCCCCGAGGCTCTGGAATTCCCTTCCTCACTACCTTTGTCTTGCCCCCTCTTTTCTCAGTTTCAGGTCCCAGCTGAAGACCTTTCTGTTCGACCGCGCCTTTGGTCACCTTTCTACCCCTGCCCCTGGCTCGGTTCCGGGATCTGCTATTGTGAAGTGCTCTGAGATGCCCTCCGACATAGAGGGCGCTATATAAATCAAAGTTGTTGTTGTTGTTGTTTCTCCCGCAATGTTAGAATGATATACTTCTAGATACAGTACTGAGTTTCCATTTGTAACTCAGAGTGCTTGTTAAGAAATGCCGTTTCAATAACAAATTGCATTTGTATAGCACCTTTCACATCAGGAGGATTTCCCAAGGCACTGAAAGGTCAGGAATTTGGACCTGAAGTGGGGATTGGGTTCAGGAGTGGTGGAGGGCAGGGATGGTAGGGGTAGGATGGTGGCCAAAGGAACTGTTGCAGAAGAGAGTATTGAGACGCGTCTTGAAGGAGGCAAGGTAAGGAGCGAGGTGGAGGAACTATGGAATGGTTTCAAAGGGTGTGGGATAGAAAGGCTGAAGGCCTAACTGCTGATGGTCATTGCGGCAGACATGGAGCAGCCCAGAGCCGCCGAACAGAGGGAACAGACAGGTCAATATGGAGACAGGTTATAAATCGTTGCATATGGAGATAGTACATCTTAAAATATCTCTGAATACATTAGATTACATGCAAGATATCAATCAATAGGCCCATTTTATAATCTACAGTAATGGTATTGTTCAGACTCTGAGACTTTACTTGTTCAGAGCTGCTCACCAGGTTTGAAACATGTTTGTTGACAAATGGTCTGCAAACTTGCACACAAACTAAACGATGTAAGTCATGTTCAAACTCATCCAAACTCATCCCTGAGCCCACTTAAATGTTGACATCATATGGCTTCAAAGATCTGAAATACAGTTTCAGTCTTAGGACCATCCTGTCAGCCTAGCCTAGAACTCCCTACTATGGATCAGATGGTTGTGGATCCTAGCCCATATCAGCACTTTGAGTACATATCTGTACAGTTCTGGGGAGCACTGCATTCCATCCTTCAAAATCAAAGTTCACATTGGGAATGGGCATTAAAGACACCATGGTCCTATTCATCTTGTCATTCACTTCATTGCTGTTTATGCACAAATTGGGTGCCACATTCACCGTCAAACACAAAGTCACTACACATTATAGAAACATTGTGAAGCATTTTTATCGTTATAGGCACTGTATCAAATTCAAGGAGTATTATTGTTAATTATTTTCTTAACATTTAAGATCATGCAGAATTCTGGAAGATTATGAAATGCAGTTTTAATTGAAGAACAGTCTTAAGCCAATCTTAGAAGCAACGGTGAAGACCATGTGGAATTTCAGTTGTGTGACAAAGAACTTCTTATTCCCCAAACACAAGAAAATAAATATTTGCCTGACAAAAAGCAGGGATATGGTGACTGTTTAAATGGTGTGTTGTTCTCTTACTACACTGCAGAGGAGTTACACATGCATTTCCCTTTCAGATCATCTGGAGGTCCTGCCTCTTGTGTTCTCAGAGAACATAGACAGTTGCAATCCGAATGTGCCAGAGTGGAGGGAAGACATTGGACGAGTTATATCGAGGATCTTAGCGAAGGTACTCGCCAATATATAATCAGTTTGTCCAAATAAGAACAACATCATAAATTACATTTGTTTAGCTCCTATCATGTTGGGAGAACGTCAACAATTAACATTGATCCGCTATTGTAAAGCGCTCTGAGACGCCGTCCGGCGTGGAGGGCGCTTTATAAATCGAAGTTGTTATCGTTGTTGTTGTTGTTAATAGCCCATTTTACTTTACAAAAACTGAGTCGATGCCTGAGCTGATAGAGAATGGGGGAGTTGGCTAAAAGCACAAGAGGCATTTCTTCAGGGAGGCTTTCAAAGTAGAGAGGGAAGGGGTGAATCTGAGGGATTACAGAGCAAGAGCAAAGTGCAATGAAGGCTCATCCACGGATAGTCAGGCTGAGTGGACAGGGGGCATGAAGCAGGTCAAAGTTGGTGGAGTGGGTGGAGTAGACCAGGCAAGAGAGTCACAGGAAATTATACAAATAAGAGTGGTGTAAGGCAATAGGGGCTTTTGAAGATGAAAGCAAGGAATATAAAATTAATTTGCTGAGAGCTAGTGGAGCCAGAAAAAGATGAGGGTAAAGGACTTGTGGAGCCTGGTAGGGGAGAAGACACAAACTGTTGAATTTGAGGTGTTCTGGAGTTTGTAGAGGACATGGAGAGACTGGAGAAGCTGCAAAGCTACGTTTTGAAAAATCAAGTCTGGAGATGACAAAAGCGGAAATGAGGCCAGGTCTCCTTTGCTTATGTTATTTCTGAGCAGAATCCCAAGTGTTCCAGCCTCTATTGTAAATTCCATGCGTGCTCTTACACTAACTTAATCCATCTCTCCGAGCCAATGATAGTAATCCTTAATTGCACAAAACAATATGGTCCACAGCAATATGATGGGGGAAAAAATGGCATATGATATTATCAACACATGAACCCAAAATTAATTCCAAACATTCAGCAGTAATTACACAAGCCTCTGAAAGGTGGGATGGAGTGCGGTGACTCCTGAGTTGAATGTTGATTATTGATTGCACGTTTGGTTAATGTGGAAACCAGTGGTATTACTTTTTATTCGATTTATTAGAGACCTGTCCCCTGCCACTATTTCACTGCTCGCGCTGAAATTGATGTTGGAATGAAAAGATTCAATATGTCTGTTTTACATTTTTTTTACGCTGAATGCACGCCCCACATCACTCTTCCAGATAAGCAATTGACAAATTCCTATTTGACTGCTTCACTTCAGAGAGTGCTTACCCAACACAACTGTGAAATCACCTGTGATATCATACATTCTTCTTTTGAATCAATTATAAATATTGAGGAAAGCAGGAGATTGATCAGAGGTGTTTCTCTGGTCACTGTTTACCAGTTCAAGTTATTACTATTGAAGGTCCTTGATGTTTTACTGGGCTAGAAAGGTTTTATTTCTCATTTGCTTGAAGCATAGTGTGCACAGCCTTTTTGTGTGGTGCTGAGCAATGCGGAGTAGAAATATCCAGGTATGAAGCTGTATTAGCTGTTCTCAGCCACAGTAAAAATGTTTAATAATTGTTTAATAATTGTCCTCAGCATTGCCTCCTCTGATCGCCTTATTATTCTTGGCGATTTCAACCTCCATTTCACCCCCTCCTGCCCCATTTCCTCAGAATTTTCCTCTTTACTTTCGTCTTTCAACTTCTCCCTTCATATCAACACTGCTACCCACATTCACGGCCATCCTCTCGATCTGGTGATCACCCGAGGCCTCAACGTCTCTGGCGTCACCATCACAGACAAGGCCATTTCTGACCATTTTTTCATTTCCTGCAACACCTCTATCCCTCCCCCCTCCACTTCCAAACCCACCACCATCTTCTACCGGCCCTGGAAGAAGATTCTCCCTCAAACTTTCACCTTTGCCGTAGAAACCTCCGACCTCCTCCCACAATGGCATTCTTTTTGTACAGACCCATCCTCCGCCTCCACCGCCCTCCACAACACCCTCTCCACTACCCTTGACACCCTGGCCCCCCTCACCTCCAAAACCGTCTCCCATTCCCGATCATCACCGTGGTACACATCTCACCTCCGTTCCCTCAAAAGCCAAGTGAGAGCAGTTGAACGCACCTGGCTCAAATCTGGCCTCACGGTCCACCAGCAAATCTGGCTGGACCGCATCAAAAATTACCGCTCCACCCTAGCCACCGCCAAATCAGCCTTCTACTCCAGGATAATCCTGGAAGCGAAGGACAACCACCGCCTCCTCTTCGCCACCACCAACCAGCTCCTCCGCCCCCCCCCCCCCCCCCCCCCCGCCTCACCTCGCAGATCCTCTCCTCAAACGTTCGTTGTGAGGAGATGCTGGATTTCCTCGAATCCAAAATCGAGAAAATCCGCTCTGCGGTTTCCTCCCCCCACCACTCCTCCACCTCAGCGCCCTCATCAGTTACCTCAACCCCTACTCACCCCCCATTTCACACTTTCAACCCCACCACCCCGCTTTCAATCACAAAAACAATCACCTCCATGAAACCCACCACGTGCTCATTGGACCCCATCCCCACCCCCCTCCTCCGCACCCAGCTCCATTTGTTAGCCCCACTCATTTCTGACACCATTAACCTTTCCCTCTCCTCAGGAACTGTCCCTACCTCCCTTAAAACAGCCACCATCACCCCTATCCTGAAGAAACCCTCCCTTGATGCGTCGCAACCATCAAGTTATAGACCCATCTCCAACCTCCCGTTTCTATCCAAGGTCCTTGAACGAGTGGTTGCCTCCCAGCTCCGCTCTTTCCTTTCAACTCATTCACTTTTTGAACCCCTCCAATCAGGTTTCCGCCCTATCCACAGCACAGAAACTGCCCTGGTCAAGGTCACAAATGACATCCTAACCGCCTGTGACCAGGGCTCCCTCTGCCTCCTCGTCCTCCTTGACCTGTCTGCTGCATTCGACACAGTCGATCACACCATCCTCCTTCAACGTCTTTCCTCCCACCTCAACCTTCAAGGCACAGTCCTTCGCTGGTTCCACTCTTATTTGACCCATCGTTTACATTTTGTTTCTTCCAATGGCTTTTCATCAAACCCCCGCACAGTTTCCCACGGCGTCCCTCAAGGCTCTGTCCTTGGTCCCCTTCTTTTCACCCTTTACACGCTCCCTCTGGGCAACGTCATCCGCAAACATGGGGTAAATTTCCACATGTATGCGGATGACACCCAGTTGTACCTTTCTGCCTCATCCCTCAACCCCCAGACGATCGATGTTCTGACAGCATGTCTGTCCGACATCGAATCGTGGACGAGGGACAACTTTTTGCAATTGAACGTGAGTAAGACCGAGGCCCTCCTGATTGGCTCAAGCCAGCGCCTCCGCACATCGGGCGCTGCCAGCCTCAACATCCAAGGCTGCACTCTCCACCTCACAAAGCCAATCAGGAACCTCGGCATCATGTTCGATCAAAAAGTTTCCTTCCTCCCCCACATCCGCGCCTTGACCAGCACTGCCTATTTCCATCTGCGCAACATTGCCAGGCTCCGCAACTATCTGCCGAAACACTCGTGCACGCGTACATCACCTCACGGCTGGACTACGGAAACTCTCTCCTAGTCGGCCTCCCCAGCTCCTCCATTCATAGGCTGCAGGCCATCCAAAACTCTGCAGCCCGTGTACTATCCCGCACCCGCCTCCGTGACCACATAACCCCCACCCTCGCCCGTCTCCACTGGCTCCCCATCCTCCAGAGGATCGAATTTAAGATCCTCGTCCTCACCTACAAGGCCTTACACGGCCTTGCCCCATCCTACCTAGCCGATCTACTCTCCCCCTACATGCCCACCCGGGCCCTCCGTTCAACAGGACTTGGCCTACTCCAAGCCCCCCGCCCGAACCGCCCCACCATCGGAGGCCGGGCCTTCAGTTTCTCCGCTCCCACCCTATGGAATGCCATCCCTCAATCCCTCCGTTTCACCTCTTCCCTTTCCTCTTTCAAGGCCGATTTGAAGTCTTTCCTCTTCGATCGTGCCTTTTGTTTCACCCCGAACTCTTTTACCTCCCCTTCGTGTTTCACCCCTTCCCAAACACTCCCCTCCCAGCTCGGGTCACAAGCCTCTTGTTTAGCGCCTTGGGACGTCCTCCCGACGTGAAAGGCGCTATATAAATGTAAATTGTTGTTGTTGTTGTAAGATGGAGGGGTAAAATAGCCACGGTCAACTTTCTGCCTTGAACTCCGTATTTTTCAACAATGTTTCTTCACTGTTGCCCCTCTGACTAAATGGCATTTGGACAAAGTACCATAATACTAGGAGTGCCTGTGAAGTTGTACTCTAACAATGCAGTAAAGAGAGACGATTGAGAGGCAGATATTACTGCCAGCTGATCTCTACCCTTTGTTTCCTTTCATTTTGTCAATTTACTATCCAATACATAGTGTAACATCATCTCAAGCCCAGGAGATTGCACCTCAGTTTCAAGTCTCTTGTGAGATATCACTTTTGAAATTGCCTGCTAAAGAGTCATTCTATTACATCTCTACAAAATTCTAATCCATTTGTTCACCATGTCTTGTGTTTTCACATATTGACTGATACTGGCTTGCAATTATTGTTTTTCTTGTAAAACTTGTCAGTCATGTAAATCGTTTACCTTATGATGGTTGCCAGTTAGTTTCCCATTCCCACTGAGGTTGACATACTCATAGGCTTACAATTCCCACAATACAGTGTTTAGAAAAGGTTAATTATTTTTCAATCAACTATTGCTAACCCTGTATTTAATGAGCTGAAACTAATTAGTCACAAATTCATCCCACTCCTACCCTCATTTGCTTATGGACTGTTGGATTTAGGTCATTTAGTCTTGTTGCCTAAAGAATATTCAAGTTCTCCGATTTTCTAATGATCTTTCTATTACTGTTCTCAGTGGACTCCAAGCCTTGCTAAAGCAAAGCGTTATAGAGGAGTGTTGATTGTGTGCTATAGTGGAGCACTCTCCCCTCACTTGTGGAGGGGGAGACTCCTCCATTATATCACTTCCCATGGCTAATTGAAATTAGCAGATAAACGAGGTCTCTGTCCTCATAGAATATCTGAAATGTGAAATCCATCACCATGCTTAAGAGCATCCAAACCAGACCGACTGGAAATTCCTGTGTCTGGAATGAAATATGCACACTTCCCCTGGAAGGACAAACCTTTCTTATCTAATTCCATGAGGCACAAGTTGGGAAGAGTGGAGGCTTGGGGAGTTTAACCAACTAAAACCACTGGCTGGTGAGCTTTTCTGCTACTTGTCCAGACAGGACCACAGTCACAGTGCAGAATTAACAAGAGTTGAGTGGGAAGAATCCCTACTCCTCGTGATTCCCTGGGTTCCGCCTGCATGTCCTGTTAATGGGCCATCAGCAGTGACCTGAAGCAATGAGGATCAGATACGGGGAGGTGGTGGTGGGAGGTGCTGAGTGAGAGAGCTGGTGAAAGTAGGGAAGGCAGAGGCAGAGAAGTGAGAGATAAATGCTATGGTGTGGGGTTATCCACCTTGCTGTTCATTGCCGGCAGTTGAATTTCCTCTACAATTGACATTGTGAAAAATCTCAGAATTAAAAATACAATGTAGCATCCAAAGTTGATTTTGTTTTGTAGGCAACAGGTCTCTCTGAGCAGCTGCTGCTGACAGTGGTGAGAGTGGGCCTGCCCACCACTGCAGAGCTATACCTGCTTCCACCACCAGATAAACCCAAGCGGAAAAGAAGCACAAGCATGGACAAGGTAACACCATTTGAAGATAACGCTTTCAAACATTCACAGCCTGACCTTTGATGTGGCTCAGAAATGGCTATTTTCACAGATACTATAAAGAATGACTCAGCGCAGCCCTGAAACTGGAGCAGAGGTGGCTGCAGATGGTATTTGCAGCTTCTGATGACACTTGACTAAAATTGGCAACAAATTGTACTGTTTTCTTTAGTTATAATCAAACGAATAAACAAAACAGTAGGTTTCTCCTAACTGGACCTAAGTTGAAGTATCAAATTTGGGGGGTTGTGCATTATGGATCACGTAACTGAGAGCTGATGAGGTTTCACTTGTGGATTTCAGTTCCTTTCCCAAGATCTGTATAGAGAGAGACAGCGAGGAGACTCATTTTTAGTCCATTCGTAATAATGGAAAGTAAATTTGCACAATAACATAAGTGAAGATTTGTACTGAATTCTGCATTGAAATAAAATTGTGATGAATAGGGCTCTGGCAGTTTGAGTTGCTCCTCAGTTTCCTGTGTGCTGAGATGTGACAGTGTATTTTATTTGGTTTTCCCCAGGGTATTGATTCCTTAATAGAAGTCTTGACAGAAAGCCAGGTCACATTTTCTTTGAAACCAGGGGTGGACGTGTCTGTTACACTGGCGGATTACAGAGCAGGTAAGAGCACATTCAGTGAGACAGTAGTAGTGTCAAGAACTGGCTACTGACACTGCCACACAACTCATTCTTTATTTTAAAAAGGGCCAATATGTGCCATCAATCACTGTTCCTTGCACAATGCCAGACGTTTTTGTGGATTAGGTGTATTGTATGGCAAGTAACACGGTAATAGAATGCAGTGAATAAATATTGAGCAATAAGTCTTGGCAATTTAAATCTTAGTTTAATCACATTTAATGAATATTTGTACATAAAATGGAAGATTAGCTACAGCCGATAGAATTATGCAATTACTCGCCACGTAATTTCACATGTACATCTGGTGGAGCTCTGGTGTGACCAGTCAGAATTTCAAAGTATAATGGCAGTTCCGTAGCTGAAAAATACTGGCGGATGCCAGTATCGGCATTGTAATTGATTGAATAAGCTATCTTCTGCGCACCGGATTCAAACAGAGTCAAGTTGATATCCCTGGCCGCTGAAGGTTGGCAAACATAGTGAGGTGGGAGGGGGGCTGGGACGACGACACTTAGACAATGGGCCGGGAGGAGTGAATACATGATGTTACAACAGTGTTTTGGGGTGTGCTTCAACCTTCTGTGCTAGTTATTTTTAAAAAATTGTTCTGCTTGTGTTTTCATATCAGGTATTAAAAAAAGACACTATATACAGTATCTAGAATGCAATAATCCTTGCTCTTGATAGAGAGACTAATCATGAATATACTGTAAAGTGAATAGATTATATTTTGTTAATTAAACTATCTGTGCAATTACCTTATTAAGTTGCATATTATTCTACAGAACAAGGACTTATAGCAGTCCTTTTTACATGTTATGCTTTTAATCTTGGACTGCTAATAAAGCATTTTGATAGATTTTGTGATAAAATGTGGTCATAAATACAAAATTCATGAAAACTGTTCGCTATATCTTTGCAAAGATGCTACAAAAGTGTTATCGGTATTTGAATTGTTTTAAAAAAGTGTAATTTTGCACAATTTTCACTTTTTGCTAGTATCATTTAAATTTTTTCTGGGCATAATTCCCTTGAGTGTAATTAATGCTTTTTTTTGCTTTCAACTTGTGTAGCTACCTAAATAACATGAACCAGTGGCTTCTAAACTTTGAATAGCGGTGCCCCCCCTAACTCAGCAACATTTTGGTGCGCCCCCACCCCCTTCACACTCGGCTCCGCCTCAACAACATCAACAACAACTTTGATTTATATAGCGCCCTCCATGCCGGACGGCGTCTCAGAGAGCTTCACAATAGCGGATCCCGGGACCGAGCCTGGGGCAGAGGTAGAAAGGTGACCAAAGGTGCGGTCGAAGAGAAAGGTCTTCAGCTGGGACCTGAAACTGGGAAAAGAGTGGGAGTGGCGAAGGGAGTGAGGAAGGGAATTCCAGAGCCTTGGGGCATAGTGGCTGAAGGCCCGGCCGCTGAGGGTGGAGCGGTGGATTCGGGGGACATGGAGGAGGCCAGATCCAGTGAAGCGAAGGCTACGGGAGCTGGTTTGAGGAGAGAGGAGGTCAGAGAGGTAGTGGGGTGCAGAGGAGTGGAGGGATTTGAAAACAAGGGTGGGGATCTTGAAGTCGATCCGCTCGGGGATAGGGAGCCAGTGAAGTCTGGCAAAGACTGGGGTAATGGGGGAGTGAAGTTTGGTGCGGGTGAGTATGTGGGCGGCAGAGTTTTGGATGAGTTGGATTTTATGGATTGTGGTGGAGGGGAGACCGGCAAGGAGGGCATTGGAATAGTCCAGCCGTAACGTGATGAAGCCGTGGACCAGGGTTTCAGCGGCTTTTGGGGTGAGGTATTGCCGGAGACGGGCGATTCATCGGAGGTGGAAGAAGGCAGTGCTGGTGAGGGACCGGATGTGGGGGAGGAAGGACAGTTGGGGGTCGAACCTGATGCCTAAGTTGCGCACAGGTTTGGAGAGTTTTAGGGGCAGACCGGGAGGGTGGAGGAGGTGAGAGCCATGTGAATGGAGATGTTGATGAGAGCCAAAGAGTATGGCCTCCGTCTTGTCAACATTCAGCTGCAAGAAATTTGCACTCATCCAGCTCCTGATGTCTGACAGGCAGGCTGACAGAACATCAGGGGACTGGGGGTCACAAAGTGAAGTGGAGAAATAGAGTTGTGTGTCATCCGCATACATGTGGAAATGTGCCCCATGTCTGCGGACGACATTCCCAAGAGGGAGCGTATAGATGAGGAAGAGGAGGGGGCCAAGAATGGATCCCTGGAGTACCCCACAGGTTACTGGGTAAGAGCAGAAGAAAAAGCTGTTTGTGGAGATGTACTGCTCGCGATGTACTGTTTGTGAGGTAGGACTCAAGCTCCAGCTCAGCTCCATATGCGCTCAGGGGATCGAGACTCTAAAGCTGCACGCCCCCACAGCCAACAGTACACGTCCCCCAAGGTCGGCGCACCCCACAGTTTGGAAACCACTGACAAACTGTCCCAAAAAATACATCTTTGAGGCGTCACTGCCAGCCATGTTGTGTTTTGCTATTAATAAAAAAATTCTAATCTTTACATTTGATGTAACACATTTGTGACTGATAGACGTCCCAAGTCACTTCACAGGGTTCAATGTAAAGTGCGGTGACTGTATGTTTTGTGGGCAAATACGTTAACCTGTTAGCTGCACTTTCCTGGACCAAATCTCACCATGTAATTTTTCCTTTAAATCATTATTTTGCAAGGGTTCATACTTGACATTTTTGGTTGTTTAGTTTCCCAGAAAATTATTGGAGGGAGAGGCGTCCTGATTATAGTGATTACATTTGTGATCTGCCTGCTTGGAGTGGGGGGTTTCATCCTGCACAAGTTCAAGAGGTGAGTGCTGCACGAGATGAGCCGAGAACACGAGGATTTTTTACTAGTCAGATGGGTGTCAGACATAGGTAGAAACCCATCACTGTGGTTAAGATTGTCCATCACTGTGCTTGAGAGTTCCACATATTCATGTCATCTGGACATCGAAATTCCCATGTTTAGAATAGAATGCACACTCTCCTGGAGCGACTCTCCCTAATTCTGGAGAATATTAGGCACAGGGTGTCAGGAAGCATGGGATGTGTTTAGGAATGACTAAAAACATGTAGCTTGCCATCGAGATCACTGCTTCTCCAGCCAAACCAAAAATAGAACACTCAACATAACTGGGAGGCATTACACCACTCCTGCTCATCACCTCAAACCCATCCTTAAAATTCATGATGGTGCAGAATTCTGCAAAATTCTAAAACTCAATTTGAATTGTGCAGCTGATTTTCCAGAATACCCCAAAACTTTTGCATTACGTTTAAGTTAAGGTGAAATTTAAGAATTTTCTTGAAATTCAAGACAAAATGGGCCAATGGTGTCAGATGAGGTGGCATTTGAAGCCTCTGAAGTGAGTTTGTCTTTCCGTAGAGGTAGTGATAATAATAATAATCTTTGCGTTTGATATAGCGCTTTTCACATCTTCTAGATATCACAAAGCGCTTCACGGAATATACTGTAAAGTGAATTGACTGTATATTTGTGGGCAAAATGCGACAGCCAATTGCACACAAACAGACATGGATTGAAATGACCAATTTTATTATTGTGCTTTTTTGGGGGATGGATTATTATTAGGCATGTGGAGTAAGGAAACTTGCCCAAGGTTTCGCCCTGACCTACCTGGATTTGAACACAGGTCTCATGCTTGTAAGGCGAGTGCTCTAACCGCTGAGCTACAGGACTCCACAAACTGTATTGCTGCTTATTCTGAATTATTATTGATTAGCCTATTTGATAGAGAATCAGTAAAAAAGGCATAAAATGACACAGATATATACAATCCACATAACTAGGCGGCCTAAACAATAATAAAACCTACAATTAGGGCCTAACCTTACACTTAAAAAGTGGAGATTTCTGCTGCGAACCCAAGAGGGAGCAATTAATCTCAGCTCGAGCCAAGGTAAATAACATTTCTTAGCCAAGTCAATGAACAGTAACAATGTCTTGTGGGAATGGAGTGTTTCTTTCGGCAACAGATATCTAACAGCAGCAAGGAGTGATCAGGAAAATGAATATTAGAGTGTTAATATCTAAAGAATTGACTTGTGAAGAACAATTTGGCATTATTGTCTGTGTTGCTTCACCTCAGCAGACATGCTGACTGACTTGATACGTACCATTACTCATTCATAGGCTGGAACCACTTCCCCTTTAATTACCATAGACTTTGAAAATCACTCCAGCTTTCAATATCTATGCATTGAGCACTGTTTCCAGGTGCAAGGGAATCATTATACAAGCATCTTGTAGTCTATTATATTTAACTGTGTCGGGTCACTGGTGTTCTGTCAGTGAGGAATTAATCATCCACCTCTTTTTGCTCTATTTCCATTGAAACCTCATCTCCCCTCTCCTCTCATAACCTCTCCTTCCACATCCACTCTGCACAAAGCCATCTCGGACCATTACTTCATCTCCCTTAACTCTTCAATCCATTTTTTCAATGAAGTATGATAACATCCCATTGATGCCTCTCTAACTGTCGTTATAACCCTTTTACACCTTTATAAGAATTCAATGATGCGTCACCTCTGATCTAGTGACACTCTGACACTAACAGCATCACCATGGATACACGCTCCACCTCACTCGAACCATGGCATCTTGACTGATCCTCAAATGTTCTTTCTAACCTACATCTGTGCCGTGACTTGCTCTGCCTTCCTTCACCTCCTCAATATCGCTCCACTCCGCCACTGCCTCATCCCTCAGGCTGCCGCAACCCTCATGCATGCATTCATCATATCTAGGCTTGACTATGCCAATTTGTTAGCCTTCCCAATTCTTCCCTCCACAAACTGCAGATTATCCAGATGTGTCCTCTCCCACTCCATTCCTTGTGACCCCATTACCCCCAATCTCACCTAGCTTAATTGGCTCACCATGCCCCGTAAAGATAGAGTTCAAGGCCCTCCACAGCCTTGCCCCTCCCTACCTCTGCAATCTGCTGACCCCATTAACCTGTCAACTCACTCAGCTCAACAAACAAAATGGAGATGGTGGGACAGATTGGATGGGGGAGCATGAGGCAAATTGGTGTTTGCTCTGCAAAGTAAATGGTCAGGTCTCTTTTCCCTGTCACACTCCACCTCCTTCCTCCCAATCACCCACCCCCCCATCACCCTTCTTTCTCAATTACTTTCAAATTGGAACACAGTGTTTAGCAGGAAGTAGCGTTAAGTGTTGGTAGTTATTGTGTAGTTGTGGAAACTGCAGCCTTATTTGCTTTACATAACAGTTCTCAATTCATCAGTGAATCGTTGGGGGAAGATTTGATACATTACCCACCTGCGCTTTTCCCAGCGTACAGACTCGAGAGGAAAAATAGGAAATTAAAAAAGTTGAGGCTTCATCTGTTTTCTGCATTCTGTATTGTTGAGGTTTCTCAGATTTCTCACGGGAAAGGTTTCAAATGTTCACCTTTTTAAGCATTTTCCCTGCTCTAACATATATTGCAGAATTCTGAAACAAAGAAAGAAACTCAGAACTTGAAGAATACTTTCAACATCATGCACAGTCGCAGCAGACTTGGCGTGGTACATTAGATCAATGAATTATTCCAGGGACAGTCAGAATCACATGCGTTATTCTTAGTATTACTCAGTGTGCTTATTTAAACCAAGCAGAAAGCTAAAATGAAATTAAAATGAAAGACAGAATTCCCTCTGCCCTCACATGTACATCAATAATTACTCTGAAATGGAAAAGTTAATCTTCTATATATCCTTTCACATTGCCTGGTGCACTTTTGTTTTCCACTGGTTTGCAGTCAAGGTTCTACTGATATCATGTATTCCTTCCCTCTAAACCTCTGAGCTCTAAATAAAAAAGCCTTTCCATATATTTCTCTTTCCAGGAAACGTCCTGGTAAACTCTTGCTATACCCTCTCCAGTGTCCACAAGCGGTCTGTAAACAGTTGATACATTCTCAATCTCTCTTGTAGGAAGTTACCGGGTCGAAATGTTTATGCTCAGATGCACAACGAGAAGGAACAGGAGATGACAAGTCCTGTTAACCACAGTGAAGACACACAGAACATCATCCAGGGGGAGGAGTTTATTGATGATGATTTGGATTCCCAGACACTCGGAAATGGAAGAGGTGGTCTGAATTTTGTTTCTATTTCAGTTTATTTTTACACATACTTCCTAAAAATGTGTATTTTTAGCCGATGTCTTTTGAGTGTAAAAAAACAAACATCTCTGGTTCCTGCGTTACTGAGCTTCACAGACCTCGGGATTGTGAACAACATGGGGTGGAGGGCGTGTCTACAACACATCCAGGTCATTCATATAACAGGAATCTCTAAATATAGACCACACGTTCAACCCTTGTGTCCAAGAGACATTCTCATGATGTGGAAGGCGCTCCATTCAAATGCAGGGATTATTATTAATGTAATTATTGTCTGTTTCATAACATCCCTAACCAATCAGAAGAAGGCTGAGGCCCACATTTCAATGAGGAGGTAATTTCAAATTGAATTGACCCCAGTGAGTCGCTAAAGTTTGTGGCTCAAAATATGCCTGGGTACTAATCAAACTTCTTTTTTTTCTCTCCTTGAAACAGGCAATCACTCGGCTGTGGTTCTCAGCATAAACTCCCGGGAAATGCACAGTTACCTGAGTAGCTGATGTTTGCTGTGGATGAAACATTGAGACTCACCCCATTTTATTTTGTTGTTCCTGGGGAAGGGAGGAAGAGAAGCAGTGAAATGAACTACATTATTGGTGACGGGACTGAGTGGGGAAATCTTGCCCCCGGTGGTTACTAAGCCTTCTCCAGTCAAGCATCAATGTGTTTGTAAGCATCTCCTGCAGAGAGAACACAGTGTCACAGTGAAGAACCGTGAAGCTAACTCTGCTGCACCACACTCCACACCTTCTGTTGAATAAGTTGTGTTGGGATGGGGTGGGGGGGGGGGGGGGGGGGGGGTTGGGGGTTAAGGGATCAGGTCACTTCAATATGTTGTCAACTGAATCTCTCTGATTCAGTCTTGCATCCTGTTTGCCTTTTTGAGAAGCGCAAGTTTGTGTTACACACTATTTGTTTCTAAAGACTGCTCTGTATCACATATACAAACAGTGTTGCTAGCACAACTACACAGTTATCACCTCATTCCCATTTCCAAGAAACATCTAAAACATTTGCTGACATGTTATTGAATTTTATACAATTAAGGTTTGGTCAAATATATGTTATTTCTAGAGCGCACCATCCTGTTTCCACTAATGCTTCATAAAATGGTATACTCTTTTTTTGTCTCTACCCCACCTCAGTCATTGCTGTAACCTTCCTGTTCTTGTTGTCTTGTGAAACTTGCTGCTTTTTGTTTCCAGCATATCAAAGGTTCAATCCTGTGTTCTGGTTTGTGGGTGATGTCAAACTGTACAGAGTATAAATATTGGGCTCTAGCATTTGTTTTGAGCCTGCAGGCGTGGAGACAGAACAAATAAACCTTGCATTTTTCTCTAGGAAATCAGGCACCAACTGACCAAAAATTAAAAAATAGAAATTCAGGTTTAACATAAAAGCAAATGCTATTTAGTTTCTTCATAAGTTTCATTTAGATTTTCTTGGAAGGACAATATTGGAAGTCCATTCCATAGAAATATACAGCACAAAAGGAGGCCCCTCAGCCCACCGTGTCTGTGCCCACTCTTTGAAAAGAGCTGTCCAAATTAATCCCACTCCCCTGCTCTCCATAGCCCTGCATACCTGTCGCCCCAAATAATGATCTACTTCTCTCTTAAAAGTTGTTATTGAATTGGCTTCCACTACCCTTATTAGGATGATCTGTTGGCTTTTCATTAGCTCAGCTCCTCTGGCAGTTATCAAGGCTTTGCTTATTTGACATCACTGCCTGTTTCAGGCTGAATTGTGAAGCAGCTTGAAGCAAATCTATTTTCCGAATGTCCACAGCCTGCATTCAGTGGAAGTTTTTTTCTCTCAAAAGCTTTTTCTCCAGTTTAACTCACATCATTTCCTTTTCCCGTTATTGTTTCAACAGGAATCATCATTGCAGTTTTAATCTCTTGAACCTCTTATATTTTTGAGTGCTCCTTCATTTTTGTTTTGGAACTTTTGAAATTGCTTCTGTGTCTTTTTTTCTAAGCACATAAACTGTTGCTGAGTGCAGTTAAATTCTAACCCCCAGGTTTGATGGGTCTCCCCTCAGTATTAAAGGCCATGCCTGATATGTACAATCAATTTCTAACTATTACATGTGGATCTGAAGGGTAAAGCATATCCGTACTTCTGCAGAGTGCTGCTGTCAGTATTTGTTTATTATACCCCAAAGAGCTCTTCTCACTTTCCAGCACACAAGCAATTTACGGATCTTATAGCATTAACTTCTCTTGCATGCAGAGAACTCAGTGAGTTTATCCAGTTGCTAGCTGAGCTGAGTTGTATTCAATTGGAAATTCCAGGTTTCAATCCCAATCTGCTGCATAGTTAGCAGGAATGGGACAGGGCAGCACATTCTTGGCCCAATTGGCCTCAGAGCCCTAGGTTAGTGATGGGAACAATCATCCAGGTTCTTGCTCCTGATTGCACATAAGTGAGACCAACGCAAGATATTCGAGTGGACATAAACTGAGGACAGAATCAATCTGTGCTGCTTGCCTCCCTTCCCCTTTTCCTGTTGTTTAATGCACAATTTAAGCTCCCACGTGAATATTGGCCACTCGGGTTAGATATCAGTATGTGATCCACTGAAATGTGTAAATATGGTCTGCCCAAATCTCTGTGATTGGTTTATAGCATAGTTGTACTGAGTGTTTATTTGTAATAGTGTGTGTGTGTAGAGGGTGGTGGGGGGTCATAACCATTTGAGTCTTATCTCATTACTGCACTGACCTTTTCAACTGTGGAGTCTTCCCATTTAAAGATGTGTGTAATAGCCATATTAACCTGACAGGTTTTCAACTATCGGAACCACCGTCGAAGGCTATGACACACACTAATTCAAGGTCAGTGCTATGCACCTCAGCCTTTATCAACCATGGGTGACATTATCACCCGGAGAACGAATGGATCTGACATCCATCTTCTAATGGTACCTACCAAGAGTAAGTCTGACATTATTCTGCTACAGGCTAGACATTACTAGCTGTGGAAAATGTGGACAAATTATGTTTGTATTGATCAAGGACTGGATTTATCTTAGTTTATGTCAGGTCCAGCTTTCTCTTTCATTAGCTCAATTGTTTCTGTTTCTCTGTCTTTCTGACTTGAGTTTCTCGTGTTACAACTACGTCTCCTCCTGCTGGGATTTTGTGCTAATCGCAAACCACAAACTGTTCCAGTGCTACTTTGTGAAGTTTGAAGAAATCTGGTGATTGTAGTGGAAGAGGTGGACATTCGCACTTCTCTTCACTTTGAATGCTCTCCTCCATGAAATACATCAGTTTAGCTGATGAAAACCAATTCCATCCCAAACAGGATTATTGGATAGCCCTGAAATTGGCATTAACTTGGTTTCATGTTTACTATGAACTTGGCAGTGAGCAACTGAACATCCCTGAAGACCAGGATACCAATCTGACTCTGGGCCAGAAATTCAGATCTATTGATGGTATCAGAGAATGGGAAAATGAGGGAGAGAAACAAAGTGATTTCAGCCCTATCCTGTGAAAGATTGCCCTCTGTTGTACATGGGGTGGCATTGCGAAGAGTTTGTGAAAATTCCAGCCCAGAACTGTGTGGAGAGAAAACAACACTCACTTGTTTTTATAAAGCACACTTCATGTAGGGTAGGTTCTTGGGAGTGTTAAATCGAGACAGAATTTCACACCGAGCAGGAGGAGGAGTCCATAACCACAAATGAAAACCAAGATCTTTAGACGTGATCTGAAAATGGAGAAGAGGGAGTAAGGTGGAAGGATTGAGGTTCTAATATTCTGAGTTCCAAAGTGTTGGGGTCTAGCGGCTGAAATCACGGCCGGCAATCCTGGAGCAGAGGGTATGAAGGACAAGTAGGATGCTGGAGCCAGCAGAGCGTAGGCAGTGGATTATGGGGAGTAAGTAGGTCGAAGAGATAAGGAGGTGCTGGGGCGTGAAGGCATTTGTCGGCAGAAAAATCATTTCAATCACATAGATCCCAATGGTCAAAAAGCAAGTTATTTTCAGAACATCAATGTTATATCAGTGTTACAAGAATTTTATTTCAGTAAAAATTATTGTGGAATATAATCTGCTGAGTCCAGTCACATCACAGCATGGATGAAGTCCTCAATGACAAACCAGATAAAGACTTGTCATTAGTGGAATAACGTACCAAGTAATGGTTGGATAATATCTTGCATTGTTCTGGTTATTAACCAATGCCCTGTGTAACTCTCTTGGTATCCTGCCTCCACTGACTCTGAAAGACTCTGCAAAGACTCTTATTCATTTTTCCCTTTGATCTAATTCACAAGACAATAAGTACATACCATTCCCAAATCACGACACTTTGTTTAGTCAGATTAGTTTTGAAAATCCATTTTTAATGTAATGCAGATCACATGCAAAACAACCCTCTCATAAACATGTCTGCACTTGATTTGGTTTGAAACAACAGTGAAGAATGCCAGCTTGTTTTTTTGCTGGGAGCTCTGCCTCGCTCCTGGTAAAGGACTGACATTTAGTTGAAGATTATCCATGGCTTGAGAAAGCAGACCATTTCCTCTGCAGTCCGTGTCACAGCAAAAGGTTCCTGCAATACTTGTCGAACCAGTTAACTGTACATTTTGTATGATTGCTGAATTCCTATTGACTTTTTTGTAGTGGTAGCAGTGTTTGTAGACTGTTATGACAAAGAGATGAACTCTGTGTATTTATTTGGTTGGAGGCATTTTGTTAACAAAAACCTGTGATCTGATTGCACAGTGTTTAATGGTTAATCTTTTAATCCTCAATGTATGTATTTGTTTAATTTTGCAGAACGCAAATGTGCACATAAATTTTGTTTTAACAGGATATGTTTGGACTTTATATTTGGATATTAATGTCCTAGGCATAATTAATTTCTACAAGCTTCCTTCTCATGTATGACATAACATGGCTGTGTATTGAGTTGCATCGAAGGGTATGCCTTTGTGTGAACAAAATGCACTTGAAATTCTGTTTAATAAACATGTGGCTCCAAATTGCACAAGTGGTTTATTTACTCCATTTCAGAGTATTGCATGTTTTCTGGTTTTGCTTTTAGTTCGATGCAATAATAAACTCAAAGCTACTACCAACAGTCCACAAACAATCTATTCTTGAGGGTTATAGAAACATCTAAGTGGGATCACTCTTGGTTTGAGTGTTACTTGACCCACTTCCGACACTACATCTCTGCAAATTGATTTTCTTCCTGCCCCGCATGGTCACCTGTGGGGTACCCCATCTTTTGCCCCTTTTAAAAAGTTAAATGCTCCCTCTTGACGATGTCACCCACATGAATGGAGAAGATCCACATCATCCACATGTCATCCACATGTGTGCGGATGACACACAAATCTACGTACTGTAAAAGCCCATTTATCCGTGACCCGATCAACCGTAACATCCGTATAACCGGCACCTCAAAAAAAAGGTCCCCATTCGATTAACCAGAATTTATCTGGCACTATTATTTAAAAAAAAAAATTTTTTTGTGTATTTTCGGCTGAATATCCAGCACGCGCTTTAACCGACATTGGCCAGGTCCCGAGGGTGCCGGATAAACGGGCTTTTACTGTATGTTAACAGCAAATAGGCATTATATGACCAATGTCACAAGATCGTTGTTTAAGGCCACAAACCCATGAAGACTATCTCAACACAATCGTGCACAATTTCTGATATTAAGGCAGCATTTTTAATTGCGTGTTGCTGAAAGATCACAATAATGCAAAATCAATTTATTTTGTATTATCCAGTCACTTTATTGTAATATACAATGCATTTTTGGATTGCATCAAGAACCTGCTTATGATTTGGCTCATCGTACACAAAAAAAACATTGACCGTTTACAGGTAAAAAGTAACAAAAACACTAAGGTGCAGAAATAATTGATCATCATTTACAGGTTTGGTTTATACATGATGTCACTTAGGATTTTTAAAAAATCAGTAAGGTTAGAAACAGTGCAGAACTATGCTAATTTTGCATATAAAACAGAGTATTTACATCACAGTGAAACTGTCACTCAAAGACCTTTTCATTGATTTACACAGATTATCAGCATATTTCAAACCATAATAGGTTATTTGGCATTGATTCTCAACATAATGGGATAATCCACAGATTTTTAAATGGAGCAATTTTGTTTCAGAAAGTTATACAGTAATTAGATTAATTTCAATGCTGAAACTCTGGCTAAATTTGACGTAGGTAATGCTACAGTCTACCATTTGTACCTCAATTTCTTTATGCAGTTAATCCAAATAAAATTTGATCAAAAAATCAATCTATAAGTGATGTACATTAAACTATCCTTGTGAAAGAAGCACCTCTTGAAAGCCAAGAAACATTCACAGGAAGGGTGGGGGAGGGAAATAAATGATGCAGCTTGAAACGAAAATAAACTCTTTTAAAATAAATTAAAAATAATAATTTAGAATAGTTTCTGAATGAAACTAAAATTGACATTTAAAAATAGGACTTGTATTCAGATTGAACGATTTAATTCAAAATGTATTTTGCACACATTTGGAAGAAACATCCTGCAGTAACTTGTGTCTGGATCATAAAATCCTAAACTGAACCACTTTATGCATGAACTTCTGACCTAGAAACTGGAAAATGGATGACCCCCCCCCTAAGGGAGTTAATTGGCTCGTTGAGGCACATTTGTTAATGCAGGTGCTAATCTCTGGTCAGTAAGACTCAATCCTGTCCCTCTGCAGTGGGAACCTTGGCACCTAGATCCTGGATTTGAGTAAGCAGGTTGGTGACTCCAGGGAAAGAGTATGCATTCTATAGCAGACATAGAGAAATTGCATTATGTAGATGATATATATATATATATAATATATATAATATATATATATATATATATGTGTGTGTGAACCAGTTTGGCTTGTATACATAAACATGGTGATGTGCCAGACAATTGGCTGCCCCCAAAAAGTACAATTTCAAGGTATGGTTTCAGTTGACATCTTTAATGGCCTGTTATTAATAATAATACTTGCATTTGATATAGTGCTTTTAACTTCTTCTAGATGTCTCAAAGCGCTTCACAGAATAAACTGTAAAATAAATTGCCTGAACATTGGTGGGCGAAATGCGGCAGCCAATTGCGCACAGCAATGTCCCATAAACAGTTGTGGATTGAAGTGACCAATTCATTTTTTTTAAATTTAATTATTAGGCATGTGGAATAAGAAAACCTGCCCAAGATTTTGTCATGCCTGGAATCGAACCCAAGTCTCTCGCTTGTAAGGCAAGTGCTCTAACCACTGAGCTACAGGAGTTCATGGATTGTGACATTATGTAGAGCCCAAAGTAATTTCCTAAATTCTACTGGATAGAAGAGACAAGAACAAATACACTACACGGGAGCTCAGGGAGCATCTTATACCCCGAAGAGTTATACGAGGATAGGTCAGTTTTCAGACTTCCAGATAAGTAATCATGACAGATCTTGTTTGGTTTCTGTAAGAATGCTTTTAAGTTATTGGTTCAGAAGATACAGATCAGTCACTCTTCTTAGAAGGTCTACTGAACATGGGGAGGGATTAATGTAAACTTTTGTTCATGCCAAATTGGACAAGAAACTGTTAACCTCAGCACCGTAAATCTAAGGGGCTCAGCTGCTCTAATGGGTTATCTGATTATTTAGAGGTTGAAAGCATTCCCATTTCACACCTTGCATCTTTAACTTTGTTAGTCATAGGCATCAAGAGGATAATTTGAGTCTGAAGGAACTGAGGTTACTGAGGGGAGAAGTGCGTAGCGTAGCTCCTGTTTTGTCAATTTAAGCCTTTACCGAGGTAATCCAACAAAAAGGAATCGTGCACAGTCAAACTTCAAAATAATTTACAACAGCAAAGAAACTACATGCATGCAACTACAGAACTGAGAACTAACTTTATTACATTTACTGATTGCTTTTTCTGTAAACTTGGTAACTTTTGTTTCACATATAACTTTAAACGCTTGAGGCAATATGCTGTATTCCCCTGCACCTATACAGTTTAATACAGATTTTACTAATGTAAAAAAAGTAAAGAGGAAATGGGCCCTGGAATCAAGGCATATTTCCAAGTTTCAATGCACTCTACCCAGATAACTAATGACCGTGGCACCAGTGATGGCACACCTTTGAATAGTAGCCTGAGGCATTTTTGGCAACATGTAAGATACAATTGAGCCACTCAAAATATAGAAAGCTGCTTATTCACTGCCAAGTCCCTGACGTAATTGTAATATAAGGTATTACAGCTATGGATGTATGACTGATTTCTCATTAACAGGCCCAGTACAAAATTAATATGACCAAATATTTATTGCTGACACATAAATAAGGTGATTCATAATAAACGTTACCTTTTGTGGGGCAGGTAAACAAGAGGTAATAATACTGTTAATTTGATGTATATTAGATTACTAAATGTAAGTCTAAACATATACACTGTGAAACAACTGATTTTGCTTTGTGCTGGTGATATTATAAAACCATGCCTGAGAATAAGCTTGATATTTCTCATACTAGGGATATACAATAAACCCCCTGCTTATCGGACTCCGGGTTTCCGGAATTCAATCCTAGCTGGACCAGTTCCCAAACGGAATTTGAAAGAGAAATGTCCGCGGGCCCACACACTTATAGACTCCCTTCAGCCCACTTCCCTGTTGTGTACTCCTTCCCTACCTCCCTCCCTCCCCCATCATCACCCTTGCTGGCCAGGGATATTGACTTTGAGAGTTATCTTCTGCTCATGGAATTTAATTACAATTACAATGCAACTACCAACATTTACTGATGTTTTTGGGGCACTGAATAAAGCTGGAAAATGCCATTCCCAGGATTGCAATTGCAATTATCCTGAAGTTCTGGCTTGACTGGTTGGACCACACCCATTGATTGACTCCCCAGGGTTTTAGTGTATTTGTGAAACATGAAAACCACAAATTGAGAGATAAAACAACTCAGATACCTTTTTTAAAAATCTCACGAATAACACATACAAATTCCATCAAATATTGTTTTTAAAAAAGGCAAGATAAGGCAGTGATGTGATATAAATGAGAATATGGCTATACGATAACCGTTTCCTCAACAACTTTCAGCTTTGGTGGTTACACAGACAGTAGTGAAGAGGTCAACTTTAAGAATGTAAAATATACATGGAATTGGAGTATTGTTTAGCTATGATTATCACTTCATACTGAATCAAGTAGAAATGAATTGACCCTTTAACTTCAATCAGTCCAGTAAGGTTTTAACTCAAGTTAGGTTTGTTTTAGAGCCAGTCTGCAAAATGTGGCCAAGTCATTCCAAGCCATGGAGATCACCAGAGCAAACTATATACCTGTATTTCCAATATGATCACCTCTTCAGAAAACATCTGTAGTAAATACTCAGTAAATATATCACACCACGAGGAAGAGAATTACAGAAAACCTCTGGGGAGAAATTCCATCTGGGTCTAGATTTATGTAGCAATTATAGGGTGTCCAGAATTTGGAAAATTGTTGAATTCATTCTAAACTTTGAAAGCGGTATTCTGTCATTCTTAAAATAACTTTGAAGAAAACTGGCTTAAAAAAAGGCTGAGTTTAAGAACTATACACATTTTGAATGTGCTAAAATAATACAAGTAGAGTGAATATAATAATAATAATTCTTGCATTTGATATAGCGTCCTATCATGTCTTCTAGCTGTCTCAAAGCACTTTACAGAATATACTGTAAAGTGAATTGACTATATATTTTTGTGAGCGAAAAGTGTGGGACACAGCAGTGTCCCACAAAAAGTTGTGGATTGAGTGACCAATTTTTTTAAGAAGGATTTATTAGCCCCAGAACAACGATCCACCAATCGACCAGCAATCAGGTTTCTATTTACTGCTTGGTAAACAGAAGCTTGTGGAGTAAGGAAACTTGCTCAATTGCAAGGCGAATGCTCTAAACAGGTGGAATTCTAAAATGTTATGAAAGAGTCTGATTCATACCATCTCATTAGACCCAGGAAACAAATTGCTATGTATTCTTCAAATTGATCATTTTAATGGTAATAATAATCCTTGCATTTGATTTGGCGACATATCATTCAAATGTCTCAAAGCATTTCACAGAATATGTTGTATATGACTGAGTATTTGACTGACTAATTGGTGGGAAATCAAGAAATGAATTGGCAAGTAAATGGATGGTCAGTGGAAGGCTCTGTAACTGAATAGAAAGTCTGCTAAGCTTTATTCAAACAGATATTGTATAATGCAATAGAACTTTTCTTGCTGCTAATTACCATATATCTGCAAATTCAAATTGATTCATTTTGGAACTATTCTGGATTTTATCCACTCTGTGACAAGGAAACAAATAATTAAATTACAGTTAAATCCCTTTTGAAATTTGTTGCCGCTAAAAGTCTCCAAAATAAAGCATTCAGCTCAGTGGATGTCCCCTTATATGTGCCTTGCCCATTATTAAGATCTGGAATTATTTGTTAATTCAAGATCCTCGTCCTCACTTTCAAGGCTATTCACGGCCTTGCCCCCACCTATCTCTCCGACCTGTTGTCTACCTATCAGCCTGCCCTTACCCTCCCTTCAGCTGGCTCTTGCCTGCTCCATGTCCCCCACCCAAACCACCCTACCATCGGTGGCCGGGCTTTCAGCCTCTCTGCCCCCACACTCTGGAACTCCATCCCACAATCCCTTCACCTCACTTTCTTCCTTTCCTCCTTCAAGGCTGGCCTGAAGACCTAGCTCTTCGACCGTGCCTTCCTAATTCTCCCCTCTTTCCTACTCTCCTTCCCCGTGCCCCTACTCCGACCCTTCATCCCATTTGGATCCTGGCCTAACTGTTCAGTGCCTTGGGACGTCCTCCTGATGTGAAAGGGGCTCTATAAATGGAATTTTGTTGTTGTTGTTAACTAATATGTTATTTTGCTGTATGAAAACAACAACAACTTCAGTACCCTCCACACCGGTCGGAGTCTCAGAGCACTTCACAATAATGGATCCCGGGCCCGAAACAGGGGGAAGGGAAAAAGAGTGGGGGGAAAAAAACATACGTATCCCAATAAAAATTTTTTTTTTTTTAATTTGTGCTTGTTTTAGCTTCTCATTTGGTTTATATTCAATTTTGCCCCCAGTTTAAAATGAACTGTTATGTAGTCAAATCATTTAAAAATACTAATGAACTTCCAAATAAAATTACATACAATGATACTTTTCTTGACATACATAAAGCCGACACAGACTAGATGGGCCGAATGGCCTCCATTTGTGCTGTAAAATTCTATGAGGAGCAGTGTCTTACATCAAACTAAATTCTTTACCATTTCAGTGCAGGTATCAAAAGCTGCCTATGTACTGAAGCCATTACTTGCATCAAAAAAGCTAATAGTTCTAGAGAATTTATGAAATATATCGAGTTGCTTGAGCATGCTTCTCATGAGTACAATTCTCTGTGATCTGTGAGAACAAAAGAACAAACAGCCATAGGTTCAACCAGGAGATTGAAGTCAGGGATTTGATCACTTACAGGGAATGTAAGTATGCATTTTAGAAAGTTGAGCACTGCTCCTACATTCTGTATTCAAAAGGGGGTCACAATTAGGGTCTTCTTGCTGCTAATGAGCATATATGAGGAAATTCTAATAAATTCATTTTAATAATAATAATCCTTGCATTTGTTATAGCACCTTATCACATCTTCAAGATGTCTCAAAACACTTCACAGAATATACTGTAAAGTGGATTGATTGTCTGTTTTGGAAAAATTCTGCATTTTGCCAACATAAGTGTATAACAAGGAACAAAACTCTAAGCATGATACTCATAACATTTAACATATACTCTAGCAATGCCAGGTGTAAACTAGAAGAGTGTCATATGATCCAGAGATGCAGGATGAGATTTACTTCTGGAGCGGAGTATCTGAAAGTTAGCATCATGCACTTTTCAAGAGTTGCTGTTTTTGGATCTATTATTGTACACACAGGTCACAATTCCTAAACAAAACACAAAATACTACAGATGCTGGGAATCTGAAACAAAAACAAAAGTTGTTGGGGAAATTCAGCAGGTCAAGCAGCATCCATGGAGAAAGGAAAAAGAGTCAACATTTCGGGTCTATAACCCTTCGTCAAAACTCAAGGGTTGTTGACCCGAAACGTTGACTCTTTTTCCTTTCTCCATGGATGCTGCTTGACCTGCTGAGTTTCTCCAGCAACTTTTGTTTTTGATTCACAATTCCTAAAGCCATCTAGACACATGAACACTGACTTGGTCCACTTATTTATTACAATTTTGTGTGATGGGGGTTGTGGGGGGGGAGGGGAAGGGTGCCATATGCAAGATGCTCTCTGTGCTTAAAATATATTCATAAATTAAGAAGCATTTGTTGCAATAAATATATTTTCTTTGTATTAAAGATGTTTTAATTGACATTTCCATTGTGGAATTTGTTTTAATTATATGAGGGACAGCTGTTAAAGAAAACAAGATCGGAGAAAGGATGTAGTGACTTTTTTTAAAAAAAAGAAAGCAGCCATATTGATAAAATATTTTAAAACAAGATTTTGCTTTAAAAACAAGCTCTTGGTTTCGATCTATGACCACAATCCCTGGCTTTAGCATGGAATACCTGCTGCCTCTACCAGGTACCTGGAAAGGCATGTATTTCATGTAGGACTTCATATCAAATGACTCAGTAGCAGTGCTTCTCTTCCTGTAAGTAGAGTTTCAGGAAGTAACTGCGAGAAATTGCTGATCTCTTTTATGTTCCATTTTTCTGTTCCCATTCCTGGAAAGGAAAATAAAGTAGAGAAACAGACGTTAATAGGATTTACTTGTCATTAATTTTCTCTGCTTTTCCTCTTCCTCCCCTGCCCCCCAGCAACCCACCTCATCCATATTTCAACATGTTGAAGTACTGTACTAAAATGTATGCTGTGGACTTGTTTCGAAGCTGAAGCACTATGTGTTTTTCCTCGAACATCTCTTACAAATGCTGAATGGTTCAACTGCAGTTACACTTTGAACCTTAAACCAATGCAAAACAGCAACTACTTTAAGTAACAACAGTTATATAAATGCAAGTTAATTACTTTGCAGCAATACAAAATGTGCAGTTTAATTTCTGTAATGTAAACTTCACAGCTATCAACTATGCTACTGTCACAGTAACTATCAATAGAAATTTACAGACAACTTGTTGGGCCTTCAGAAACTCATCATTTGTTACATTGGAGTAGAAATCGTATATCAGAGTGATGGGTTTAACTACCTATACCATTGACCATGATATCATAATTTAACACACTAAAATAGTTCAACAATAATAATAATCCTTATATTGCCTTTCACATCAAGAGGATATCTCAAATCATTTCATAGGATATACTATAAAGTGCAAACAAAGCAGCCAATTTGCACATAGCAATGTTCTGCAAACAGCCTTAAAATGAATGAACAATTTTATCTGGAGAATGCAGGACCAGAAGATCAGGATAAACTCAACAACAACTTACATTTATATAGAGCCCTACACGCCAGACGGCATCTCAGAGCACTTTTTGATGATTGTCATCTGATCTTTAACACCCACTTGAATAGACAGACATTCATGTGTACATTGGCTTAACCTCTGGTATGAAGGAATTCACGTTCAACAACACAATGCTTCTCCACACTGCACTGAAGCATCAGTAATTACGCTACACATTCTCTATATAACAACTTGGATTTATATAGAGCCCTCCACGCCGAACGGCATCTCAGAGCGCTTCAAACATCACTACAAATTGTGTTCCAATGCACTGATGCAAGATTCATGCTATAACTCCAGTACTTGCAGCAGTTTCACATTTATCTAGACTCTAGAGGTTGCAGGTTACCTGGGGGAGGGCTCAGCAGTTTGAGCTGCGCAATAATGCAGGACATCGACAACCACAGCAAAGATAATTTTTGAACCAAAAACAATTGAAAATAATTTTACTATTCACCTTTATATTCATAATAGTAAAAGGTCCTGTCACATTATCATCTGTTTGGTAACTTAAAAAATGTTATGAGCACTTTGGAGATCATAAAATTGTAAACATTGAAAGCACATAATAAGACCATTTGACGTATCATGTATGTGCCACCTCTGAAAGAGCAATCCATTCAATCACATTTATATACCTGCCTTTTCTTTGTAACTCTTCAAATTACACTCTTCTTTACACATCTATCTAGTTCCTTCTTCAACGCTAATATGGATCCTGCCTTAACCGGCAGAGAATTCCACATCCTAACAATCCTCTGCACAAACAAAATCTTCATAATATTATCCTTTCCTTTTTTATTGATTAACTTAACATATGCCCTCCCATCATTGATTCACCAACCAGCAGAAATAGTTTCTCCTTATCAACTATGTAATCCCCAAAATAATTTTAAAGATCTCTGTCAAGTCTCCCCTTATCCTTCTCTATTCCAATAAAAATAGGCAGAGTTCCTTAGTCTCTGTTCACTGGGAAAACTATTCATCTCTATTACTGAAGTAAATCTACTCTGCACCCCTTTTATGGTCTTAACATCCTTCTTAAAGTGGGGTGACCAAAAATGATTACAAAAAACAATAAGCAGAGCAGGGTGTGTGGACTTGAGTGGGCATCATCACAGCTCTTATTTATTTGAGACATTTTATGCAATAATTATCACATCACTGGTGACAAAGAAGAATGTGAGAGGGCAGTATCAGCTCACAGCATGGTCCATCTGCCAACTGTATAACTCAATAGATATCCCACTAACCAAAAAAAACTTGGATTTATATAGAATCTGGCGTGTGGATAGAGCCCTTAACAGTGGGGTGGTTTGACACTAAGTTGGAAAGACAGGGGAAGCGACCACAAATATACTTGAAGAAGAAAGTCTTCAGGTGTGATTTTGAAGATGAGAAGAAAAGAAATATTCAAGATTGTCAAGATTGGGAAGCGGGAGCAGGATGTAGGTAATGAATGAATCACTGCCAAAAAAATAGTTTTGTGACAAAGGGTCGAGGACCCGAAACGTTGACTAATTTTCCTTTCTCCATAGATGCTGCCTGACCTGCTGAGTGTTCCCAGCGACTTCTGTTTTTGTTTCATATTTCCAACATCTGCAGTATTTTGCCTTTTGGAATAGTTTAGTGATCTGTCCACATGGTATAGGCAGCACTATACATTACAACAAGTTAACAGTGAACATGTATAAAAAAATGATGCAGCAATGCTAAGCGGTGTGTTTGAGATGTGCTTGCATGCTGTACCTTTGCTTTCCTGCGTACATGGCCTCGACCTGGGGAAGAGGCCCCAGAAGGTGGTCTTCTTGCAAGAGCAGCTGCATTCACAGGCAGTGATGATGGCTCAGTGTCACTCGTATCACAGCTGGAGGCTGGAGAGTTGTCCAAGGTCCGATGCAAAAACACAGGGGACTGAGAAAAGATCAGACTTAGTACAATTAAAGGTCTGACTTTATTTTTCTCGGCCAAGTCTAAACCTGAAATTTGTGCCTAAAACATTGCCAAATGTTCCAATTATGCTAAGTTGGAGAAAACTGAAATGCTTCTAGATTTTCAGTTTCTCCATCTGTTAAACATTAAAATATTCATAAAATACAAAAGTTGTGTTAGTTATTTTCTCCACTTTTTCATTTCCACATGTCAAAAGCTATTTCCTGAATAATAAAAGGTTGACCTGCTCCCAGCTATTATCAAGGGCTGTTCTGTAACAGGATATGGGTCGATGTTGACAGGTTACAGAAGCTGGGAATGTTCACACTGGAGAAGGGAAGGTTTAGTCAAGATCTTATTGAAATATTCAAGACTGTAAAGGATAGAGATAAATTGAACCCCTCCCCAATAAAATGTTTAACACATTCACCAACTTTACATATGGGGGAACTGGGGTCCAGCTCAGAAAAAAAGAAAAGGAACAGACCGTTTTACATGGTGATGAATACATTGACTAAACTATCAAGGAAGGCAATGGTGGTGGTTTCTGTCAATAAATGGATGCAGGAAATGGACATCTCTTCCATTTAATGGACATGGGAGATAGAGCACGGCATAATACTTTTTTCCTCTTTGGAACTAGCTATAGGGAATCTAGTGGTATTCTGTACAAACCTGTAATATGTACCAATGCTGGTGACTATATTCTCCCATCAGACACAGGACTCATTGTCCAGGATGACGCTCCAATTCAGTGCTGAGGAAATGCTGCATTGTCAGGGTGCCATCCTTCATATGAAATATCAAATCAAGATCCCGACTGCCTGTTCATTTTAAAGATCCCATGGCAATATTTGAAAAGAGAAGACAGTTTCTTCCAGTGTCTTGACCAACAACCCCCAGATAAAATTGGTCATTATTTCATGGCTGTTTGTAGACACTGTGGAAATTAGCTGCTGAGTTAGCCTACAATAAATGTTCATTATACTTTACAAAAAATCCTGAGAAGCACTTTGCAATGTTTCAACAATGTGTTAAGGAGTTATTTCAAATGCTAAATTTATTTATTACTACTACTGGCACTGCACTGAGAGAGGATGACTGATGCTAAAAAGCCTCTGGCTTAATGTTTCCCTTATTGCATCATGAAGAACTTTTGTGTCTAAATTTTAATATTTAAAGAGTTTGTACCTGAACTTTTTCTTTTTTCCATGATCTCTCCCTTTTCAATCATTTACAAGGATCTCATCTGAAGATTTCTGCTGTCAAATGATCTCAAGGTATGACACTGAGAGATAACTACTACATCAATTTATACTTATATATGCTGTTCATGTTGGGAGTATATCACGAGATGCAGGGTTTGCACCTCAGCTTGGGGTGGGAGCGGAGTTGCGGGGTGGGGGTGGGGCAGGGAAGGGGGTGGGGTGGGAAGGAAGCAGACCTTGTAGGTGATGAGGGAACTGTCACAGAGGGAACTGTCACATCTAAGGGACTCCAGGAAGGAATTCCAGGTATCGGGGCACATATAGATTCATAGATTCATAGATTCATAGAATTTTACGGCACAAAAGGAGGCCATTCGGCCCATCTAGTCTGTGCCGGCTCTTTGAAAAGAGCGATTTAATCCCACTGCCCTGCCCGCTCCCCATAGCCTAATAGACCTGTTCTCCCTAAATAAAGATCTATGCTGAAAGCCCAACCATTAATGGCAGGGGAAGTATGGCAGAGGACTTGAAGCACTCTGTTTCCTGCTGAATGGAGGAGGCAGCTGGGTTAGCAGGATTTGAGGAGATCACAGAGATAGGTTGACAAGACCAGCGAGGGTTTAAAGGTCAGCACGAGAATCTTGAATAAGTTGAAACACGACAGAAAAAGGGTATATACACCTCCCCTCAGAGAAGGCCACCAACAGTTAACCTGTGCGTATATTTTGCAGCCTAAAACCTTTTGTCTTCCCTGAACAGATCAGACCCAGTCCTCTCTCACTGCAGCTTGAGTTTGGCTAGTTTACCTGTGGGCTGGAAGTCCTTGAAGACTTTGGTTCAATTGTCAGTCCCAGAGTGGGCCCTCCAGCTAAAGCTTTCTTCAGGCTTTCATTCACCTCGATCAGCTCCAACTCCAGGTTCACACGTTCAGTCTCTTTCACCTTGCATTCGTCCTCCAACTTCTTCAGCTTAGTTTCAAGAGTGACCTGGGACTTCTTACCTTTACATTTTTATGAATAGAGAGAAAAATAAAAAGCAAGAAGACAATTTTAAAGTATTCCCTCAGACCTTAGTTATAGTTTGTTCCATTTCAACAGCATTGTTCTCATATAAACTTTTATTTAATGACAATGATATTGTCATGGCAGAAATCGACTGCGATGATGAAATCTGTGTCTTGTGATATGCTAATTACCAACGGAGATAATTATCACATCACTGGCAAATCTGGTTCAGTGAGGCCAGTTGACTGTATTGACTGTGTATTTGTGGGCATAACGTGGGAGCCAATTGCACACAACAGTGTCTCACAAATAGTTGTAATTTGAAGATTTCTTATGTAGATTCCACGTTAATAATTATTTGAGGGTCTGTACGAGTGATACAAATGCGTTTATCATTAAAATCAGGAAATGAAAAGACTTACCTGTACAGGCTTCAATTGCTGCTCTGACATCCCTCTTGTCCTTCCTCAGTTGTGCAAGACGCATACGTAACATTTCCTTTTGTTTCTTCAGCTCTTCTTCCTTTGACTGCAGTCTTTTCGCATCAGCTTCTACCCGGTTCTTGCCATATTTATACTGATCAGCATCTGCAAATTGATTCCAGAACATTTTTTAATGAGCAAGAATTGCCGGACTGTGGAACCAGGTGGAGAATTGAATGAGGCATTTAAGAGAGGGGATTGTTATTTGGCAAGTGGAAGGATTAATATGTTACTCTGATTCCAAAGTCTATCAATAGGGTCCTACTTATTGTCATTTTTGCATTGCACAGATTAACCCCCAAATAATAACATATTAACATCCAAATAATAATCCCTCCAAAAAAAAACACAGTAATGAAATGGGTCATTTCAATCCATCACTGTTTGTGGGACACTGCTGTGCACAATTGGCTGCTGTGTTTCGCCAAGAAATATACAGTCAATTCACTTAATACAGTAGAAGCTCGTTTATCCATGACTAGATGAACTGGCACTTCCGTATAACTGGCACGCCCCAAAAAAAGTCCCCATTCGATAAACCGGAACTTATCCGGAACAATAGCGGTGGATAGCCCTCCTGATTGACTCAAGCCAGCGCCTCCGCACATCGGGCGCTGCCACCTCAACATCCAAGGCTGCACTCTCCACCTCACAAAGCCAATCAGGAACCTCGGCATCACGTTCGACCATAAACTCTCCTTCCTCCCCCACATCCGTGCCTTGACCGGCACCGCTTATTTCCACCTACGCAACATTGCCAGGCTCCGCAACTACCTCATCCCCCACGCTGCCGAAACACTCGTGCACGCATACATCACCTCACGGCTGGACTACGGAAACTCTCTCCTCGTTGGCCTCCCCAGTTCCTCCATTCATAGGCTGCAGGTCATCCAAAACTCTGCAGCCCGTGTACTATCCCGCACCCACCTCCGCGACCACATAACCCCCACCCTCACCCATCTCCACTGGCTCCCCATCCTCCAGAGGATCGAGTTCAAGATCCTTGTCCTCACCTTCAAGACCTTACACGGCCCTATTTAACCGATTTACTTTTCCCCTATAAGCCCACCCGGACACTCCGTTCAGCAGGACTTGGCCTGCTCCAAGCCCCCCCCCCGAACCGCCCCACCATCGAAGGCCGGGCTTTCAGCTTCTCCGCTCCCACCCTGTGGAATTCCATCCCCCAACCCCTCCGCCTTGTTTCTTCCCTTTCCTCTTTCAAGGCCGGTTTGAAGACTTTCCTCTTTGACTGTGCCTTTTGTTCCCCGCCGAACTTTTCGACCTCCCCTACGTGTTTCACCCCTTCCTGAACACTCCCCTCCCAGCTCGGGTCACACGCCTCCTGTGCAGCGCCTTGGGACATCCTCCCGACGTGAAAGGCGCTTTATAAGTTTAAGTTGTTGTTGTTGTTGTTGGAGCATTTGTAAATGCATAAATAATAACTGATAACTACAGAATATTGTATTGTTACTTATTGTTAAAACTACTCTCTTGTGCTTCTCACCTTTACTAGTAAATGCTGCGCTTCTTGAAGCCATGATGCTGCGATTGAGGTTTATAGTCCAGCGATTCTTTTAAAATGGAGGATGCCAAGTGGGTGAAACAAACGGAACGCGACTTTAAAGCCTTACTAGCGGCAAGCCGATAACACACATTGTCGCGCAGGTGCAGTATTTCGGTTTGCCACTAGTAGAATCTAGGGTTATCGGCTTGCCGCTAGTCAAGTCGCACTGCCGTTTTTTTCACCTGCATGGCATCCTCCATTTAAAAACGAATCGCTGGACTATAAACCTCAGTAAAGGTGAGAAACACAAGAGAGTAGATTTAACAATAAATACCAATACAATATTCTATTATTGTTATTATCTGTTATTATTTAGTCTGGTGTGTATGGTATGTGTTAAAAGAACTTAAAAAAAAATTGTGGTGGATTTTCGGCTGCAGGCCGCCCGAATATCCGGCAGGCATTTTAACCGGCAATGGCCAGGTCCCATGGGTGCCGGATAAACGGGCTTTTACTGTAGTATATTCTGTGAAACGCTTTGAGACATCTAGACGACCTGAAAAGCGCTATATCAAAATGCAAGGATTATTATTATTATTAAATTGCAAAAATGCCAATGGATCATTGTTACATGTTCACAGTACTGCTTTCCCCTACCCATACGCTGACCTCAGCAACATCACTTCACGGCAGCTTTGGATTGGCATTGAACCCAACTATTGCAGTAAAGGTGGGGAAGGAAAGGGATGGATCTCACACCTACAGATAACTTGATTATGAACTAACACAACCACAGGAAATGAAAAGACTGATACCACAGGTGGTTGAGCAGTCGCCTCGCAAGTGAGAGACCTGGATTCGATTTCCGACAGAGCAAAATCTTGGGCAAGTTTCCTTACTCCACACACCTAATAATAATCCCTCAAGAAAAAAAACAATAATAAACTGGTCCCTTCAAACCTTGACTGTTGGTGGGATGCTGCTGTGCACAATTGGTTGCCATGTTTCACCCACAAATATGCACTCAATTTTATTTCATAGTATATTCTGTGAAGCGCTTTGAGACATCTAGAAGACGTATATCAAATGCAAGGAATATTGGTGACAATTATCACATGCCCAAAACATTTTTAATTCTAAACATCAGTTATAGGTTTAATCCACTTAATAGAGTGAACATGGAAGAACTACCAGTAGTACATCAACAACTGCAACATTTGGAGAACTGAGCAACTACTTGCATTTATATAACATCCTTCACACAGGACAGCTTCCCAAGAGAAGAAAGGCCATGAATGGTAGGGAATGCAGGGAACACAAGATTGCTTGGTCATTTTGTTTAAAGACTGGACTGAAACGACTTACTTGATCCTGTACGTTTAACACTTGTGCCAGGATTTGCCTTCTTCACTTGACTGTTCACAGCCTTTTGCTTTGTTGTCCCGCTGGTTACTGTTGATGCAATTTTTCTTCCTTTTGTCTAAGTTAAGAAAGAAAACATACGAGTAAATACCTTCTCTCTAGAATGCCTTTCTGTGTTTGTTTTTCCTTTCACATTTTCATATATATTAAATTTAATAAATATTTAAGCCTTAAGAGTGCCAGGTCTCAGAGCCAAACCATTTTTTTTCAGTTTATAAACAGGATGGGAAATTGGAAGTGGAGCTGTGCTTCAATCTCAAACACCTCCTAGCTGCTCCCTCAAATGTGGAACCTGAAAGCAATATCAGTCACCCGATTCCTATGGCACACAAACATAGAGGCCAGTGAGATATAGACAGGGTAAAACAATGGAGAGGGGTTTAGCCTCAAGAAAGAATAAAATACAACTGGTTGGACTGAATAGCGAAAATACATAATGAGGCACTGGATTGCATGATTAAATCATGTTGATATTAAACAAAACATAGAAATTAAATATTTGAAAGGCAGTGGGTTATGCCCATCAAGTGCAGGAACATATATGCTTTGGGTTAGTGAAAACAGTATCCTGTTGGTGGGCAGTGTATCTTAGCCTTTTGTATGCAAGGCAAACAATTGCCTTTTGGTAGAAATTTGCAGAAATATAACACAAAAAGCAGTTTTCAGCACAGGTTTGTTTAATTCCAAATTAAGTTAAACCGCGGTTTCGGCTGCCTGTTCGAATTGATTGCGAATGAAGTTTTTTCTCAGTGTCTTGACCAACAAATGGTTAGAGTAATTGATCTTTCACCCATGGCTTTTGGTGGAGCAGTGCAAACTGTAGCCTATTTGCCTGTAAAAAGCAATCGATACACATTATTATCATAAAAAACTTAATAAATTCCATATTTGCCTCATTATTTAAGATCAGGAATATGTACTTTTTTTGTCCCTTGAAAGGCTTGTTTATATAGAATTATATGGTTTTGTGGAAAGTTTATGCTCAGTTGTCTGTCCTATTACCATCAGTACATCGAGTGTTCTAACACCCAAAGCCAATCTGAAACTAGAAAAGGTGAGTGTTTTTTTGGCTGCTGAAAATCACTAGGAGCAAACATTGAAGAGCTTGTTCTTTTAAGATTCATCTGACCACAAGACTGCCAGACGTCTATGGTCTTTTGTATACATTTCCACACAAAGACTGATCCTCCTGTGGTTTTTGGCACTGGGGTGCGTCTTCCTCCAAACCACCCAACCACACAAAATACTTCCTGTCTAGCTTTGTTCTTAACTGGTCACTGATATCAATGCTGCTTTGTAGCCTAGGGTATGTGAATGACATACACTCTTCCTGACCATTATTTGATATTCTGGCCATCACCCAGACCGATGCAAAACTGTGGTAATACTGGATCGATCTGACTTCAGGAATTTTGTCAGATGAAATGCAATATGATAACTACTAATGGACATTTATGCAGAGATGATCTGATTTTTTTTGACTTTATGTTGAAGTTATACTGAATACTGCTTTATACATTTTTGAGACTTCCTGCATTTTTCTACGTACCCCAATTACAGTTAACTAGGTTACAGCAAACTGCACAAAGCCTGAGGTATTAGCGGTGAGACACTGCTGTCCAAATAGCTTCATCAATGGTGTCTTGACATCCTTTGCTCTGTATATGTAAGTGTCAGTTTGGCTCAGTTGGCAATACTTTAGCTTCTGGGCGAAAAGGTTAGATTTTGAGCCTCATTGTCAGAAACTGACCTCATAATCTAACCTGGCATTCTATTGCAGTAAAACAAGAACTTGTATTTTTATGGGATTTTATCACTGAGGTACCTCAAAGAATTTCACAATTAATTACTGTCAATTAGAATGACTGCTTCTGCAGGCAAACAGAGTAGTTATTTGTGCCAATAAGAATCCAGAAACAGTAATTGGGTGAATGAACATTTTTTCCTTCAGTTTGTTGGTCAAAGAAAACAAACTCTTCATTGTTTTCAATAATGTCATGGGATCTCTAATGCCCCCTGAAAACAGGGACCCAAGACCCTGGTTTAGCATTTCACGCAGTTGAAGGCACTTCTGACAATATAGTAAATCGCTAGAGACGATAAGTTAAAATTTCAATGTGTAGCTTGAATGTACAACCTTCTATCCCTGAGGGGGAAATGGCTACAGACTGAACCAAGCTGGTAATGAAGGACCGCTGAATTGTTTCAGGGACTCTTTAAGACATTAAACCAAGGTCCCATCTGCACATTATGGTAAGATCTAAAGCTTGGCTCAGTTGATAGGATTTTTGCCCTTGGATCATAAGATAGTTGTGACTTGGGACTTCATTATGTAGATTTACAACTAGTGAGAGACCCCTCTCACTAGTGGGGTGAGAGGGGTCTGCATTGTTGGGAGAATGTCACGCTTTGGAAGAGATGTAAAACTGAGGTCCCGCCTGCTTGTAGAGTTTAAAGATCTCAATGGCACCATTTGAAAATAAAATAAAATTTCTCCCAGTAAACTGGTCAACAATCCTCTGAGAGAACACTGTTTATTCATTTCATGTCTGTTTAAGGAAAAGCATGATCACCTTCTGTCATGGAATGATTTGCCAGGGGTGTCTATTGGAGTAGAATTGTTTGGGGCCAGTTAAGAAGGAACTGCAAGCAGAGTGAAAGCAACAAGGAGTATGGAAAAAGATTATGGAATTGAGATTAAGAAGATGGATCCATTAGAGGAGAAAACATCAAAGCTAATATAATCTGGTCACCAGTTTTCTTCTCAAACTACTTCATCTATCTTTAAAAGATAGCATAACTAGTTCTGATGAAAAAGCCTTCAAGAATACCCACCCCATCAATCACAGCAAAGGCTGGTAAATTGGTACCTTTCAATACACTGATGTCTTACTTTTTTTTCATAAAAGGAAGCTTAATGAGGACCTTGAAATGAAGTTGCTTGCTTCTGCTGCTTCTCAGGCCATCACATTGCTAAACCCAAGATAATTATTTTGGGTAATGATGATAGTTATGCCAAAATAGGCAATTAAAACAGTAAAATAATATTAATCCGTTCATTTGATATCGCACTGAAAAAGAGCTTCACATTACTGTAAAGTGAATTATCTGTATAATTGTGGGTGAAACACGGCAGCCAATTGCGCACAGCAGTGTCCCACAAACAGTCATGGATTGAAGTGACCAATTTATTATTAGTTGTTTTCTTAAGGGATTATTATCAAGCGTGTGGAATAAGGTAACTTGCCCATGGTTTCGTCCTGACATGCCTAGAATCGAACCCAGGTCTCTTGGTTGTAAGGTAAGTGCTCTAACTACTGAGCTACAGGACTCCACAGTATGGTCAGATGTCACAGATCCATGTGCATAGGTCAATAACTACAGCATTCATGGATTATTACAGACAAGTTGTCAAGCATGTAGACTGAATAGATTAGTATCATTAGCTGCTAGGGGAAATTATACGCATACTTTGACCCCTCATTTCTGGCCAAGCAAACCAATAAATAAGGTCAACACAATGACATTGACTACTAAAAAAAAGTTGCTGCACTGTAGTAGACATGGAACTGAATCAACAGAACCCCAAACAACCTAGAAACGGAAAAAAATAAACATTATTGTTTGTAGAAATCAAACAGATGGCTCTCCTTGCTTCTCCCTCCCACATCCTCCATCAAAGCTGAATCCAACGATGAATGTTCCCTGAGATAATATTCTAATTAATAAAACAGCAACTTAATGGGGTGATGTTCAGTGCAGTGGAAGGTTTAACACAAGTGATAGTGTGGCTCGTAATGGGATTTCTCATTATAACTGTGCACCTTCAAACTTCACTGAACAAACTGCCATAGTGCAACTGAAAAATACTCCAAAGGAATATTTTGCATGAGAATGAACAGCAGTTAATTGTCTCTCACTGTAGGCAGACCTGAAAAAAAGAAGCAGGATCAATGAGTAACGCTGTTCTAATCTATTATTCATTATGGTTCTAATTTACCTTTTTAAAAAATAATAATAAATCGGCCTAAAGGAGTTTATATGAATCCTGGACAATTAATATTTAAAAGGAGACACTGCTTTATTTTGAACACTTACCTTTAATGAGTATAAAGTGATAGTATATTATTATTATGACAGGTATCTCTCCCCAACCGCAAGGGATACGTTCCTGTAAACCTTTGCGGTTTGAAAAATCGCGGTTGGAAAATGCAGGGCCCTATGGCAAACATGGGGACAGGGGGAATACTTGCGCTTTTTCACGGTTGGGAAATGCAGGGCCCCGTGGGGATAGTGGGAGTAAGTTCGCGTTTAGTAAAACTAAACACAAAAAATATATACAGTTATAACATATCTGGGGATAGGGGAAGGAAGTTTGGGCGTGTTGGCTGCCAGGATCTGCAGCAATCAGATAGTCAGGCTGTCTGACTTACAGATAGAGAGAGAGAGAGAGAGAGAGAGAGACAGAGGGTGGTTGGGGGGAGGGGTAACACAGAGGGCTGGCGTGGGGAGGCGGGGAAGAGAAGGTGAGAGAGAGAAGGAGGGGTGGGGAGGGGGGATGAGGGGAAGAGAAGGTGAGTCAGAGAGAGAGGTGAGAGAGCGAAGTGGGGTGGTGGACGGGGGGGTGGGGGGAAGGCAATGCTCCCAAACTTACTAGCTAGGCTGCGGAGAAGCGACAATAAATACAGTTACCTTAATCCTGAGAGAAGCATTGTCGCTGGTTGATTGCAACATCGCCCCTGGGTCCTAGTGCTGTACGCTAGCTGTTCATAAGTTTAAACCCGCAGATTTAAATCGCGGATGCGCAAAACGTAAAACCTGGTTTGCGAGGGTTGTCACATTTACCAAACCGTGGATACATGGGTTTCGTGGTTGGCGAGGCCGCAGTTGGGGCGGGATACCTGTATTATAAAGTGATAGCATAAGCGCAAGCTATATGAAATTAATCAAATTCACGGTCTCAGAAGGTACCTGCAAAGCTGGCTTGAGTGCTCCCTTTTCCATAGGGGAAGTGTTAGTTTTACTAGACATAGATCGAGTGGAAGACAGAGGTGAAGAGACGAGAGTTTTGTTATTGTTAGAGGATAGTTTCTCAGTGGAGAGTTTATTGTGGGCACCAAACGGTTGCGAGTTGCGTGTAGTTAATTTTGGAGGCAGGATGTCATACAGGTCAGTGCTGTCATGTTGAACCTCCTCGTACCAGGGTGGGCTAGCGTTAGTAGAGAAAACCTCTGGTTCCTATGATGTGATACAGAAGAAGCATCAGATGTTAGAAGCAAATACATGCAAGCAATAAGCAGCGTTGACAAAGTAACCAAATTGCAGTGAATGTAACCAAAGCCTGAGATGTTAAAGTAGAAACACTCTTTCTTCACCAGGCATAATTAGTCCCAGCAAAACAACACATATAGTAATTGGTAATAGCGAAGCTAGGATCCTTCTACTCATGAAGGCTTTTACTTGGATTTCCTCTATGCCCGAGAAACCCACAGGCCGTTGAGCCTTCAACCTCTTTGACTCCACCTTCTGGAACTTCCTCCTTCTACCCCTCTATCTCATCCACTCCCTCTGTCTTCAAAAGCTGCCAAGAAACCTACCTCTTTGACTGTGTCTAAAGTTACTCGACCATCCTCTCCACTGAATCCCTAGCTCAGTATCTCACTATTTCTATGAAGTGTTCCATATGAAGGGTGCTATTTAAATGCAAATTGGTGTTGCATGGTGGAGGACATTTTCATACTTTTCCAGGATAGGGTCCGTCGATATGGAAATTTTCCGATTTAGATATATCGATGGGCTCATATCGAGATATACCGAAATATCGATATTTTGGGGGTTTTCATACTGCGCATGCGCGCATTCGGGGTGCGCGCGCATTCGGGGCCTATTTCCACAGGAGGTAAATATCTTTCTCTCTCTGTGTCTCTCACTCTCACTCTTTCCATCTCTGTGTTTTTCTGTCTGTGTCTCTGTGTCTCTCTCCTCTCTCACATCCCCCCCATCTCTATCTATCTGTATATTATCACATCCACCCCGTCTCTCCCAACCACGCGCCCCCCGCCGCCGTCCCTCTCTCCTCCCCACCCCCGCCGCAATCACTCTCTCCCACCCTCTCCCCCCGCCGTCTCTCTCCCCCTCCCCCCAGCCGTTTCTTTCCCCCTCCCCCCCAAGCCGTCTCTCTACCCCCCCAGCCGTCTCTCTCCCCCTCCCCCCCCCAGCCATCTCTCTCCCCCTCCCCCCGCCATCTTTCTCCCACTCCCCACCCGTCCCTCTCCCCTCACACCCCTCCAGCCATCTCTCTCTCCCTCCCCCCCCAGCCGTCTCTCTTCCCCTCCCCCCCCCAGCCATCTCTCTCCCCCTCCCCCCCCAGCCGTCTCTCTCCCCCTCCCCACCCCCCCACCAGCCGTCTCTCCCCCGCTCACCCCCGTACCAGCCGTCTCTCTCCCCCTCACCCCCCCACCAGCCGTCTCTCTCCCCTCACCCCTTGCATACCTGTATATTGTATTCTAGGACTATGAATACAATATGGCGGCTTTGCATCTCGGTCTGTGCATTGTGTATAGAGATGAGCATTCTGGGTCTTGTAGTTCAGTGTGCGCGCATTCCGATTTTTTCCCTCGATATATCGACTTTTCCATATATCGATATTTTTTAAATGCCTATATCGGCGTATCAATATGAAAATTATATCGGGTTTTAGTGATATATCGATATATCGCCGGACCCTAGTCCAGGATAACTGCTTTGGTTTAATTTATAAGATTTATGTTTACTATTGCTGAAAGCAGCACTGCATTAGGGATTGCTTTCATTTTGTAACCTGCTTGTCACTAACAAACTGGTCATGTTATCCTGAGCTGAGTTCTTTCCTGCATTAAGGCACTGCCCTTTTCCAACAATACATGCACATATCATAGCGTTACTAGGTACAGTAAAAGCCCATTTATCCGGCACCCTCAGGACCTGACCAATGCCGGTTAAAGCGCATGCCAGATATTCGGTCGAAAACACATCAAAACATTTTTGTTTAATAAAAAAAGCATTTTTCTGGATAAATTCCGGTTAATCGAATGCGGACCTTTTTTTTGCAGTGCTGGTTATACGGAAGTTACGGTTGATCGGGTCATGGAAAAATGGGCTTTCACTGTAATATGTTTGAGTGATATCACACAGCCACAGCATTTGTAATTTGATTATCTAAATTTCAACAACAACAACAAAATTATACTTGTATAGCACCTTTCACGTCAGGAGGGCATCCCAAGGCGCTGGACATTCATTGTTTCAAACCCGAGCTGGAGTCGGGAATGAGGAGGGTGGAGATAAGAGGGGGATTTGGGGTGATCGACGTACCGTCGAAGAGGTAGGGTTTTGAGGCAGGACTTAAAGGAGGTCAGGGTGAGGGTGAGGTGGAGAGATGCGGGATGGGAGTTCCAGAGGTTGGGGGTAGAATGTCTGAAGGCTCAACTGCCAATCATGGGATGGGTGGGTCAGGGGACGTGGTGCAGGTCGGAGACTGCTGAGCGGAGTGGGCGAGCAGGTTGGTAGGGAGGTAGGAGATTGCAGATGTAGGGCGGGGCGAGGTCGTGGAGGGTTTTGAATGTGATTTCAGATTAAAAAGCTACCTGAGTTCGTATTTAAAATTTCTCTTCCATTTGTTAATGCCATTTAAACTTTAATACTATCCAACTGTTACCAATCATTTAACAGATTAAAACCCGCACCCAAACTTTGTTCCCCCATTACCCCAGTCCTTGCCAGACTTCACTGACTCCCTATCCCAGAGAGGATCGATTTCAAGATCCTCACCCTTTTCTTCAAATCCCTCCACTCCTCTGCACCCCCCTACCTCTCCAACCTCCTCTCTCCTCAAACCAGCTCCCGTTATGTTCACTCTGCCGGGTCTGGCCTCCTCCATATCCCCCGAATCCTCCGCTCCACCCTCGGTGGCCGTGCTTTCAGCCACAATGCACCGAGGCTCTGGAACTCCCTTCCTCCCTTCACCTCGCCCCCCTCTCTTTCCAGTTACAGGTCCCAGCTAAAGACCTTTCTCTTCGACCATGACTTTGGTCACCTTTCTACTCCTGCCCCTGGCTCGGTCCCAGGATCCGTTGTTGTGAAGTGCTCTGAGACGCCATCCGGCGTGTAAGGCGCTATGTTGTTGTTGTTGTTTACTGGATTAAAATAAAACTGTTTTCAAAGCAACACAAAAAAGATCTTGTTACTTAATCTCTGGTGCAAATATTAAGGTTTGCTGCTCCATGGGGCTGGCTCACATGAACTCCGAAAGGAAATCTGAAGGTGATAAATCACAAATCATGACACAACTGTGTTCAAAACCCTGTCTGTATTTGCACCTGCATCCAAGGGAACATCAAAAAGTATCACAACTCCAATGCTGACACCCTAGAGTGGTATTGTATTGTTGCATTTCCCACATGGGACGAAACCCATTGCACTATTGCAGTGAACATCTCACTGCAACAACACTACTCCGACCTCTTACCGTTCCATTCAGACAAGGTACATCATCATAATGAAGGGACACTCCACGAGGACACGCATACCCATTAGCTAGGTTGCCACCATATCTATTTGGAGATATTGGCCGTCTGTGCAACAAGCTGAAAGGAAACGAAGAGAAAGAAAAATGTTTTTAGAAATGTGTATTTGATTGTCGTATGAGTTGTTTCTATTTCTCAGATTTTCAGTTTGGATTGTAAATATCAACATGGGAAAGAATTGGGGGAGCGGAGGTAACGATAAAATAATAATAATCCTTGCATTTGATATAGCGCTATTCATGTCTTCTAGATATCTCAAAGCACTTCACAGAACATACTGTAAAGTGAATTGACTGTATATTTGTGGGCGAAACGCGGCAGCCGATGGCTCACAGTAGCATCCCAGAAACAATCATGGATTGAAGTGACCAATTCATCACTCGTGAACTGTGTGCTAACCACAGAGCAATGGGCCAAAATGAAGGAATAGAGAGATCAAAAATGTAAAGGGGTATGGGGAATGGCTCACTTGTGAGCTTGAGAGTGAGTAGAGGAAGTGGAGGCAGCTGAGTGGATTTGGCTGATTTTTGATACCAGCCATCCTTATATTTGGAGTCAGGGGTATGGACAGAGAATGCACGGGAGGTTGGGTGGAGTAGATTTTTTTTTAATCAGAAAAAAAGAGTTTAAGTCAATAAAAGCCTGGCTTGATTGAGTCCGTTGAATTTTGTGTTCAAACTGTTATTTGTTATTACAGAAGCAGATCTACGTCTTGTGATGCTTACATAAATAAATCACAGTTAATGAACCTTGTGGTTTATGGAAATCCATAAGAGCAATAAACAATACAATCAAGTATGAGCTGTCTCATACCACCTAATTAAATGTATCACCAAATCTTACAGCACAAAAGATCCCGAACAAATAGACTTACCCCAGTTCTAGGAATATTAGAACAAAAACCCATTAGGGAGCATACATTAGTTTCCTGTGTGCAGATTTAAGAGCGAGACTGCGACTAATTATGTGGCTATATAATTAGTAATCATGTCATATTATTGTTCAGCCAGATATTAATTATCCTGTGCACAAAATTAATTCTTACTTGAAGCATTGCTTGGCTGTCTGTATAACACTTGAAGTGGTTTCTACATCAATGTAATCATAGTGCAGGGTTTCAGGGGCTGTGGAGGAGCCACTTTCAGCCAGTAAAACCCCGAGCCACCGCCCCATCTCCTCCGCTGATGAGCTCTGTGGAAACAGAATGTGAAACCCTTAGTAGATGCTTGTCTTACACAGGTTAGATTATTTCCAATTTATCCACTTCCCTGAATGGAAAGGTACGTTTTTGAAAAGTATGGTTAGAAGTAAGCTGTGCGCTTGTCCTGGTAGATTTTACCATGAGTGTGTACTGTACAGTATTCATAATTTAAGATCAAGCCATACTCTTACAATCCATTCCCAATTCCAGACACCGAGTGGCAACGTAGAGAAACAAAGTAGCACATTGCATTGATATTCAGCGCCACCAAGCACCCATTATCAGGTACTGCATTGAAAACTGAAACAGACGTCTCATGCTTCTTTGTCCACTGTATTGTCCGCCACATCTCCATCTCTCTCTTTCTGTCAATTACACATGTGCCGCCCACATTAAGAGATATGACACAGCATTATCTGAGAGACACACGGTATTGTTTATTTTCCAAAACAAGTTACCATGGATAATTAGTGCAGGTATATCTTAGAGGGGAGCCAGCCCGAGCTTGTCTAATTGTTGCTCATAGCTCATTCCTTTAAGAGGGATGTCATTGACCTCATGATCCAGAAGACTACCATTGCAACCCCAACAGTTGGCTGGCAGGGGGAAGGAAGCAAGCGAGCCAGCTGTGTCCATAATGCTACCTCACTATAACCAGATATGTGATATAATGAAACACATTATAATACTATAAATGTAAGATCACCTCTCAAACCAGCTACATGAAATGCCTTAGAACAGGATTAAAAATGAGAGTATGATACAACAAATGTATTATTTAGCAATCAGCAAAATTAGATTGTTTTAAAAATAAATAAAAGCTTCACAAGCTACATCAACTATTATACAGAATCCCCCTTCCATCAGTAAACATAATCAAAATATAATCCAGTCATATTATAAGCAATAGCCCTGAGCTCTCCATTTTTTTGAGCATCAAAAGACTGTCCCCAAAATGTCAAGTAGTCTAAACCTGTAAAACAATTTTAAGATTACATAGAACTGTGGAATAATCCAAAAATTCAGCCTAAAGTTGGAAACCCACTTTTCCCCGCAATTCTCAAAGTGAAACAGCTTTGAAATATGATTGAATTTAAGAATTTTTCACAATTCTATGCAATCTTCAAAGTTCACAAAAAATTATCCTATAGTCTAAGATTATATGGAAATTCAGGCCCCTAGTATTTGCACACAGATTGTTGTTGGAATGAGTACAGGTGCCTTTAGTATATTTTATTTGTAGGAAGTGCACTGTGTATTATCATTGTTGGGACATCCACTTTGCTATATACAAACATTGGGCTTCCTATGATAACGTCACAAAGCTATAGACCAGCCATTTAGACTTGACAGAGCTATCGACAAAGGTAGCTTGTATTTGGCTCGACATGTGGAAATGGGAAAGTTTCACATCCACAGCAGTTGTATACACTGCCCACATTCAAAATATACAGAGCTGTACTCCAGCAGGAGACTGAGTACAGACAGGAGGCTTTGTAGTTGTTCAAAGCAGACTTTGTTTTCCCCAACAGCTATAACTGCTGACTCTGGTTTTCCTTTCGCCAGCTAGAGGATGAAGAAGGAATATTAGCTGTTTGTTTCAGATCTACTTCAGTTTCAATGGGAGCTCAATGTTTCTTTCTTCCCTCTCCTCCCACCTCTCTGCGATCAGCTTGCCTCAGATATAATAATTATCCTTACATGTGCATTATAATGCGTTATCGTGTTGGAGGGATGCCTCAAAGTGTTTCACAGGATTTATGGTGAAATAATGTGACTTCATTTTACACAGTGGCCCAATTTTACACATCAATGCCCCATGAAAGTCATGAAACAACCAATTTTATTTGGGTATTGTTGGCCAGGATACACAGAGAAACTTTCTTCTTTTTTCGAATAGTGCCCATGTGATTTTTAAAACCTACTGGAACGTCAGCAAGACCGAGGCCCTCCTGATTGGTTTGTGCCAGTGCCTCCGCACATCAAGCATTGGCAGCATCAGCATCCGCGGATGCACACTCCACCTAAGGTCCAGTCAGGAACCTGGGTGTCTCTGGGTGATAATGGTTATTGGTGATTATAACATTCCCTGAGAATTGCAATCAGAACAATACTTTAATTATCAAATGATTTCAGTGGCAGATGCATGTCCTTCCACTTGACAATTAGCATAACTGCAAGTTTGGTCCAAAATCTCTGTTTCTGTCACCTGGTGAGCAAAGTCTTTCATTGCCATTTCATGAGATAAATAAAGTCTAACACTCGAAGGGATAATTATCACATCACATGCCACAATTTCCACCCAAACATACAAAGAAAAGCATTTTTTCAATGCTTTTGCCTATCTGGGAATTGCTAAGGTTATTGGGATTTGTTAAATGAAGCAATACTGAACCTCTAGAACTGCGACCTCCTGTCCATTCCTGACAAGGCGGAAAGCCAGGGGGTGTTTGGAATCCAGGCCTGGAATTAGTTCACATCCACGTAGAGGGAAGGATGCCAAGTGCGTTTTCAGATCGATCCTGTCCTTGTGCAGAATCAGTTTGTTATCTTTCACTCTGCACCAGCGCTCTCGCCATCGATTGTTAGACAGCACATTCAGGTAGCCTGCAGAGATCAGAGCAACGATGAGAGAGGAAACCTGTTCCAAACTTAGGCCATGATTCATATACTTTACTCCCCACTTCCTATTCCAAAATGTCTGTGCCCTTTGAATTACATAACTACTGGCTATTCATTGCTGAAGTGGCTGATTCCTTTTGTGTCTAGCTTGTATTTAGGACGAAAAACACAATGTCTTGACAAGACATTGACAGAGTAAAAGAAAATGCCAGCAAATGTGCCCATTATTTGTAACATATGTGAATAACTTCTCGAACACCACCTTAGCAATTTGGACTTCTGCTCTTCCAAATTCTCCTGTACGATGGCGAACTATTAGTGGTATCCGTCCTTTAGATGAGATGTTACACTGCATTTTGCTCACAAAATACACAGCCAAATTCACGTATATCCTGTAAAGAGCTTTGAGCCGCTTTATTGATGTGATAAAGTGCTATATCAAATGGGAGGTGGGGAGACATTATTTAATGTAAACAAAACTCAAATGAAAATGTATCTCGTATCTCTGGGTGAGGAACAGGAAATCACAAAAAACACAAACCACAAAAACATATAATTCAGTAGCAAACACTTCCAATTCTATCACTCACTAAATAAAACAAGCCTCCAATTCAGCTGCACATTATACAAGAGGCACACGTAGCACATCCATTGGTTTTATGCCCATTGAGTTAGCTTGGGAAAAATCATGATAATTTGAGGCAATTTTGTAAATGATCATAACACATCAATAGAAAAAAAAGTCAAAATGGTGAATATTTTGCTAATGAGTCAGTATGGTTGGCTGCACCAGTCATCTATGCCATATTAGAATGACTTCTAACCAGAAGCAATTACTTGATTCTCTTCCTAACAAGCAACTTAATCCCTACTCTGTACTCAATTTGTTGATCTCAGTCAGTGCTGATACAGTTAATCGGCCCCTGAAAAGGGAAGATAATGAGATAAGTTACCACACTGGATGTATAAATTTAGTAATTTCCCTCTCCTCTCCCCCCATCACTCTGGTAAGGCCAAATGCAGGAAAGTGGATGGACTTAGTTATGATGTTCCATTGTTTAGTTGAAATGGCTGTCAACACTCATTTTACAGCTGTGTGTTTCACATTGCAAGAATTTCTCCTTTGTTTTTAAATAATTACCATTTGCCCAGATTTGCTTGGAGCCCATGGCTTTCATTAATCTACAAGTTTGTGACTTCCAATGTTTGTGGTGTAGAGGGTGCTAAAACAAGCAAAGGCTAATGACAGATCTCAGCCGCCCTCTCCCACAGTGGGCAATTACTATTTAATTGTTTCCATATACATTCGAAGTACATTTGGATGTGCGAGTGGGGCTTGAAAATATAAACAATTATTTTTAACTCAATTTGTTAATGTATATCATACTCTTAATATTAATTTTTTGAAACAAAAACATTAAAGAGTTGAAAACAATCTGAAATTTATTTATTTCTTGAAAGCAGATCCAGCCACTGGTTTGTGAAAAGTAAATAACACATCTAATGTAATTCAATCATATTAATGAAGAAAACCTCAGGTAATGTGGATCTGCGCTGAGAGCACTAACATAGCTTAGCATAGCTTACCACAGGTAGGGATCTCTTCCTCGGCAGAGGAGGTCTGTTCATCAGTAGATGGCTTCTTTTTCCCCAAGCCAATGATCCTTGTGATTTTCTTCCCCGTCACTTTGCTCACAGCCCCCTTGGGCTCTGCCTTTGAATTCTTCTTCCCCTTTCCTGTTTAACAAAAGACATTCAGATTTCTCAATTGCTTCATCCCAAGCATTGTTTCATGCTTTCACATACCCCAGTGTGGGTGGAAGTAACTGATAGTCCAGTCATTTGTTAACCCATCAGCCACTCTATTGATCATTTCAACACTTCGATGTGTAAAATTAACATAGAAATACCATGGCTTTCCAGTTAAATGCAATAACAACAAAATTACACTTGTATTGTGCTTTCCACGTCAGGAGGACGGACGTCCCACAATACATGTTTTCACAATCATGTGCTAACATTGCAATGAAATGTTAAGACACATGTTATTAGTTTAGTTCTTAAGATCTGACTATAAACAGCATTTCTTAGCAGCAATCTTGGTTGGAACTGAACAAACAAACTAAGTGCACTTTTAGTCCACTGGGGCAGAGGAGCAAAATAAACATAGTGCAGACCGAGGGTGAGGTATGGGAGAGGCTCACCTTCGTACCTTAAGTGAACGGGGTTTGAAGATAGGACGGCCAAAAGTTCAAAGAGGAAGGGGTAAGGGAAGGAGCGAGGTGGAGGGGCACCAGGATGTAATGTCTGCACCACCACTGTGCTAAAACAGAATGGGGAATGGAAAGATGCCTGAAAGTGCAGTCAAAGAGGTGCGTTTTGAGTTTTGAGATGCCTGTTGAAACGGGGGGGAGATAACAACTAAGTACACAACCTAGATAGACTGGTAAAATGGGCAGACATAGGTCAGATTTTGCAGTTTCATGTGGATAAGGGTAGGGGTAGTGATAGATTCATGGATGAATGAGATTGCCTGATAGTATTTGTGCAATGTACTCTATAAAGTTGTGTGTATGATATAATTGCCAGATAAGAATGTGTGCTTACACTAGCAGTGTACATTTAGCTCATGGTACACATTCAGTGCCTGCCAAGCTATGGACTAATTACAGGGTATGGTGTTAATGTGCGTAAAACATCTCAGTCATTTTGCAAGTGTGCTGCAGTGACACTGATTTCTGTGAATAGAATTGACTATTACATTTACCTATAAATGCACAGTCACAACAATTTACAGTAAATCTTGTGTAGAGCTTTGGAAACACCACTGTGGAGTCCTGTAGTTCAGTGGTTAAAGAACTCGCCTTTGCAAGCAAGAGAACTGGGTTTGATTCCAGGCAGGCAAAATCTTGGGCAAGTTTCCTTACTCCACATGCCTGCTTGTAATCTCTCAAAAAAAATTGGTAATTTCAATCCAGTGTGGGACACTGCTATGCGCAATTGGCTTGCCAAATTTCGCTCACAAATATACTGTCAATTAAGTTTACCATATATTCTGTGAAGTGCTTGGAGACGTCTAGAAGATGTGAAAAGTGCTATATCAAATGCAAGGATTATTATTATCTCAACAACATGAAAAGCTGTTATATCAATGCTAGGATCATTATTATTTCACTCAATGGCCAGCTGACAGGAAGAAAGGTGATAATTAAGGAGGGAATCTAATGCAGAATCTCTTTCTGTTATAGATGGTACATACTTTACTTTGCCAATTTTCAAGAGCCTGTGGTTTTAGTCCAACCACGTTGTGAAGGGTGCAGCATAAATTCCCAATCTCAATAGGTGCAGGCTGGCCATGTGAAAAAGAGGTGCAGATCATCCTAAGTTTGTGTGTAGCTCTCTGTATGTATTCTATTCAAATTGCTTTTTTAAAAAAAAATTGTGTGCAGAAAGGAGTCTGCTAAATCTTACCTGATCTGATGTGTACTGTTAAATAGCCTCCAGTGTAGTCTGTCAATGATCTGCCACATGGCACATAGCCTGCACAACACTGAGTACTAACCAATTTTTTATGTGTGCAGATAAACTGCTTGAGTTTCATCCAACTAAATTTATCTGCAGCAATTTATCTGCAGCAATTTATCTGCACTGGGAGAATAGACGGAGAGGGGACCTTATAATGCTAACATAGACAATGCCAAATTGATAACCTCAAAGCAATATTTCAGACCTGCTAAAGCAGCAGGATAAGAGGTAACAGACTTGTGGTTTTAAAGGGCACAACATAATAATTGCATTTGATATAGTGCCTTATCATGTTGTCGAGATGTCTCAAAGAGCTTGCAGGATATATTGTAAAGTGGAGTGAGTGACTGTGTTTTATGGGTGAAAAAAAATTAATTCCCAATCTCAATTATATTGCTTTAAAGGAATCATCTGGTCTCCCATTTGCAACCTGAGCCGCTCCTCGTGCTCTCGGCCTTCCCCCTATAAACTAACACTATCCTATCATTGAATCTTAGCTTCTCCTATGGTATACATTATTATTTAACATTACTGTTATGGATTTTATTGGTCTGATCCTTTATGATCCAGCGATTCTCAACCTGTTTCCCCTCTATCTCGACCTGCTACGAGTCACATACTCACATATCCAATGCCATCTGACCAAAGTCTGGCTTTCTATTTCTGTTTCATCCCTTGAAACATTGCTGCATATTCCTCTCCACCCTCTAAACCAAATAAAAGCAACTGCTTTTGTTGGTACAAAATGTTCCCTTTCATTATAACTCTTTGATCTTATGCCAGCACATCCGAGGGCATTTAAAAAACAATCAGATGTGGGTAAAAGCAATAGAGCTCAATTAAAATTTTTTTTTAATGACAATGAATAAATTGGACAATGGAGTTCCATTTAATACATCCCACATAATTTATATTTTTTAAGTTAAAATCCATTCTTTCCTGTTTATTTATTGATCTTAGGTTAGTTCTGTGCTATGGAATAATTCCATTGTGATCAGCCTGCCAGCATGCCAGGAATGGATCCCACTCATGCTTTTTGTAGCTCATTATTGTATTGGGCCATCATACTTTCCCATGCTTGAATCAATATACAATTTCCAACAAACAAACCCAAGTACTGTATAATAATAATAATCCTTGCATTTGATATAGCGTCTTATCACGTCTTCAAGACATCTCAAAGCGTTTCACAGAACAAGTGAATTGACTGTATATTTTGTGGGCAAAACGCAGCAGGCAATTGCACACAGCAGGTCCCACAAACAGTCATGAATTGAGTGAACATATTTACACACTTTATCTTCCATTACAGGAAAGTAAAATAAAATACAAATAAGTGTGAATGATAAACTTCCATTCAATAGTGTAATAATACAATTGATTACTTTACAATATATTCTGTGATGTGATACTCTAAAACATATAGTCTAAAATTTGTATTTGCATGCGTACTGCAACATGCAAATTGAAGGATTCTGTCCCATATTACCTTTGTTAACCACTGGGATTTAAAAACATTGATAATGTTAGGTAAAGGGAAAAAAACTGCTATTAGCTCTTTTGGGAGTGGGCTTATTGGGCTGGATTTCTTTCCATGTTTTCTTACATTCTTAATTGTGGATAGAATAATGCGCACTGCAACACTCTCTTTGGCACCATTCATCTATCCACACATTGTGCTAAATTTGGTGTTAATGATGCAAAATAACTTTGTTGTAGTTAAATCTTCACACTGATGATGACAGTAACTACACACTCTTGTGGTGCAATGCCTATGCGTTCTGTTCAATCTTGTGTTATCACACAATGATAGTGAGAGATTAAAATCTCTTTGCTACCATTCCAAAAGTTAGAAGAAAGTTGGTTGCCATTGACCCTACCCTGCTCTTTACCATCTGTTGGTGCAATGTGTGTTCCGTTCTCCAAGTTCACCTCACCATCTGAAATAGGCTTCTCCAAGGATAATTTCTGTATGAGACATGATAAATTTGTTACTATCACCAACTCAAAGCTATTCCCACTCATATCATGTTACACAATCTATGGTCATACATTTAAAAAATGGGGAATGGCAGTCATCATAGTGACATCATCTCCACATTGATTATTTTCTACCATCACATAGATAATAAACATGGAAAATTAAATGGTGTAAATACCACATCCAATTGCCCAAATAAACATTTATGCAAGCCATGCAACAATCTGAGCTGTTTAAATTATTTTCTTAAGAATTGTAAATAAATTGTAATAATTTGAGTTTTTTTAAAATAAAAGCTTCATCATTATTTTGATACTTCTATATTCAACTGGAAAATGTCTTTCGAGTCTGCAAAGTGACATTCCAATAGTTGATAAAGTAATTGTGGCACTGTTGAGTTGGTCGCTTATTGTAGTATTTTCCGATTGTAAATGCACGGGGTCTAGGTTGGCAACTACACCAATGAAGGACAAACACTTAGATTAGATGGTGGAGGGCTTCACCTCAAATGATCAACAGGAACAGATTCCCAGGAAGGGGAGAGGGTTGAGACCACAACACTGGACACACTTAAAACGCAGCTTGATGCTGCGTTTGAAGGACGGTATGATGGGTGTTGTGGATGGATGAGATCAGATGGGTTGAAGGCCGAATCTTGTGATCCATTTTCTCATCAGTCCCAAAATCTCATGGGTCTAACATGCACAAATCATTGTTTACGTCATGGAGTTTTGCCAGCTGCTAGGCTTTTGATGCTGCTGAAACTCTTCTTAGTGGCCAATGACCTGACCAAGAGACCAGTTGCAGCAATATATAAGAACATAAGCTAAAGGAGCAGGAGTAGGCCATTTGGCCCCTCGAGCCTGCCCTGCCATTTTAATAAATCACAGCTGTACTTCTAACCTAATTCCATTTACCCATCGTATCCCCCATATCTCTTAATCCCTCCATCCTTTAGAACATAATACTTTTTTAAAAAAAATAGATGTAGGATTCAAGAATGTTTGTTACAATTCATTCCTAAAAGACTGAGATTCCACCTAGTTTTATTCCTGCAAGCCTATTTTATCTGAAAATGTAACATCATGCCTTAATTTGGAAGCATTCTAAGAAATGCATAAAAAGACTTTAAGACTGAATTTTCCTCAATTTTCCACAATTTTAGAACACATGGTTTTACAAACTAGGATTAGGTCGGCAGTACTCTGGGTACTGCATTCAATCAGTCAATTAAAACAGACTTTTGGATATTGATTGAAACCAATGTGAAATTGGCAAATTAATGGGTGAAGTGGAATTAGTAACGAATCCACATTATTCACTTAAAGATTCATTATATACTTCAAACCCAAAGAGTAGGATTAGGAAGTTGAAACATCATTCATTACCTTTTCCAGTTCTGCCTTGTTCACAGGAAATATAGTCATGGATCCATCTGTTTCAGTAGTCACATTGAAAAGGACAACAACATCCTTTATCACCTATGATTAAACAAAATATCTGAGTCAGAGCATTAAAATAAATTAAAATTGGAATGAAGGTATACCACAGTTGTAAATGTTCTTTCGGGTATTAAATACCCACTCAAGTGGGCGTTGAAGATCCCATAGCACTGGCTGAAGAAAGAAGGGAATCTGGTGTTCTAACTGACAATCCCCCAAATAAAATTAGTTATTGACTGTTTTGGAGACACTGTTGTACTACACTTCACAGTAACTTTTTACACTAAGCCCATACTTGCCCAAGACTAAACCTTGATCACATTTCCTTTCTCCACATGCCTAATAATAATCCCTAAAAAAAAATTGATCACTTCAATCCACGACTGTTTGTGGGACACTGTTGTGCGCAATTGGCTGCAATTTAATTGGCTTGATTTAATCCACATATACAGGCAGACCCCGTTTAAAGTTGTAGTTTGGTTCTTGAAAGTGCAACTTTAAGTGAAACAATGTTAAGCGAAACATTTTTCCCATAAGAATGAATGTAAAACCTGATTTTCGGTTCTTTTGGCCATTTTTCGTCAAACTTTTCTTTAAAAAACCCATAACACTCACTCCCCGATTGCCTGCCTGTCTCATTCACTCACTCCCTGACTGCCTGCCCATCTCACTCACTCGCTCTCTGACTGCCTGCCCGGCTCATTCACTCACTGCTGGTCTCACTTGCTACCGGTCTCACTCGCTGCCAACTGGCTCTCTCTCTCTCTCTCTCTCGCTGCAGGTCCTAACGCGATGTGACCCCTTTCCACGACATAATAGTGAACATTGCCACGTTAAATGAGTATATGTTCCCAATGAATCAGCCACGTAATAACAAAATAACATTAAGCGGGACAAAATTTATAATAATCCGTACATTTATACAGCGCCTCAAAGAGCTTAAGTGGGGTCTACCTGTATACGGTCAATTCACTTTACGGTATATTCTGTGCAGCACTTTGAGATGACTAGAAGATGGGAAAAGCACTATATCAAATGCAAGGATTATTATTATATTATTATTTCCTTACTCTTTCCCCATCATGTGTTTGCTAGTTCTAACTCTCTATTGGACCTCTCAACTGTAATCTCATTCTTCCACTTTTACTCTTGAATATTATTAATAAAATACAAGATATTATTCTGGTCACTCAGTAGAGTGACATTGACTTTTTATGTTACACTTTATTTTTGAAATTACAAAGAATATAATTTTTTTTAGATTCACATACAATATTGAAAATTTGAAGTAAGTTCGTTGATATGCAAGTCCTGTGACAGAATAATAATAATCCATGCATTTGTCATAGCACCTATAATCGTGAGAGTATCTCTAAGTACAGTACATCATAAAAGGTTTGTTTAAAAGTTAGTGACTATTTGTAGGCAAAGATGGCCTACAGTTTGTGCACAGCAATGTCCCACAAATAGCCATAAAGTGAATCACCAATTTTATCTGATGGATTGTTAGCCAGAACACTGGGAGAAACTCCCTTATTCTTTCCAAAGAATAGCGTAGGATCTTTAATGTCTATCTAAACCAGCAGATGGGACCTGGATATAATGTTTCACTAGAAGGCTGACACCTCTGATAACATTACCCTTTGAACGCATGCTACCCAATGAAATCCCTGGTGAAGCTTTAAAAAAACTGATAAGAAAGCACTGTTATCAGAGACTCTGTGAAGCTGCCTGGTAATTCATCAAAATTTAAGCCATTTAAGACAAAAACATTCTATCTGTCTAATGATACAGAGGTCAGTTATAAATAGCAATTATTATCATACATTTTTTGGGTGTGCAGAGAGTTTCTACTCAATTTGCTAATCTGTGTTTTCTTTTAAAACACCATGGAATAGTTGTTTACTTTTCAGCATTTGAAATTACAAAAGCAGCCTGTGTTTTCTGGCAGGGCTTTAACCTAATTGAAATAGTAGATCACATTATTGGAAATTACTTAAGACAGATTCACTGGTCACTGCAGTAACTGTATTGCAAATGCACTATCAAGCAATAGAAATTTGCAGCATAGAAGAAGGCCATTCAGCTTGTTGTGTCTGTGCCAGTTCTCACAAGAGCAATCCTTTCACTCTAAATTACCAGCCCTTTCCCCATACCCTGAACTGACTCCTTTGATGTATTTATCTAGTTCCCCCTTTATAGATTCCTCCTCAACCACCACATTCCAACGGTGTATGTAAAAAATATTTCTCTTAACATTCTTACCTCCTAGCCATTTGCTCATTTGATGCCCTCTAGCTATTGACTCACTGAACAGTGATAAATATTGACTGAATCAAAACCTCTCATAATTTTAAAGACCTCTATCAAGTCACCCCCTCAACTTTATTTGTTCCAGTGGAAAAAGTTTCTTCAGTCTCCGCTCATAAACCAAACCACTCTTCTGCACCCTCTCTATCGCCTTGATGTTTTTCCAAAAATGGGGTGACCAATACTGGATGCTATATTCTAACTATGGTGTAACTAATAATTTTTATAAGTTGAGCATTGCCTCTTTGCTTTTATATTCTATACCCCTAATTACAAAAGCTAAAATTCCATTAGCTTTTCTGATAGTTTTTCCCAATGGCTTTTCTAACTTTAAATATTTAATCCACAAGTCCCTTTGTCTTCCACTTTTTTCCCCCTCCTCTTTGATCATGCTTTCTGCAGCCTTTCCAACTCTCCATCCCCTCCCTTTCCCCCTATCCTGCCCCTCCCACTTGCTTGGGTCCCGACCTGACTGTTCAGCACTTTGGGACGTCTACCTGAAGTGAAAGGTGCTCTATAAATGTAATTTAGTTATTGTTTGTTGTTCTTTTAATATTCTACCACTCAACATATACTAGTGCTCCTTATTCTCCCTCCCATATGTATAACCTCAAATTTGTCCACGTTACATTTCACGTGCTACCACTGGTCTAGATTGTAAGCTGAACAGCTGTAAGAGTCATAAACTCTGACTAAGAGGCCTGAGTACTATCACTGTGCTAAACTGAACTTTTAGTAGGATATAATGCTATAATCAGATTAAGTTCTTATTAAGTATTATATTATTATTATAAGTTATACTGGGAGGAACAAATCAGTTAGGGTTTTCACTTCCAATTCCCATCTGGTAGAAAGCGTGCGTGAGTATGAATACGTCAGGATGAGAAACAAGAATTACAGATGGTCTTGCAGTAAAATTGTCTGCCGATCCTTATCTGGCATGGCCTCACCCCACCCGTCCTCTGCAACCTCCTATCCCCCTAGCAACCTTCCCGGCCCTTCCGCTCAGCAGACTCCGGCCTGCTCCATGTCCCCTGACCCACCCACTCCATAGAGCAAAGTCTTCAGCCACTCTGCCCCCAACGTCTGGTACTCCATCCCACAGTTCCTCTACCCCACCCCCTCCCTAGTCTCCTTCAAGTCCTGCCTTGAAACTCTCCCCTCTAATGGTTGCATTGGTCACCCCAAATACCCCCCTTTCCCTTCACCTTTTCCATTCTTAACCCCAGCTCAGTCTGAAACATTGACTGTCCAGCGCTTTGGGACGTCCTCCTGACGTAAAAGACACTATCTATATAAGTGTAAATTTGTTGTTGTTGTTGGCTCACACAGAATAAAAATCACCACTGGGATGAGATATCAGAGGGTGCCTGATGCCTATGGAAATGCAGCCAACCACATTTGATGCCTGAAGCCAGCTTGTTTGTGTCAACTGATTTCGGAAAGATTAGAAAGGAATAAAAAGTACCTCAAGTCAGAAATATGGTCAGGATTGAGTGAATGCATTTTCTTGTTTAGATTCTGAGCAGTATTTTGTAGAGAATTTTTTTTGCTGGTGCTTAACACAGCAGATACAATTAGACATAAATTCCATTCTAAATGCACAATGCCAAGGTTTATAAATTTACAAACCAGTGGGAATTTTTTTTGGTAAACTTATAGCGTTGTGGGGATGGGAGAGGAGAGTAAAAAAAATCTACTGGTCAAATAGGCCATTTGTTTATTTTTATAGTACATGGAAAAAAATCAATCCAGATTTTATTACTTAGAAAATTGGCAGCAATTATTTAGCAGTGTTGCAAATTTTCCCAGAAGAAGACAGGGGTGCACTAAATAGAGCTCATAGCCAATGGGCAGTCACTGAGCAACATGTCATTTCACTGAACAATGAACAGTGGTGATTATTCTCCTTCATAAACTATAGCACAGTTCGTTGTTCTGAGCTGAGATCTAGTCATCTTTTGCTAAGTAAGCATTGTAATTTTTGCCCTTAAATACTCATAAATAAGCCCTTTTCAACTATAAATAAGTGGCATTATAATAAACGACATTAAATATGTAAAATAAAATTCTATGTTAAAATTACTGTCTGGTAATTCTGATAATAAAAATCCTTGCATTTGATATAGCACTTTTCACATCTTCTAGACATTTAAAAGTGCTTGAATCCAATGTGTAGCTAGTTCTTAGGTAGGCCTTGTGGACTCCTTTGGCTCAGTGGTTACAGCACTTGTAAGCAAGAGATCTGGGTTCAATTCCAGACAGAGCAAAACCTGGGAAAGTTTCCTTAGTCCGTGTCTAATAATAATCCCTCAAAAAAACAATCATAAAATTGGTAATTTCAATCCACGACTGTTTGTGGGACACTGCTGTGCGTAATTGGCTACCACGTTTCGCCCACAAATATACAGTCAATTCATTTTACAGCATATTCTATAAGCACTTTTAGACGTCTAGAAGATGTGAAAAGTACTATATCAAATGCAAGGATTTTTATTATTATTAGCTGTAATTCTGTTCTAAGCAGAGAAGAGCCTCTTCTGGATTGACAGAACACATTTCTCTCAGCAAAATAATTCGCCTTGACCTGTCTGAAATCTAGCTTCTGGGAAGTTGTGTTGCAGGATGTTTCCCAGTAAGTGCAGCAGTGCTGAAAGAATAAACACTAACCTCCACTTGACTTGGATTTCTCTGTTGCTAATTGTCTCGATAAAGATATACATGCCGCCCTTGCAGATGAAGGGCATTGCACCTACATTAACAATAACAACAACTTGCAGTCAAATCCTCCCGACGTGAAAGGCACTATATAAATGTAATTTTGTACTATATATGGGGTAGTATATTGGAGGGCCTATTAAGTCAGTGACAGGGGAGAGGTGACCATAGACACGAATGAAGAGGAAGATCTTCAGATGTGATTTGAAGATGGAGAAAGAGGAGGCAAGGCAGAGGGATTGAGGCTGAGAGTTCCAGAATCATGGGCATAGAGGCTGAAAGCACGGCCATGGATGGTGGAGTGGAGGAGATGAGGGATATGAGGGAGGCAAGAGAGTATTTTAGATTTTATTCCCTATCGATAGGTTTCGACCACTTCCTATCTGAAAAATGGTTTCAACTTTTTTTTTTTACAAATGGCTATACAAAAATAGGCATCATTGACACCAATGGTGGACAGTTAGTCTTCTGAACACTACTGCGTAGGCATACTGAAATGCTGGAGCTAAGAAGAATAAACCCATCACTATGATGAAGATCCAAGCTTAATGGGCAGGACATCATTGCTGGAGATCACTCTTTCAAGGCTGTTTGTGGGATATTGCTCGGCGCACATTATTACCGTATTTCTCCACAAATCACATTCACTACATTCACATTCAGTAAATTTTTTGAAGTGTTTTGAGATACCATGCAACATTATTATTGCTATACGAGAGAGGTTCAGAGAACAATAGCTACAGCAACATCCATAACAAAGAAAGATAAGAAAGGCTGAAACATTCTTCTGCTGTGTACTGCTTTTTTGGGATGTGTGAGGTCTGTAGCACAAGGAAGTCAAATCAAATGACTTCCCAAGTCAACAACAACAAAATTACACTTGTATAGCGCCAAGACACTGGACATCAAGGTGTGTCACCTGTTCAGCTACTGGGATTTTGTTAATCTCTTGCATACATTTAGAAAGTGACTTTTTTTTTGCTGATCCCTTCAAAACCTTTGACTGAACTCCAAATGTAAATTTACCTATGCTTGCCTCCGTGTGAATGTTCCCGATATAAAAAGAAATCTGATAACGTATGCAAATACTTGGCAATGTCACAAAACATTTGTAATGTTTTTGCTAGAAAGTGAACCAGCGCTGGAACCAATTCCTATACTGTCAAGCCAAAAATGGACTCGGTGTTTCACAGAAAGTCTCGCTCAAGCTCTTGGGAGCAGCAGTAAACTGACGCGCTTAATGAGAGGAAACGACTGGCTTGGGGAGGGTACTCTAATGGGGTTGGGAGAAGCCACATGCTGGAATGATTCTATAATCTGTGCTCAAATGGACAGTTGTGATGATAGTTGTGTATTGTAGGCTATGCTGACTGTGAATGATTATCCACGGTACACTGGGAAGAAATTAATGAAGCATACGGTTTTGTTTAAGCACTGCATTGCACTAGCTTCAAAATCCTAAGCATAAAAGTTGAAGAGCAGCTGCAACACAGACAGAAAAAAAAGGTAATCACTGCCAAGTGAAGGAATCGAGTCTTACTAGAAAACTACATGTGTTCAAATCTGTGTTCTGAATCTACCCAAAGCATCAGATATGTGTTTGAAACAGTCCAATGCAAATATCTGGCAATTCATTAATTTATATTTGCTAAGCTTTCTCAAACTAAAAAATCACAGACGTACAGAATTGGGAGGATAAGTACATGTTGAGTGATTGTTAACATTGCTGTAAATCGTATGAGAAAAAAAAAAGGGAAAATGTATATAAAATTAGGAAATACTTGACTGTTTTTAAGTTAGTCTGACATCGGTGGCAGAGAAAATTGTATAATCTATAATCAGGGACGTAGTCGTGGGTTCTTAGACAATCATAACATGATTAGGCAGCCGTCACACGGCTTTGCGAAAGGGAAATCATGTTTAACAAATGTTTAGTTTTTTGAGGATGTAACTAGCAGGTTAGATAGGGTGGAATTAGTAGATGTAGTGTAATTGGATTTTCAGAAGGCATTCGATAAGATGCCACATAAAATGCTGTTACATAAAATTAGAACCCATGGAATTAAAGGTAATATATTAGCATTAGCATTTACAATCTATATCAATAATTTAGATGAGGAAATAGAGCTTAACATATCTAAATTCACAGATGATACAAAGCTAGGTGGGAGAGTAAGCTGTGAGGATGACACAAGAAGAATTCAAGGGGATATAGATAAGCTAGGTGAGTCGGCAAGAAGGTGGCAGATGGAGTATAATGTGGGGAAGTGTTAAGTTATTCACCTAAGTAGTAAAAATAGAAAAGTAGATTATTTCCAAGAGGGGGAGAGACTAGGTAGTGTTAGTGTTCAGAGGGATGTGGGCATCCTTGTACACCAATCCTAAAAAGTTAATGTGCAGGCACAGCAAGCAACCAGGAAGGCTAATTGGATTTTCAGAAGGTAATCGATAAGATGCCACCTGTTGCCACTCACTGCAAAAGGGTTAAAGTACAAGAATAGGGAAGTCTTGCTGCAATTGTATATGGCCTTGGTGAGACTACACCTAGAGTATTGTGTGCAATTTTGGTCTCCTTATTTAAGAAAGGACATACTCACCTTGGAGGGGGTGTAGTGTAGATTCACTAGATTGGTTCCTGGGATGAGGGGGTTGACATATGAGGATAGGTTGAGTAAACTAGGCCTATATTCTCTAGAAGATAGAAGAATTAGAGGTGATCTTATGGAAACCTACAAGATTCTTAAGCGGCTTGACAGAGTAGACAGTGTGAGACTGTTTCCCCTGATTGGAGAATCTAAAACTAGGGGACATAGTCTGAAGATTAAGGGTCAGCCTTTTTGAACATAGTTGAGGAAACATTTCTTCACTCAGAGAGTAGTGAATTCATGGAATTCTCTACTCCAGAAGGCCGTGGACGCTCAGTCCACGAACATATTGGTGGAGTCCTGCAGCTCATTGGTTAGAGCACTCGCCTTACCTGTGTTCGAATCGAGGCAGGTCAGGACAAAACCTTGGGCAAGTTTTCTTACTCCATACGCCTAATAATAATCCCTCAAAAAAAATTGGTCATTTCAATCCACGACTGTTTGTGGGACACTGTTGTGCGCAATTGGCTGCCGCATTTAGCCCACAAATAGATAGTCAATTCAATTTACAGTGTATTCTTGCGCACAGCAGTGTCCCATGAACAGTAGTGGAATGAAAAGTAACGATGTTTTAAAGGGATTATTATTATTTATGTTCTCGTACAAAGGGGCTTCGATAATGACGCGCTTTCCGACCAATGCAATGGAATGTCAGCAGAGATGACAAGACCAAAATCTCCTTGTGCATCCACAACTCTGTGACCCAGAGGTGAGAATGCTACTAAATGAGTTAGACTAACCCCATGATCTAAATCGTGGGGACAATTACACACAGGGATTAAATCAATATATTTAACTTTTCCACAAAATGATCACTTTCTCACAACATTTTTTCTTCCTCCTCTGAAAGCAAACAATTCACATTGGGGCCGATTGTTTTGCTCCTTTCCTTTATTACTTACATATATATATGACTTACATATATATTATATATATACATATATATATTATATATACATATATATTTATATATATACATATACATATATATAGATATACATGTAGGCGTTACATGTAGTGATACCAAAACTATATGTAGCTCACTATTGTAGTTGAGGTTGGATAATTCAGCTGGGCATTGATATGGAATCTCAATCTCTGACTCCACCAGCTAGTGGCCTACTTAGTTGCCAATAGAATTCCCCATTAATTAACTTAATTAAACAATTCTTACCCTTAAAATCAGAGCTGGATTGGGATCTATATGTATTGCAAATTCTGTAAATAAATTAGTGGTGATGCACCAAAGATTCATTTTGATAAGGTGAAAGCATTTTCATTGTAACATGTTTAAATGAATACCTTGATAGACAACTAACAAGTTTGAAGGGCACTGAAGATCATAATTTAACTTCAGCCTCTGGCCACAGTTCAGTGATGTGTGAGTCGTTCCACTGCAAACGTTCACAGATCTCCGAGACCTGTCTTGAGGAACAAGCTACCATGTGTACTAGGTACTATGTGCTATTTTGTGTGTGTGAGAGAGTGTGTGTGTGTATATAGGGTTGACAGGGAAAAGGAATAGGGGAAAAAATTCTGCTCTGTTCATAATGCTCAAAATGAACTCCCACCACAGCTTCTAATTCCGACAGAAGCAGCCACGATCAGTAGGTTCGAAGAACAGTTTTCTTGAAGGAAAATACTCTATATGTCTGCGGTAACAGAGTACTCCATCATTTTCTGCCACAACCCTGATGGCTTCTCATGTCTGGACCAACCACCAGTAATTATTGACTTTGTGGAAAGAGTGGAAGAAATACAATCTACCCCACAGAGCATTGAACTTGGACTCTTAAAATCATTTTACACAGGCACAGTGCCGTGTCTGACCACCACTGGATAATAAAAAAAATTGCTGAATCAGAAAGCCAAAGCTAATTCGGTTTCCAAGTTTCAAGAATGTGGTCCTACAGTGCCTTCTCCACGGGTTTAACTGCTTCATGCTTGCAAATAAGTCCATCACTTAATAAACCAAGTATACTTGTCTTGGTTATGAATTGACATAATCAGGATTAAAAATCAAGACAGACTGGCTGCACAACCTTTATTTTGGTTAAGATATACATGTAAAGCAGCCAATGATTTATAATTTGAACTTGATAGTTAAGTTGTTCAAAACATAGATGGACATCAATCATTTATTTGAGACAGTAATCAACAAAAAAAAGTCAAAAGGTAACACGAAGATTTAAACTATTGTGCCACAGGTCGTTGCAGTGCAAGATTCACACACTTTTTTTGTGGTGGTGGGGGCTGCGGGTGGGTGGGTAGGGGGTGTGGGAGGGGTGGTGATAAGAAAGAAGCATTTTTCTGTGGAAGGGAAATATTAAGTGGAAAGTTCCCATGCAAACCGTAATTTCCTCTCTGAAGTATTATCATTGTGTTCATTTAATGTTAACTTTTCATTGTATGGTATTCTCGCAGACAGGTACCGGTTAACAGATAATAATAATAAGAATAATACCAATCCTTTTATTTGATACAGAGCCTTATCACATCTTCTGAGACTTCTCAAAGCACTCCACAAAATAGACTTTATATTTTGTGGGTGAAACGCAGCAGCCAATTGTGCCCAACTGTGTCCCATAGAATTTTGTGGATTGAGTGACCAAATTATTATTAATATTTATTGATTTTGAAGGGATTATTATCCCGGGAAAATTAATCCACTGATCACTACTTTCTGGTAGGTAAACAGAGGTATATGGAGTAAGAAAACTTGCCTAATGTTTCATTTTGTCAGGAATCGAACCCAGGTCCTCTCACTTGCAAGGCAAGTAATCGAACTACATTAAAAGTCTGTTTATCTGGCACCCTCGGGACCTGGCCAATGCTGGTTAAAGTGCGTGCTGGATATTCAGCCGAAAACACACACAAAAAAAATAATTTAATGCATTTTTCCAGATAAATTCCAGTTAATCGAATGCAGACCTTTTTTTTGCAATGCCGGTTATACGGAAGTTACGTTAATTGGGTGCTGGATAAATGGGCTTTTACTGTACTGTTACACAACTGTAATCTTTTCTGCCAGAAAAAAATAGCTTCAATAGATGATAAGAAAGAAACCATGTCCTGCCAGACTTCTTTCAAATAGTTTCCTACACCTTTCCTTTTCTCAGTTTGTAGTGAGTCCTCTTTTGACTGACAACTACAATACTCAACACTACCCAATCTGCCCAATTTACATTCATATTAAATATCACAGATTAGTATATGTTAAATATCACACTATAGTAGAGCTTTGTTACATTGCTGTTGTTCGGAGTCCATAAAATGACATCTGTTCAGTTGCTTGAATGTTTTTACCAGGATCAAGACTAGTAAAGTCAACTGATCTTAAAGCTAATCCTCTTAACATGCTATATAAATGTAATAATTGTATTGTTTTGTCAGTAGAAATTAGGACAAAAGTTTAAAGTGTTGAACAACTCATTGTATCAGAATAGAATTGTCCAAATTGGACATGGTGATGTCCCATCAATATGTCAGAAGATTGGAAGCAGAAACATTGTGTGTATATCATCATACCCTAATGTACCGTGGCCAATTGTAGCAACCCTGGCAAGGATTAGCCAACTAAACCCAGGATGGGCACATCAAATATGGGGCCTCGCTGATCTGTTGCTCATCTATTCATTCGATCATCTCATTGTTGATTATCTGTTAATCTCTGTGCCAATTACCAATGAAGCCCCGTTTGCAATTTGGAAAATAAATTCCTACTCTTTTTGTACTTTAAAAAAAAATCTTGATTATTGTAGTAAATAAGACTGGTACAAAAAGATTGTATTTTTACTGTTTTTATTTAACTCTTGTGAGTACAGTTATAGAACTATTAATGTGTACAATAATTTTAGTATCTCAATCTATAATCTCATCAGGTTGTGTCATAGATATAGTCCTAATGCATCCCCAACCTATATGTATAACAGCAGGTAAAATCTTCAGTAAAGTTAATGTTGGAATATTCAATGGGAAGAGAGAGTTTGTGATACAAAATATCTACACTTGCATAGGCTATGCGTATCTAATAACGGACAAAAACGCTGATAATTTATGGTTCACCAATTGGTCATTGAGCAAGCACAAGCAGTAAAAGAAAAGTTTAAAACGAAAATTAATTTAACAGAACAGAAAATTCTCAGCATTCACGCAGAAAATTCTCACCTTTAACCACTCCTCTGCCTGCTCTTTGCTTTGCACAGCCAGGACCAATATGTCTGCTCCTTGATGAGTGATGCGCAGTTCATGCTTTTTCTTCTTGCCGTCTTTGGGGACATAAGAGAAGCTGTGGCCTGTCAGCAGCAGCTCCATTTGAGGTTGATGGTCCTTGGAGCTCTTGTAACACTAAAACCAAAGAAAATACGTAAGCTCACTGTACATTTGCATCTAATGTTTTTGAAAGAACACAAACAATTTGTTGAATACAATAGGAGAAGCACTAGAGAAGTGAGTTGAAGGATGCAACAAATGAGCTACAGAAAGTTACAAATTTGTAAAGCAATGGCACAAGTACTGTACATGGCAAATTAAATTCATCACCGATATACCGTATGAAGTATTCGTCCAAACAAATGGTGCATTATAAGTATATAATGAATGCAATTGAAATTCAAAAGGGACTCGGAATTGATGGCAGTCTTTTCATTCTCAATGCCAGCATAATGTGTTTCAAGCAATTGGCGGGAACAAAATAAATAACTTGGTTGTTTTTAACTCGAACACTGGGGTATAAGTCTCTAGAGGTAATACTTAGAAACTAGCAAAATGACACTTTTGAGTGTTGTGTTGAATTCTTGTCACCATGTTCCAAGACAACTTAAGGATGAAAATTGTGGAAAAAAGTTTTTTCGTAACAGATTTTCAATATGATATTTGAAGTCGAAATTGGTATGAAGGAACATCTTGTTCACAGACAAGCTATGGAACTGAGCCTTCAATTCAAGATCCTGATCCTCACATTCAAAGCCCTCCATGGCCTCACCCCATATTACCTCTGTGATCTCCTAATCCCCTATCAACCTGCCCTCCCCTTCGCTCAGCAGGCTCTGGCCTGCTCCATGTCCCATCATTTGAGTATTATTTTAGATGATTTATGAACGAGTCAGCTTAATCCATGTAGCAAGCAAACAAAATTATTTTATTTCTCAACAAAAACGTTAAGTCAACGAATAATGTAGAACACAGAGGGTAAACCACCCTCAAACTAAAAGGAACCTACTAATAGTTTGTTGTCTTTGATGACGCAAAGTTGTTTTGTCCATTGTCCAAAACGTTTCTTGCGGAGAAGAAACGCACAGATCTTAGCATCTTTCACCAAATCCATCGAGGCTTCCTCAGATGGCCATTGGTGTCTCAGTTTTTTTCCCTTCCCTTCCTCATCGTCCTCATCATACGATTCATAGGAGCTGCTCATTGCATCAGAATCATAATCTGTAAGATAAAAAAGCATTTGGGTCTAATTGGTGAGATTTAGAAAGTATTCAAAAATATTTACTCCTGCAAATATCTGTATGTGACTCCATGCAAACTGATACTGATTTGCTGAGGGATGTCAGAAGTTTATTTTGGCCAAGATCCAGGTTCATAAACATTGGAAATTAGTTCTACATTCCGAAAAGAGAAAGGAGCTTCCCCCAGTGCCTGGTTAATAACCTCCTCACACAATTGGTCATTCAAACCATAGCTGCTCATCACATTCAAGGTCGATTACACCAATGCCCTGCTTATCAGCCATTGCAATTCCTCCCTCCATAGGCTGCAGATAATCCAGAACTCAGGCCCGTGACCTCTACCGCTCCAAGCTTCGTGACCCCATTTCCCCATCCTCGCCCGACTCCATTGATTCCCCATCACCCAGAGAATTCAATTCAAGAATCTTGTCCTCACATTCAAAGCCCTCCATGGCCTCACCCCATCCTACCATTGCAATCTCCTAACCCCCTACCAACCTGCCCTCCCCTTCGCTCAGCAGGCTCTGGCCTGCTCCATGTCCCCCGAATAACCTGTCCCACCATTGGCAGGGGAACCTTCAGCCACTCTGCCCTAACCTCTGGAATGCAGTCCCTCCACCTTGCCCGCTCCCTAGCATCTTTTAAGTACCGCTTTGAGATGTCTAGAAGACGTGAAAAGAGTTATATTAGATGCAAGGATTATTAAAATTTTAGTTTAACGCCCCCCTATACATTCACAACGTTTGTGCCCTCTTCTAATATTCATCATATTTGTAGTATAACACCTCATAATTAGAACAAAAAAGTGAAGAATAACTAGTTCTTACTAGGGTCTGGCGATATATCGATATATTGGTTATATCCGATATAATTTTCATATTGATATGCCGATATAGACATTTCAAAAATATCGATATATCAAAAAAGTCGGCAAAAATATCGATATATCGAAAATATCGAAAGACGGCAGAGGGTGGGAGAGAGGGTGGGGAAGCGGGGGAGAGAGACAGGGGGGTAGGGAGGGGGGGAGAGACAGCGGCAGGGAGAGAGAAACAGCGGGGAGTGGGGGAGAGACGGCGGGGAGGAGGGGGAGAGACGGCTGCGGGGAAGTGAGACGGGGAAAGAGATGGGGGCGGGGGAGAGACGGGGGGGAGGGGAGAGAGATGGGGGGGGGGTGGGAGAGAGACGGGTGGGTGGGAGAGAGACGGTTGGGGGGGGGAGAGACGGTGGGGGGGAGAGACGGGGGGGGGGAGACGGGAGGGATGTGATTAGACAGACAGACAGACAGACAGACAGACAGACAGACAGACAGACAGACAGACAGACAGACAGACAGACAGACAGAGGTGGAGGTGGAGATGTGAGAGAGGAGAGACACAGAGACACAGACAGAAAAACACAGAGATGGAGAGAGTGAGTGTGAGAGACACACAGAGAGAGAGATATTTACCTCCTGAGGAGATAGGCCCCGAATGCGTGCGCACCTCCGAATGCGCGCACATCTCGCAACGCACGCGCATGCGCAGTACGAAAATCCTGAAAATATCAATATCTCGGTATATCTCGATATGAGCCCATCGATATATCTAAATCGGAAAATTTCCATATCGACTGACCCTAGTTCTTACACAGTTTGATACCCTGGGAGTTAAAGCAAACATGAAAAAGGGGTCCAGTGAATGCTTCATAGTACTGGGTGCTTACCTCTGGAAGTAATGTACTCGGGAGCTTTCCCTGGACTCAGAGGGACAGCTTCCTCATAATAGCCTTCAGGTAAGGATGAAGTTGGTAGTGGGGGTGGGCTATTTTCTGGTGGCTGAATGACACAAAAAAATCAGTGTTATCCATGGAGATTTTATACAACAGCAACAACAACTTACATTTATATAGTGCCCTCCATGCCAGATGGTGTCTTAAGAGCGTTTCAAATACAGTACCAATGTTTTACTATAGAGAACTGCTGAAATACCTTACTCGGCAATAGAAATCACGGAATAAAAACTACAGGGTAATTTCTACTGCACATTTCTAATCATAACAATAATAAGAACATAATAAGAACATAAGAATTAGGAGCAGGAGTAGGCCATTTGGCCCCTCGAGCCTGCCCCGCTATTTGATAAGATCATAGCTGATCTTCTGACCTAACTCTAATTACCTGCCCTATCCCCATATCCCCTAATCCCTCTATATTTGAAAAATCCTGCATTGTAGAAACAAGATCAGTCATCCTTGAACGTGTCTTGGATGTAGATGACAACAGCAGCCACATGTATTTATATAGAGGATAGCATTTAGGGAATGTTGAAAGACATTGGAATAAAGGAACACATATGTGTATACATACATTCCTTTGTATATGTACATCAGTGGGTGAGCTTGCAGCCATTTTGCCTCCAGGGAATACACCTGTTCTCAGACAAGTGCCAATGCTGTGCTGCTCCTTACAGCCCGTTACAGCACAAGACTGATGAACGTTGAACTAATCCCTTGAATTTCTGATCCTGTTGATGTAATCTTACGAATTACATATTCCCACTATTTCAACAAATATATCCATAAGTTTCTGTTGTTGACATCAGCGTCAATTCATTCTGTGCAAGGCAAATCAAATTGGAATTTTGTGAGTGAAATTAGTTTATTTCAGAGGATCTGCAAGGGAATATATGTTATTGAAAGTGGAAACATCATTGTGTTGCTGAGCAGGGTAATTATATGCAGGGTATGTGCCATGGACATGCAGGAAGTGATGTCAACAAGAAGCCATGCGATCTGTGAGCTGTAACCGGACACCATTTTTATGGTGTGACCCAATAAAAATACTCTGTCTGATTTTATGGACCGAAACCAACATGTTTAACAAGGTCTAACAGTAATTTGTAACATTTTTGAATAATGAAAGACACAGCAGGGTAGAACTAAATGCATTAGTTCCTGCTTTTGGAAAGAGTAAAGCTCACACATTGCCTTTTGTATTTGAGAATCTTTATGAGCTCTTACTTGAAGAAAGGACTGATTAGATAAGCTTCATAACTCAGTGGATAAATGCTCCAGCTAGTATGAGGTGGAACATTAACTCACCTTAAGGAGGGCAAGCTCATAGGCAAGATACTAAGAGAGCTCCAATCAGGTTTCCGCCCAATTCATAGCACAGAAACTGCCCTGGTTAAGGTTACAAATGACATCCTAACCGCCTGTGACCAGGGCTCCCTCTGCCTCCTCGTCCTCCTTGACCTGTCTGCTGCGTTCGACACAGTCGATCACACCATCCTCCTTCAACGTCATTCCTCCCACCTCAACCTTCAAGGCACAGTCCTTGATTGGTTCCCTTCTTATTTGACCCACCGTTTACATTTTGTTTCTTTCAACGGTTTTTCATCAAACCCCGCAGAGTTTCTCACGGCGTCCCTCAGGGCTCTGTTTTAGGCCCCCTCCTTTTCACCCTTTACACACTCCCTCTGGGCGACGTCATCCGCAACCATGGGGTAAATTTCCACATGTATGCGGACGACACCCAGTTGTACCTTTCTGCCTCATCCCTCAACCCCCAGACCATCGATGTTCTGACAGCATGTCTGTCGGACATCGAGTCCTGGACGAGGGACAACTTTTTGCAATTGAACGTGAGTAAGACCGAGGCCCTCCTGATTGGCTCAAGCCAGCGCCTCCACACATCGGGCGCTGCCAGCCTCAACATCCAAGGCTGCACTCTCCACCTCACAAAGCCAATCAGGAACCTCGGCATCATGTTCGATCAAAAACTTTCCTTCCTCCCCCACATCCGCGCCTTGACCGGCACCGCTTATTTCCACCTGCGCAATATTGCCAGGCTCCGCAACTATCTTACCCTCTGCGCTGCCGAAACACTCGTGCATGCATACATCACCTCACGACTGGACGACGGAAACTCTCTCCTCGTCGGCCTCCCCAGTTCCTCCATTCATAGGCTGCAGGTCATCCAAAACTCTGCAGCCCGTGTACTATCCCGCACCCGCCTCCGCGACCACATAACCCCCACCCTCGTTCGTCTCCATTGGCTCCCCATTCTCCAGAGGATCGAGTTCAAGATCCTCGTCCTCACCTACAAGGCCTTACACGGCCTTGCCCCGCCCTATTTAACCGATCTACTTTCCCCCTACAAGCCCACCCGGACCCTCCGTTCAACAGGACTTGGCCTGCTCCAAACCCGCCGCCCGAACCGCCCCACCATCGGAGGCCGGGCCTTCAGTTTCTCCGCTCCCACCCTATGGAATGCCATCCCTCAATCCCTCCGTTTCGTTTCTTCCCTTTCCTCTTTCAAGGCCGGTTTGAAGACTTTCCTCTTCGATCGTGCCTTTTGTTCCACGCCGAACTTTTCGACCTCCCCTTCGTGTTTCACCCCTTCCCAAACACTGCCCTCTCAGCTCGAGTCACACGCCTCCTGTGCAGCGCCTTGGGACGTCCTCCCGACGTGAAAGGCGCTCTATAAATGTAATTTGTTGTTGTTGTTGTAGCTGCAAACCCTCTCTCCCTCTCTCTAAGTTACCAAAGATGAGCAAGATCCCACGTTAAAATGCTCCACCCAGAAACCAAGCACCTAATTTTTTGGATCGAAAAGTTTTAAGAACAAAAAGTCACAAAATAGTAAAACATTTAATATACATTACTAATGGTAGCTCCAATATATAGATTTCTTCAATACTATTTCAGATTTTTAATCACCACTTATGAAGGATTGGCACTTTCATTGAAAGAAAAACTGAAAAGGTCCTCTAACAACTGAGAAACACTCAGAGCGGCAGAAAGAGAAATGTAAAACAATATAATCGAAGTACATTGAAATATCGAAGTATATGTATGGACTATTAGATAAACTGTAAATAGGTTAGCCTATTTCTTTACTGCAAAATAATGTAAACTTTTCACAAGTCTTTCTGACTCAGTTGCTGGAAATATCAGATCATCTGTTTTACAAAATGCAAAATACTGCAGATGCTGGAAGTCTGAAACAAAAACAGAAGTTGCTGAGAACACTCAGCAGGTCAGGCAGCATCTATGGAGAAAGGAAAGTGAGTCAGTTTCGGGTCCACGCCCTTTCATCAGAACAGGGGCATGTTGGGAGGGAGAGGCTTTTAAAGACTAAGAGGGGGGTGGAGGCAAGGCAAAGAAGACAAAGGAGAAAATGGGGTAGAGGACAGAAAGCATCTGTTTTACAACCCCATTAGTGAAAGGAAACATCAAACGAGAGTGTTGACAGAGTCTTCCTATATCACGCAGTGCAGGGAACAATAAATCAATTCCTTTCTTTAACATCAGCCAATACTATGACAGTCCGAATAAATTGTAGCACCGATAAAAAGAGCCTTTTACAACAATATCCAGCTACCTTGCTGCATGGTGACAATGGACACTATAATTTGACTGGAATAATGTTTTGTAATCCACGTTAAGTAAAATAATCTTATAGAATTATAATCCCTCCTGATTGGCTCAAGGCAGCGCCTCCGCACATCAGGCGCTGCCAGCCTCAACATCCAAGGCTGTACTCTCCACCTCACAAAGCCAATCAGGAACCTCGGCATCATGTTCGATCAAAAACTTTCCTTCCTCCCCCACATCCGCGCCTTGACCGGCACCGCTTATTTCCACCTGCGCAACATTGCCAGGCTCCGCAACTATCTTACCCCCCTCACTGCCGAAACACTCGTGCATGCATACATCACCTCACGGCTGGACTACGGAAATTCTCTCCTCGTCGGCCTCCCCAGTTCCTCCATTCGCAGGCTGCAGGCCATACAAAACTCTGCAGCCCGTGTACTATCCCGCACCCGCCTCCGCGACCACATACCCCCACCCTCGCCCGTCTCCACTGGCTCCCCATCTTCTAGAGGATCAAGTTCAAGATCCTCGTCCTCACCTACAAGGCCTTACACGGCCTTGCCCCACCCTATTTAACCGATCTACTCTCCCCCGACACTCCCTCGGTTCAACTGGACTTGGCCTGCTCCAAGCCCCCGGCCCGAACCGCCTCACCATCGGAGGCCGGGCCTTCAGTTTCTCTGCTCCCACCCTATGGAATGCAATCCCTCAATCCCTCCATTTCGTCTCTTCCCTTTCCTCTTTCAAGGCCGGTTTGAAGACTTTCCTCTTCGATCGTGCCTTTTGTTCCACCCCAAACTATTTTACCTCCCCTTCGTGTTTCACCCCTTCCCAAACACTCCCCTCCCAGCTCGGGTCACACGCCTCCTGTGCAGCGCCTTGGGACGTCCTCCCGACGTGAAAGGCGCTCTATAAATGTAATTTGTTGTTGTTGTTGTTATAGATATAATGCATGATCCCATTGTTGAGATCACAGTATTTTCCATGACGTGTAGCAACTGTGTATTTATCAGAAAAAGCAGAAGCCATTCTATACACAACAACACCCCACAAACAGCCATTAAGTTAGTGATGAATTTTATTTGGGGGGATTGTCGGCCAGGATACTGGGAGAAAATCCCTTATCTTTATGAAGAGTGCCATGGGAACTTTAACATTCACCTGAACAGGCACTCTGAGCATAGTGCTGGAGTCTCAGCCTAGACTGGGTTCAAAGTCTCGATTTCAGGCCTGTGTGTCAAGTTGTCCTTTTTTAATCTCCTTCTTACAGTTATTTTACCTCTCCCCCTTTCCCAATTCCCCGGCAGAGAGAGAAAAAAAAGAAAAACAAGTCCTAGATTGCTGCCAACTATGCGACTGTTATGGGAGTCGCATAACAGCATTTGGGCACACATACCCATTGAACTGTTACTATCAATTCAATAATAGTGAACCGAATTTAGGCTTTATGTGAAAATTTGCAGCATTGCCTGGTACCCCCAAGCTCACCACTTGATCTCTAAAATATTTGATTTCGAAGCATGAAGGAGATACTTTCTCTGCTTGCCTGAATTTTAATTGTTTTTTGATGAAAGATGCATCTCTGCTTTGATAATTATAATCAACCGCTGCCTTCGTTCCACTGGGTCTGGCCTCCTCCATGTCCCCCAAATCCTCCCCTCCACCCTCGGCAGCCGGGCCTTCAGCCACTATGCCCCAAGGCTCTGGAACTCCCTTCCTCATTCCCTTAGCCTCGCCCCCTCTCTTCCCAGTTTCAGGTCACAGTTAAAGACCTTTCTCTTCGACCGCACCTTTGGTCACCTCTCTACCCCTGCCCCTGGCTCGGTCCCGGGATCCGCTATTGTGAAGCGCCCTGAGACGCCGTCCGGCGTGGAGGGCGCTATATAAATTGAAGTTGTTGTTGTTGTTATGATCAACTCATTGGTAGGAAGTGTGTATTATTTTCTTCTACTTGTCACAAAATGTAGAGCATTGGGGAGGCAGACTTCATGAGTTTAAACAAGTTCAACATGAGAGTGCTATTAACGTGGGAGTAGAGCATCTCATTCCCAGATTCCTGCTACAGTATAATAAATTTCCTTCTGTAAGCAATATACTTTACAGCATTTTAGAGATATGCAGATGCACCAAAATAAACAGCAATATATGTAGCTATTGAAATTAAGAGTGCATTTGGCTTAGTTGAGCTGCTATGTCCCTAATCTTAGAAAAAATCCCGCTCTACCCTTTCTCACCTTTTCTTCCCGCTCTACCCTTCCTCACTACGACTTCAGCTAAACTATAGCATTATTTCTTCTCACTTCCCCCTCCAGCTTTTACCCCTCCCTTGCCTTCAGTTCTCTCTTGCCCAACGTTCAACCCAGTCATAGTGATGCACTCCCAAGACATTATCCTACATGAAGGTTACTATATAAATGGAATATACTGTTGTAAATCACATCAGATTCACAGTGATATTCGAGCTGTAAGTTTATTACAAGTGCAGTAGATATACTTGAATCCATTACATTAAAATTCACGTAACTTATTTCAGTCAAGACCATAACATTAAACATGACTTACACTGGAATTGCATTGAATCGCGGGCAATTAGGTTCTTCTGTGTGTGCGGCACTAGATCAATGAAGCTGGTATGTGTGGGAGTAATGCAGGATACAGGAGTAGAGTTATGAGTTAGGTTGTATAAGTATAACTAGTGCAAATAAATCAAAATGGTTTTGATAGGAAACTGAATGGGACTCAGGTGCATGTACAACTTCGGTGATTACACATGCCTGATAATAATTCCTCAAAAAACAATTAGTCACTTAGATACACGGCTGTTTGTGGGTCACTGCTGTGCCATAATTGGCTGCCGCGTTTCACCCACATATATACAGTCAATTCATTTTACAGTATATTCTGTGAAGCGCTTTGAGACATCTAGAAGATGTGAAAAGCACTATATCAAATGCAAGGATTATTATTTACGATTGATAAAATAATTTTACTGTAAAATATACAATTGTGGACTCCACATTATAAGGAGCATATAACAGTGAGGTTTACGATCATAGGTTTATGTAGATAATACCAGGGCTGCAGGGCAACTGCTATCCGATTAGACTGGATATGTTGGGCATTTTCTCATTAGAGAAGAGTCATTTAATTGGAACTCGTTCCATGAAGCAGTGGTTAATCTGATAGCATTCAAGAGGAAGCTGAACTTTCACACAAGGGAGAGAGAAACAGAAGGATTTGGGAAGCAGTAAGGAATAGCTGAAGACTCACATGGAGTATAAACTCTGGCACAGACTGGTTGGGCTAAGACAGTGCTTTCTAAACTGCGGGGCATGCCTCCCTTGTGGGGCGGGTACCGTTGGCTAGGGGAGCGCGGAGCTTCAGAGTCTCGAGCCCTCGAGTGCATGTGCAGCCGAGGACTCAAGTGCATGTGGAGCTGAGGATCCGAGTGCATGTGGTGCTGAGGACACGAGTGTGTGGACCCGAATGTGAAGGAGATGGGGTGCGCAACAAAAGTTTGCTGAGTTAGGGAAGGCGCCACTATTTAAAGTTTGGAAGCGACTGGGCTAAGTGGTCTGTAACTGTGCTGTACATTCTTTGTAATGATTTCATTCCAACTAACTACCAAATCTTTTTTTTTCTGTACACTTTGTGGGCGAAAAGCGGCAGCCACAGCAGTGCCTCACAAACAGTCGTGGATTGAGTGACCAAATTATAGTTTTTTTTAAGGGATTATTTTACCCCCGGAAACACAATCTGCCGATCAACTAACAACCAAGTTCCAATTACTGCGAGATAAACAGAGACGTGTGGAGTAAGGAATCTTGCCCAATGTTTCACTCTGACCGAGAATTGAACCCATGTCCTCTTGCTTGTGAGGCAAGTGCTCTAACCACTGAGCTATAGGACAAAGTGTGTGATTATTGCAATGAACAATATAAGATTAATATCCACCAATAAGCTTCAACTGACTCAGCTCAACTTTGTTTAATAAGTTAGGGATGAACATTTTGCTGATAAAAGTGGAAAGCCACAGGAGGGATAACTTCTGGATGAAATACAGATTCCAAATCCAATGACATTCAGCCAAAATAAGAAAAAAAAGTAATGAAAACAGAACAATTGGAAATTCACAGCAAATCAATCAGAATATAAAGGGCACACCCAAAACTTTGACCCTTTTTTGCCATTCATATACTAGTTGGCTCGATGTCAATTTCCAGCATTTTCTGCTTTTATTTATGATTTCCAGGTTTTAGTTTTTTCTTTTTCAAAAAACATAAAAAATAAAATTGGTCATTCACTTCACGGCTGTTTGTGGGACATTGCTGTGTGCAAATTCGGCTGCTTTCTCCTGTAAAATACCAAATCTTCTGTGAAGCAATTTGAAACTCCTTCCGCGTGTGAAAGCACTATAGTAAATACAGGGATTGTTGTTCGTTAGAAAGATCTGTGGTTCATCTGAATTCAAACGATTCAGACACATGAGAAATTTGCTCTGTGTTTGTACAGTGAGAAAATTTGCTGAGTTTTTCTTTCTTCAGCACACATGCTATTGAAAAAGTATTGGATAAGAGCTTAACCCCTCTTTTCACTAGTTTCCAACTTCGGCAGCTGGAAGGAGTGAATCGTGGGTGGCTAAATCTTTTACAATTTGTGTTGCTAAACTGGCCCTGTCTGATTTGACTTTTCATGGTGGTCTCGTTGTTATGCACAATGTACTCAGTTCTGTGGTGTTCTAGCGGGTATTTGTATCGATTTCCCTACACAAAAGTAGAGGGGGCCAAACCATTTATTTCTCAATATAACAGAATATCCACTAAGATATCTACTTTCCTGGCCATATAAGGTGGGACATGCTTCTGAGATCATACTTTCCTGTCTGGCTAAGGTACAATATGAAATTCCGTGTTTGACTCTGATTATTAAGGAATTATCTGTGCCAATCTCAGGTGCTAGTTATTTTTTTAAAAAACAAATATGGTACTAAATAAGGATGACTGGAATATCAAATTGGAAAAAATGCAAGCCGAACAATTATTTTACTAAACCTAAGAACCATTCACAAGAATGAATGCAACTCTGGCCTTTGCTTTCCGATGGCTCTTTGGACAAATATGTAGCACTTAGCCTTACAGAGCAAGGTGGTTTCAAGTGCGGCCCCTGGTCTGCCTCAGATAGCTGATCTCAGGTAAGGTAGCAATGGAAGTACAATAAAAGCCTGTTTATACGGCACCCATGGGACCTGGCCAATGCCGGTTAAAGCGCCTGCCGGATATTCAGGCGGCCCATGGCCGAAAACCTACCACAAAAAAATTAAAGTTCTTTTAACACACACCATACACACCAGAATAAATAATAACAGATAATAACAGAATATTGTATTGGTACTTATTGTTAAAACTACTCTCTTGCACTTCTCACCTTTACTGATTGAGGTTTATAGTTCCAGCGATTCTTTTTTAAATGGAGGATGCTGTACGGGTGAAAAAAACGGAAGCGCGACTTTAAAGCCACACGACTTTACTAGCAGCAAGCCGATAACACTAGACTCTACTAGCGGCAAACTGATAACCTTAGACTCTACCAGCGACAAACCAAAATACTGTACCTGCGCAACAATGTGGGTTATCGGCTAGGGTTATCGGCTTGCCGCTAATAAGGCTTTAAATTCACGCTCTGTTTTTTTCACCCGCTTGGCTTCCTCCATTTTAAAAAGAATTGCTGGACTATAAACCTCAACTGCAGCATCATGGCTTCAAGTGCAGCAACTACCAGTAAAGGTGAGAAGCGCAAGAGAGTAGTTTTAACAATATGTAAATACAATATTCTGTTATTATATTATTATTTATGCATCTACAAATGGTCCACCGCTATTGTTCCAGATAAGTTCCGATTTATCAAATGGGGACTTTTTTTTGGCGTGCCGATTATATGGAAGTGCCGGTTCATCGAGTCATGGATAAACGGGCTTCTTCTGTACTATGATTGGCTCCAGCATCAAGGAGAATGAAAGAAATTGAATTAAAGAAAATCAAACCCAGTACAATAACTGAGAATGCACCAAGAACAGGAGGAACAGATTTCAGGTTTCGCAATGGGCAATTTCACCAGGAAGTACCAGGAAGTATTTATTTGCCTACAGGGTAATCAACCCATGGGACAGATTATCAGGAAGATTGGTTGAATGGATTCACTTAAAAACAATCAATGCTGTGATTGGGGGTTGGTAAAGTGGGTATTCTGCAAGCTTGAAATCAAATGGACCATAGGGCCATCCTCATCTAAACCAATTTGATGAAATTGTGATCTCCTGGATTTTTCTACCTGAGGCCAGACATTTCTCATGGACTTAATCTTAAGACTATCAACCTAAAATTTAAGATGGTGAAGAATTTAGGAAAATTCATTCCTACAGTACTTTGAAAGCCAATTTCCTGCAGTTCTTTCTTGGTACCACGGAAAATTGGCTTCCATATTTAGACAGGTTACGAATTTTCAAAAATTCTGCCTCAATATAAAGTTTAAAGCAAAGGGTTGTCAGGACATGATCACGAGAAACATCCTGAATAATCTGTTATTCGAGCACTCCAACTGTAATTTGTGCCTTTGTGGAATTTAAGACATCAGCTGAAGACCGGATCGGGCTCAGCTTCAATGGCCACGACTGCTGAATAGTTTTCTGATACTCAACCTCTGGAATCACACAATGGAGAATAAACACTTGGGTTAGGTACTGAAGGGTTAGCTGTGGACCTGCAGTCTGGCAGCAATCACTGCCTTCAGGATACAATAAGGAGAAACATAGAAAGAAAATAAAAGGAAATACAACAAGTATAGTGGAAGCCACATGCTGCAATGAAAGATCAGATGAACCAGAAGAACTTGCATTGATGGTGGAGCAGAAGGAAGAAGGGACGTGTGGAAAGCTGGCGCCAACTGACAAGATAGTGAAATGGGATATAAGTCAAAGAGTTAGAGAGGTTCTAGGGTGTGAATTAATTTGTAAGTAAATGTGAGGATCTTGTAGCCAGGGGACATGGAGCGGCCGGAGCCTGCTGAACGGAGGAGGCGGGCAGGTTGGTAGGGGGTTAGGAGGTCGCAAAGATAGGGTAGGGCAAGGCCATGGAGGACTTTGAAGATGAGGACCTATCTTGAATTGAATCCTCTGGGTCATGGGGAGCCAATGGAGTCGGGTGAGAATGGGGGAGATGAATTCATGGAGCTTGAAGCAGTAGAGGACACAAGCTGTAGAGTTCTATATGATCTGCAGCCTATGGAGGGAGGAATTGGGAAGCCCGACAAGCAGGGCATTGGCATAGTTGAGCCTGGATGTGATGAAAGCATGAATGAGTGTTTCAGTGGCCTGGGGAGTGAGATTGTGGTGGAGTCGGGCAATATTGTGCAGGTGAAGGAAAACAGAGCAGCACATGGCTTGGATGTGGCGGAGGAAAGACAGTTGAGAATCGAACAAGACACCTAGGAGAAAAGAGAACAACGAGGGTAGGTCAGTTGGTGAGGACCAGGGGCGCAGGAGTTCAGACGACAGAAGGACTGGGATGACAAAAAACAATCCTATTTGCAGCCTAAAAGGTAGCAATACATTGTTTTTTACACCAGTTCCATGAAAAATATTGGTAACAGTTGAAGCAATCACGTTAACTGATTCAGCCTTCACAAATTCTTAGATAGAGGGTATGAAATGTTTATGGATGGATTTGGGGATGATCAGAGAGATACTGCTATTTAAGATATTGTCTGGAGCATCAAGGGTTATGATTTTCTGTGTAAGCAGGCCAATGCCTTATTGCTTTGTAGTCAAACCTAGGCTCTGACCTTTGCATGTTTAAAATTCATACCACCCCGGTCAGCCGAGGGTGATATGAATATTCCATTGTGTACTACATGTGTAGTGCAAGCATCTTAAATGCGAAAAATAGGGTTCATATTTTAAAATCTGGCTCACTACCTTGTCAAAATTGAAGCAATATATCTATATTTTATTTTAGACATTTTCATGAACAATCATATTAATTATAAATGACTAAAGCACTGGTTTGTTTTGGTCTGGTGGATAAAGGTTCCACTCAGTGCAACTCCAGGTCATATTGACCATAAGATCACAGGTTCAAATTCTGCTATCAGGCAGCAGATAGGCTGCTACATTGACCTCAGCATCCTTTGGTTAAGGAGCACAAATTTAGCCAACGTTCCTGCTCTGATTAGGATTGAGGCCAATAACTGAGGGGAGAGAAAACTGGCAGATGTTTATCACCAATATATTTTCCACAGAGACCACAGCCAGCAGTGCTGCACAAAGCTTCAGATACTGGCCATAGGGTTTCAATATCAAAGCAAGTGGCTGTAAGTTCATGGTCAGCTAAGAAATACCTTCTTTATCATTTTATTTATTTTATTGATCACATTAAGCCTCTTCTAAGTGCTTCTTAAAATTAAGCGTCAAAAATTGTCTAAACTACTTGCAAGAGCTAGAGATGAGTTAGACTCACAGATATCGCTGTGGCTCAAACATGCAGCCATCTGGATGGTTGGAGAGGCAGGTGCTAAAGTTCCATGTGCTATCGTGCCACTTGGGCTTTTGTTATTAAGAGCTTCTAAACATTCTGACAGATAGCTAAAGAAATCATTTAAAATTCCCTCCCCTGCACCATCATCGCTCTTTTAAAATATTCAGCACTTTCTTTGTACAATCACTGCTGATCCAAGGGGAAAGAGCATATCTACAACAAAATCCACAGGAAATATAATACTCAAACAGTTCCATTGCATGCTCAGAATAATATTGTATGTTCCATTTGTGACTGCAAATTGTTTACTCAGTGAAACATAAAACATCTGAAATTGTAAAAATGTTCAGATGGCAGATTATTTGAAGAAAGGGCCCTTTTTGTAAACTGTCTTACAATTAAAAACAGTTGGTCGGGTAAAGACCTGGTATATGCTCTCAGTTCGACAAGTTTTATCCAGTAAAGAGGAAATGAGGCACAAATGCTGCTTGTCTGACTCAGACCCCATTGGTGTGCTGAAGAATAATGGTGGTTAGCCTCTACAGCTGGGTAGGAGTGAACACGCAGCCAATATCAACACAGATGGATTCCATTTCAATCTCTGCAGGGCGTTCAATTCAAAACACGAACAAAGTGCTTGCCATTGCAAAGACCCTCCTAAATTCTGAGCTTGCATAATAACTTCTATGATTTTTTTTAAAACCACTGCATTTGCTCAATTATTGCAATCTAAAGATATTTAACCATTACAGAACTGAAACATCAGCACAATGACTGAAAATTCTCACCCTTGTACAGGTACTCCTTCTCTAGGTTGGGGTTCTGTGGCACTTAAAAGTGGGTAGCAACAAGGACATATTTTCTCATGTATTGATCTAAAATCTAATGGTTATATTTTCCTTGGTGTGGGTGAAATAGCAAGAGTAGCTCAGTGGTTAGAGCCTTACAAGTGTGAGACCTGTGTTCAATTTCAGGCAGAGCGAAACCTTGGGCAAGTTTCCTTACTCCACATTCATACTAATAAACCCTCCCCCAAAAAATTGGACATTTTAATCCATGACTGTTTGTGGAATACTGCTGTGTGCAATTGGTTGCCGCGTTTAGCCCATAACTATACAGTCAATTCACTTTACAATATATTCTGTGAAGTGCTTTGAGATGTCTGGAAGACGTGAAAAGCACAATATCAAATGCAAGGATTATTATTATTATCCTAAGCCACTTAAAGCTGTCTGAGGGAGGGAAGGAGAAAGTTGACTGAAAATGCGGTTAAAGAGGTAGATCTTCAGACACATCTTCAACAAGATGAGAGAGGGGGACTCTGGGATAGAGGTTCAGGGGGCAGGTGCAGATAGGCTGAAAGCCCAACTATGATAATGGTGTGGACCTGAAGGCAACGGCCAGGTCGGTAGAGTTTGAGAAAGTTGTTGAGGTATGTTAGGGAGAGACTATGGAGTGATTTGAAGGTGAGAATACTGATCTAGAGCAGGGTAGTCTAATCTTTTGATATTGAGGTCCAGATTGCCTATTTGAGAAAGGACTGCAAGTCACAAAAGCAATATTTTGTGTTTCCCCTTTCAGAAATATAATAACGTTTACACAATACCTTTTTGATGTTGAAAGGACATTTCAAAGTGCTCAACACTGGTGGGCAGTAGTGGGAGTTGAGAAAGTTGGGATGTAGAGGGGAAAGATGACCTCAACCATGCTCAAACAGTTGGGTCTTGATGTGTCTTGAAAGAAAGGAGGAAGTGAGTGAGTCAGAGGAACACCAGCAATAGAATTCTAGAGAGCTGGGGCAAAATGGCAATGGTAGGGGGACATGAAGCAAGATGATACTCAGCAAAGAGAATGACTAGGTCAGAAGATTACAGAGGTGGAGTTTGGAAGTGGGGTCGAATGAAGGGTGGGGTGATGATTTTCACTGTTGAAAGGGGGAGCTTTCTGTGGGGATACTGTACGGAATGTCACTCTGTGTTTGTCCTCGGTTCCTCCTTGGTTGGTGAGGGAAGCTCCCATCAGCTGTCCTGATATTGAATCACAAAACACTGTCCTTACTTCTCCTCTCTCTCACTCTTTTGCTCTCTCAAAATCACTCTCCCTTTTCTTCCTCTCGCATACTCTCTCTCCCTCTTACTCCTGCTCTCACATCTTCTCTCTCTTCTCCCATTCTCTTTTCCTTCTCAAACTCTCTCCTCCACTCCCAATCACACTCAACCTCTACCCCTCTCACAAACAACCTCTCACTCAATCATTCTCTCTCTCCTTCTTCCCCACTTCTCTCTTCCTCATATTCTCTCTCTCCCAATATCCCCCACCCCCACACCCATTCTCCTCCCACAATCATTCTCTGCCCCCTTTCACTATCCCCGTCTCCCACTCTCTCACTTCTCCCACTCTCTTTCTGAATCTCTTTATCCACTCTCCCTCTCTTGTCATTCAGTCCCTTTCACCCTCTGTACCCCCTCTTTATCTTCCTCCCTCTCATAATCTTGCTCTCACTCCCCCTTGCTCACCTCTGACTCACACGCACTTTCTCTCCCACTCAATTATTCTTTCCGCCTCACTCCCCCTTCCACCCTGTTACTCCCCCGTTCCTAATCAATTAGGCGATTCACTACCTGCAGCGGCAGAAGGCGGCAGTTACTAAGGACACGGTGGATAAAGAGAGTGTTTGCCTTCCTGACAGACTGCGGTAATGGCCGGTATTATTTTCATTGTCCGCTCTGTGTCCTGCCAACCGCCAGCTCCTGCCACTGCCGCGAGAGATCATTCAGCAGGGAGGGAGGGAGGGAACGGAAGTTGGAAATGGTCTCAAGCCAAATAAAATCACCAGCTGAGCCAGAGGCGGCCCATGGGCTGCCAGTTGGACCATGCTGATCAACAGCATCACGAGTTATCATATAAGAAAAAAAATATATATATATTATATAATCATGCAATTTACATTGATATGGATGGTGTCTCAAGTTAGGAGGAGGTTTCAAAGCACTTAACATTTTTCAATTGCCTGAAAAGTGTACAATTTCTTGAATAAAGCAGTTGGACGTTTGTGAATCGACACGTGATGCATTGTCCAAATGAAACTCAGGAGCCAACTGATGATAATTAGCTTGCAAACAGGGGCCAGGCGGGTGGCCAGCAATAAGGTACAGTGCTCATAGGCCTGGAGTTGATCAGGCGCTCGGTCAAATTAAAATACGATGCACAATGAAACCACCGGGAAGCTGTTCAAAAATCATGATCTGTGTATAATGGGGGCTTTGAAATCTGCCGTGTTCAGATCAAAGAAAGTCTTTAAAATAGAATCGGGCAGATTCCAACACTCCATGGTCTCTTGGAAGACAAACAAGTTGTGCCTGGAGCTCCTAGGTTTCGGTTAGACTGTGCAGGGTGTGTCGAGTTATGAACGTGATTGATTTTCTGCAAGAAATTCTGCACTTTTGAACTGAATGAAAATTTTCAAATGCAAGACGTTCGAGACTCGATCGTTTTCCAGTGTAATTGCTTTTTCCACTCTTTGTAAAAGTGTTTATGTATATGCTGTAGACTGTGATTAAACTAATTTTAGCTTGATTGGATAAAGTGTGAATCAGCTTGAAATATCTGCCATGTGAAGCAGACTGTACAAAGCCTGTATGTCTACACTGGCCAACAATCCCCAGATAAAATTGATCTTTCACTTCACAGATGTTAGTGGGACATTATTGTTACAAGGTCACAAGTTCAGTTTGGATGAAGAAGGCACTTCCTTCATCCTTCCAGAATATCCCCTTTCTGTGCTTCAATCACAGCTTCAAGCTACTTTTTTTAAATGAGGAGTTTCCTGGCCTCAACCACCTATCCTGGCAACCTGTTCCTTGTCATTGCTTACCCTCTTGGTAAAGAAAAACTTCCTAGTGTTTGTTCTCAAATTGGTCTTTGTAACTCAAAACTCATGTCCTCCAGTTTTGCAGTCTTTTTAGATCCTAGACGAGCATAAATTAACTGTCACATTCACTCCAAATACACTTTTCACTGTCTTGTGATGCGCTTTTGATGAGATGATAAGGTGATCAAATGCAAGGATAATTATTAACTATAAATGATTAGTTGTTTGGGCCTTAAGCCATCCTGCTTAGAACACAATGCGGAAGAAAGCATATTTCTATACAAGTATTTCTTTTGATATGGAACTTTACATGTCAGAACAACTCAGGCAATGGCTTTCAAGTATAGTGACTGTTTTATTATAGGCAAACTGGCACCTAATTTGCAAACAGCAGGTACCACAATTCTCCATAAGGTGGGTGACCTATTCGCCTGAAAGATCGTTGGTCAGGGCACCAGGAAAATAGAGAATACTGTCTAACCGACCAGACTGATAGGAACTCAGTTTAATGTTTCACCTGAAAGTCTGTATCTATCAAAATAATAAAATAAATAATAAATTGGTCATTTCAATCCATGATGGTTTGTGGGACATTGCAGTGCACAATTGGCTGCTGCGTTTCGCCCACAAATATAGTCAATTCACTTTAGAGTATATTCTGTGAAGCACTTTAAGATAGTCACGATATCAAATACAAGGATTATTATTATTATCACATGGCAACCTCACCCAGTACTGCACTGAACTATGAATTCAAAGACCCAACATGTAGCTTTAATCTTGACAACATTCTGACTCTGGCAAGCAAGCGACTAGATAATAGGAGACAAGTGCCTATTTATATGTATTGAATTGCTTATTGAGTTTCAATTGCACTTTCATATAAAGGAAATTGAAAAGATCGTAATATACCTGCAATCTTTGGAAGCGAATAATCACTGAATGAAAGGAAATAATATTAACATCTATGGCAGCTGGATTTTCTTATTTTCATGTTCTCAAAGCCTTAAATTTTAAGAGACATGCTACCAATGCTCATACAGTGTCTACAAACCTGAATGCCACACAGATGAGTGATGCCTGGAGTGATTCTACCATTTAATAAGATCACCTCAACTGCTCAACCATTTTATTAATCATTCTTCCGGCAGGAAAATAACGAAGATGAAGTTGAAAGCACACTCTGCTAATCAGAGGCGTCTAACTCAGTTGTAGGGCATACTTTCAAAAACAAATTTCCATTTGCTTCTCATTACTGTTTAAAACAAGCTCTATGAAAATGTGTGGGAGCGGTGAGGGAGCTTATCTAGTTATGTGGTGTCCTGCAGTGTAGTGGTTGAAGTCTTACAAGCAAAAAAAGCTGGGTTTGATTCTCAGACAGGGAAGGGTGAAACTTTAGGAAAGTATCCTTACTCCACATGCCTCTGTTTATCTAACAGTAAGTAGGAACCCACTTGTTCTCACCCACATTGATGTTATGACCCAGTATTCCTTCCCTCACCACCAACATTGCCCAACCCTGCAACTACCTTACCCATAGAATCATAGAATCTTTCGGCACAAAAGGAGGCCATTCGGCGCATCAACTCTGTGCCATCAGGCCGTTGAAACTCTTTTATGCCTTCATTACATCCAGGCTCCACTATGATAATGCCCTGCTTGTTGGCCTCCCCACTTCCTCCTTCCATAGGCTGCAGATCACCCTGCAGACCGTGTCCTTTCCAGCACCAGACTCCGTGAACCTCTCACCCCCATCCTCACCAGACTCCACTGGCTTCCCATTCAGGATTCAATTCCAGATCCTGGTCCTCACGTTCAAAACTCTCCAAAGCTTGCCCCCCCACCACACCCAACACCTCTGTGATCTCCTCCCAACTTGACTGTTCTGTTCACAGCAGGCTCTGGCCTGCTCCATGTTCGCCCCACTACCATCAGCAGATGAGCCTTCAGCTACTCTGTTAGTTGTTGGTTGATTAACTGATCACTTTCCATGGGTAATAATCACTCCAAAATAATAGTAAATTGCTCACTCCATCCATGACTGTTTGTGGGATGTCACCATGCACAATTGGCTGCCATGTTTCGTCCACAAAGCACAGTGTCACTACTCTTTACAGTGTATCCTGTGAAGGACTTTGAGACGTCTCAAAGATGTGAAAAGGCACTATATCAAATGCAAAGATTATTATTAACTAGGATTTGTCATTCCATAACAAATAAAGGAACTCTTTGGAATTTACTAATTAGTAATAAAATTCCCTATTTCACCAAAATGATGTAGCAAGTGGCAGCTCTAGGTGAGCAGTCTGCTTGGTAGCACACTTGTTTCAGAGTCAGAATGTTGTGGGTTCAAGTACAACATTAGGACTCTGAACTCACAGTCCAGGCTAACAATTTAATATATTGCTGGGGGAACACTGCATTGTTGGAGGTGCCGTCCTTTGGCTGAGACATTAAACCAAGGTCCCATCTTGTGTGGTTAGGTGAATGATAAAAATCCCATGCACCTATTCAAAGTGAAAGGGAGTTTCTCCCAGGATCCGGCTGACAGTCCCTCAAATTAGTGGTTCGCTCACAGCTATTTGTATGACGTTGCTGTGCAAACTGGCGGCTTTCACGTCCAAAACACATGGTCACAAGATTAAAATCCTGTGAAATGCCTTCTGTTCGGGAAAGGTGCTACTGTATATCAAATGCCAGGATTATAACTGTACAACTGGGTTCTATATGATTATGATTTGTTGGCTATGTTATGGTCCTCACCTACAAAGCCCTCCATGGCTTTGCCCCACTCTACCTTTGCAACCTCCTAACCCCCTACCAATCTGCCCGCTCCCTCCACTCAGTGGGCTCTGACCATGTACCCCAACCCACCCGACCCACCACTGGTAGGCGAGCCTTCAGTCACTCTGACCCCAACCTCTGGAATTCTATCCCACAGTCCCTCCGCCTCCCACCCTCCCTAGCATCCTTCAAGTCCTGCCTCAAGATCCTACTCTTCAACGTTCCCCCAAATCCCCCCCTTTCCCTCCACCTCGACCCACCCCCAAAATGTAATTTTATTGTTGTTGTTATGTTCACAGCAATATCAAACCACGTATTAAAGGGTAGAAATACTGTCCAACATACAGCATAAGCAAAACATCATGATACCATTACAATGTCTAATAAGTCATAAATAATTTTTTTTATATAATAGGTAGATGCCATCATGTTTTGGTCACCATGTACATTTGTCTCACAACTTCAACTGGAGAACATTGCTGTATTTATTTTACCAGCAAGATTCTCTAAATAGAATGCCTTACCTCTCTTATGCAGGAGCCCCAAAACACTATAAAACTATCAGCATAATGCTGGCATCATGATGGCTATTTGATACATAAACCCCATCAAATTGAACGTAAAATCTCTATGAAGGACCTTTTATTCTAGAAAACTCATCCTTTATGATTAGAAGGAGATTACAAAGAAGGAATTGGGTCATGGTGTGAAATCCTGATAAGTGAAGAAAACTTTATGACAAACTGATTATTCATTCAAAAGTTATTCAGTGTAACTGGTTTTCTGGATACTGTCCAGAACTTAGCGATAAATCCACGTATTCCAGACTATTAGTCATAGGCTAGTTATGCATTTAATCAAACCTAGGCTTTTTAAATATATAAGAGTATTTTTTTATCTCAGAAGGGAGGAACCACAGCTTTTGTACAATTAATTTCTACACAGCTGGTACATTACAGAAACTATGCTCTTTACATGGAGTCCTGTATCGTATTAGTTAGACCACTCATTTTGCAAGGGTTTGTTTCCCAGCAGGGCAAAATCTTAGGCAAGTTTCCTTACCTCATATGCCTCTGTTTACCTAGCAGTAAGTAGGAACCCAGTCGTTAGCCAATTAGCCAATTAGCATATTGCTCAATGCACAACAGTTTGTGGGAAACAGCTACACGTATTTTATCTACAAACATACAGTATATTCTGTGAAGTGCCTTGAGATGTCCTCCTGATGTGAAAGGCACTATACAAATTTAATTTTGTTGTTGTCCGTAAGATGTGATAATGTGTAATATCAAATGCAGGGTTATTATTATTATTAGCACTATTTACAGTTAAGTATCTGGAAGTACTCACCTGCCATGGATGAGGGATCTCAGGGAGAGGGATCTGAGGTGGAGCAGGTAAACTGCAGGGTAAATCAGGCTTCTGGGAGGAATCTTTCCTTTCACAATCTGAAGCAAGACAAAACAACGTGCAAATGAAGATAAATTGTGTTCAAATACACTTACAAGTTAAACATCTGAAATAAAAATATAAGTTTCCCTAAAGTATTAAAATTAGTTAACAATATGAATACAGTCTCAGTCTTACATTAGTGTGATAGAACAGCCCAGTGCATTACCAATACACAGCCTATTCAGTATGCCGTCTATGTACTCAGTCTGTGAACTGGTCAGCCACTGAGCTGCCTGTGTATTGATCACCCACTGAGCTACCTGTGGACTGGTAGCCCATACACAAAGATCCCAGTGGGATAGCAACACACAGATTATTATAATACAAATATGATACAGCTCCGTATTGTAGGATGTCAGCTTGGTTCAAATTAATATACTATAGTAATAAAACAGCAACAACATTCATGATACAAGTTGTAATGCTGAAAATCTTGGGACGAACTTCAGACCAAACTACATGCTAACATTAGGGAAATGGCACAGTCACACGTGAAATCAATCATCAACGATAGATAGGAAATCTCAATATTTCTACATTTACATTTAGGAAACAAATCGTAATTTTCAACCTATAACATCTTACAATCTTAAAATATGTGGAGTCCTATAGCTCAGTGGTCAGAGCACTCGCCTCACAAGTGAGTAATCTGGGTTCTATTCCTAGCATGGTGAAATGTTGGGCAAGTTTCCTTACTCCACACGCTTCTGTTTACCTAGCAATAAATAGAAACCCGGTTGTTAGTTGATTGGCAGATTACTTTACTAGGGGTAATAATTCCTTCCAAAAATATAATAAATTGGTCACTCAATCCATGACCATGGCTATGAGCAATTGAATGCTGCATTTCGCCCACAAATATACAGCCACAAATGTAAAACCACTTAAGTACATTTTGTGAATCATGTTGAGATGTCTCAAAGATGTGATAAAGCACTATATCAAATGCAAGGATTATTATTATATTCCACAATTGAGACATTAAATCTGCTCAATACAAGATTTCCAACCATTGCCTTCTAATTTTTTAATTATTTTTAAACTTTACTTTTAAACTTTATGACCATTCAATGTTGTTTGCATACATGTGCAAGTTTCATGTATTGAAGTTGTCCTCTGCTCCCTTCTATTTGGTGTTATCTTAATAATATAAACAGACTTAGAGCCAGAACCAATGCATCTACACCAGTTACTGCCTCCAGAACTTTGTCCTTCATTAATATTCTCAAAGGCTATTGATACAGGACAGGTCCCTTTTGAAGGTCTTATCAGCATCTTTGTTCAAGTTATCTTGACTTCCATATTAATTTATTACAAACCCACGTTCTGCTTGTAAAACCAGCTGCAGATCATCCAACTGAAGGAACATAAAACAGATAGCACAGCAGGGCTGGTTATCTAAAGTGCATTGTGCCCAACTTCTTTGCTACAAACTCAGACTGTATTTGATTGTTTATCTTTGACTGCACTCTCGAGAGAAGAATCAAACAGTTATTTTACATTGATCAACGCTGTACAAATCATGGGTACATCCTTTTAAATTCACAACTTCTTCACATGTTCTATGTAATGTTCAATTAAGAATACTGGTTAAGAATGGTATAGCACTTCCAATGTTCTGTGTAAAGTTCAGAAATGGTCAACAACTCTCAGCAACAGAAATGTGGATGGTGGGGTGGCAGGTGTGTGGGTATGCATGAATGGTGGAGTGGCAGGTATACATGTGCGTGTGTGTTTTGTATTTCAAATAATTTACGAATTTCTTCAAGTATTCTAGAACAGTAGAAGTCCATTTATTCGTGACTCGATGAACCGGCACTTCCGTACAACCGACGTGCCAAGAAAAGTTCCTATTCGATAAACCGGAACTTATCCGGAAAAATAGCAGTGGAGCATTTCTAAATGCATAACTAATAATAACATAATAACAGAATATTGTATTGGAACTTATTGTTAAAACTACTCTCTTGCGCTTCTCACCTTTGCTGGTAGATGCTGCACTTGAACCCATGATGCTGCGGTTGAGGTTTATAGTCCAGCGATTCTTTTTAAAATGGAGCACGCCAAGTGGGTGAAAAAAATGGAGAGCTACTTTAAAGCTATACTCATGGCAAGCCAATAACGCTAGCGGATAACCCACATTGTCGCGTAGGTGCAGTATTTTGGTTTGCCGCCAGTAGAGTCTAGGGTTTTCGGCTTCCCGCTAGTAAAGTTGCGCAACTTTAAAATTGCGCTGCCGTTTTTTTCACCCACTTGGCGTCCTCCATTTAAAAAAGAATCGCTGGACTATAAACCTCAATCAGTAAAAGTGAGAAGTGCAAGAGAGTAGTTTTAACAATAAGTACCAATACAATATCCTGTTATTCTCTGTTATTATTTATTCTGGTGTGTATGGTGTGTGTTAAAACAACTTAGATTTTTTTGTGATGGGTTTTCGGCCATGGGCCACCCGAATATCTGGCAGGTGCTTTAAAAGCCAGGTCCTGCGGGTGCCAGATATACAGGCTTTTACTGTATATCAATTACTCCCTCTCTCTCCCCCTCCCACTCCTCTCTCTTTGCCCTCACTCTCTTTCTCCTTCTCCCACCCCACCAAACACGGTATAAACTCACGATACAGTTAGTAATATGTGGTATCTATTGAGAGAGGGAAAGAAAGAAGGAAGGAAGGAAGGAAGGAAGGAAGGAAGGAAGGAAGGAAGGAAGGAAGGAAGGAAAGAGTGAAAGAGAGAGAGAGAGAGAGAGAGAGAGAGAGAGAGAAAGGAGAGGGAGAAAGAAAAAGAGGGAGAGAGAGAAAAAGGAGGGAGAGAAAAATCCGACACTGCTGCTTTAAGAGGAAAAAACGGAAGTGCCGCTACCGGCAGCATTCAGAACTAATCATACTGTACTTTTGTGCGACAATCAACTCATTAAATGCGCCACTGCGATTGTGCTGGATAAGATCTGGTTATTCGAGTGGGGACCTTTCTGTTTGAGATGCTGGTTATACAGAAGTTATGGTTGATCGGGCCATGGATAAACTGGCTTTTATTGTACTTGCTTGCATTTCAAAATCTAATTATTGGAGGCAACTTGCAGGGTTGATAACCGTTGAATGTAATAATTATTGTCATGTAACAAACCCTGCAAATTTCAATCCCAATTTCACTACAGATAACTAACGTGATCAGTTAACATCGAGTTGTTTCAGAAATCTAATTCAAATGAATCATTATAATAATCCTTATATTTGGTATAGCGCCATTCATGTCAGGAAGATATACAAAATCACTTCATAGAATTCACTGTTAAGTGTACTGACTGTGTATTTGTATGTGAACGTGGCAGACAATTTGTACCAGGAAATCTTATTTTCAAAGAATGATGGATCTCAGGATACCAATTGTTATGTAGAATCATCTGTCAGAGAATTCCAAGCAAAGCACAAACCAAGCTTAATCAGAAGCGTCATCGCCACCCAAGTAGTCTTGACCACCAAGTGATGGTGCACAGACTCGCTGATTTGTGGCATGCTTTCCCCTTCCTCAGATTAGGCTTTCATTAATAACTAAAAATAAACCTGAAGGATTCCAGTAATCAAATAGTTGTATGGAAACTTCCAGAAAATAAGATTCACATTTTTGGTTATCTCGTATAATTATTAGCGAAAGTCTCCTGTGCTTCGAAAAATTTACAACATTGACAGGAAAAAAAGATCTTATTCTCTGTTGGCCTATAAATTTACAGCCTATTGCCGTTGTCAGCCTATAATTTGCAGGCCCAGAGGAAACAAAGTTCTTGCTCGCAAAGTCCGTTATATTTACAAATTTTGAGAAAATCCTTCCTCTTGTCTCAGCAGTTTATTTTTACTTGAATGTAAAGTCACGGCTTATTGGTAAAGAGTTGGTAAAGTGGTCCAACCAAGGGTGGGGATTAGGAAGGAGGATTTATGTAGGTATGAACGTCTGTAGGTAGGGTTCATCTTCCATGGCCTTCATATTATGTGTCTTTCTCTCATGCATCAATAGGAAAATTGAAAGGGAGATGAAGTTGAAAAAGAAGATTTATAAAGTTTATAGGACATAAGGAGAGTGTGACTCTTGGGCTGAATGCAAGACTGAAAGAGGTTAAAAAGGAGATTGGTGAAGCCATGAGAGAAGCAAAACACAACTGCCAAAAAATTACTTCAATGTTAAAGCAGCAAGAGGGTATTCATGAAACATGTTAAAACCTTAAGGGATTCAAAAGGGGTTGAAAACAGGAATGAGCAGGAGATCACAACTATTAATTACATATTTCCTGGATTTCTAAAATAATGTTATACAATTTGTAAGATCTCAATTAGAAACAAGGCACAAGCTCTCCGAGATCTCGTCTGGCGTGAAGGGCGCTATATAAATATAAGTTGTCGTTATGATAATAATTCCTACAATCTCTCATGGTTCAATAGGAAAATAAAAAGCGAGATAAAGAAGGCTTATTTTGTATTGCTGTTCACCCACAAAACATCACTCCACTTTATGGTATAGCCTGTCAATCAGTTTAGGACATCCTCCCAACTTGAAAGGTGCTATACCAAAAATAATTCTTATTATTTTTGCTGCACAATTTTTAAGTTTCAACCCTATTTATATTGAAGATAAGAGGGGATATGGCCTATATATGCATACACACACACAAATATATGATGTGAGAGCTAGAAACTGTGCTGCAAAGCTGCCTTGTTTACAACTTTATGGTTATCAACATTTATGTTTAGTGGTTTAGGGACTTGCAAGATTGCGGACAGTTGCATAGAATATGTCAATTGGTGCAAAATAATAGGTTGGAGAAACAGAAAGTCAAACACTGCACTTCAACAAGGTCACTAGGGATCTGAAACCCTTCTGAGAACCTAATCGCAAGATGTCAATGGAGGAAAAAGTTGATTGAATAAATTACACGTGCATACTTAGGAAGTAAGATCATACATAATTAATTTTCATTCTAAGACCTCCTGCTATTTACAGTGGCCAGATTTGCTGACCATCACGTAATATTTGGAATGATGCTTACAGCTCCTAAGTGATTACAGCTTCGGATTTAATGTTTGTAATGGTCCCTAGCCGAAAATACCCCAGTCAATGATATTGGCCCCTGCACAGAAACATATTCAGAATTGGACATCTTCCAAAATATACTTATGAGGTGATTCTGTCAGATCGAGTTACTTCAAGACTAAATCACTTATTTTATAGAACATTGAAGACTGGATTCCTCAGAAATTATTGCAAATGTAACAGGTTAAAAAGGTCGTTTGAAGCTAATGTTTAGGAATGTGGAACAGCCTATCTGTATTTAGCAATAGGCCACTTCCCTGGATTGAATAAGGACTCAGACATCAAGAGTCCTGTTATTCCAGGCAGATAGGCCAATCCCGAAGATCAACCAAGTAGATTTTGATTGACAAGTGGCTGGATATATTGGAACTCATCCAACCTTCCCTTTCACCCTGTTGGCTTTCTCACATCTCCAAAATCAACCCCAATCTAGCTTGTTCTTACAAGTTGTACCTAGAAGAAGCAGAACACATGCACTAAGCCAGGGCTGCAAAAGTGAATCACTCTAGCATCGAATTCAGCATTTATCACGATAAAGCCAAGAAATTATTTTAGAAGGTAAGGAATTCCCAACCACACACAATTCTCAATGTCAACATCAATTGAATCAGGTCTGCACCATTCATCTTCTATCTATCACAATTGGCCAACTGCTAGATATTGGAATGCAGGCTTCTCTAATTGTCTTGTCAGTGCTATAAACCTGGCTATAGTATTGTTGGCATTGGAATTGGGGGATGGGAGAAAGTGGGGGGAGGGGAGGAGGGGTTCCACTCTCCTGTGCTGCTTGGGAAGCATTCGATGTGTTATATAGCAATTTCAGCACTTAACTGACCCCAGCCTATGATCTAATGTGTCTGTCTGAAGCCAAGCTCCGTAATATGGTGGTGCTGGTGTGGGGTAGAAATAAGTGGGGTAACCTAGGAGTTGAACTAACTGCAAGGTGACGGTTGAAAACAGAAATAAGTTTGGTACTTGTCAACCTGCAGCTAATACTCCCGAATTAGGGAAATCAAGGTGCATCCCTTTGGGAGAGTTTGTGAATTCCAATCCAGACATAGGGGGATTTCCATGTGTATGTTGGCATACATATGTAGAATTCTGTCTAGTTCGGATAATCTTAAGGATAGTAATGAGTTTCCACATCTCAGCCACTCAGCTGACCAAATATGAAGGTTGAAGCAAAACTCTTTTGTTTGGTCAGCCGGGTGTCGGCCACATGTTGAAAACTTCAATTTGGGGGTTGTAATTTTTCACTGATCTTATGTATCTTTTTTACTTATGACAACATGTAAAAGCAGTATTCCTACATCAGAACTTTGAACTGATACAGTCACGGCAAAAACACCAGTGAAGTGCTCTGGTTAACTACAATGTCAGAGCTGCTTTGGATGAGACATTAAACCCAGACATTGAACATTTACTTGTTCGAGTGGATACTAAAGATCTCATGACAATATTCAAAAAGAGAAGTGAGTTGCTCCCAGCGTTCTGGCTAACAAACCCCAAATAACACTGGTCATTTATTCCATGGCTGTTTGTGGGACATTGCCATGAGCAAATTAGCTGCTATGTTTAACCGCAAATATACACTCAATACACTTCACAGTAAAATCCTGTGAAGTGCTTTGAGATATGCTGATGATGTGATAAGGCATTAAATCAAATACTAAGATTATTATTGCATATTATGGTAAATCTTCTCCACCACAGTCCAAAGCAGACCAGAAATTAAGTTTGTGAGGCTGAAAATTGCTAACTAAATGTGTTTAGCTCTTTTATGGCAGCTTTTGTGCATCTATTTTATCAGTAATGATGCACAATCTGTCAATTCTAAATGATCATTTTCTCAGATTAAGACGAGACTCATTGTGAGGAACTTTCATTCAATATTGTGCATTAGCTATTCATCAGAAATCACTCCCTAAAATCTAAGCCTTAACCAAACTCAGATCTGACATCTGGAATTGAAATGCTTCACTTACTGACAGTTCTAACCCCAAAGCTGAAAAATGACGTGTTAAAATCATTCAGTAACTTTCAGCCCCGGCTCTAAATTGTCTCTTCTTGTAGTGTTCCTGCAAATTACACCGCAAGCTCATTCACACCACTTCTCCTGGGTCAACATTACATCAATCAGTAGACGTACACTAAGTAATTGCACATTGCAAAGGGTTTTCCTGTGAGGATGTTGTGTGGGGGAGCTGTGTGTGTCTGGGGAGTGGGGGGGAAAGACAGAGAGAGGGGTGGGGGGTGGGAGTAGAACAATAAAACTTGCACATCCTCTCCTCCCCTCCGTCAGTTTTTAAGACATCTCGAAGGCCTGTTAAGGCACTAAATCAAATGCAAGGATTATTCGTGGAGTCCTGTAGCTCAGGGTTAGAGCACATGCCTTGCAAGCGTGAGACCTCTGTTCGATTCCAGGCAGGTCAGGAAAAAACCTTGGGCAAGTTTAATTACTCCATATGCCTACTAATAATCCCTCAAAAAAATTGGTAATTTCAATCCACGACTGTTTATGGGACACTGCTGTGCGCAATTGGCTGGGTTGCTTTGCCCATAAATATACTATACAGTCAATCACTTTACAGTATATTCTGTGAAGCGCTTTGAGATGTCTAGAAGATGTGAAAAGCGCTATATCAAATGCAAGGATTATTATTATTATTGTCCTTCCTAACAGACCATCCAGCAATGAAACTGACTGCCTACCTTCCAATCAGAGATTACCAGGTGTTGTCCTGTTATCATCTATCCCCTGAGAAAAAGACTCAAGCAACATAGCTCCAAATCTCTCCACTGGGCCAAAGTACATTGATTGAATGCTCCTTTTGGCTACACCAATCACCAAAAAAGTAGTTTTTAATTGTTATTGAAGTAGGAAAAAGGCAATTGCTATCTGGTTACCTGTCTGCAGTAAGTATATAATAACTAGCTATAACCCCGCGTAACATACGTGGCCTAGTGTTTTTGTCATATATTTTGAAACTTTTTTAAAATAATGTATTTGTTGTTTACAAAAAATGGGGTGAGCTTTAATCACTGGGTTGTTTTTCTTTGTTGTTTTTTTTCAACCTGTATTGGTTTTTGTTTTGATTCGACCCCCAACTGTCCTTTCTCCCCCACATCTGGTCCCTTACCAGTACCGCCTTCTGCCAACTCCGACGGATCGCCCGTCTCTGGCAATACCTCACCCCAAAAGCCGCTGAAACCTTGATCCATACCTTTGTCACCTTTCGGCTGAACTATTGCAATGCTCTCCTCGCCGGTCTCCCCGCCACCACAATCCTCAAAATCCAGCTGATTCTAAACTCTGCCACCCGCATACTCACCCGCACCAAGCTTCGCTCCCCCATTACCCCAGTCCTTGCCAGACTTCACTGGCTCCCTATCCCTGGGAGGATCGACTTCAAGATCCTCACCCTTGTTTTCAAGTCCCTCCTTTCCTCTGCACCCCACTACCTCTCTGATCTCCTCTCTCCCCAAACCAGCACCAGCTGCCTTCGTTCCACCGGCCTGGCTGCCTCCATGTCCCCCGAATCCTCCGCTCCACCCTTGGCGGCTGTGCCTTCAACCACCACGCCCCAAGGCTCTGGAACTCCCTTCCTCACTACCTTCGCCTTGCCCCCTCTCTTCCCAGTTTCAGGTCACAGCTAAAGACCTTTCTCTTCGACCTCAGCTTTGGTCACCTTTCTACCCCTGCCCCTTGCTCGGTCCTGGGATCCACTATTGTGAAGTGCTCTGAGACGCCATTTGGCGTGGAGGGCGCTATATAAATCAAAGTTGTTGTTGTTTTCCTTTTAGTTCATTGTTTCAATTGCGGAAACATGCCTAAGGCTTTTATATATATATATATATAGATAGATAATAATCCTTGCATTTCATACAGCGCTTTTCATGTTGTCTAAGTGTCTCAAAGTGCTTCACAGAATATACTGTAAAGTGAATTGATTGTATATTTGTAGGCAAACTGAAGCAGCCAATTGTGCATGGCAGTGTCCCAAACAGTCATGGATTGGTGACCAATTTTTTTTTTGCTGAGGGATTATCAGGCAGGTGGAGTAAGGAAGCTTGTCCAAGGCTTCACCTTCCAGGGGGTCGAACCCCAGTGTCTCACTTGCAAGGCAAGTGCTCTAACCACTCCCCACTGAGCTACAGGACTCCATATGCATGGCAACAGCATTTGGATACAGAAGAGCACATGTATGCATGAAGCAATTTTAAAGAAACAGGACAATTTCAAATGGATAGGGCTTGTGAACCTAGCAATGGCAAGCCCCATTCACAGAGAAACTACAATTTTTCAATTGCAACCAAATCTGATTTGGTTTATATATTAACCCAATTTGAGACTTTGTGGAATATATTGCTGCTGTACACCAGCTACTGTATTTTGAAGCTGACACTTCAATGCAGTACTGGGGGAGTACTGATTGTCGGAGATGTCGCCCTAGGATGAGACCTTAAACCAAAGATCTTGTCTGTCTGTTCAGGTGGATATTAAATGTGACATAATTGAAAAAGAGAAGGGAGTTTCTTAAGTGTTTTGGCCAACATTTCCATAGATAACATTTTTTGGTCACTTTATGGCTGCTTATGGAACACCATAAACCATAAACACTCATCACCAATAAATTGTGCGCAATTGGCTGCATTTTTCGCCCACAAATATACAGTATATTCTGTGAAGCGCTTTGAGACATCTAGAAGACGTGAAAAGCGCTATATCAAATGCAAGGATTATTATTATTATTAAATAGTCACTATAGTTTTTCAGCAAATAAAAACCCTGCTAAGTGCTTCGAGTTGCTTGGAAGACTGCACTATAAAAAATGCAAGGGTTATTAACTATTGTGGAGTCCTGTAGCTCAATGCTTAGAGTACTTGCCTCACACATGAGAGACCTAGATTTGTTTCCCAGCAGGGCGAAATGTTGTGTAAGTTTCCTTACTCGACACTCGTCTATTTACCCAGCTGTAAGTAGGAACCATGTTGTTAAGTCGATTAGCGGATCGCTTTTACGGAGGGATTAATACCTTCAAAAAAATTATATTAATAAATTTCACTTCAATCCACAATTGTTTATAGGACACTACTGTGTGCAATTGGCTGTTGCATTTTGCCCATAAAATATACAGTCAATTCACTTTATGATATTACGATATATTCTGTGAAGCGCTTTGAGACGTCTCGAAGACATGATGAAGCGCAATATCAAATTCATTATTATTGTATTATCTTTGGGAAAAATAGAATGAAAACTACAAACGCTGGAAATTAGAAACAGTGGCGATTAAGATTGTTGCCTGGAATGTAAATCCGTTTTTCTCTTTCCAATACAGTGGATTTCTAGCACTCTGTTTTGTATTCATTTTGGATTAGGATGATCCAAACAGAACACAATCGTCCCATGTTTCCATTTAGTACTTCCCATGAGTCAGGTCACAGGCTAAAACGTATTGAATTGCCAGAGATTTTCTTGGCAGCAAGATATGACAAAAGATTCCCTTATTCTGACACAACTCTTCTACCTTTCAACGGAGTACGTCAAGAAGCAGGCTGTTTGCAATGAATCACAATTGAAGTGAGGAACACATTAGTTCTATTGTACGTAATCTGCAAAAAAAAACTATGTACCATATTTTGCAACATACAACAACTTGCACAACGCTGAGTTGAGAGGACCTAAATGGTGACTGTAAGGAAGGTAGAAGAGAGAGGTCTTTAGGCAAGGCATGAAGATGATGAAGGAGTTATTATTTAAATTCACCTTTTCCACTCTAAATACATGCAGTGTTATGCTATGTTTGCAGGACATCAAGGGAAGCTCAGTGTTCAATGGCAAACATATTATGTTCCTGATCATCCCAAAGTGGGTTTCCCTAAAATAATGCAGCAGGATGCTGCAGACAGTCACCATTATGTATCGCTGGACTTGAGAGGAGCTGTCAGCCAGCAAACAAAAGCCAACATGCACATTTCTGCACTGCCAGCCTCCTTGGATGTTCTGCAGGCATTTGGCAGAAATAAAACAGGAGTCAGATTTCACAACTTTGGAAAGAACTGTGCCTCTGGTTCCTTATCAAATCAATCTCTGATATTTATATATATATATAATATATATAGGGCATGAGAAAGACAAACTTATCAAGTTTGAATTCTTCAATGAAATTTCATTGTATTAACTGTAATGTATTATCCTGCCTCCAGAGACTGCATTGTGATCACCTCCAAGTACAGTATGTGAACGCTGCCAAATGAGAATAATAATTGTTCTTTTAGTGTTTGTCTTAAGCAGCATACAACTGAGCCAGCTGCTATGATAAGAGACAATAGTGTGCCTATAGATGGTAAGCCAGCCAGTCTGAGAATGTTGGTCATGGACAGGCGACAAGAAAACTAATTTGTAATAAGATTATTCACTGAATACCCTAATAATTTTAAACTGATGCTTACACCTCAAGTCAATCATTAATTAATTAATTAACCAACTCAGCCTTCTCTCCCACCTGTTGGCCAACACGGTCCACCAGTCACCGTCCTCAGGCTCTGTTCCATTGGAAACCGCAGTTGTTACACCCCTCCTTAAAAAATCCACCCTCAATCCCTTTAATCTCTCCCATTTCTATCCCATCTCCAACCGACCCTTCCTTGCCAAAGTCCTGGAATGCATTGTTGCAGGTCAACTTCAGTCACACCTCTCCCTCCACTTCCTCCTCATGCCCCTGCAGTCAGGTTTTCACACAGGCCACAGCACAAAGACAGCACTTGTCAAAGTCACAAACGACATTTGCTCTGTCTGTGACCAGGGCTCACTCTGCCTCCTCATACTCCTGGGTCTCTCTGCTGCGTTCGACACAGTCAAACATACCATTCTCTTCCATCGCCACTCCTCCCTCATCTACCTTAGTGAGACCACATTCGGTTGGTTCCAGTCATAATTAACCAATCACCTCAAGTTAATCTAAGGAAATGGTTTCTGCTTCCGCCCCTACGCGGACACCTGTAATGTACCCCAGGGTTCCATCCTTAGCCCTCTTCTTTTCCTTATTTATATGCTCTCTCTGGGCAATGTCATCTGCAGCCATGAGGTAAACGTTCACATGTATGCGGATGACACACAAACCTACTTTGCATTCTTCAGTTGCACCTCCAGGTCCGCCAATGTTCTATCTGGCAGACATCAGCCTGGATGAGTGTAAACGTCAGGTTCGACCCCCAACTGTCCTTCCTCCCCCACATCTGCACCATTTGTTTCCACCTCTGACTGATCGCTCGTCTCTGGCAATATCTCGCCCCAAAAGCCACTGAAACTCTGGTCCACGCCTTTGTCACCTCTCGGTTGGACTATTCCAATGCCCTCCTCACCGGTCTCCCCTCCACCACAATCCATAAAATCCAACTCATTCAAAACTCTGCCGTCCACATTTTACTTGCACCAAACTTCCCTACCCCATTACCCCACTGCTTGCCAAACTTCACTGTGGCTCCCTGTCCCGGAGAGGATCAATTTCAAGATCCTCATCCTTGTTTTCACATCCCTCCACTCCTCTGCACCCCACTACCTCTCCGATCTCCTCTTTCCTCAAACCAGCTCCTGTTGCCTTCGCTCCACCGGGTCTGGCCTCATCTTTGTCCCCCATATTCTCTGCTCCACCATCGGTGGCCGTGCCTTCAGCCACTATGCCCCGAAGCTCTGGAACTCCCTTTCTCACTCGCTTCGCCTCTCTCACTCTCTTTCCAGTTTCAGGTCTCAGCTAAAGACCTTCTCTTCAACTGTGTCTTTGGTCACCTTTCTCCCCCTGCTCCTGGCTCGGGCCCAGGATCCATTATTGTGAAGCGCTCTGAGACGCCGTCCGGTGTGGAGGGCGCTATATAAATCAAAGTTGTTGTTGTTGTTAAACTTCCTGCACCTGACCCGGAACAAACTCCGTATCCACATCTCACCAGTTCTGACTCCGGTGACTCCCAAATAGATCAATTTCAAGTTCCTCACACTCATGTTCAAATCCATTCCCTCCCTGGCACCTTCCTACCTCTCTGACCTCCTCACTCCCCAATACATTACCTGGCTCCTCTGCTTGACTGACACTGGCCTCCTGCTTGACCCTCACACCCACCGCTCCAACATTGGAGGTCACGCTTTCAGCCATTTCAGCCTCAAACACTGGGACACTCTCCCTCAATCGTTATGCTTTGCTCCCTCCCTCCCCTTTTTCAAGTGTAAGTTGTTGTTGTTGCTTGTCACTGACCTGATGTGGATTTGATTCTTTGAAGGATGTTGCAGACGACAGTCTTTTTCTCTCGAGCAGATGAAGTCAAATACTCACGGTCAAGAAGCTGCAGAAAGATACGAAGTTCCACTATCAACTCTTCCATCACTGAAAAGAGGCAAAGAGGCAAAAGTTCAGACTTACAAATGATGTCACATACTGCATAGCAAACAGAGATACAACAACAACAACCTGGATTTATATAGCGTTCTCCACGCCAAATGGCGTCTCAAGAGCGCTTCCCAATAACAATGAGCCAGGGGGAGGGAGTAGAAGGTGACTAATAAGAAGGTATACTAATAATTAATAAAATAATATCTACAAAATGTGAAGTGACACTTCCTTTTATCATGTTCAATAAATAAATCCTATTATCGCTATTTATCAATTCATGTAATTGATCTTTCTAATTAATAGTGGTTTGCTTTTGCAGTAAAATTGCTTCAAGTTTAAATGTAGAATCTTGCTTTATATTGTCTAATGCACCATAACACAAATATGTGAAACACCCAATATCATGTACCAAAATGTGATTCCCGAACACAAGGTTGTGCAGCAGCTCAAACACATTCTCCACACTGATTCAATGTTGCTTCAGCCTCAGTGCAATGTGTGGTTAGCAGACCTCATGGTGTGATGTTTCAGGAACTGCAATGCGGTTCAGTGTTATTGATGATCTAATAAATGACCTGAAAATACCTCATCACAAAATTCTTTCAGAAATCAGTCGTATTCCGGCTGAACAATTAGTCAGCGCAACCTCACCATACAATCATGCACATTCAATGATTTGTCATTTCTTACCAGTGATTCTTAAATTACTTTAAAATACTCACCGAGAACTGATTTTTAAAAATTTTTATGAATCATAAGGGTTTCAGACCAAATATAGATTTTCTGATTAAGAGAACTGAAATGTCTTAAGAACCCATAGTTCTACTGCAAAGTCAGATAATACATATACTAAAATCATATGCAGTAATCCTTGATTTCAAATAGCTGGTTGCCTGCAAATTGCAACCAACGAGTAGTATATTTTGCTGGCCTTGCAAAAGTACAACGCAAAAGAGAATGTAGACCATGATAAGCTGTTTAACTTGTCCAGAACAGTAGAACCAGAAGATATGTCCTGCGATTAAATGGGGGTAAATACTAAACTAATTTACAGAAACACTATTTCAGTGAACGAGTATGGAACTGACTCTCCAGGGAGATGGTGGAAGTAGTAAATGTGGATTCTTTCAAAAGCAAATTGGATAGATTTCTTTCAGGGAATAATATCGTGGAATACAGTACATGTATAATAGGGTGGTGGAAGGTGAACTGGATGGATGTTGGTCTACTTTCGTCTGGTAATTCGTACGTTCTTGGGTACAAAAAATCTGCCTGTAAGGTCCCAGCCAATATAAACATTGAATGCTCATTCCCACCACATTCTCCCTGCTGGCATTTATTTTGAAGGATAGGAGAGATTGAAGCGATTATTTCTTCCCTGGAGAAACAGGCCTATGAATATTTATAATTTAAAGCCCAAACCATTTGGAAGACTCACAATTTAATATATGTACAGAAACCAGGTGAATTTTCCAAATGGAAGAATCAATTCATTGCCAACAAGTTATAGATATTATCTAGATAGCTGAAATAAGAGTGGAATGGGGGGTCGGAGGAGGAGAAGGAAAGAAAAAGGAAACTACAGTACGACTAAAAAAAAAAGTCCTTACATTTGATAAAGTGCTTTTCATGTCAGGAGGATGTCTCAAACGTTCTTCAGAGGAAATACTGTATTGTAATTACTGTACTTTTGTAGGCAAATGTGGCAACCTATATTGTTACAGTATTGTACCATCAAATGTCATGAAGTAATCAAATTTGATAAGACTCAACTAGATGAATTCAAAGTTCTGATTATGATGCTTGAACCCATCATCCTTTGACACAGAGGGAAGAGTGCTAACAACTGAGCCAGGCTACTGTATAATTCAAACATTAACCAAAGCTAATCGGCAAGAAATGAAAAAGGATATATAACAAGCCCTATTTCATTGAAATATGATTTCACAGAATTTCAAAATTAAATTTGTGCCTGGGTGGAAATCCAAATTGTTCAGACGCAGGATTCACTGCTCACAATTTCTTTTGTCATTCTCACAAATTAGTAAGTGGTAAAAAAAAACGAGTTCAATTTGATCATTCAAAAAAACAGGGTCATTCAATCAAGTTTGTGGGAAACTGCTGTGCGCAATTGGCTGCCGCGTTTCGCCCATCAGTATATTCTGTGAAGCGCTTTGGGATGTCTCGAAGATGTGATAATATATCAAGTGCAATCATTAATATTAGCCCAATCAGATACAAATCCCCAAAGGAAACTCTTAAACATGCCGCTGTTCTTACCATTCAGTTTCAACTCACAGCACCCAGTGGTGATTGCTAATCACTCCGTGCTTTTCATTTCCTGCACTGACTTGACTGTGTCAAGCACTAATACAGATAGTATAATGTCTATTCTTCCACATCAATCAACCACGTTTTTCACCGTCAACCTGCCTGCTGCTGTGTTGCTACAGTATCACTTTTTCTAACTTTCACTGAGCTTTGCAAATTGAGAGATCTGGAATCGCTCACTTTCACCTACATTAAATATTGTCCCTACACCTTGCAATGAATCATGAGGCACATCGAGGTATCCTCCTAAAATAAAAGTTGCAAATATTAAATTCAAGGTTTATTATTACATCTTAAAATTTAAGGTTGTCATAATCTCAGAAATGGTCTTTTAAAACCCAAACTATTTTCAATAAAAGACCTCTACCCCATTCTTTAATCCTCCCGACGTGAAAGGCACTATATAAGTTCAATTTTGTTGTTGTTGTTGTTTAATATCAAAACTGATTTTGTTATGTTGCTGTGCAATTTTGCATTGCAATGGCAATTTTCGGCGTGGCAGGTCTGCACCTTAGTCTGAATGAAGCACGAGATCTCTAAGATCAATGGAATAATATCCTGTAAAGAGATGAAAAGCTACTGCAGCTTTTCATTTTGATCAGATAGAAGAGGATGTGAGAGATGGAGAGTGAAATGGAAATTGTTTTTTAGGAAAGGACTGAAATAAATTCAAGCCTCGACTTCTAAATTGAGAGAACATAATGCAGACACTCCCATTAGCAAAATGAGCAATTACTATAATTGATTTAAAACTAATAGCGGTGAAGAAAGTCTGAAGATTTAATATTTAATAAATCCCTTGCATTTGCTTTTGCTGGACAATAGAACATATAAATTGTTGGAAGATTAGCTCAAAAGAAGTAACACACAACAAGGTAATCAGATTTGATGAGACAGCTTACATTCGCCAAACCAATCCAATAGACAGACAAAACTTCTAGTACTCTGATGTAATTCAAAATATTTGAGTAAGTTTCTGCTTCTTGTTGAATTGCTATGTGGAGTCTACTGAAGTCCTCAGTAAGGGACAGACTAAAGTAAAATATATTAAGAAGTCCTTAGCAAACACAGAGGAGGAAATGTTACAGACATACAATTGATGTGTCTGTCAGCATTGCTTTGCAATAAAAAGTAATGTAGTGTTAACCCTTCAGTGTCTAATATGTGGTGATTCATAATAGGAGACCAGCCAACCTGGCTTGTTGGGATGAAAAAAAAAGTCCCCATTTGATTAACCGGATGTTATCCGGCACAATCGCAGTGGCGCATTTAATGAGTGAATTGTTGCACTAGAGTACATTACAATTAGTTCTGAATGCTGCCAGTAGTGGCATTTCCGTTTTTTCTCTTAAAGGGGCACTGTTTTGCCTCTCCCTTTCCTTTTTCTCTCTCTCCCTCTTTTTCTTTTTCTCCCTCCCTCTCCTTCCTTCTTCTCTATCTCTCCCTCTCTCTTTCTATATCTTCCCCTTTCTTTCTTTCCCTCTCTCTCTCTGATGGATACTACATATTGCCTGTTGGCAGGACTGTATCATGGGTGGGGTGGGAGAAAGCGAGAGATATTGGGGGAAAGAGGAGGGGGTGGAGATAGAGGTGGGGAGAAAGAGGAGGGGGGGAGAAAGAAGAGGGGAGAAAGAGGATGGGGGGAGAAAGAGAGAGGAGTGGGAGGGGGAGAGAGAGGTGGGTGAGAGAGAGAGGGGGTGAGTTGATTAACTTAGATGGAAAATGAGAGGAGTGGTGGGGGGGGGGGGGGGGGGGGGGGGGGGGGGGTTGGGTTTGGAGCCATTGAGATGCCAGACTGATTGAGTGTGTGGGAAAGAGTGAGAGAGGAAAGAAGGGAGAGATAGAAAAAAAGAGGAAGAACTGATAGTGCCCCTTTAAAAAGAAAAAACTCTTCCATCCGCCATTGTAGAAGTTTGCTTTGTGATTGTGTGCTGTGTTTATAGATTGTAATCGAGATTTATTGCTTTATCGGTAAGTATTCGCACAATATTCTGTTATTATTTAGTCTATTGTTGATATGGTATGTTTAAAAAAAAGCTATTTTTTTTGTGTTGGGTTTTCAGCAACTTGCTGTCCGAATATCCAGCAACAACAACAAATTACATTTATAGAGCGCCTTTCACGTCGGGAGGACGTCCCAAGGCGCTCTATAAATTAACCGGCATTGGCCAAGTCCCAAGGGTGCCAGATAAACGGGCTTTTACTGTAATTGTTGTTGCAGCTAGCAGATTGATTTTTTTAAAGTTTTTTTATGAATGTCATTGTTCTATACAATTGTCTATCTTTACAGGGCTGGTTAAGTCCCTAATGACATTCTCATCTAAACAAAATGACTTTGGAATTTATTCTTGAAGAACAAAAGAAGCAGAGGGGAGGTGATTCCATGATCTATGAACAACAACAAAATTACATTGATAAAGCGCCTTTCACATTGGGCGGACATCCTATGTCCACTAATTGAATAAAGATTCAACTAACCTATAATTGAATAATGATTCAATTTTAAAAAAGTTTATAAAAATCTATGTCATTATTGTATTTTGCTCCTTATATTTTGGTAGAATGATCCCATCAATCAATGACTTCCCTTCAGCAAATGCCATTCCTGTTCCTATTCATATCGTAAGGGCAAACATTTCTGACAAAATCATTTAAAATCATTTTTCAAAAATTATAAATTTGATAGACTACCAAATATGGAGAAGCCATACAGGACCAAGTTATCCAATATTTATTTTATCATCTCATAAAAATGTACTAGTCCAGTATATTCAACTCACAAATACAATTCTACTTTTTTAATATTAGCATTCTCCCTATGAAGACTGGCACAGAAAAGTGCTTAATTCAGAGCAGGGACTGAGCCTGATGGGCGTAGCACTGCACAGTTGGAAACAGAATCCATTCATGTGGATACTGGAAATGGCGACAAGAGATATTAAGAGAACAAAAAGTGCCAGGACCAATTTTATTGAAGAATCATGAGTAGTCTTCACTAATGGAACTTTTTTTTATAAATTAAGTTTGGTTCATGAAATTATTGTCAGGCCATTTTGGCATTCTTCAGATCTTTTGCTTGTGTAATATTAAGAGTTTTTAATTTAAATCAGGTATTCTCTGTATTTCACTGCTGGTTTGGTTAAATTGTTCAAAAAATTATATAGGTTAACTTTTGAAGCACATTAGATGAATTGGAGCAAATCAAATTTTTAAAAAATGCAATGTATAGATTCTTAAACCCAGAAAAGGTGGATATAAAATTATGCAAAATGTTATTCAATTTACAAAAAAAAGTCTGCTTGGTCTCTCAACTGTTTTACTCATATCTTCAAGGCTCCATGGCAGTAGAGTGGTGAATTTGCACAGCTACTACAATACCTTCATGGAATTAGGCATCAGATCATTATTCAACCGAGAGTATTATTCACTTCACATGATACACATTACAATCTAACCTTGTTCTGCAAAGGCCCAAGTAGGTACCCTCCAAGACAACATAATCCAGAGATGGTAAGTTTGAATAGTGAAATGTTTGAATAGTGAAATGTTTCAATGATAGTGAATATGTTTTCTGAAATGGTTGGTTGCTTCAAACACTGAGTGAGTCCTTACAGGTCCCCGGAGAAATGGAATTGAATCTCCTTTCCATAAAATATTGACTTAATTTAACCATGCCTGATTCTGTCTGCAATGGTGTGGATAGTTAGGGATAGAAGGGACTTCCCCCACCAATCTATCTACAGCTCACCCCACCTCTCTTAAAGGACTAACCCTTTAACAGAGTTTTACTTATCTCTCTCCCCCCAAAAAGAATATTTTCACCCTTTGCCTGTAACTGTCCGTTAATGTTTGATTGACAGGGAAAGATGCAGCTGGAGGTACCAAATCTCTTCTCTGTGTCTTGGGACATTTTCCCGATATAATACGTGCTATGCAAGTGTTGTTGTTTTCAACCTTTGAGGTTGGAGGGCCCTGAATTGAATACACATCTTTTCCGGATGGTTCACATTCTGGGTTTTCCTCCGATGAAAACCTAGATCAGCATTAGGGGGAAAATCTGTTCATGGGAGTAGAATTATATCTCTATTCTATACTGATGTGGTTACATTTCATGTTCCAGTAAATTATTGCCACAGTACACTGCTTAACAATAAAGAAAATAACCTTTTATGGCAAAACACCAATGAAAGGTGAGATCACAGAACAGCACATCACATATTTTAATGGAAAACAATTCATTTGGATGATTACTCAAAAGCGGAAATAAGTGTTCTGAATAATGGGTTTCAGGTTTCCCAAAATCCACAATTTTGAGAAGAGTCGCTGACAATGTTTATACACTTTAGATAACAATTCTTCTGTTTTCAATCAACCATATCCAAAAATCATGACCACAAGCAATGTTACACAGGATGCAAGGCTAGCCAAGATTCAACATGTATTACATTGATAGAAGCCTATGAGTAATAAGCAAGTGAAATGGAAGATATATTTCAAAGCAATGGGTACTATTATAAACACAGGGGAGCTTTATAACTGGTACACATTTGCCAAGGAACAGCCCACAATGCAGTTTGCTTAAATTATTAATTCCAGTTTAAATCAATCTTTTCCTCCTACAAAACACAAAATACTTTTTCTCCTGTGGGTCTCCACAAAATTAATTCCTATATTTTAGCAGATCTAAAATGGGTGTTCAGGAGGCGCTTATTTTTATTATATTTATTATTATAACTTCTTTCCACAGAGATTGCTGAGCCTGTGGAACTCGCTACAGGAAGCTATGTTTAAACCAAAAGGCATTGACGCGTTTAGGAGGAAACTTGATGCAGACATGAGGAAGATAGACGGTTTAGGAAACAGGACTAGGAAGAGTGGAGGCTCATGTGGAAAATAAACCTTGGCACTGAATAGTTGGATTGAATGGCTTCTGTGCTGTAATTCCATAACCTTGTTTAAGGTTCATCTCAAGATTTACCTCTTTAACCACATTTTGGTTGCATTCTCCGCCCCAACCCCCTCAGCTCCTATCTACAGCTCAGGTGCCAAGCCAGGACTGTTTAAATCCTTGGCACTTCCTCCCAATGTGAAAAAGCACTATTAAAGAATGGAAACGTGTCTTGGACTATAACATTCAATATAACTCTATATTGGAGTCCTGTAGCTCAGTGGTTGGGGCATTCACCTTTTAAGTGAGAGATCTGGGTTTGATTCCCGGCAGCACAAAACCTTGGACAAGTTTCCTTAGTCCACACACCTAAAAATCATCCCTCAAGAAAAATACCTATAATAAATAGGTCTCTTCAATCCACGTTTGTTTGTGGGACACTGCTTTGTGTAAGTGGCTGTCACGTTTCGCCCACAATATACAATCAATTCACTTTACAGTATATTCTGTGAAGCACTTTGAGATGTTTAGAAGATGTGAAAAGTGTTACATCAAATGCAAGGATTGTTATTATGTACAGTAGTACTAAATGCTCAGCTGACAGAAAGCCAATAGATACAACTGAAGATTTCTCACCAAATTCTGTACTGATCATGGAGATCAGTGGGGGGGTTCAACTAAAATAGAAAGCAGCATTCAAATACTGCCTTCTAGACCTAAAACCAAAGCTGGCTAATGTTGAAAAAACTGCTCTTTTAATTATAAATTAAATAAAATGCTTATCTATGACATGGGCGTGGGGGAGGGGGGGTGGCGATGGGGCGCCCATGTCATAGATAAGCAACATGGGGTGTCAACGTGGAGGAGCCATTTACTATCTGGTACAAGTAGGGACCAGCTCTAAATTTGTAATGTTTCATAATGTATTTGATGTAATAATATATGCAACGTTCAATGTGATCATTTCCATCAAATGCATTGCCATGTGAATATATATGTGACAGATCAAGCTAACGTTTGGCATTTCTTTTGGGCGGAATTAAGAATATTACATTGTTCTCTTACTTGCATTTTTGATCAACAAAAATAAAATAAAAAGATGGATTCATTTACATTTTCTCGTATTATTTTCATGGTTTACAAACAAAAATATAGTGAATGCAGTATAGCTTCTTTTGTCTTATTAAAAGCTGCCATGCTTGTCTGCAACAATGATTATTAAAACACATCCATGATTCCTTCAATATAATGTTATTGGATTAGATGGATTTCAAACTTTTACAATGTGACAAACTGCTATTCAATATTCCTTTTAACCAGCAATTAAGACATATTTAAGAACCCATCAGAGAAGCAGGTATACAAAAGTACAGTACTTTTGAGTAATATTATCATATAAAATGATTAAATTAGAACAGAAAAACATGTAAATACTCTCATAAATGAGCAGCCTGCATAAACATTCATGCCACACAGAAATAACCATGCTACAATGTCATAAATTTACTGTCATGGAAGAAAGCCTTAACAAATTAGTTCAAGAAATCATCTGAATCTGAATGAAATTTTGCTCAAGTATCAAGATGCAATATAAATACAGAATGTAAAAATTAATTATGAAATGATCATCTCACATTCACTACAATTAAGTATGTTAATTTCTTCACAGCTTACCCTTTGCAGAAAAAAATGGGTCGGTACGCATCTTGCAAGTGAATCCGTGAAAACTACAGACAAGGAGCTAAATATTCATCTTCTGTAAGTGGTAACTGTATGAAAGAACAATACACCAATCTCAAATCTAGTTAAAGAACAATGGCGTATCCTTTCACTCTGGAATACAGCTTCTTAGGGTTTAAGCGAATCACCACATGATCTTGTTACAAAAGAGAATGTCCTGTTTAATTGACGTTGCAGTGTACGCCCATCACGGCCCTTTGTCTAGCTTCTTGAAGAGTTGGATGATCAATCTAGGCTTTGAATTGCTACTGAGCTGATTTCGAATCTCCAATAACAGAAGAGCAATCGAGGAGCTTAAAGTCTAGTAGCAGAGACAGAAAAATCTGTTGTTAGCTGAACCACGGCATCTATCCAATACGATGGTTCCCAGCAGCAGATGGAGCCAGGCAACACTTGCACCCCAGAGACCTGGCCCCATATGTTAACTAAAGTAATCAAAGCATTGTCTAATCGCAATAAGCAGACATGCCGTGATCAGTGGTCAATCCTGATGCAATTACAGGACTGTACGTACAAATTTTAATAGTTTTGCTTTAATTGCGTGCATTGACTAACGGTATAGACAATTTTGTCAAGGAACATTTTGTGACAGTGCTTTTTTTGACAAAGAGCTTTTGCTTGATAGATGTCACTATTCTCTTGGTGCAGTAAAGTGCTAAATTGTGATTGTTCTATATTAACATACTCTCCACAGGACTAGGAAATTGAAAGGTACCTAATTGTGACAATAGAATACTTTATAAAAGGGAAGAGTGACAAGAATAGACTTGCAGTAAAATATTTGAGTGACAAAAAAAAGTGTGGCTTACATCAGCTGCCAGAAGACATGATGATTACTCCATTATTTGATATTTATGGACTTTTTAAAAAAATCATAATTCAGCAAATATTTGCATATGTATATTTGTTATATAGATAAAATGTTTTAGTGGCTCACTTGAACAGACCACATCTAAGGCCATGCTTACCCCTTTTGTTTGCATGTTAAACGCTCTGAGATGCTACCAATGTATAAATGAAAGTTGCGGTTTCATTGCTTATCTATTGGCATATACAGTACAGAGGAGAGGATGGGAGGGGAAGGAGATTTTTTGATAAAAAACAAAAATTTGGAAACATTTTATAAACACTATGATCTACATTGTATTTTATTTTGCTATCTAATCAGGTAGAATTCCAATGGAAAAACTCACACCAGTAATTAGAAATTGCTTAACTTAAAAATAATTATTGCACAACACAAGAGCAACATCTCAAATATTCAATACTGAACTCATAATATTTAATGATAAGAGCACTTAAACAATGAAACAATGACTGTCCAGTGCCTTGTGACGTCCTCCTGATGTGAAAGGCGCTATACAAGTGTAATTTTGTTGTTGTTAGTGCTTGATATCACAAATAGCACTGCATATTCCAGCGTATATTCATAGAATTATACAGCGCAGAAGGAGGCCATTCGGTCTATGCGGCTCTTTGAAAAGAGCTGTCCAAATCAATCCTACTCCCCCGCACTCTCCCCATAGCCCTGCAAATCTGTCCTCCCTAAATAACTGTCTACTTCTCTCTTAAAAGATGCTATCGAATCGGCTTCTACCACCCTTTCAGGCAATGCATTGCAGATCCAGCCAACTCATTGTGTGACAGGAAAGCCAGTAACTCTGCGGAGGAGCTGACTGCTAACTTCATTCACCACCTTCAGGATACAATAGAGGCTTTTTGCCAGACTATTGCCATTTTGGGTGGGTTCACAATTAACCATTCACACTTGGGAAATTAAAATATTCAAAGATCAGTTTGGGATGAAGAAAGACTTTCAGCCTATTTGATCCCTACCTCTCCGATCTGCTTGCACTTCACTCCTCTTCCTTCTGAATACCCAATCTACTCCCCTGCCTTCACATCATCAAGTGTTTTTTTTAAAAAACAAGTCTAGTTCTGGCCTCAGTCACCCTCTCTAGAAACATGCTCCAATCATTAATTACCCTCAGGGTAAAGATTCAAAAGCTAAAATTATGATTAAAATGTATTCCAGTTTTAAATATCCCAAACCATAAAGAAGTTTTAATTGGATTGCAGCCTTGTAGTGTCCCTGCTAATCCCATACTCTGCCCAAAGACACCCGAGTCACTGCTGTAACCTGAATGACATTGCCGTTGCCTCTAAAATGCTGAGATATATAAGAGCACAGAATGGTCATTTGACTTGCAGTTTCCAAAAGTTTTAAAATACTGTACAATAAACCCAAGAAAACTTCCCCTTCACAGTATTTTCTAATATTTTCCTATTGTTCTCCTGCATCATGCAGCAGAGAAACCTACCTTGTTCCAGACATGTGCCTACACTATTCAGAAAATGGTCCCTAGGTAGTGTGTGAAACCAACCACACCCTTTCCTCTCGATTTTGTTTCACACGGTGACAGGCTGTCTCACTTGACAACACCTCAGGCATGGACTGATGCTCCATCCAACTGCATTGTTGCAGTGGGTGTTTTACTGATATTTTATGAAAATTGAAACAGGAGCTTCATAATGTATTTTGGAAACAATGCAATCAATGCACTTCATGACCTATGAATCTAAAGCAACAACAAAATTACATGTCTAGAGTGCCTTTCACATCGGGAGGACATCGCAAGGCGCTAAAGATTGGGCATATGGACTGTAACAAGTATGACTTTCATTCTGGTGCAAAATGGACAAACACGGGAATTCCAAGTATGCATGCAGACTTTGGACAGGCACATTTCATTTGCAATGCATTTTGAAACCTCCTCCCTCCACAGGGCCAGGAACTTTAAACAATTTTCAAGCTGGGGGCAATGAAAAAGACTCGATTGGCAAAAAGTAGCTTATTTCTTCTTTAATGAATAGATTAAACTTGATAATGTTTAAACCACTTGGATACCACTCTTGATCTCAGCCAAAATCCAGAGAAGCTAAAGCAAATCACTTCAAGAACCACATCACATACACTATTATTAATTGTAGTGACTGGAAACTTCTGTAACAGAGAATAGCCTGAGAATCTGGACCACAAATAGCTATTGAAGTTTACTGAATACAGTATTAAAATGAACATCAGTGACTGATATAAACCATTAATATTCTTGCAGTTTTATAAATTTAGATTCCAATGTCAAATCTGCTTTGAAAGCTATTCCTAGTCAATGAGAAGTATTATTGTACATTATTAAGGAACTCTGATTACTTTGTTTTAATATATAAGTTAGCTACCTGCAGTAGCGCTATCCTACAGCTTTAGGATTCCGTGCCTGCTCTTGTATCCTGTAAGTAGAGCTAATGTAGTGACTACATATGATACTCAATAAAACCACAATAAAAGCCTCTGCCCATAGACTATAATCTATTCATGTCAAAACAAAGGAGCCAGAGAGGCACAGAATCCCTCAAGGATGTGCAGGACCCTTATGGTTTTAGGCTTAAATCCATTATCTCAACATTTTGGAAAATTCATAAATTCTGACTTAATTTGAAAGCTTGTCTCAAGTTCAGATTCAATTTGAAATGATTCCAAAATTCTGCATGAAATTAAGTTTAGAATAAAGACAATAAGATATTTCAGGCCTTTGGGATGGGGGTGGGGTGGTGGTGGTGTAAAATGCCCTTTTCCACTCCAAGCAAAGAGATTTACATTTTCAAGTGAAGGATTGAAAATGTCTTTAATTTCCGATTGAAAAAATGATTGCTACGGGCTGAGAAACAGGAATGATAGTGCCAAAGATTCGAATGAATCTAATGGAACTGTACTTATTAAAAGGTTGGCAGCTGGCTCTCCCCTGTGATCTCTCAGCTTCCAACCCAAATTCTGCTTGATATTTCAAGCAAGTACAAAGCAGGTTAGGTGCGATGTTTTTCAGAAGGCAGGCTGGGAGGAAGGAAAGACAAAATATTCTGAGGAAAAAGTTAACCCACACAGTTCCTGTGCACCCCTCAGTGATCAACAACAATAAAAACTGGCATTTATATAGCACCATTCATATGGAGTAACATCCCTGATCAACAGCAACAAAATTACATTTATAGAGCACCTTCACGTCAGGAGGACATCCCAACAACAGTTAGAGCAGCAAAGACCTGTGAGCAGTTTATCTCTCTGCCCTCAGCGAGGGCGAGAACAATATGTTGGGGCTGGAGAAAGAGGGATAAGAATCTAACAAGGGGCAGAAAAAAATAAAAATGTGTAGAATGGAAAAGTATTTTCTTTTCTAAAACTGATGCTCATTGCTTATAATAGGCAGGGCCATTTCCACATTTTGCTCTTAGTGATGCATTTTACACTGACAGGATCCATAATTATGCTAATTTCCCAAATGATTAATGTTAATTAAAAAAATCCTCGCATATGCTGCACCAATTTGTAAATAGCCTGAAGCAGAGAATTTCTCACAGACACAGACTGTGTTCAAGCCATTCACTGGAGTACAGACAGCAGGTCGCAGCTGGTGGTGCCACTGCTTTAGGCTCTTGCTGCGAGAGAGGAAAACCATCTCACTGTCACTGCCTCTACCAATTCACACTCTGCTCACACTGGATAAGCAACTGCTCTCCGTACAACTCCTCCCCGTGCCCCCCACTCCTTACACACTTTCCCATCCTACCATCTGTTTCAGCTGCTGTTCAAATGTGTTAGTTATTGGATATGTAGGCTAATGTTACATCTGCTCTGTTCCTTCTTGAAAATACCCTCATTCTCCTGCACGCATCCTTTGAGAAAACACAAAAAAAGTTTAGCTCAATTCAAACAAAAGAAGCTCTTTCTACAGCTGGGTTGGTAGAATTCAAAGTTATATATAGTACTGTATATATCGACAAGCAAACTCACGCCCATAAAATACACACAGCTACATCACTCCACTGAATAAAATATCAAGAGACATCTCAACCACTTATAAAGCGCTATATCAAATTCAAAATTATTACATACCCACACAGGTACACATGTATAAGAGTGATGGGGCACAGAAATAGGCCACTCCACCCAACTAGTCCATGCCGATGTTTATATTCCACTCCTCCTATTCTTCTCCCCTATACTCTATTGCATTATATGAAAAACACTATACAAATGTAATTTTGTTGTTATCCCTCATGTGTGCATTGATTTTTCTCTCTCAAATAGACTGGTGCTATTGGTGACCACAAACAACCACAGCTTCCGGCAATGAATTCCACATTACACTGTCAACTCATGATAAGTCGTAACTCCAAGAGAACAAAGCTCAGCCACTGAAACCTGAAATTCGTCATCCGAAACATAAAGATTCTGCTTGTCCCTGCTGTGTTAAACCCTTACACAGAAAAATACCCCTGACATGGGATACACAACATTACTGTGCTTAATTTTAATCTTGGCAGGCAATTTACTCCACCACACAGATTAAAACAATGGGTACTCATCCCTTGAGAGTCTTGCAATTCCTTCTCCAGCACCGCACCCTCTCCTCCCATTTCCACCTGTTCAAAAAGTTTCACTCAGCAACCTTAGGACTGGACATTTACAATTTATTAATCATTCTGAACTTTTTTTTGAAAATATATAATTTTATAATTAAAATATATAAAGATTATTTGGAAATATAATACTTGGTACAAAATACAACTTAAAATACAACATTATTTATTAAATTTTTCCCACGTTCATACAGAATGAACACCTTTTTTTTGGAAAATTAATATTTATTTACTTATAAATATACTTGTTATGACATGAATCCAAAACAAAATGCAAGAAAAACCCACACCGATGATCTATGTGTGCACACATTTTTTCATGTACACTCCCTTTACAACAGTTGGGAGTCACCCCTTTGTGCACTACAACCACATGTGCATCTCTGCACACCCTGAGCAGGTCGGTCACCTGCAGCTTTCGGAAGGCGCCCAATATGCACAGTACACGCATGTGTTTATTGTGCATACATTTCTGGACGCTCTTCGGTTATATGTCAAGGGTCCTTCTATACCTTTACTTTTTTTTCACAACCGTTCTGGGTGCGTTTGTGGGTTACCCGGAGGGAACATCTTGAGTGGTTTGTATAGAATGGCCTCCTGCCGGGGTCAGGCCCCATCTGGCTTTTGTCGCAGTTGATCGGAATTTCAGCTTGTCCCTCAGTACATAGTCCCTGATCGTAGTGTGCGTGGGCCTGAGACAGGCTTTCACTGTCCCCTCGCTCCTTTCAGGAGAACACCTGGTTTGGGGAATGCCAAAGGGCTTCCTTTACGGAGTTTATGATCCTCCAGGCACACTCGATGTGGGTTTTGTTGCCGTACAACACAGAATGCTGCGACAGAGGGTCCCCAGGGAAGAAGCGTGAGTATCCACTCCATCTTTCTCCAAACCGCCCTTGTAAAACTACACTCCAGAAAGTGGTATCTCATGGTCTCCACGCCTCTGCCGCCAGCTCAAGGGCAGCGTGCTGACCGGCAAAGATCTCAATAGTGCATGAATGCCCTGAGAGGGAGGGCCCCTTTAATCACCAGCTAGGCCACATCCTGATGTTTGTTGGACAGGACTGGTGACAAGGTATTTTGCCAGACATAGCTGGCCGTTCGGGTCTGCCCTCTCCCCCTTTCAAACCATTTTGACTACCTGTCATATGTATCACTTGGTAATTGAGAGTTGGTCTTCACTGGTGTTTTTCGGGAACCTTTCTATGTGGGACAGGTGTTTCGGCTGCAACTGTGTGGAATGTTTTCAGGCAGTTCTGCAACACCTACCCTTCTTAGCATCGGGTACAGGTAGAAACCCAGCGCAGAGCGGCATTTGTTCTTGGTCGAAGGCCAAACCTGGGCCACGTACAGTAACAACAAGAGGGCCCCACACTATATCACTAGGATTTTCCCTGTGATAGGACAGCGAGCGCTGGGGCCACATCACCAGTTTTTTTCCTCACTATACCTAGTCTCTCCTCCCAGCTTTTTTGCCACACCCCAGCAGCCCCGAACTAGATGCCACAAACTTTGATGAGGCTGGCTTCACCGCAAATGGTATATGACTGTGTTCTTTTCAGTCTCCAAAATATATCTTGCTTTTCTGGCAGTTGACCTTAGCGACAGAGGCCTGCTCAAAATGGTCACAAATGCCTCCTAGCAGGCTTGAGACCAACTTTTTGTCTGTAAAAACAGATGGTGATGTCATCCACATACAGGGAAGCCTTGGCTTGTGAGCCGTGACTGCCCGGGATGGTGACACCTTTGATGCTCTGGTCCCTCCTGATGGCTTGTGCAAAGGGTTCGGATGCAGTAGACAAACAGAATGGGGATAGGGGACATCCCTGCCTTACTCCCAACCTGAAAGGGAACATCCCCGTCCCGTAACCTTTTATTATGATTGCGCTACAAATATCTGTGTAGAGCAGCTGGATCCACTTGCGTATTTCCTTCCCAAAGACTATTTTGGAGAGTACCTCCTCCATGCATCTGTGAGATGCCTTGTCAAAGGCTTTCTCTTGATCAAGACTGATCTGGCAGGGCCTTCACTCCCTGTCCTGCATGTAGGCGATGGTATCTCCCGAGCAGCGCAAGGCTGTCCAAGATTCTTCATCCCAGAACTGTGCAGGCTGGTCCAGGTGTATAACAATAATAATAATAATAATAATAATAATCCTTGCATTTGATATAGCACTTTTCACATCTTATTGATGTCTCAAAGCGCTTCACAGAATATACTGTAAAGTAGGGTCCGGCGATATATCGATATATCGGTTATATCTGATATAATTTTCATATCGATATGCCGATATCGGAATTTAAAATATATCGATATATTGAAAATATTATCGATATATCGCAAATATCGGTATATTGTGTCTGGCCATATATCGATATATCGGTATATATCAGTATAATGCGGACTTTTTCAACTTATCTTGTCGCTATCCGAATGCGTGCGCACACCGGAATGCGCGCACATGCGCAGGACAAAACACCCCCGCAATATTGATATATCGGTATATATCGATATGGGCAAACCGATATATCGATATCGAAAAATGTCGATATCGATGGACCCTACTGTAAAGTGAATTGACTGTATATTTGTGGATGAAACGCGGTCCGCCAATTGCGCACAGCAGTGTCCCAGAAACAAACGTGGATTGAAATAACCAATTTTATTATTGTGTTTTTTTGGGGGGAGGGATTATTATTAGGCATGTGGAGTAAGGAAACTTGCCCAAGGTTTCACCCTACCTGGATTCAAACACAGGTCTCACTCTGTAAGAACACAGGCTTCTCTTGATGTGTCCCTTGCCACAATGCCTTTGAAGAGGAAGATGAAATCAATTTGTGAGTGCACCGATCTGTTTGGATTGGAGTAGCTGTGCTGTACCTGGGAATGAACGTCCTGAAATGCTTAACATGACAAGAAGCACCATGCACGAAAGACAGAATGTTATGATCAATAATGTTACCAGAGGGATCTGCAAGTTGCAGGTGCATCAACTGTTCTCTTTATAGCTAAGGTGTGTCTGCCCTATTATAACAATTGTCATACACGAAAGCACTAGCTTCTTTTGACACCAGATCCAGCACAGATGCATGTACCTCATATGATATTAATACTGATAAGGAAACACAAAGCCAGACACCAGGCATTGATGAGAAAGGATGGAAGGTGGTGATAAACTACCTGAATCAGGGGAGAGCCACAGTAGGGAAACATCAGATAAGAATTTCCTTTCAAAAGTGTTACGACCATATTTTGCAATCACTTGCCTTCTTACATGCAACATTATAAGGTAACTTGGTACAGTACTATGGATAAATTCAATATTGAATTAACATATGCTATTTTACCCCAACTGCTATGGAGCATTGTGGGACTACACTACAGTCCTCCAGTGTATACTGCACCCAAGCTCCCTGCCAGAAGTACAGTCTTCTCAATTACTCAATACTTTCATTACTCCAACCAACAACCCATTTTTATTGTCTTCACTAAGCCACTTATTATCCTCACTTATCTCTAATTAAATGCCTCATCAGATGCAGAATGCTGTTCCAGCTTCCCCATAATAGCCAAGAGGTGCTTCCCCCCCTTCCCACCATCATTGACTATGGCTGGACCATTCTTCATTTAACACATTATTTTGATATTCTGCACTATTTACTTGTAGTCTACTTTTTTTTAAGATAGGGGAACAGAGAGGAATGTGAGTCTCCACGACCAGTCCCAGAAATCCATCATATCCATTGCCAGGTCACATTGTCTGTGTGTTGAAAGGGACTTTACTGGTGCATTCCCAGATGATAAATTAAGTTTCAGTCTTGCTGTGATACTGCTTATGTTGAAATTCCGCTGCATGGTTTTGGCTTAATTTCCTGTTCCTCAGTTTGAACCAGTCTTAACAAAGATGCTCGGTTAAGATTGCTTGCTTAAAATCCCCCACAATGCCTTAGCATTCCTGAGATTGCTAAATCTAATTACTCAGAAACGCTCATGCATAGTGGGATATTGTTACATGTTGATCTGAACCTGACAGTTTAATGAAACTCAGTCAGAAGCTTAAGACAATTCCAAGTTGTAAAGTAAAATATTTTGGAACAATTTTCACGTGGCACCAATAACATATTTGGTATAGAGTTGTAAATGATCCTATCTGTTTATTTTCTTAAAATCTGAATGGCAATCTTTACCTCAGAGTTTTTACTTTATTCCTACCAGAAGAAAGTAGCCAGTAAATCCAGTGCAGCACACCAGTCGTGAGTGTAGTAAGAAACACTCTTCCAACCCATAAACACAACATAATCAATACAGTGATACAATAGTCATGTTTAGCCAAAGCTATGAGGGAGAGAAAGAATTCCAAATCAACACATGGAGAAGAACCTGGGGTTTGTTAAATATCAAATGCAAAAAACTTTTTAATGTTTTCATAGCGGAAATCCAAACACAAAGTGTAGGCCAGTGTAACTTGTGTACGAAAAAAGGGAATACTTGTACCAGAAAACAACATACTTTCTTCTGACAAGGTTTTCTTCCATAGCTAAGAAAAGTCCCAAGTTGCAAATGGAAAGAGGTGCCAGAGTTGCAAATGTTCAAAGACAAATGCTCAAACAGAAGTCTAAAATGGTGCCTTTTAAAAGTAAATGAATCCGAAACCCTGGTCTCCATTTTGTTGCCAACAAGAGTAAGATAAATTAGACTTGAAATGAAACTGGAAAGATCGCAACCACTCGACTTCCTGCTTTTAAATTCTAAAATAAGAAAACGTAGACCATTAGGGGTTTGGGGCCAATATCAATAAGAAAATCAACAAACCTTTAAGCTTATCTGCTAAGAAAAGCTGTCATGAGTTTGCCTGTTCTCTTTAATGATTCAGTTCTGCCAAGTTTAGTTTATGGCTGCTGTTTTTATGTTTTTTTTTAAAAAAACTTTGAAGAACATTGCAGGAGCTTAATCTCTTTACAGTCTTGGATCACATCCAGTCTACAGAGAAACCTTTTGGAAAGGAATGAAAGCAAACTTGGTTCAAGAACAAAACAGGGTCACTTACTTTACAATTCCCACAAATAACTCAGCCACCCCTTCTAAAACAAATAACTTTCTTTAAAACTTAAAAGAAAAAGGCTGCGGAGTTCTACATTCCTCAGTGAATTGTCGATCACATACATGTTGATACCTGTTGTGACTTCCAGATGTTAAAACTAAAATAATATACAGTGCTGATTGTATTATGACAGGTTCTATGTTAGAACTTGAATTGGTCAGACAGGTGTTGAAAAAGCTACAGTACTAATAAATTTAGAGTTCTAATCACTTTCAAAATAAAATTTCTTCTTAAAGGAGCCAAAAATTCCACAGATCTCAGGTCTAGGAATCAACCAAGGGAAGTCCAAACCAAAAAAAGTAAACTTGCTAGGCAACGGTTCACAATCAAGGATGGTAGTCGAGTGGAGGAGTGCTGCATTTGATGGAAGTGCTATATTTTGGGAGACACATTAATGAAGGGACCTCTCTGCCTGTGTTGACAACTTAGGTGGACATCAAAATAGCCACAGAACACTTTCAATGAGCAGTGTGATGATTCTCAATCCACAATACCGGTGTATTAAGTAATTCCTTTATTTTCTGCTCCCAACCGTAAACCATAGTTCCTTTCCCATGATCCTTTCATGCCTCCTTGACATATTTCACTCGCTCTTTCTTAATTGCCTCTTAAATGATATCCTACAAGCAATGCCTTCTCTATGTATTTTTTCAAATTCATCCATCATTCAAATTTACAAAACACAGATTAATTGGTCATTCAATCCATTGCTAATCAATTTTTTGGAGCAGATTATCTACTAATGCTTGCTTGTATTTAAGTCAGTATAGTTCAAAGTAACATTGTGAAAATAGTTCAGAATGATGAAATGCAACATTTATTTATTATTGTAGCCTTCCTTTCAATTCTTGCCACCAGGCGGCACTGGAATTAACATTTACCTAGAAATAATTTATTGAGGTTAATATATTACCTCATCAATCAAGGTGGCGAGAGGGACACACAGGTCTAGAGCTGTCACTGTGCAGTAAGTGCAATAAGAGCATATGGCAGAGATTTTTCGACCTGACCTGACCCACAGCCCCTCGACCCGCAGCCCCAGCCCCAGCCCCAAGACCCACAGCCACAGACTTGGCTCCAGCCCCGAGATTCACAGCCCCAGACCCAGCCACAACCCCAGGACCCGCAGCCCCGGCTCCAGCTCCGTAACACACAGCCCCGGCTCCAAGACCAGCCCCGCGACCAACAGCCACAAGACCAGCCCCGCGACCAACAGCTTCGTGTCACACGGCCCCGGCTCCAAGACCAGCCCCGCGACCAACAGCTTCGTGTCACACAGCCCCGGCTTCAAGACCCACAGCCACGAGACTCACGGCCCTGGTCCCGGCTCCAGCCTCGACGCGGCGACCCATAGCCCGGACACACGCAGCACCGGCAACTGGCCCTAAAACCCACAACTCCAACCTCGGCCGCAGCCCCGGTCACGTTTCAGGCCGCAGCGCCTCTGCATCCCCCAGCCGTGGCCTCCCATCCCTTGGGATGATGCCGCCCCATTGACCCTCGCTCCTGGTCTCCCGCGTGCGCAATATGGCTGCCGCCATGACTCGAGCTTCCCTACCCCTATTCAAGCTTTTCCCCCCAACACCCCCTCTCCGTTATTCCTTCTCTACCTTTTTTTCTCTTCGCCCTCCTCGCCTACTGTCCCTGCTCGACCCTGCCACCGCTTCCCTCTGTTCCAGTACTGGAATCCTCCATCGGGCTCACCGTGGCACTCAGCGCTGGCTGTCCAATAGCAGTCACACCAAGTGCCCTGTCCCCCACCATCACCGCCAACCCCACCGGACACAAACCCGGGGGGTCAACCTCTCCTCCCTTATTCAGATCGCCACCCTCCCCGCCGACCATCCCAGTCCCCCTTCACACCCCTCGGCCAACTGCTTTTTCCGCATCGGACTCCAAAATGTCCGCTCTGTCTGCAACAAGACCCTGGCCATCAACGATCTCATCCTTGATGAGAACGTTGACATCATGGCTCTGACGGAGACTTGGATCACCCCAGGCGACACTTTCCCCCTTGTTGAAGCCACACCACCCAACTACGTATTCCACCATGCTCCTCGACCCAACCGTCGTGGCGGTGGTGTGGCCCTCATCTCAAAGTCATCCCTCGCCCTATCCCCCTATTCCTCCGGCTCCTTCCCCTCTTTCGAACAACTCACCCTCTCTCACTCCTCCCACAATTCTTTCAAAATCCTATTAATTTATCGCCCCCCCAAACCCTCCCCCACATTCATTTCAGAGTTTTCTTCACTTTTAACTTCCCTTTGTGCCTCCTCTGATCGCCTTATTATTCTTGGCGATTTCAACCTCCATTTCACCCCCTCCAGCCCCATTTCCTCTGAATTTTCCTCTTTACTTTCATCTTTCAACTTCTCCCTTCATATTAACACTGCCACCCACACTCACGGCCATCCTCTCGATCTAGTAATCACCCGAGGCCTCAACGTCTCTGGCGTCACCATCACAGACAAGGCCATTTCCGACCATTTTTTCATTTCCTGCAACACCTCTATTCCTTCCCCCTCCACTTCCAAACCCACCACCATCTTCTACCGGCCCTGGAAGAAGATTCCCCCTCAAACTTTCACCTCTGCCCTAGAAACCTCCGACCTCTTCCCACAATGGCATTCTTTTTGTACCGATCCATCCTCCGCCTCCACCGCCCTCCACAACACCCTCTCCACTACGCTTGACACCCTGGCCCCCCTTACCTCCAAAACCGTCTCCCATTCCCAATCATCACCGTGGTACACAACTCACCTCCGTTCCCTCAAAAGCCAAATGAGAGCAGTTGAACGCACCTGGCTCAAATCTGGCCTCACGGTCCACCGGCAAATCTGGCTGGACCGCATCAAATTTTACCGCTCCGCCCTAGCCACCGCCAAATCAGCCTTCTACTCCAGAATAATCCTGGAAGCGAAGGACAACCACCGCCTCCTCTACGCCAGCACCAACGAGCTCCTCCACCCCCCCCCCCGCCTCACCTCGCAGATCCTCTCCTCAAACGTTCGTTGTGAGGAGATGCTGGATTTCCTCGAGTCCAAAATTGAGAAAATCCGCTCTGCAGTTTCCTCCCCCCACCACTCCTCCACCTCCGTGCCCTCATCAGCTACCTCAACCCCTGCTCACCACCCATTTCACACTTTCAACCCCACCACCCCGCGTTCAGTCACAAAAACAATTAACTCCATGAAACCCACCACATGCTCATTGGACCCCATCCCCACCCCCCTCCTCCGCACCCAGCTCCATTTGTTAGCCCCGCTCATTTCTGACACCATTAACCTTTCCCTCTCCTCAGGAACCGTCCCTACCTCCCTTAAAACAGCCACCATCACCCCTATCCTGAAGAAACCCTCCCTTGATGCGTCGCATCCATCAAGTTATCGACCCATCTCCAACCTCCCGTTTCTATCCAAGGTCCTTGAAAGAGTGGTTGCCTCCCAGCTCCAATCTTTCCTTTCAAATCACTCACTTCCTGAACTCCTCCAATCAGGTTTCCGCCCAATCCACAGCACAGAAACTGCCCTGGTTAAGGTCACAAATGACATCCTAACCGCCTGTGACCAGGGTTCCCTCTGTCTCCTCGTCCTCCTTGACCTGTCTGCTGCGTTCGACACAGTCGATCACACCATCCTCCTTCAACGTCTTTCCTCCCACCTCAACCTTCAAGGCACAGTCCTTGACTGGTTCCATTCTTATTTGACCCACCGTTTACATTTTGTTTCTTCCAATGGTTTTTCTTCAAACCCCCGCACAGTTTCCCATGGCGTCCCTCAGGGCTCTGTCCTCGGTCCCCTCCTTTTCACCCTTTACACGCTCCCTCTGGGCGACGTCATCCGCAGACATGGGGTAAATTTCCACATGTATGCGGATGACACCCAGTTGTACCTTTCTGCCTCATCCCTCAACCCCCAGACGATCGATGTTCTGACAGCATGTCTGTCCGATATCGAGTCGTGGACGAGGGACAACTTTTTGCAATTGAAGGTGAGTAAGACCGAGGCCCTACTGATTGGCTCAAGCCAGCGCCTCCGCACATCGGGCGCTGCCAGCCTCAATATCCAAGGTTGCACTCTCCACCTCACAAAGCCAATTAGGAACCTCGGCATCATGTTCGATCAAAAACTTTCCTTCCTCCCCCACATCCGCGCCTTGACCGACACCGCCTATTTCCATCTGCGCAACATTGCCAGGCTCCGTAATTATCTTACCCCCCGCGCTGCCGAAACACTTGTGCACGCATACATCACCTCACGGCTGCACTACGGAAATTCTCTCCTAGTCGGCCTCCCCAGTTCCTCCATTCATAGGCTGCAGGCCATCCAAACCTCTGCAGCCTGCACCCGCCTCCGCGACCACATAACCCCCACCCTCGCCCGTCTCCACTGGCTCCCCATCCTCCAGAGGATCGAGTTTAAGATGCTCGTCCTCACCTACAAGGCCTTACACGGCCTTGCCCCATCCTACTTAACCGATCTACTCTCCCCCTACACACCCACCCGGACCCTCCGTTCAACAGGACTTGGCCTGCTCCAAGCCCCCCGCCCGAACAGCCCCACCATCGGAGGCCGGGCCTTCAGTTTCTCCGCTCCCACCTTATGGAATGCCATTCCTCAATCCCTCCATTTCGTCTCTTCCCTTTCCTCTTTCAAGGCCGGTTTGAAGACTTTCCTCTTCGATCGTGCCTTTTGTTCCACCCCAAACTCTTTTACCTCCCCTTCGTGTTTCACCCCTTCCCAAACACTCCCCTCCCAGCTCGGGTCACACGCCTCCTGTTCAGCGCCTTGGGACGTCCTCCTGACGTGAAAGGCGCTATATAAATGTAAATTGTTGTTGTTGTCATGGTGTCGAAAACAGCAATTGTGACCTTCTGCACAAATTATCCACAGATGCCATGCAGTGGCTCAAATCAGGTACTACAACATGAAGAATTTCAGATGGAAGTTTGTTAAAACACCAATGAGTGATACGGAATCAAGACAAAGGAAAACCTCCCTTCTTTTTTGGAATAGTGGCATGGATCCTTGAAGTTCATCTGAACAGGCAGACTTGGTTTAATGTCTCATCTGAAGGGTAGCATCTCAGACAATGCAAAGCACCCCAGGACTATAAAAACAACAATTTGCACTTATATGACACCATGCATGCAGAGTACCCAGGGACTTCAAAGGAGGGAGAGAGGGGCCAAGGCAGAGGATTTGAGGGAGAGTTCCAGAGTTTTGGGGTGTTGTGACTGAAAACACATTCTCTGATTGTGGGGTGGAGGATGCGAGGGATGAGCAGGAGGCTGGTGCCAGTCAAGTGGAGACACCAGGTGATGGATTGGAGAGTGAGAGGGTAGGAGAGATGGGGAGGTGCCACAGAGTGAATTGTTTTGAACGCAAGTGTGAGGATCTTGAAGTTGATCTGCTCAGCGATGGGGTGCCAGGGGAGCTTGGCCAGAACTGATGAGAAGTGGGTACAGAGTTCGTTCCAGGTCAGTATGCATGTGGCAAAGTTCTGAATTAGCTGGATCTTTTGAATGGTGGAGCCACTACACAACAACCTAGATTATGTAACAAAGTCCTGATGAGGAGCTTAAACCCTACAACCTTATGAATCAAGAGGCAAGAGTGCTTCCAACTGATGCTGCGGACTGACACCCTTGGTGGCTGCAAAGGTAGCGCTTGGTGTAGCACATTGCTTTACAAACTCAAAGACAGTTTTAAATATGATGACTTCTCTGTACTGAGTTGCTTATCCCAGCCAGGTGCAGCAATCATAGATGGACAAATGGCTTCAGAGACCCTGGTGAATAAATATAATTTTTTTTGACATAATTCCAGCTCTTAATAAATATCCAATGAACCTTGCAATAACGTGCTTGTGAGTGTGTGTGTGTGTGTGGGGGGGGGGGGGGGGGGGGAGTATCAGCTGAGATCAAGATTGGGTTTTTCTGTGATGGTATCCACAACAAATTAGCCTGACACCAGTAGCAGGTGACTGCTGCCACATCTGGAACATTTGGAACAATCCATGCAGAATTGTTTTCACCTACAAAGTACAGTCACTACACTTTATTGCAATTCCTCTAAATCACTTTGAGACATTCTCCTGAAGTTTAAGGTGCAATATCAACAGCTTTGGATAAGGTGGCTGGGCACCTCCTTTGATCTCCTAATGGATATTTCATTGCACAAGTTATTTTTTCCACCTACATAAATATTTATTGGTATGAAGCCATCAGGAAAATTCTTTCATTTTTAAGTGAAGCAGTTGCCATGCAAAATAATAACAATAATCCTTGCATTTAATATAGCGCCTCATCTTGTCTTTCAGACATCTCAAAATGCTTCACAGAATATACTGTAAAGTGGATTGACAAACTACAGTAAAACATCGTTAAACCAGCACAATAGGGCCCACTCACCTCCCAGATTTCGGAGTTTGCCGGTGTTTAGAAACCTACTCAGAAATGGCTGGGGAACGCCCGACCCATACACCATGTGAGCTGTAAATTTAGCACTGAAGTGAAGAAAAATGCTCACCTCCACCCACAGCGCTGGGTGACAGCACGGCTAAGCCAGGAACTGCAATGTGATGGAGTCCACAACAAATTAGCCTGTTCTGAACTTTGAGATTTGCCGGACATCAGAAAAAATCTAATATGTATTTTGAAATTTGCCAATTTTAGGGAGTTGCCGGCTTTCGGAATGTCAGATTATTGAGGTTTGCAAAGTGGAAAATATCATAAAGTACCTTGTCAAGTTATTTTATTGTGTGTGATGCACAAATATTTAACATTGTTTTCATGCTTCCTAGTTCATTTATTTATGTTGTCTGTTCGTAGTGTACAAATTTATTGTCAAATAGCCAGTATATTCTGTCCAGGAATCAGGGTGGTCTGGCGAGTCAACATTAGAATGTGGATAACTTTGCTCTTTGTCTTCCATACTGGTTACATTGATATTTAACTCAATCATCATAATAATAATAATTAATAATAATAATAATTATTACTGCATTAGATATAGCAGCTGATCACATCAAGATGTGTCAAGAGTTTTCTGTAAATTGTAATGAATGTGTATTTGTAGGCAAATTCAACAGCCAATTTGCAGACAGCAATATTCCACAGCTAGACAGGAGGTGAATGATGAATGTAACTGGAGTATTCTTGGCTTGGACACTGAGAAACTCCTTCCCTCTTTTCAATAGTGTCATGGGTTCTTTAACGTCTACGTGAACAAGCAGGAAACATTTTGATTTAATATCTCATTTAAAAGACAGTGTCTTTTATAATGTAGCACACGCTCACGTGCTAGTGTGTTAGCTAGCCCATGAGCTCCACATTCCATGGGACTTGAAACCTGAACCTTTTCTATTGGTCAGCCAATTGTTGACACATGCAGTAACCCATCATCATGCTTAACAATATCCACACCAGGGGACGTGACCGTAAGCGCGGTTGCAGAGAAAGGTTTTCAGGCTGGACCTGAAGAAGCGAAAGGAGTGGGTGCGGCAAAGGAGTTGAAGGAAGGAGTTCCAAATATTTGGGGCGTAGTGGCTGAAAACACAGCCACCAATGGTGGAGCAGAGGATTCAGGAGATAAGGAGAAAGCTGGACCCAGGAGAGCAAAGGCAGTGAGTGCTGCTGTGAAGAGAGCAGAAGTTAGAGAGGTAGGGGGGTGCAGAGGTTTGGAGGGATTTAAACACACGAGTGAGGATCTTGGGAGTCGATCCATTCCGCGAAAGGGAGCCAGTGGAGTTTGACAAGGACAGGGGTAATCAGGATACAAAGTTTGGTGTGAGTACGAATGCAGGTGGCGGAGTTTTGGATGAGTTGAATTTTGTGATTGGTGGAGGAGGGGAGACTGGCAAGGAGGGTGTTGAAGCAGTCTATCCAAGGTGAGAAAGGCATGGATCATGGTTTGGGGAGCTTTTGTAGTGAGGTATTGATGGAGACTGGCAATGTGGCAGAAATGGAAAGCGATGCTGGTGAGAGGGAGGAAGAATAATTGGCGATCAAACCTAACGCCTCAGTTGTGCACTTGTTCGGAGAGTTTTGAGGACAGGTTGGGTAGGTTGAGGAGGTTGGAACCATGGGTCAGAAGATGTTAATAGGAGCCAAAGAGTATGGCTTTTTTCTTGTTGATGTTTAAATGCAGGGAATTTACACTCATCCAGCTCTTGATGTCCAGTAAGTGGGGTAACCTTGGAGCTAAGCTGGCGGCAAGGTGATATGTTTGGCAATGGAATGTCAGAATTGAGGAAACCCTTTGTGGTGGTCTTGAGTTATGTTCCTGAGCCAGGCGGGTCCGCAGTATTCAGGTACTGCTGATGGCAGCACAGCCAACCTGTCTCATCGGCAGCAGCTAGAAAGGCAGACCAGTCATTGGGGGAAGGGAATCATCCCACTCCGCTCCTGTTAACCCAGCAAATCAAAGCCCAAACCAGTCGGAGGGTCTTGGCTGGACAAGCAGTGGGAAAGCTTGCTGGTTACAGTAAAAGCTCGTTCATCCGTGACTCGATTAACCGGAACTTCCATATAACCGGCACTATATTAAAAAAAAAGGTCCCCATTCGAATAACCGGATCTTATCCGGCACAATCGCAGTGGCACATTTAATGAGTCGATTGTCGCAGTTTCTCTGCTCCCACCTTATGGAATGCCATCCCTCAATCCCTCCGTTTCGCCTCTTCCCTTTCCTCTTTCAAGGCCGATTTGAAGACTTTCCTCTTCGATCGTGCCTTTTGTTCCACCCCGAACTCTTTTATCTCCCCTTCGTGTTTCACCCCTTCCCAAACACTCCCCTCCCAGCTCGGGTCACACGCCTCTTGTTTAGCGCCTTGGGACGTCCTCCCGACGTGAAAGGCGCTATATAAATGTAAATTGTTGTTGTTGTTGTTGTACGATTAATTCTGAATGCTGCCGGTAGTGGCACTTTCATTTTTTATTCTCCCACTCTCTTTTTCTCTCTTTTTCTTTCTCTCTCTCCCTCTCCTTCCATCCTCTCTATCTCTCCCTCCCTTTTTCTATCCCTTCCCCTTTCTTTCTTTCCCTCTCTCTCTGATGGAAACTACGCATTGCCTGTATAGCCTGACTGTATCGTCGGTTTATACACTGTTTTGGTGGAGGTGGGGTGGGAGAAGGAGACAGAGGGTGGGGGGGGAAAGAGGAGGCGGGGAGAAAGAGGAGGATGGGAAGAGAGGAGGGGAAGAGAGGTGGGGGAAAGAGAGAAGGGGTGAGTTGATTAATTTAGATGGAAAATGAGAGGAGTGGGGTTGGGTTTGGGGCCATTAAGATGCCAGACTAACTGAGTGTGTGTGTGAAAGAGAGAGGGAAGGAGGGAGAGAAAGAAAAGAGGAAAAATCGACCGTACCGCTTTAAGATGAAAAATCTCTTCTGTCCACCATTGTAAAGTTTGCTTTGTGATTGTGTGCTGTGTTTATAGACCAATATTTATTGCTTTATCAGTAAGTATCCATATAATATGCTGTTATTATTTATTCTATTATTAATATAGTATGTTTAAAAAAAAGCTAATTTTGTGCTGGGTTTTCGGCAATTTGCTGCCCGAATATCCGGCATGCCATTTAACCAGCATTGGCCAGGTCCCGAGGGTGCCGAATAAACAGGGTTTTACTGTAGTAATATCAATGGCAGGCTATGCAGTTTTAGCTGGTTAGGCTGCAACAGTACCCTAACGCACACTCTGTGATCTACAAACCTTGACTTTCGCTAAACCACTCCCATTAATTTCTGAAATTAGGTAAACAGAATGCGTCGCTCCAAAAAGACAGCGCACATTCCAGTCCAACAATCTATCGCTAGAATTTCCATGTGTAGGTGGGATGTGTGGAAATCTCAGTTTGGCTTGGATACTCTTAAGCATGGTGATGGGTATCTTCATGTGACACCCAGTTGACCAAATTTTATTTTAAATGGGGATACCTAGGATGACCCTAACTGTTCAGGATGACCTTGGCTTGCAGGAGCTCAGTTGGAAGCATTCCTGCTCCCAGTAGCTCAAAGGCAAGAATCTTACCAACTGAGCCAGGCTGACATACACATTGTCCTGATCTATGAGACCACTTAAAATCTTGAGTTGCCATAAAACTTGCCAAGTGAGCTAGTTCTGTGTATAAACCATAACTGCCACTTCAGTTGTTCCATTACCACTCACTGTACTAGGAATAAAGTTACTCCTCTGCATTCAGAATAATTAAAACATAGGAGAAAGATTTGACCTTTACTCTAAATTACTTCTGTAAATTCCATAGCTGATCTGGTAAATGTTTTACTGTCTATAACATAAATGTTACTTTACAATGGTTTGGATTTGAATGGGCTACAAGGTTTTCCTCTTTGTACAATAGGATCCAGCTGAGCAGCATGATTTTGTGTTGTTGTTCTTGGCTTGCTTGCTATTTCAGTGAGAAATGTATCCTCTAACAAGCTGTCAGTTTGTTACTGTCTGGGTGTTTTTGTTTTTCTCTTTTGAAGACACTTCCAATATATACAAATACATGGCTCATCATTTTCATCAATAAAGTCCACATAGGTTTGAACAATGTTGCTACATTTCGAGATTTTGTACTTGTGAAGACGACAAATAGAATATTTTTGTTGCCCAGCATGAGCCTCAAGCACTGCCAGGTCAGCTATAAAAATTCCCCAATTCAGCACCATTTAACCTTTACTTGTTCAACCCCAGATGAAAACCACTCACTCTATCAAGGTAAGTTTTTCTTTTCCCCACAACAGCCATCTTTAGGGTTAGTTCACAGGCTAACCATAGGTCTTGTTCATCTTAAATAGCTATTTGCAAAGAAATGAATTGTGGAGTGAGAGAGGTTTTTTTTACTCTAAGACTAGACAAATTGACTTTTTCTGATTTTGTACATTTCTATGCTCTTTTGCTCATATGCCTTTAACTAATCTGTCAGTTTGTGTTATGGATCAACACCCCCCTCGCACCACCCTGTGGGGTGGACTGAGACCACCCAAATAAATATTTTGGATTCTTTCAGGAAGTGGATAAAGGTGACTTTCAAGCCATCAGTCTGAACTGGAAATGAACCTAAGTCCCAAAAGGCAAAGGCAGTGTTTTATCCCACTGAGCTTTACTGTCCACCCACTCACTACATTGTAAGTTTTTTTTAAAAAAAACACAAAAATCTCTCCCAACAATTTATTGATACCATATATGTAACAGAATGGTTCAATGCGTTTTCACCAGAGTGAAACAGTAGTCACTAAGCAAGAAATGGGAGGGATTTAGAGGAAACCAAAGGCATAGTTGAAAAAAAATCGACATTCAGGGAAAAATAATTGAAAACAGAAGAGAGAAGTAGCAAGGCAAAGTAATTGCAGAAGTGAATTCCAAAAGGCATAGCGGGAGGTTAAAGGCTCAGCCTCAAATAGGGGAGTGAAGGATGTAGTAAATTCAAGTAAGAAAAGCATAGAATTCTGGCTTGGCTTGGTTGGCCTGGGGAAGTTATGATATATGATAATAATCAACCTTGTTTTTGATATAGCGCCGTATATGTCTTTGAGACGACTCAAAGCGCTTCACAGAATCTATTGTAAAGTGAATTAAGCCAACTGCATATACCAGTGAAGTTTAAAGGAAGAATTAAATCAGAGAGTTTCAAAATTCATCATTGTCATCCAACGAGTAAATCAAAACCATCCAGTTATTTTCCTGTTGCATTTGGCCACTGAGTCTTTAAATCCACAACATAGCAAGTTCAAAGTTCATAGATCTCTTGGGTCTAGAATTAATTTTAAACATGCACCATATGTTTATACCACAAGACATGATTCTGAGATCATGCATCACATTAAACCATTGAAAATAGACTTGTTTTATAGACTACTTTTGCTGATTGGAAATACCAGCAACAAAATAAAACTCTGAAAGTCTGGGTTGCTTCGCTAACATTTAGATGAGTGGAGGTGGTGAGCATTTGACCTGCACCCAATAACTGTTTTTCAGACCAGTTCTCAGTCAACCCAAAAGAAAACAGAATTAACTTTTCTTTTAACATTGTCCTGGGTTCAGCTGTTGTTTTGACTCTGTCAACCCCCACACACGCACCTCTCCTCACACAGTCCATCTCAGTCTAGGCTTGATCTTAATAAGTATCTGGCTCGCCCATCTTCACTCTTTCCTGCAAGCTAGTAAAGACCGCTGCTGAAATCAGACAGTTCAATTGCAGGAAGCAGAAGTCAGTCATCTGTTTACCAATGACCTCATCGGCTCAAAAGCATTCCCCCAGGTCCGATCAGCCATCTGCCTACTTTCAGAGTCAGCCAAGGAACAATCAATCCATCTCTTTCAAAGTGAAATATTATTATTATTAATAAAATAAAGGCTTGTTAATGTAACATTTCACCAAAAAACGGAGAAATGCAAATTATATAAACTGTTTTTCTTTCTAGCAGGCTCTTCAAGTACAGTACATAAGAACCAACTTGATTTTAACTGCTACATTTCATCAATAAAAATGTATTATTTTAAAAATAAAAGCCTGGAATATGTGCCAGTGGTTAGCAAAATAAAAGGCACAGTTTAATCAGAATCTCATGGAAACACAGTCTACCATCCCAAAAGAATTTCAGATATTCCAAACCTTATATTGCTGATTATGATAAAACATCAGAACCCCAAAATGTACGTTATATTTAAAGGTTTTACAATTGTAGCATCAAATGAAAGACCAACACATCGCATGTGACATCTGTTGCAGATTGTTATACTCTAGATTAATTTGAGCTTCGGGAGAAATAACATTTACACTATATACAACTCCTCTGTGAGATGTGACCTGCAGCCACATACATGTTCCTAGGTCAGCAGACATGAAAGAGAATACAGTGTTGCTTTGACTCAGTGTGTTTTCATTTAGTTCTGCAGTATAACCTCTTTCAAAAAATATTCTTTTTGCCAGGACTTTTTTTTTGTATAGCTGGTTCCCATTGCAAAACTCCTGCAGGAGATTCTGTATCAAGATCATAGATCTTTACTCTTTCAGCCCTACTGACCGGCCTCCTTCATGTCACCCATTCTATCTTGTGGAACTCCTGTGGCTCAGTGGTTAGAGCACTCGTTTTACAAACGTGAGACCTGTGTTCGAATCCAGGCAGATCAGGGCGAAACCTAGGGCAAGTTTCCTTACTCCACACACCTAATAATAATCCCTCCAAAAAAAACATAATAATAAAAATTGGTCATTTCAATCCATGACTGTTTGTGGGACACTGCTGTATGCAATTGGCTGCCGCATTGCACCCACAAATATACAGTCAATTCATTTTACTGTATATATTCTGTGAAACGCTTTGAGATGTCAATAAGATGTGAAAAGCGCTATATCAAATGCAAGGATTATTATTATTATTTATCTATCGCACCGTCGTCAGAAGGGCTTTCAGTCATTCTTCCCCCACTCTCTGAAACTCCACTCTGGACGCCCTCCAACTTGTTTGTTCCCTCTTCTCGTCAAGGAATGTCTGAAAACCTGCCTCTTCGACTGCACTTTTGGTCATCTTTCCCCTCCAAAACACCTCTCCGCTTCACCTCTAGCTCGGGTGACCATCCAGCAGTATAAATGTACTTTGGTTCATCTTCCAGACTTGAAGGTACTGGTACTATCAATATACAGTAAAAGCATGTTTATTCGGCACCCGTGGGATCTGGCCAATGCCGGTTAAATGGCATGCTGGATATTCGGTTGGATCTGACGCCGAAAACCCAACACAAAAAAAAACTTATTTTAACACATACCATATTAATAATAGACCTTTCTTATTCACCTAAAAATTCACCTAAAAATCACCTTTGATGGTAGATGCCTGGTTTGAACCATGATCCAGTGGTAGAGGTATACAGTCTACTGATAACTTTTGCAATGGTGGGTTCCACGCGAGAGAAAAAAATGGCAGCACGACTTTAAGGCAAGCCGAAATACCTGTACAGTACTCTTGTGTGACAATCGATTTATTAAATGCGCCACCACGATTGTGCTGGATAACATCCGGTTAATCGGATGGGGACTTTTTTTGACATACCGGTTATACAGAAGTTCCGGTTGATCGAGTCACGGATAAACAGGCTTTTACTGTAAATTGTATTGTACATAAGTTTCTCACTCTCCCACATCTTAACAGTGAAAAATACTGTCCCTCAATTCAGACCGCTCCAGCTTTAGGCCCAGAAATACTAATAATCCTTGCATTTTATTTAGCGCTTTATTATGTCTTTGAGATATCTCAAAGCACTTCACAGAATACATTGTAAATGAATTGACTATGCTTTTGTGGATGAAGCAATCTGTTAGAAGAACAAAATGTGTTGATCTCTGCCCAAACCAGATTGATACCTTAAAAAAAGAAAATAAGCCCCAATCATGTAAAAAACAACACAGACACTGACCACACACATACCACAAACTGACCACACTCACAAAACACTGTGGGGTATTCCAGACCAGACCTCAAGTCTCACATGCCAAACCGAAACCTATGATGTCCATATCCCAATCTCCAATGTAACCAGAAATCAAAATAAAATGGCCAGCACACATTCAATTTAGTCATGGAATGGAAGGAATCCCTGTTCGTGGAAACTCTGGTAAGAAGAGATAATGGTAGGTATACCAGGAGGTGACGTGTGTGGTAAACAGCGAGGTAGTCACTAGGAAGACTTCCAACAGAGTGATATAAACAATTTATTGATCTAAGGAGGAGTGCCAAAATGAAGTTTAAATCTAGGCTTCAAAAAGAAGGGCTCCAAGTTTACTTTTGAATGGAGAATGTCGCTAAGTAATTGCAATAAAGGTTCAATCTTTGTGCAGTCCAAACTATGCTCTCCTTCGCATATTTCTGACAGATAATATTCACTGTATAATAATGACAAAAATAATATTATTCTGTGGTACACTACCTGCCCACTGAAGAACTCTGGTGGCTGGGTTACAGGAAAAGGAAATGCAGCCATCCCGAAAATCATTAACGACCCCTACCCACAAATGGCAATTGTACAGCTTTTCAGGATGGCCCTAGTTTTATTACTGCAATGGCTGATTTGCTCACAAATAGCAACAAGTGATGCTCTTGCTCATAAATTCACTCCTGATGGAAACAACTTCCAGTTTTCTATTCAGTGACTACCATTGTCTCTTTGGCAGTCTACCACCCACCCAGGTGGTCTCTTGATGCACAAATTGAAACCTACATAAGTAACTCATAAGTTATTGACGTAGGTTTGCAACTCATAACCTACATAAGTAAAGTAATTATCGTATTTTTTTAAATCTTTGTAGTTGATACAGTATCAAGTATTTTTCAAGTATTCAAAATATCTTAAAAGTGCTTCACATGTTTTACTGGAAAGTGCAGTGACTGTCCATTTCTAATGAATGTGACAAACCTATTTTTGTACAGCAATATCCCACAAACTAATATGACTTGCATGACCAATTTTATCTACAACAAAAACAAAATTGCACTTGTATAGCACCTTTCACATCAGGAGGACGTCCCAAGGCGCTGGAGTCTACTAATCTAAGAGGATTATTGGCCAGGATACCAGGAAAAACTCCCTTCTCCTTTCCAATAGTGCCATGAGATTTTTAATATCCACCTGAATAGCCAGATTCACTTTAACATCTCATTCAAAGGATGACACTTTCAACAATGTTTCCACAGCACTACACTGGACTGTCTACCTAGACTGAGTTCAACAGCGTGATCTGGGGCTTGAACCCACAAACTTCTAACGCAGGAGAGAAAGAGTGCTACCAACAAAGTCAAACTGACATATTATAATAATATTTCTTGCATTTAACATAGCACTTTTCATGTCTTCTAGACACCTCAAAGCGCTTCACGGAATATACTGTAAAATGAATTGAATGTTTATTTGTAGCTGAATCCCAGCAGCCAGCAACAATAACAGCAGTGTCCCACAAACAGTTATTTCAAAATTGAGTGACCAAATGATCATTTTTTTGAGGGATTATTATCCCCAGAAAAGCGATCCGCCAATCAACTAAGAACCGGGTTCCCACTTACTGCTTGGTAAACAGAGTCATGTGGAGTAAGGAAACTTGCCCAACATTTTGCCCTGCCGGGAATTTAACCCAGATCTTTTGTGCTCCTAACCACTGAGCTACAGGAGTGAAACAATATACTCAGGCAATAATTTTATACTGAGGCAAAATAAAAATAATTGAATTTCCCCTGCCCACCCCACACAAGTATAATGAATAACGGTAAGTGCTCTGGGAGGCTATTCTGATTGAGGGGCGCTATATGAATCAAAGTTGTTGTTGAGAGGATAAGATGTTAAAGGGCAATCAGTATCCTTTACCACATTAGTAGCAATACCTCTTCAACCTCCATAAAAGTAGCCGTAATTGTTCTTTTCCAGATCTCACCAAAAATTCATTATTTGTTTCCCAATGTCACCATAAGCATTTGTGTCCTCTAATACCACATTAAATTCCACATTTTGTATGTGTGCGAGAGTGAGCAAAAGACAGAGCAAGAATGCAAGAGTGTGAGTGAAATAGAGCGAGTGCAAGCATGGAAGATGCAAAAGTATAAATACTGCAATTGCCTGGAATTTGTATTCACAGCAAAATCAACCTAATTTTTCCAGATAGCAACAGATGCAAAAGTTCACTTCTGACCAACTATGAGTCAGTCCAGGAAATGTTAAAGGATTAGGCAGAGTATGCTGCTCCATTACAAAAATAATTAACTTAAGTATTTCCAAATGTAAATGAAAATATATTCAGTATATTCAAAATACACTATTTGTAACAGCTGGTGAGAACCTCATGTAATTCATGATTACAGCTATGAAATCGATGACTTCACCTCAATCTTGTTTGGGATACTTGGCTAAAATCTGAAATACAAACATCTGTCTGTACTGTATGGGTGATATTCTTCAATTTAAAACCACAATAAATTATTGTTGCAATTGGAATGCTTAGTATCAACCTAGTGTAGAATTTCTAGCTTCCGACGGAATCTAATAATAATCTTATAACACCTTATCACGTTGTCGAGACGTTTCACAAAATATACTATCAATTGGACTGTCTGTATTTTGTGAGTGAAAAGAGGCAGCCAATTACACATAGCAATGTCCCACAAACAGTCGTGGTTTGAATGTCCAAATTATTATTATTAAAAATCTGCTATAATACTCTGCCTGGCCACTAGTTGCCGTGTGTTATTTCTGCCTCACCACACTGGCTCCAAATTTCATTGGGATCATCTTTGATCATGCATTATGTGTTTTGGAGGTGTGCTCAGAGAGTGTTGTCAATTATCTAGGCTTTATCTTTAGTTGAGTAGCAAAACTTATGCTCTTCCTGGCATAAGAAATATTATTCGATGCATGAAGTTGGGGTTTCCATTAAGACCCTAATATTAAGTACAGAAAAAAAAATCTGCATGGGAAGAATACAGAATGTACCACTCTTAAGCCAAGCTTACTCCAGAATTCAAATTTTGCAATATGAGATGCAATACTGCACGATTAATGTAAAAGTGAGATATAATATTATCAATACAAGAACAACTGAGCCAAATGAACACTGGCCATTCATATGGAAATGTGATTTTATTTTAATGGGTCATACTACTGCACAAATATTTAAGGAAACACGTGAAATACAGAACAGTGTAGGTTGCTTGTTGAATTTATCTATCAAATATTGACCATCATCCCTATATGTCAGAGGCCACTGGAATTAAGCCTCCAGACAAACTATCTTGTATGCAATCACATGTACAAACTCTGCATTAATACCTTGGCAATGTTTCTCTGGGTACAAATACAGTAGATAGGAGATAGGGGAGAGCAACATATATGTTATCCAATGTAGGTAGAAAGAAATGACACATGTTGGCAGTTAACCTTAGCGTCGCAAATAAGCTGAGTGTTTGTTTTTGTCAGATTGGCTCAGTTGGTAGCACTTTCTCCTCAAAACTCTGTGGACTCATATTCCACATTAAGACTTTAGCTTAGCTTAAACTGACATGAGCAAAATACTACAGTAAACGCCTGTTTATCCGTGACCCGATCAACCGTAACTTCCATATATTCGTCACCTCAAAAAAAAGGTGCCCATTCGAATAACCTGATCTTATCTGGCAAAATCGCGGTGGCGCATTTAATGAGTTGATTGTCGCACAAGTGTACATTACGATTAGTTCTGAATGCTCCCAGTAGTAACAGTTCAGTTTTTTCTTCTTAAAGCCGTACTGTCGGTTTTTCCTCTCCCTCTCTCCTTTTTCTCTCTCCCTCTTTTTCTTATTCTTTCTCTCTCTCTCCTTCCTTCTTCTATATCTCTCCCTCTATTTCTATCTCTTCCCCTTTCTTTGTTTCTTTCTTTGTTTCTTTATTTGTCTCTCTCTCTGATGGATACTATGTATTGCCTGTGTAGCCTGACTGTATCATGGGTTTAGACACTGTTTTGGTTGGGGGTAGGGTAGGAGAAGGAGGCAGGGAGAGAGAGGGTGGTGGTGGGGGGGAGGGGAAGAGAGGGAAAGAGGGTTGGGGAGAAAGAGAGAGCAGTGGGAGGGGGAGAGAGAGGTCGGGGATGAGTTGATTAATTTAGATGGAAAATGAGAGGAGTGGAGGGGGTTTGGATTTGTGAGATGCCAGACTGACTGAGTGTGTGTGTGAAAGAGAGAGGGAAGGAGGGAGAGAAAGAAATGAGAGGAAACAACGACAGTGCCGCTTTAAGCCACTACAGTCTGCCATTGTAGAAGTTTGCTTTGTGATTGTGTGCTGTGTTTATAGATTCTAATCAATATTTATTGTTTTTTTTGGTAAGTATCCATACAATATTCTGTTATTATTTAGTCTATTCTTAATATGGTATGTTTAAAAAAAGTTAATTTTTTTGTGTTGGGTTTCGGCAACTTGCCGCCAGAATATCCTGTATGCTGTTTAACCGGTATTGGCCAGGTCCCGAGGGTGCCAGATAAACAGGCTTTTACTGTACATTGTTAGAAGCCCTGCCTGTCTCTTCAGGTGACTGTTGAAAGATCTTATGACACGATCTAAAAAGAAAAGGGAATTCTCGTCCCAGTGAACACAATTAATCTGTGATTTAGCTTTATGACTGTTTGTGTTGGGTTTTGATGTAACAAATGGGTGGCATGTTTGCCCAGAAAAATAGTTCCTAAATATGACAGTAATGAACTGTGAAGCTGTTTTGAGACAATTCTATGTAATAAGCTACTTAAATTGAGGGTACTTTTTTTTTTGCTTTGCTTGCTTTCTTTCTTATTCCCATCACAGTACAGTCCAAAGCACTGTGCGCAGAAAGGGAAGCCAAATTTGAAGTTGAGTCATCAACCTCAAAGCATGCAACAGTGGAGACCTGGCGGCAGGAATCCTAGGCTGCTGTTTTGCATTGGGAACTGGGCAACAGTGTAGTAAGAGAATGGGAAACAGAAATTACCTTAAACCAGATTTTGTTTTCCCCTTCATGTAGGAGGGAGGGTAAACTGAGAATAAAAACAATAGTGTGAATCTATATTGTAGATCACTGTTTCTCTGAGACTCTGGAGAATCAAATTGAGTCAAATTCTAATTAAGCTACAAATTGGAGTTTGTTTTATCTAATTGGGTCTAATTGCTTATTTTAAGCACCTGCTAGAGCTTTCAAAGGCTCAGGGTAAGAATCTACTATGTACTTGGTTGCCAATGGAGTGCAAGCAGATAATTCCATCTCAAATATTTTGAAGTCTTTGGCATAGATGCATACAAAGTAATCTCAGTGAGGCAAAAATGATTTATTTTCCACATTACTTATTCCACCTCAGTTACATAACGTAAATATTTCGGATTTTGCAAAAAGGAGTAAAATAATTCAGCTGACATCCACTGAAATTACAGCCATGTCTACCACAATCAAAAAAGCAGTGTCTTGGTCCATTACGCCTGCCTCTGCTGGCTCCCTGTAAGAGCTAACCATTTATCCCCATTCTACTGTTTTTTTCACCAGACACATTCATATTTCTCCTTCACAGATATGTATCTAATTCTCTCAAAAGCTAGTATGGATTTGTCCTCAACTACCATTCTAGGGAATGAGTTCCATATCATAACAACCCTCTATGTAAAATTGAATTCTCTTAACCTCTCCCTTGACTGGAAGAAAAGAACACCCATTCCCATCCAGGCAGCATCCCAATTGAACAAGAGTGCCCAAGAACGAGATGAGAAAGAGAGGCGTTCAGTCGATCTCGCCTGTTCTCTCCACACACCCTCACTCTTAACTAAGCCACAAACATTCGTGAGGATGAAGGAAAGAGAAAAAAAATCTCTAGACTCCCTTGAGGTTTGTTAACTTTATACTTGTTACCTGGAAGGACCATCTTTCACTTAAACCTACTTACAATATCTGTCAGCATTCCAGTGTACTGCATCCTTTACGTTCATTGAATATTTTCTCCAATAAAGAAAGAGTGAGTTCACCTGTTTAATATACCGGATCAATCTGTTTTCACAACAACCCGCCAACACACATTTTCATTTGCTTGTGAGACATTCCTCCTGCAGCTCAGCTGTCGCGTGCCCCTACTAAACAAATTACTACATTTCAGATGAACTCGTTTACATTTGCATTTATTGCAAAATTGGTGAAGCATGTCATAAAGCATTCATGTCATATTGTGAAGTGCTTTGAGGCATTTTTATGAGACCCAGCACAAATGTAACTGCAGTATTTTTTTTAAATCAGCTCATTTCGAAGGAATTGAACTCTGAGCTTCGAAAATCAGTCGCTCTTTGAACTTTTTCCAATGCATCAATGCTTCTTTCAATTTAGGATATTGAAACTTGCAGAAATGTTTTGAATGTGGCCTGGATATGAACAAGTTAAGCATTAAAACGAGGAAGGATTTGTGGAGACATGCAAAGAAATTCCACCTCCAAATGAACCTTGTTATTATAGAATCTTATGGATCAGCGAAAAGGTCTTATCGGGGGAGGGGGAAGGGGTTTGCCTTATTACCAAGGATGGAGCTCATTTTCCGACATTAATTCGGTCTGGATTATGGAAAGGTCTGCTATGATAAGACGTTTGCAATACAGAGACTGATACACTATAATTTCAGCCATGGGAAAAATATAAAGATACTGGCACAAAAGGTTTGTATTTTCTATTAACTCATTTATTTGAACTGACTTATTCTTTCTACTGAATTCCATTAGTGCAAAGTTTTTCTTTCTCTTCTTCTTAATATTCCAATTCTGTATTTAGTTTAAATTCAGGATCCATTCTTCTGGATTAGTTTGCATCTTAATAGTAAAACATTGCTAGAAAACACATTTGAAACTGTCAAAGTTCCTGAACCTTTACCAGCGCCTTGTGTTCATTAACCATTTTACATTTGGTTCAATGATTTGAGTTCAAATAAACTCTAACTAGTACTTGGGACATGTACAGTAACTAACACCAGTATCCAGCAATAATAATCCTTGCCAAATTCAGCAGAGCACCTCATCCCATCATCAACATGTCTCAAACTGGGTCACAAAATTGTTACAGGTAGACCCCGCTTAACGAATGGGTTAGGGACTTTAAAACCCTTCGTTAAGCGAAAATTTCGTTAAGCGAGAGTTTAACTATTACTGGATTTGGCGGCAGCCAAAACGTCGCCCCAACCCGAGCCTTCCTAGCGCTAACATTTTCAGTGTACAGGTTGAGCAGCCAAAAGTCTGGAGTTCTGGAATTCGGAATGTGACAAAAATTGCAGGAATAAAAACGCCAATCCTACCTGCTCCAGGCCAGGTCTGCACATTCACCGCACTGAAATATCGCAACCTGGACCCAGGCATTTCCTGACTCAGGACGCGCTTCTTTCTTCCTCCCCCTCCTCACTTTCTCTCTACCCCCTCTCCCCTCTTTCTCTCTATCCCCTCCCCTCTTTCTCTCTACCCCCCACTCCCCTCTTTCTCTCTACCCCCTCCCCTCTTTCTCTCTACCCTTTCCTCCTCTTTCTCTCAACTCCGCCGCCCTCTCTTTCTCTCTACCGCCTCTCCTCTCTTTCTCTCTACCCCCCCCTCTCTATCTCTCTATCCCCCCTCTATCTCTATCTCTCTATGCCCCCTCCCTTCCCTCTCTATCCTGCCCTCCTCTCTATCCCCCCCTCCTCTCTATCTCTTGATCCCTCCCTCCTCTCTATCCCCCCTCCTCTCTATCCTCCTTCCCCCCCCTCCCTCCCAACACCACCCCCTATCTCTCTATTCCTCCTCCTCTCTATCCCCCCACCCATATCTTGACTTACTATTAGTGAAGCCACGAAGCTTCCTGCTGCTTAAGCTCCTCCCATATGGTAGGGGCTGCACTGCACTGCTTCACTGAGGCATGCTAAAGACTGAGTTCCTGGGGCAACCAGAGAGAAACTGCGCAAGAGAAGCCCGCGAGATTTAAAGTGTGTGTAAACATTCGTTATAGCGAAAGCAGCCTTTATTCAGTGGAGAAGTGATGCAAATAGAAACCCTCGTTATAGTGAAGTTTTGTTAACCGGGCGTTCGGTAAGCGGGGTCTACCTGTATATGATTGTGAGTATAATTGTGTAGGACACTCCATTTCTAGTGATTAGCAAAACTGCAAAAGATTTTTAAATTTGAGGTTTCACAATCTTTATGAAATTATTGCTTCCTCTTATTTCCATCAATTTTTGACTAATTTAATTTCTATTCCCTTTCTTGGATTCAAGGCTAATGTTTATATAAAAATGTATACTGCATTATTGAATTTCTGGTTGTGTGCAAACAATCATACAAAAGTGCAATCTGTATCTGCCATGATGAACACAATTGTTTGTAGAATCCTTCATTAATGATTTTTCTGCCTATTCCTTGCATCAAGAGTCTCTGAACAACTATCTCTGAAAAATGCAGCAAAAAGCATTTCAAAAACCAAATGAGGATGTGCTGAGAATGCTTCTCTCTTAATGAGAAAGGGATCCAGAAACAATGTACATTAGTTGAAGATCAGAATGTAATACATTAAAAGCCTGTTTATCCGGCGCCCGATCAACCGTAACTTCCGTATAACCGGCATGGCAAAAAAAAAGGTTCGCATTTGATTGACCGGAATTTATCCGGAAAAACGCATTGAATTTTTTTGGGGGGGCATTTTTCAGCCAAATATCCGGCAGGCGCTTTAACCAGTATTGGCCAGGTCCCAAGGACGCCGGATAAACGGGCTTTTACTGTATCTACAATACAGTAAAAACACCATAAAACGTTTCTTTCCAGCCTTCTCCGCTTATGCAAGGGGACTGCAGTCACACCTCATTTATGTACTAGACCAGAAGGAAAAATGACCAGGTCAAATTAAAGGTAATGGAAAAAAAACAATTTTTAGTCATTTTTATTTTTTGTTGTTTATTTTAGTGGGTTAGGGTTTATATTAAACAGTCTAATATGCGAGTATGTTCATCAATGTCAAATTTGTATTTTGTGCCATGTCGCAGTGTATGAATTAAAAAATGCACAGTATTGACGAACCTGAGGAGACCAGTCTTCAGATCAAGAATGATCATTTGATGGGATACAATTTGCACTTTCATTATATGTTTAAGATGACAATTATCATCTTGAACACATTATAAAATGTCACAAATCTGTTCCTATTTCCTACCACTGGTAGTGACAGAGGTGTTATCCTTCAGCTGAGATTTTAAACTGTTGTAAAATGTGTAAAACTTACATCATCTGTATGTGCAGTGATATGGTGTATGCAATGGTAGATGTAAGCAGTATCACAAATGGAGTTACTTTTTACCTTCCAGATTCTCTATCTCAGATATTACTGTGGATTCGAAATTCCATGGCTGAATAATCACAAAGTTGGTGGAGCATCAGTTACTGTATTTTTTTCGCATTATAATTTGAAAGAGGCTCATTGGGCTATGAAACCTTCAATCATCTGACAGTAAACATGCCCCTCTCCCAGCTCCAGAACCATGTCCGAGTCGTTAGTTTACTGATCTAACATTGTTAAGAAACATAGCATAAATCACAGTATCCATGTAACCAGACCTGAAACTACCACGTGCACATGTAGATATTACAGCTTCAGTGAGAAGTTTGGGGATGAGCTCAGACACTGAAATGCTAGGAGCAGTCTGCTCTGGGACGTCCTCCCGACGTGAAAGGCGCTCTATAAATGTAATTTGTTGTTGTTGTTGCTCTAAATAATCATGTTGGCTGCTTTGGCAGGTTGATGTTGCAGCAGAAGTTATGTCCACACATTGGTCTGTTTTAATGTGAGTAAGCTTTTCATTAAGTTAAAATACTGCAGCTCCCTCCAATGGTATAATCACTGCCCATTGTGAATCCAAGCCACTCCACACAGACCAACGAGGTCCAGAGTCCAAAGTCCCTGTTCTGTACCGTAAGCTAATAGTGGTCATATGGGTTACAAACGGCCTCAGAGCCGTTTGTAACCCATATGTTATGTTGAAAATTACTGCGGTTCAAGCTCCTAATGGTATTTCAGAGACACCTGGTGGAACATTGTTGTTCATTTATGCTTGTGTTTTGGAGCAGGATAAGATCAGACTTGCTCACAGTCAAATTGTCTGCCAACACTCACTGTTTATGCCTTTTTTAAAAGAGACACACGGGCCAGGTGGCACATCATCAACTGTATCCAAGCATCAGTCCCTTTCTGAGTACTGGTATAGAAAAGGAGATTAAAAAACGCAAAGAAATACATACTTGCAGACACAATTTCAGAGGAAAATGGGCACATGATCGATCAGACCATTCCACTCCTGTTTAAACTGATATTATTCTATCCACGGATGAAAAGATGCAAAGGAAATGGTGATACCAAAGCTGGGTGGCAATCATTGCCAATGTGCCAAGCTTTGGGAGGAGGAAAGGCTCATAAAGGAAGTGTACAATTGGAAACTTTTCAATGCTAGAAAAAAAACACAAGCATCACAGCAAAACATCGATAATCCAGCACGGTTGTTGGGCCCATTCACCTCCTAGATTTTGGACTTTGCCGGTATTTAGAAACCTGCCCTAGAAATGGCTGAGGAAGCTCCGCTCCATACACCACGTGAGCTGTTAACAGAGCCCTGAAGCCAACCGAGCTCTATCCACAGCACCAGATGACAGAGCTGCCACATCGGGAACTACAAGCAGTTGTTACAAATTTCGGGAGATTTGCCGGATATTCCAAAAAAATCTAATACTGTATGTATTTTTAAATCTTATCGGTTTTATGGAGTTGCCGCCTTTCGGAATGTCAGATTATCGAGGTTTTACTGTAGCAATGTTTTGTTCCATTCATTGCTCAGCAACCCACAGCATAGAAAATAACTAACTCCTCCCTGGAATCAGTACACTACCATGGCTTCATTTTACATTAAATATTGGCTGATATGCAACACAATTATAGAGGAAATAACTGTGCTCATACGAAAGCCTACAATTCATTGAATGTGGTTGGTCCTTTAAAGGTCCAAATAGGATGTATAACTACTGTATTTTACCCAACAATCAATAAGCATAATGGTGGCTATGAATGGTATGTGAACATTAAGTTATATTTATTCAGTGGTGAATTAAATTACACTCCCCATAAAAGTATTTCACCTCAATACTCATTATCAATATAAATTTCAGGTTTACATTAAGATCACAGTAATCGTAATTTTAGCAAATGTTAAGAAGTACAATCACTTGCGCATTTCAGACATTACAAAATGAATAATTCTAAATGGATTCAATTACCATATACAAATAGCCCATATAGTGTAACATAATGGTACTAATGGTAATCTCAAGCACAGTGATGGGTTTCCATGTGTCAGGACACACGGCTGAACAAATAATATTATATGAAAGTCACAGCTCCCTAGATTAAAGAGTATAATTGCTATGTTCTGTCAGATAATGGGTTCTAATACAGCATGCAGGATTTCCAACTGGGGTCACCAATAGGAATTCCAGTGTTAAAATAGGTATAAACTCCCTCTTTCATATTGCTTTGCTCCCTTCTCTCTCATATATGCATCAAGTTTTCTCTTAAATACATTGATGCTTTTGTTTCAACCACAGCTTCATGCAGTGAAGGATTGGTTAGAGGCAGTCAAGCATGGTCAGAATCCCCAACTATTCTTACTTCTGCACTGGTTTCATTATAGAAATGCATGGAATTTAGGAGCAAGAGACCATTTAGCCCCTGAAGCCTGGTCTGCCGTACACCACTTCATAGAACAAAAACATTAACTCCTCCCATAATTTATCCCACCCATCCCTCTCCATCATGTTTGTGAATCTATTCTATACTAGCAACAGTATCCTTTCTGTGTTAAGGGGTGTAAAACTGTATGCCAAATACACCAGTTACATGTGCAACTGCAAAGATGCTGTTCTACTTTGGAAATCTTCCTTTGATCTCCAGCCTTCCATGAGCCTATATGTTAGTTTTCTGTACCTTTGGATGTAAATGATTTGTTAGCACATTTATGTTAAAGTACCTGATTTCAACCGTAGAAATTGTCTCTTTGAATCATATTTTGAACCTCTTATTTTTCAGCCAACTCAATGTCTCATGTTTGGCTTGATTAAACTGCACATGCCATTCTCACCTAAATCTATCAATATCTGCTTCTGCACTCTTCTCCACAATTTGCAACTTTAAACCCCCTTTGGACACTGGAAAGCAACTGCAAAACTTTCTCTCAGGAGATGGAATGCATTTGATACATTCCACAATAAGGCAGATTGTACTCAGTTGGCAGACATCTTGATGAGCTGAATGAACTTTACTTGTTCCCTGCTTGTTTGTGTGAGTGTTCGTGAGTGGAGATTAAATGGAAGGCTTTCACTCTCTCCCAAGAACAAAAATAAGTACCCAAATAATGATAAGCAGCACACTGACACTCTGGATCACAGACTGGTGGGGCAGGGTTAGATCCCCGCCATGCTAGTTTCAAACCTCAAGCTGGCTGTCCAAATGCAAGTGAAGTTGAGACAATTTTCGATTAGAGAAGAATCAGAGATAAGAATGTGAGTCAACCAGCATTGTTTAGCCCCTTCCCCCCACCACCACTTTGATGGAATTCTACCATCTCTTTCTAACTCCTGGCGGGGATTAGACAACAGTGTCTTTCTTTACATCTCTAATCTTCCTGGAGGCTTTGTTAATTTTAAAGCCCATTTTCTCCGAGTTCTGTAATCACAATCTATCAAATAACCTGCTTGCATTTGCATCACACAGCATGTGTGATATCTGCTCCATAATTGCAATATCTGTCTTATGTCCACCTTCAATCTATTTCCAATAAACATTTTGACATTGTTTGGAGGCATTAAACGAACGTTATCTATTATGTAGTATCAGTCAGGATCTTGGGTCTGTCCCACTTTACAACAAATTGAGAAAAACGCATACAGAAGTTGGAGGGCGGGGGGAACAAACAAATTCTGTTTGTGAGCTACAGTCTCTCTTGTGAACCAGAAAAATACAGTACAATTTACAATTATTTAAGCAGCTTTCATGTCAGGAAGCATGACTCAAAAGTGCCTCACAGAGCCATTTGAGACTATGATATGTTTCATGCCTTGAAAAGGGGAGGGAAAGGATGCTTTCAAAATTGAAGTAAATCTTACTAAACTGATATTTGTTACAAAATACAGTAGAAGCCCATTTATCCAGCATCCTCGGGACTCGTGCCGGTTAAAGCGCCTGCTGGATATTTGGCAGAAAACCCAACACAAAAAAATCAAGTTTTTAAATTTTTAAAAAAACCATAGCATGTTAATATTAAACTAAATAATAATTTATACAATATAATATATAAATAATAATCATTTTACACACAGTGACCAGGCAGTTCAGAGAGATCTTTAAACTAGTGCAAAAGTTACATGTCTGAATTACACTGTTCTCATTGTGGGCAGAAGAGAGGCAAGCTCGTGTTATTGAGAAAACAGAGAGTGAGTGGCGGCCGCTCAGTTCAGTTAACTTTCTTTCAAAAAAGCCTTGCGATGCCTGCGTGTGTGTATGTGCACTAACTTGAAACACTGCACTCTGTAAAATGAGTATTACAGGGATGAGTTTTTTAAATTAAAATAAAAGCCAATGAATCCTGCAAGCTTTGCTCAGGATGGGTGTGTGTTTTGCTGTTTTATGGCTAAATTAAATCAAAATTAATCAACTCAACCTGCTCTACCTCTCAAAGAATACACTCCGGAGAGTGCATTGCTTTACAATACCAGCAGCATTCTGAGCTAGTGCCACCATCAGGCACCTAGTAGCAGCATTCCAAAATACTGACGCAACACAAAACACCAAAAAAATTAATTTTTCTGGATAAATTCTGGTTTATCGAATGCGGACCTTTTTGTTGCAGTGCCGGTTATACGGAAGTTACGGTTGATCAGGTCACAGATAAATAGGCTTCTACTGTATAATGCCTTCATTCAGGCAAGCAGCTGAAAAAATGGCAATCATGTGCTTCCCTTGGAGAATATGGGAAGAAATGTTCCGTAAACTCTGACTCCATGAACATGATCAATTATTATCCTACTGATGACCGAAGAAGTGAGCCAAGCCAGTCCTGAAAGCCCATTAATCGAAGGCAGACCGTTTGTTTTTGCTCCTCACTTCAATTTATGACTGAATCACTGATTCCGTTTTTTTTAAATCCAACTGGCCAATATCGTTGAAGCGTCTTTAGCCAATCAGATTTTCTGGAAGAAGTTACAAAAATAAACCAGGAAATTATTTCAACGTCTAAAACAGTCCAGAAGAAACGGTCTCAATACTGACAGTCCTATTTGAGAACTTTGCAACATTTGGTGCACAGATGGCCATGTGGCATTCAAGCAAAAGGAAAACATTCTGACCTGAATTTCCCCCATGGGACTGAATCATACTGTACAACACCATTTAATATTTGATCTTTCATTTAGTTACAATTGCTAACTTTTTCCTTAATTTATCTGAATGACATTCATAAAACTTTTTTTTAAATAGTCTAAATTATATGTAACAACATATACATATGTAACACTTCCACCTCACTTTTAACTTCTTCTAAAATTATGAGCCACAGTGGGTAAACCTCAAACAATCAATGTGTTTTGTAACCAGTAAGAGGTTAGCAGTCCAATTTTTCTTCCAACCTAATGTGGAAAGTCTGAATCTGGGAGCATTAAAGACTGACAATTAGAAAGACTCATTATTGAAGTCACAAACTGACGAATTGATTGACTTTTTGACTTTATCTATCCTAAAATACAGTGACTGTTACTTCCCATCAATTTTCTTCCCTCTTAACAAGTTTGATTCTTGTTGTTTACTGCTGGGTAATAATAACAATAATAATCCTTGCTTTTGACATAGTGCTTTTCACATCTTATCGACGTCTCAAAGCGCTTGACAGAATATACTATAAAGCAAATTGATTGTACATTTGTGGGCGAAACGCGGCGGCCAATTATGCACAGCAGTGCCCTACAAACAGTCGTGGATTGAAATGACCAATTTTTATTACTGTGGTTTTTTTGGGACAGATTATTATTAGCCATGCAGAGTAAGGAAACTTGTCCAAGGTTTCACCCCAACCTGTCTGGATTTGAACACAGGTCTTACACTTGTAAGGCAAATGCTCTAACCACTGAGCTACACAAATGTGTGATTTGTGGATGTATGATTCCATGGTGGCTAAATACCTCATCCAGTGACATTTATTCCCATGTGCATGATGACTGTGAGAGTCAGCTCTCTTTGAGCCTTTCAGCCTTTGGAAACACCACAGCTGAGGTACTAATTATCCTCAAAATTGCTAGCCACTAGAAGCACCTCTACCAGGAATCACTGGGTACCAGCAGCGGCAGGCAATCTGAGCACATTGCCATTATTAAATCTGGTACTAAGATCAATTATAATAATAATAATCCTTGCACTTGATACAGTTCCTTATCCCAAAAATGAAACCCACCAGCTGCTCTTGTGACCTCATCCCCACCTCTCTCCTCATCTCCCAGCTCCATCTCTTAGCCCATCTCCTAACTGATGTCATCAACCTCTCCCTATCCACTGGCACTATTCCCACCCCTCTGAGAACTGCTGTCATCACCCATATCTTGAAAAAACCTTCACTGGACCCATCCCTACTCCCCAGCTACTGCCCCATCTCCAACTTCCAATTCCTCTCTTAGGCCCTGGAATGAATCGTTGCTACCCAGCTTCACTCCTTTCTCTCTCACCACACCCTCCTCAAACTCCTGCAATCTGGCTTCTGTGCTGTCCGTAGTACTGAGACAGCCCTGGTCACAGTTTCTAACGACATTCTAACCATCTGCATTCAGGATTCTATCTGCCTCCTTGTCCTCCTCGAGGAACCCATCGACACTGTCGACCACTCCATTCTCCTACACCGCCTCTCCTCCCTGCTCAATCTCCATAGATCTGCCCCAGCTTGGTTCAACTCTTACATTTCTCATCGTCTCCACTTCGTCGCCACCAACGGCTTCTCTTCCAGCCTTTGCACTGTTACCTGTGGCATCCCCCAGGGCTCGGTCCTTAGCCCCCTACTTTTTAACATCTACATGATCTCCCTTGATGCCATTATCTGCAGACATGGGGTTAACTTCTACATGTTTGCAGATGACACCCAACTCTATCTTTCTGCCTCTACCCTCGTTTCCAGGACTACTAACTACTGTCCTGACAGACTGCCTGTCAGACATCAAGTCCTGGATGAGAGCTAAATTTCTATAGTTGAATGTCAACAACAGAGGCCCTACTGATTGGCTTGTACCAGTGCCTTCACGCATCAGGCGCTAGCAACATCAACTTCCATGGTTGCTCACTTCACCTCACCAAGCCAGTCAGGAACCTAGGTGTCTTGTTTGATGCTCAACTGTCTTTCTTCTCTCACATCCAAACAATGACTCGCTCTGCTTTCCTGAATATTGTCCGACTCCACCATTATCCTCCCCTCAAGGCCGCTGAAACCCTCATTCATGCCTACATTACACCCTTGCTTGACTACGCAAACACCCTACTTGTCGGCCTTCCCAATTCCTCCCTCCATAGGTTGCAGATAATCCAGAACTCTGCGGGCCAGGTGCTCTACCATTCAAAGCTTCATGACCCCATCTTGCCCATCCTCGCCCAACTCCATTGGCTCCCCATCATCCAGAGGATCCAATTCAAGATCCTGGTCCTCACATTTAAAGCCTTATTCTTTCCTAGGATCTCAGACGGGAATTCCTTTCCTCCCTCAGTCTTCCCTTTCTTCTCCCATCTATATATTTTTAAAACTCAACTATGGCATCACCAAACCAGATCATTTTTCTGATATTCTTCTTAATATCATACCTCATATACTATGGCCATGGTTTTCAAATGAATAGCTGAGACATAAGAACAGGATCAGGCCATTCAGTCCTTCGAGCCTATTCCGCCATTTAGTTAGATCATGGTTGATCTGTACCTCTACCAATACTTTGAATTCCAATTTCCCGCTTTCTCCCCATATCCCTTAATACCCCGACTTAGTAACAATTTATCAATCTCCCTCTTGAAGGTGTGGATGGATCCAGCATCCACGAGTTTTTGAGGTAGAGAATTCCATATTTCTACCACATTTTGAGTGAAAAAATGCTTCCTGATTTCACTCTTAAATGGCCTGGTTCTAATTTTAAGACTATGTCCCCTTGTTTTGCATTTCCCCACTAGAGGAAATAGCTTCTTTGTACCTAACCTAACAAATCACTTTTACATCCTAAAAACCTCTATCAAATCACCCCCTCAATCTTCTAAACTCACAGGAATACAATTCAAGTTTACGCAGCCTTTCCTCATAACTTAACCTTTTCAGGCCTGCTAACATTCTGGTGAACCTGCACTGCACCCCCTCCAGGGTCAATATATCTTTCCTGAGGTGTGGTGCCCAAAACTGAACGCAGTACTCAAGATGGGGTCTGACTAACGCTCTATACAGCTGTAGCATCAATTCTTCCAGTTTGTATTCCAGGTTTCTCGAGATAAAGGCCAACATTCCATTTGCCTTTTTGATTATACTAGTTTTTAGTGATTTGTGGATATTAACAACCAAATCTTTTTGCTCCTCCACATTTCTCGATTTCTCCCCATTAAGAAAATATTCTACCTTATCTTTTCTTGGTCCATAAAGAATAACCTTGTACTTCCCGACATAGAACTTCAACCCGGTCTGATCCAGGTTGATTTGTGTAGCAGGATGTAAGGACAAAGGGAATGGGAGTCTTGAGTTAGGAGAAAGTTACCACAAACTGATAACATTACACCTTCCACTCCTTGTGCAAACACAAAGAAGAAACAACTCATTCTCCAATAAATATCTGCTAGCCTGATTTGTTCTTTAAATTAGAGACGGCACCGGCGCTGGGAGGGAGAGTCGTCAGGTAACTCAATTATCTAAAAGAATAGAATCAGATTAACAGGTTTTTGTACAAGGGGATGTAAGTGTCAAGTATGTGGCAGCCACCTAACTGGTGAAACCAAGGGGCAGAAGGGTATAATTGCCATGGTTTTGGAGTAGTGGGTAGCAGATCCAGAGATGGAGAGAAGCATAGAACGTACAACTGACTGCTCCGGAACTGGTAGTACTGTACTGGTATACATTTGTGTTACCTGTACTAACATTAGTGTTTTATTGGTTCTGTATATGTTACACTTTTTGATAAAAACTCTATCACACCATTATTGGATTATCGGGTTATTATTTGAAACCTCGGGATTGGAAATCCCAACAATCCAAGTCATTTATATATTGTATATGGAAAATAGCTGAGGTCCCATTTACGTTAGACATTTATGTTAGGACAGATTGACCCTGAATATAATAATGTCCCTAATGAATTGGTACACTTCCATGTATTTAAGAAGGGTGGAAGAGAAAACATAGACCAGTTAGCCTGACATCAGTGGTAGGAAAAATTATTTGGTTCTTTATCAAAATCGTCGTTATGGGACACTTGGAAGACCATATCAAGATTAGGCAGAGTCAGCATGGCTTTACAAAAGGGAAGTCATGCTTAACTAATCTTTTACGAGTTTTTTGAGGATGTATCTAGCAGGTTGGATAGGGGGGAACCAGTAGATGTGGTATATTTAGATTTTAAGAAGGCATTTGATAAAGTACCACACAAAAGGCTATTGCACAAAGTCAAGGCCCACGGGATTAATGGGAACATATTAGCATGGATAGAAGAGTGGCTAATGGGTAGAAAACAGAAAGTAGGGATAAACGGGTCATTCTCAAATTGGCAGGATGTAACTGGTGGAGTGCCAGAAGGATCAGTGCTTGGGCCTCAGCTTTTTACAATTTACATCAATGATCTAGACGAGGACATTGAATGTAACATGTCTAAATTCGTGGATGATACTAATCTTGGTAGGAGAGTCAGCTGTGGGGATGATGTGATAAGATTGCAACGGGATATAGATAGGCTAGGGGAGTGGGCGAATAGGTGGCAGATGGAATTTAATGTGGGGAAGTGTGAAATTATTCACCTAGGTAGCAAAAATAAAAAGCAAATTATTTTCTAGATGGGGAGAGGTTAGATAGTGTTAGTGTACAAAGGGATTTGGGTGTCCTTGTATACCAGTCTCAAAAAGTTAGTTTGCAGGTGCAGCAAGTAACTAAGAAGGCAAACGGCATGTTAGCATTCATCGCAAAAGGTTTAGAGTACAAGAGTAGGGAAGTCTTACTGTAACTGTATAGGGCCTTGGTGAGACGCACCTAGAGCATTGTGTGCAGTTTTGGTCTCCTTATTTAATAAGGAGACCAAAGTAAACATACTTGCCATAGAGGGGGTGCAGCGTAGATTCATTAGGTTAAGTTTCTGGGATGAGGGGAATGACGTATGAGGATACGTTGAATAGACTAGGGCTGTATTCTCTTGAGTACAGAAGAATTAGGGGGGATCTTATTGAAACATATAAGATTCTTAAAGAGCTGGATAAAGTAGAGAAGGAGGGACTGTTTCCTCTGGTAGGAGAATCTATAACCAGGGGTCATAATCTTAAAATTATGGGTCAGCCTTTTAGAACAAAGTTGAGGAAACATTTCTTCACTCAAAGGGTAGTGAATTTATAGAATTTATAGAATTCACTACTGCAGAAGGCTATAGATGCTCAGTCCTTGAACATTTTCAAGGTGAGACTGATAGATTTTTAAAATAAAGGGATTAGGGGATAGGGCAGGTAATTAGAGTTAGGTTAGAAGCCATGATCTTATCAAGTGGCGAGGCAGGCTCGAGGGGCCGAATGGCCTACTCCTGCTCCTAATTCTTATGCTCTTATGTAATAAACGCACTCCATTATAAGATCACTGAAGAATTTGGCAATATCAGTAAGCTACCCCAATAAGAAGTAGATGACTTCAAATGCTTGCATTCATATCTCACAACCAGGAAATCCCATGCAGAAATTCTAAATTATTGCACACTCTGGCAAGTTGTCGCAAATAATGTGAGTTTTTAAAAAATGCATTAGTCATCACAAAGAGTGAAGCCTTAGAAGCAAATTTACTAGAGAACAATAAAAAATGAGTAACATAGCTGCAAATGTGCATGAAACGAGTGTCAATGAAATCCCTTGGGTCATTTATCCTCTACAGTCTTGTGCACCGTATTGTTCCGTTTTGCTTTTGAAACCAATTATCCCCTCATTAAATGCCTACTGCTGTCACAGTCACTTCAACAGCTGCAAAAGAGCATCAGTGTCTGAGCTTTGAGATCTTTGATTTATCATTAATGGCATTTAGTGACTAACCAACCCAAATTTTCCCTTTCTGTAAAATAGAGCACAAACTGCATTCATTCACTCACCTTTCAACTTGGACTATATGTTATATAGTTATATGACTAATACAACAAAATAATTCTGTATTAAGCAAAGGACAATGCAGGCCAAAATCCACATTAAATTGTGCTAAAGTTTCCAAAGAAACAGATACTGTGTATTCCCTATGTGAAAATTGTCAACAGGGATCAGATAAGATTTGTGAAAAAATGAAGAGATGTTTAATTCTAGTCAATGACACTTGCTAACTGTGATTAAAAATTTATAACCACTAAAGTATTATATTAACAAAGGTATGCAAATGTCTGTTGCTGCAGGGAAGGAACACAGCGTGAGCAAACAAGGAAAGTTGGTGTGGTCCAATATACAATAAAACTCACGTAAATTACCTCTGTCAGGATCATAACATTTAACAACTTACATGAAGTCTGAGGTGCAAATTTGTATAAAATCAGATTTAATCAATAATCTACACTGGCCATGCATAATTCAATGCAAACAACAAATCTGCAACCAGTACTTCATTATTGCAGCCGGTTCGTGTACATAGAGTGATGGGTCACGACTACGTTCCCATGATTAAATGCGTCTTGACTCATTGCTGGCAAGTGTTGTAAGCGCACTTACCAGCAATTGTTGTAATCACATAGAATTGCAGGAAATTTAGTTCATCAGCACATACGTTGCCAGATCAGGCCTATGTTTTCCATATTAAATGCAGCAAGCGTCGACAGGTCAGGATATCATTTCCTGAGATTCAATGCAGCTGGTAAGTGAAAGGGTAATGGTGGGTCAGGAAGTGGCATTACAAGATAGGAGATGATTAACATGTGCAAAGAAATCCGAGTGGTTTTAGTAGGAAATTGAATGAGACTTGGGTGGACGAGCGACTTAGGTGATCATACGATATTTAAGGATAAGACTTAAGTGAGTTTACTGCAGTAGAAAATCATACAGTTTCATTGATAAATTGTTTCCTACATCAATTAATAAAAGTAAGAATTTTATTGTTTCCATTTTAATGCATTCAAATTTTCGTTTCCTTCCTTTGTCTGTTCTATTAGTGCTATAATCTGAAATGTACCTTTTCTGCCCACACAATATAGACAATTCATTGTACAATATATTATGCAAAGTGCTATGTGACGCCTGAAAGACACTATATCAAATGCAAGGATTATAATTAGTATTTTATTTTTTAAATCATTGGGAATTCAGATAGGTTGAGTACAGACAACTACCACAAAGTTGGTCATTCACTTTACAACTGTTATGGGACATTGCTGTGCCCAAATTGGATGCTGCAATTGCCTTTAAAATATGGTGACTATGTTTTACAGTACATCCTGTGAAACACTTCTGGATATCCACCTGACATGAAAGGTGCTACAACAACAACAAATTGCACTTATAGAGCGCCTTTCACGTCGGGAGGACATCCCAAGGCGCTGCACAGGAGGCGTGTGACCCGAGCTGGGAGGGGAGTGTTCAGGAGGGCTAAGAAACGTAGGGGAGGTCGAAAAATTAGGGGTGGAACAGAAGGCACAGTCGAAAAGGAAAGTCTTCAAACCGGCCTTGAAAGAGGAAGGGGAGGAAACAAGACGGAGGGATTGGGGGATGGAGTTCCAAAGGGTGGGAGCGGAGAAACTGAAGGCCCGGCCTTCGATGGTGGGGCGGTTCTGGCGGGGGGCTTGGAGCAGGCCAAGTCCTGCTGAACGGAGGGTCTGGGTGGGCTTATAGGGGGAGAGTAGATCGGTTAAATAGGGCGGGGCAAGGCCGTGTAAGGCCTTGAAGGTGAGGACGAGGATCTTGAACTCGATCCTCTGGGGGATGGGGAGCCAGTGGAGACGGGCGAGGGTGGGGGTTATGTGGTCGCGGAGGTGGGTGCGGGATAGTAACAACAACAAATTACATTTATAGAGCGCCTTTCACGTCGGGAGGACGTCCCAAGGCGCTGCACAGGAGACGTGTGTCCCTAGCTGAGTGGGGAGTGTTTGGGAAGGGGTGAAACACGAAAGGGAGGTAAAAGAGTTTGGGGTGGAACAAAAGGCACGATCGAAGAGGAAAGTCTTCAAACCGGCCTTGAAAGAGGAAAGGGAAGAAACGAAACGGAGGGATTGAGGGATGGCATTCCATAGGGTGGGAGTACATGGGCTGCAGAGTTTTGGATAATCTGCAGCCTTTGAATGGAGGAGCTGGGGAGGCCGACAAGGAGAGAGTTCTCATAGTCCAGCCGTGAGGTGATGTACGCGTGCATGAGTGTTTCGGCAGCGTGGGGGATGAGATAGTTGCGGAGCCTGGCAATGTTGCGTAGGTGGAAATAGGCCACCTACATCCGCGCTGGTCAAGGCGCGGATGTGGGAGAGGAAGGAGAGTTTGGGGTCGAACGTGATGCCGAGGTTCCTGACTGGCTTTGTGAGGTGGAGATTTGCTATCAGAGATGCAAAGATAATTATTATTAAATCCATAGCATATTTTTTTTCCATTCACCACAGGTTTGCAAACAACAACAAGAAAAACATATTGGGTAAACACTAACGCCCAGAGTTGTGTAATGTTTCAAAGAGGTTTATTTCCCCAACGAAATCCGATAATTTAGGTAAGTGCTTAAACCATATAAGAGTATTACTTTAACCCTGTAAAGCGTGTATGTTTGGTCTTAAAATACGGTACAGAATTGTAAAAATATTCTTTGATATTCAATCTAATCTTAGGAACAAAGGAATTGCTAGTCGCATAAAGACCAAGGTCCATCTTGCCTGCCTTCTACCATCCAGATAGTCACATGCTAAAATAATGTCCTATAACTTAGTGGTCAGAGCACTCTGCTCCCAAGTGAGAGGACCTGGGTTAGATTCCCAGGCAAGGTGAAATGTTGGGCAAGTTTCCTTACTCCACACGCCTCTGTTTACCAAGTAGTAAACAGGCAAGTGGCTGTTAAGTCAATGGGAGGATCCTAGTACAAAACAGTAATAAATCGGTCACTCAATCCATGACTGTTTGTGGGACACTGTGTGCACTATTGGCTGCCACGTTTCACCCTCAAAATATATAGTCAATTCACTTGACAGTATATTCTGTGATCCACCCTGAGGGTTCTTGAAGATATGACAAGGCACTGTATCAAACGCAAGGATTATTATGAAGTTGATATTAATTTATTCTATATGCATTAATCTACCAATACAGTGGAAAGCTTCGGGAATCTTAGCTCCTAAATTCATTTGCATTTGAATGAAATGACACAATCTGCTTGCACCGTCTCCCCGGGGAGCCAGTCCTGATGGATTTACTCTTGTCACATTCCTAAAATGACAAGTGCAGAAAAACACTGACCAATGAAGGCATATAGAACGCATATTGGAATCTGTTCATGTTACCCGTGCATAGGTTTGGGTTATATCATTGAATCACTACAGGGAATGTGTTCTCGATTGGCTTGAAGAACCCGGACAAGAATGGCGAGGCTTCCACTGGCAGCCTGATCTATTACACGCCTGAGATCAATCAAGACAGTTCACTCCCTGGGGGTGGCGATTGCTCACAGCCTCACACGCACCACCTTTGTACAATCAATCCTCGGTTATCTTCGTGCTATATCTTTCTCTCTGTCTGTCTGTCTCTCTCTGTCTGCTGCTGTTGGAAACAATGCACATTACAACCATCAAAGGGCTCGTGTCAGTTAACGAGTGCAAAAACTTAAAAAGGCTTCGCATTTATCGACAGATAAAGAAGCAGAACAGAGGTCGGGGTGTGCAAACATCCGCGGGATTCATCAGGAAAGTCCCTGGACTGCAAATCCACACTGCCACTGACCAGCGCTCTGCCCTTTGACAGAGAGTCTGAGCTGTGGTGTTTACAGTGCCCTCCAGGCAAGTGATTTCCTCTATTCCCCAGGTAACCCTCTTGAATGTGTGTGTGTGCCTAGAATACTCAATATCTATACACAGATTGAATGTGAACATCGCTACCTTCCCCAACAATAAATCACAGACCCTCCCTGTAAAAGCTTTGTTTGGCTTCCCTTACGCTGATGAACAGCAGCGTAACTCAACAGGAACTCGTGCATTGAACCCAAAACTAACCCTGGGGGGGGGGGGGGGGGGGTGAAACAACACCCTTTGAAACTCGACACTTAACATTTTCTTTAAATTGCTTTCTTTTTAATACTTAAAAAAAGTATTTTCCGCCCGCCCTCCCACCCGCCCGCACTGCTTCCCTTTTGAAATAATTTTTTTCCGAAATAAAACGCACGGGAGTAGTTGCGAAAGAACAGTGAAATTAATAAAAGATGTTCACAGAAGTTAGTAAATTCAAGTAAGTGAAGCCTTTCCGCCCACATTTCGAAATCCTCTCCTGACTCTTTAAAGGGGGGGGGGGGGGGGACAACACGAAAAAGACTGTCTTTACTCTCATTCTTTACTCTTACCCCCGGTTTTGGATTAAATCAAGTCAACCCCATGGCACTGAAGCTCTCTCTCTCTCTCCCTTCTTCTCCCTCTCTCTTTTTCCACGAGCAGTAAAAAAACAAACCCTCTGGCAAAGCGGCTGCTTGTCGCCACATACACACTCACTCACTCACTCACACACTCAGTAAAGCACATTCAAACCAACCATCCAGGAACCTGCCCGGCGGTGATGCAGCTGCTCGGTCGGTGTGACTGCACCCAGGCACTTTCCATTTCAACTGTCCCTCACCATCCTCTCACCGAGGGGCAGACAGGCAGCGCTAACCTGGCAGGGCAAGCTCACCTTTGATGCACCTTTCCATTTCCAGCTGTTTCTTGCGCTCCATGGTGCTTGAAGTGGCGTGGAGTTGCACTGTGTGTAAGTAAGTCAGCGAATCTCTGTCTCTCGCTCTGCTCCCCGCAGCCGCCAGCTCAGTCAGTCCGTCAGTCAGCTGTCAGCGGGGCGACGGCGTCATGATTGACAGCCGCGGCCGATCAATCGGCAGCGCGCCTCGGTCCCGCCCTACCCGGGGGGGAGCAGCGGGGTTGGTCGGGCCGCCTTACGTCACAATGCCGGGGCGGGACTGAGTGAGTGACGTGTTCGCCGACCATTCACCACTTTCCCACCAACGCTTCCCCGCCTCCTCACCGTGATTGACGTGAGCGGGCACCAGTGAGAGTGTCACTCACCATCCAGGGCACTGCTGATGGCAATCCCAGTACAACAACAACAACAACATTGCGCTTAGAGAGCGTCAGGAGGACGTCCCAAAGCGCTAAACAGTCAGGCCGAGAGGGGGGGAGGGGTGGGAGGGTCGGGGAGGGGGGAGAGTTTGTGGGGCAGCCGAAGGTGCGGTCAAAGAAGAAGGTCTTGAGACCGGCCTTGAAGGAGGAAAGGGAGGAGATGAGACGAAGGGAGTTCCACGGTGTGGGAGCGGAGAGGCTGAATTCAGAGGCGGATCACGTTGAGAGGCTGATCTTTCGATCCATGGTCCTCCTCCGCTGATCCAGTGACTCACAGCGAAAGCTTGAGGAACAGCACCTGTTAACATACTCTTTGTTCCTTTTCCTTTGTCTTCTTTGTCTTCTATGTCCTGCCTCTTCCCCCTTTAACGTCCTTAAGAAACCTCTCCCTCCAAACAAGCCCCAGTTCTGACGAAGGGCTGTAGACCCGAAACGTTGACTCCTTTTCCTTTCTCCATGGATGCTGCCTGACCTGCTGAGTTTCCTCAGCCACTTCTGTTTTTGTTTCATACTGTAAAGTGAATTGACTGTATATTTTGTGGGTGAAACGCGGTAGCCAATTAATCACAACTGTGTCCCACAAACAGTTGTGGGTTGAAATGACCAATTTCTATTATTGTGTTTTTTTTGGACGGGTTATTACAGTAAATCCTTGTTTATCTGGTACCCAACCAAATGTCATACTTAACCAAACGGTGTCTCCCAATACGATTCACCATTCCAGCAACCGGATCTCATACCGTAGCCATCAGGGACACTCACGGTATGCTTACTTTTCGGCAACTTCCCACTCGAATATCCGGCATATTTGATAAATCGGCAATGGTCAGGTCCCGAGGGTGCCAGATAACAGAGGTTTTACTGTATTAGGAGTGTGGAGTAAGGAAACTTGTCCAAGGTTTCACCCTGATCTACCTGGATTCAAACACAGGTCTCACGCTTGTAAGGCGAGTGTTCTAACCACTGAGCTACAAACAGCCATGGAGTGACTGACTAGTTCGGGACATTGTTTCCCAGAACACTGGGAGACATGTTTCAAATAGTGCCATGCAATGTATCACCTGAACAGGCAGACAAGACATCAGTTTAGCATCTCACCTGAAGGACAGATCTTCTAATCATACAATACACTCCCATCACGAGATTGGAGTAATTAAGAAAGTGCTGCCAGTGCACTATACTGACACTGGACAAGCAGCAGGAAAGCTTCCCAGGCAGTGCTTTCAGTGTCAAGCTATGTGGTTTTAGTTGGTTAGACTCCCAACAATACTCATGACACATACTCTAGGGTATCCAAGCCTTGGCTCTTGCCTAATAATCTCTAGAATCTTACCCTCCCACCATCTCCACTTTGTCGCTACTCACAGCTTCTCCTGCAGTCCCCGCACTGTCATGTATGGCGTCCCCACATGGCGTCCTTGGCCTTCTGCTTTTCAACATCTATATGCTCTCCCATAGTGACATCACCTGCCTACATGCAGTCAACTTCGATATGGACGTGGATGACACCCAACTCTATCTTTCGGGCTCTGCCCTCGAATCCAGACCACTGCTGTCCTGATAGACTGCTTATCTAACATCAAGTCCTGAATGAGAGCTAACTTTCTACAGTTGAATGTCAACAACAACAATTTTGATTGATATAGCGCCCTCCACGCCAGACGGCGTCTCAGAGCGCTTCACAGTAGCGGATCCCGGGACCGAGCCAGGAGCAGGGGCAGGAAGGTGACCAAAAGCTCGGTCGAAGAGAAAGGTCTTCAACAAGACCAAGCCCTCCTGATTGGCTCATGCTGGTACATCTGTATCTCAGACACTTGGCAGCATCTACCTCCATGGATGCTCACTCCACCTCACCAAGCCAGTCAGCAATGTAATTGGATTTGAGGTACAGATCAGCTGCGGTCTGATAGAATGGCGGAACAGACTTGAGGGGCTGAATGGCCTACTCTTGTTTCTATGACTGGATGAAAAATAAGTGGTTGAACTTCAGAGCTGGGAACACTGTCCTCTTGAAATCAAAACAAAAGGAACTTTATAGCCTTCTGTGGCCTTCTGGTTTACAATAATTATAATAAGAGCAGAGTTGTTCTTTTGCACAATGCCTCCTCTCACTTTTTCACGTGAAAAGTGAACTCCATTTCCTAACACAAAGTTTTTGGGCCTGATGCAATCAGTGAATATCGATATCAATCACATTAACCTCTATATGTACCCAGTAGTCTCAGCACAAGCAGCTTCATTTTAATTCATTAAAATAATCAGTTTCAAAAAATTGATATAATTAATTTTACTGACATCTCTCTGGACAAGCTGAAGCATTTGTTTTATTGTTTCGCCCTGTATTTAGAGTTACTTTCCTTTGCTGTTATAATTCTTTGAAATGGACATTTTAAAATGGTGCCAAGGAGCTGGACATTAATCATTGGTTTAATTATATACAAAATCGTACTTCACTAGCAGAAAGCTAAATGCACATTACTGAGTTCTGTACTGTTGTTTGAAAATGTTTGAATTTTTTATACTTTGATATCAATAATTCACTTGACTTTACAGCAATACCTCTGATGCTAAACAAGGAAATCTCAGAACAATCTCAGAACACATAGCTTATTGGGATGTTTATTCTTTACCAGTTTGAGTTCTTCTTTATCCTTAAGTATAATTAATCAATATCTTATCAGTTACTGTGATTGAGGGTAAGGACATTTGATTGGAAGTGACTTTAGGTTATTTTCATCTTTGTATAACTCATCAACAAAGGGCACATTTAGTATATTGCTAATCTTCTGTGATAATTTAGAAATAGTTGCTCAGATCAAGAATGCTGATAACTAACAAGCTATATATTATTATTAAAAACAGCTCTGTGAATGTGACAAACCTACCACTTCTCTCACATTGAAATTGAAGTCATGTCTTAACCCATTTTAAGAGTTAAACTGGTAATATTATAATAATAATCCAACAGCAACAAAATTGCACTTATATAGAGCCTTTCACGTCGGGAGGACATCCCAAAGCCCTGAACAGTCAGGTCGGGACCTGAGCAGGGTGGGGAGGGTCGAGGTAGAGGGAAGAAGAGGGGGAAGGAGAGTGGGAGAGGGGGATAATAATTCTTGCAATTGATGTAGCGCTTTTCACGAGTTGCTAGACGTCTCAAAGTGATTCACAGCAGTATAAGTGAATTGACTGTATATTTGTGGGCGATTGTCAATTGGTAACCTTCCATGGAATGAAGGAGCAATTTAAAGTATGGATGCTTTGGGCTAAACCACTGATTCAGTGGCAAGGGATCACCCAATCTTCAATTATTGTCTGTCTTGGAGGCATTCATGAACAATGATAAATGATTGATACTATTACTGGTGATAATTAAACATGTGCTGCAATTTTTACCCCAATGTGAGCACTTTTGGACATGGTGCCTTGACAAGGAAACTTATATTTAAGAGAGTTCAGGGAAAAAAGGATATACTGTACAATGATTCAGCTTCACCCCAAGCTTTCACAGAGACAGTACAGTGCTGAACATTTTGAGCTGGGAGAAAAAAATTGAGAGAAAACTTATTGAAAATATTGAGGATTCTGGAAAATGTTGATGCAGACAGGTTATTTAAGTTGGACAGTGACAAAGAACTGGATAATAAGAATATTAACAAATTTCCAGCAGTACAGAGATAAGGAGGAATGTTTTCCCCACTGAGCAGTAGATAATATACGTGGAACAGATTCCAGGATAAAAACAAGTTAAACTGGGGTCTATTAACTCCACCAAAAAGATCTGGAAGATATTTATTTTAGGGTTATTATAGAAGTCTAAAAAATGAGTGAGTGCTTTGTAGAACAGAATGCTTCCTGTACTTCTAGGAAACATGGAAATGCCATCTGTGAAAAGCAACTGGGTGGATAATGCAGATTTAAGGTTTGATTAATATCCTGGAGTTTCACTTATTTACCTTACGGAATCAGAAAGAAATGTGGTGGACCTTTCACCCACAAGACGGAAACATTTGAGAGGAGTCCAGGATTGAGCAAAACCTGTGGAACAAATATGATTCGATGAGCAAAATAGATTTTTCTTGTTCCACATATTTTATAATGTTTTTATAGCTGGTCTTCAAGAGATTTCTGGATGAATTGGTTTATGGCTTTGTGCTCCAGAAATTAATCTATAATGCACACCCGTCAATAGCATGGATTGTTTTGCTATTCCACCTACATGCAGAATGATAATTCCATTTCAATGTGATTGTTACTTTTTTGTAAATACATTATGTGAACAAGCCTCATTTCTGAATGTTGTGTGTCCAAAATGATATTACTTATCTAACCCATGATGCTGAATATATGTACAAACTGTGTGTCCAGATTTATTATGTAGCAGAATATAGTCTATCTGTTGAACATGCTGATTTTCCTATAAAGATATAAATAAACAAAAAACAATCTCGGCTATTTGTACATCTATATTTCCTTTTAGTGTACAATAGATCACAGTGCAATTACTATTGCTTAATATGATGCTACAACTCAATAGCTATAATAATAATCCTTGCATTTGATTTTGTGCTTTTCACATTTTATTGACGTCTCAAAGAGGTTTGCAGACTATACTGTAAACTGAAATGACTCTATATTTTGTTGGTGAAACATGGCAGTAGGGTCCGTCGATATGAAAATTTTCCGATATCGATATATCGGTGGGCTCATATCGATATATACCGATATATCGATGTTTTTTTTAATCCTGTGTATGCGCCTGCATTCGGAGGTGCCTGTGCATTCCGATATGCGCATGCATTCCGTGCTCTAGGCCCAGGAGGTTTGCAATGCAAGCGACAAGGTAAGTTGAAAAAGTTTTACATTGTACCGATATAACCGATATATCGATATATCGCCGGCCACGATATACTGATATTTGCTATATACCAATTTTTTTATATACCAAATTTTTCGATATACTGATATATTAAAATTTCCAATATCGACATATTGATATGAAAAATTATACCGATATAACTGATATATCGCCAGACACTACGTGGCAGCTAATTGCACACAGCAGTTTCCCACAAACAGTTGTGGATTGAAAATGATAAATTTTTATTATTGTGGATTTTGGGGGAACTTTTTTGGATTATTATTAGGCATGTGGAGTAAGGAAACTTGCCCAAGATTTCGCCCTGATCTGCCTGGATTCAAATACAGATCTCACGCTTGTAAGACCACCGAGCTTCAGGAGTTCCAATAAACAATTAGTACACCTTAAGGTGGTCTTGCAGTCTTAATTTAGAAATTGAAATTCTGCCCTGACAGGCATTAGCTTTCAGGTTTCTCCTGTGAGCAGAGCTGCCAACCTTTTTTTAACAAAAAAATGTACTCCTGAAAACTAAAAACAGTATTTTGTGGTTAAAAAAAAAGTATTTTCCCCAGAACCTACCGGTACTTAACGAAAAAATTACAGCGCGAAAAGATGCCAAGTAAAATGGGACTTCAAAACCCCTCGTTAAGCAAACATTACGTTAAGCGGGAGGTCCCTACTGTGTTTCCGTATTTGAAAAAAATCGTTCACAGTAATGCCTTGTACCTAGCCTAGCGCCCAGCGCTAACATTTACAGTGTATCGGTAATGGCATAAGGTAGGTGGCACTGCTATTGAAGGCAGGGAGAGAGAGTTAAAGAGAAAGAGACAGAGAGAGAGAGACTGTGAGTGATATTGTGACAGCTAGAGACTCAAACAGAGAAAGAGAAAGAGTCACACAAAGAGAGACACAGAGAGAGTCAGAGAGAGAGAAAGAGAGAGCGCGACCGAGACAGACAGAGAGAGGGAAAGAGACACGAAAAGAGAGAGAGAGACACAGACAGGGGGAGACTGAGAGAGAGACTGAGAAAGAGAGAGACAGAGAGAAGGAGAGACAGACAGACAGAGCATGGAATTTCCAAAATTCGGATTTTCAAAAAAACATATTTTACCAAGAAAAATCATACTGCCGTATTTACTTCAATTTACCGTACTAAATACGGCAAAAACGTACTGGTTGGCAGCTCTCTATGAGGCTAGTCTGCAAACTCATACGGAGAATCTTGGAAACAGTGGGAGGTGGGAATAGACTCAGGTAGGATGCTTTTGGGTCAATGAAAACCACTTTCACCCACTATCACCCCCACCGTGCATAAACCTTCCCTTGATGCATCACTGCTTTCAAGTTACCGGCCCATCTCCAAACTCCTTTTTCTGTCAAAGGTCTTTGAAAGAGTTGTTGCCTGCCAGCTTCGATCATTCCTCTCATCCTACTCCCTCCTTGAGTCCCTCCAATCGGGCATCTGTGCTGCCCACAGCACGAAAAAGGCTCTGGTCAAGGTCACTGATGATATTTCCTGACCATTTGTGACCAGAGCTCCCTCTGCCTCCTCGACCTATCCACCGCCTTCGATACTGTGGACCATTCGATCCTCCTCCACCGCCTTTCCTCCCACCTCAACCTTCAAGGCTATGTTCTTGACTGGTTCAGGGCCTATCTTTCAAGCCTTATTCAATTTATGACTGCCAACATCTTTTCCTCCAGCACCATCTTGTGCGGTGTTTCAGTGCTCTCTTCTTGGTCCCCTCCTCTTCATTTTCTACTTGTTCCCCTTGGTGACATCATCCACAGACATGGAATAACAACAACAACAACAACAAATTACATTTATAGAGCGCCTTTCACGTCGGGAGGACGTCCCAAGGCGCTGCACAGGAGGCGTGTGACCCGAGCTGGGAGGGGAGTGTTTGGGAAGGGGTGAAACACGAAGGGGAGGTAGAAGAGTTCGGGGTGGAACAAAAGGCACGATCGAAGAGGAAAGTCTTCAAACCGGCCTTGAAAGAGGAAAGGGAAGAAACGAGATGGAGGGATTGGGGGATGGCATTCCATAGGGTGGGAGCGGAGAAACTGAAGGCCCGGCCTCCGATGGTGGGGCGGTTCGGGCGGGGGGCTTGGAGCAGGCCAAGTCCTGTTGAACGGAGGGTCCGGGTGGGCTTGTAGGGGGAAAGTAGATCGGTTAAATAGGGCGGGGCAAGGCCGTGTAAGGCCTTGAAGGTGAGGACGAGGATCTTGAACTCGATCCTCTGGAGGATGGGGAGCCAGTGGAGACGGGCGAGGGTAGGGGTTATGTGGTCGCGGAGGCGAGTGCGGGATAGTACACGGGCTGCAGAGTTTTGAATGACCTGCAGCCTGTGAATGGAGGAACTGGGGAGGCCGACGAGGAGAGAGTTTCCATAGTCCAGCCGTGAGGTGATGTATGCGTGCACGAGTGTTTCGGCAGCGCGGGGGGTGAGATAGTTGCGTAGCCTGGCAATATTGCGCAGGTGGAAATAAGCGGTGCCGGTCAAGGCGCGGATGTGGGGGAGTAAGGAAAGTTTTTGATTGAACATGATGCCGAGGTTCCTGATTGGCTTTGTGAGGTGGAGAGTGCAGCCTTGGATGTTGAGGCTGGCAGCGCCCAATGTGTGGAGGTGCTGGCTTGAGCCAATCAGGAGGGCCTCGTTCTTACTCACGTTCAATTGCAAAATGTTGTCCCTCGTCCAGGACTCGATGTCGGACAGACATGCTGTCAGAACATCGATGGTCGAATAAATTTTCACATGTGACATGCAACTGTATCTCTCTGCTTCCATCCTTAACTCCAGGACTACCAGCATCCTGACTGCCTGCCTGTCTCACATCGAGTCCTGGACGAGGTACAACTTTCTTCAGTTAAACATCGGCAAGACTGAGGCCCTCTTGATTGGCTGCATCAGCGCCTCCACACCTCAGGCGCTGGCAGCCCAGGCTACACACTCTTGTTTGACTCTGAACTGTCCTTTCTCCCCCACATCCACGCGATGCTCAACACTGCCTTCCACCACCTCCGTAACATTGTCAAGACTCCGTCACTGCCTCACCCCTCAGGCTGCCGAATCCCTCATCCTTGCATTCGTCACATCAATTATGGAAACTCCCTCCTCGTCGGCCTTCCCGGCTCTTCCTTTCACAAGCTGCAGATCATCCAGAACTCTCCCGCACTAGGCTCCGTGACCCCATCACTCCCACCCTTGTCCAGCTCCATTGGCTCCACATCCCGCAGAGGATTGAATTCAAGATCTTCGTCCTCACTTTCAAGGCCATTCACAGAACTCGCCCATTCCTATCTCTGACCTGCTGATTCCTATCATCCTGCCCCCTTCGTTCAGCTGGCTCCGGTCTGCTCCATATCCCTCGCCCAACCTGCCCTACCATCATTGTCTGGGGTTTCAGCCTCGCTGCCCCACACTCTGGAACTTCATCCCACAGTCCCTTCACCTCACTTCCTCCCTTATCTCCATCAAGATCGGCTGCAAGACCCTCCTTTTCGATTGTGCCTTCTGCCACCCTCGCATCTCACTCTCCCTCCCAACCACACCACCCTGCCTCTCCTCTGTGCTCGGCTCCCGACCCCTGACTGTTCAATGCTTTGTGACATCCTCCCAACATGAAAGGCGCTCTATAAATGTAATTTTGCTGTTGTTGTTTCAGTTAATACACAACGCAACAGTTATCATCACCACATGACACTGGTGGCATGGATTGTGGCAAATGATAGATTAAAACACAATAAGTTTTAAAGATTTAAAAAAGTCACATACTGTAACACAAATATGATTTGAAAATTGATTGGTGAAAATTACTTTATAAATCCAGAATGATTTTTTTACTGCTATTACTCTGCTTGCAGGAAAAGCAAATGCGGGCCTAGGATTAATCTTTTGAGGAATGGCTGCTTCAATGTAATATTTTATTAACAAGCATTCTAAATTTCCATTTTGTTTGGTTCACTTACGATAAACCACAGAGAGACTCAGGAAAGTCGAAGAGTTAATGGTTTATTAAATAATAAACAAGATGATTTATTGTGCAATTAAAAGAAAAGAAACACAAACAATAAAATAGACCATGTTACAGCAGGTATATAACTGCGTACATATTTTTAAAGACAAATGATAAGAATTAGTGATCAAAGCTACAACTAGAACCGGATTTGAGTAAAATGAACAGCTAAATAACATTGTGTTGTACATTTATTCAAGGCTTTATATGTAGTTATTACATCTGAAGCAGTAATTCATAACGACAACACCAGAACAATACTTTAAAGCATAGCCTCTCTTTTTTCAATTGATCTTGTTTAGTATTATTTCAGTTTATACCACTTATAGCTATATAATCTGGCAACAGGCAATCTGTATGTAACACTGCCTTTAGAAAAAGGAAAACTAAGGAAACTAAGAATGGGTAAATGTTTGATAACCGCACACTGATGTAAAGTTTTCCACATATTCTATCCCCATTAAACTATTCAGTGTGACATTGGTATGCTATTTGTTGTGGTTGGTGCCACATGATTGGCATCGCTACCAACATTGGGCAGGTTTATGCGTATATTTTCAATCACGACACATTAATAACATTAGACAGTGCACATATACTGCTATTGACTTCAGCCACTAATTTTAGAAGTGTTAATAGCAAGTTGACCATATATTGGAAACTGTTACAACTTCCATGAGAATAAAATAACAAAAAATGGCTAAATGGGGTCCATCATAACTAAGCTTATCGCCAAAACTGGTGTGTTTTTGTCACATATTTAAAGTAGGATTCCCTTTATTAAGATTTAGAAACAAATCCCTACTTTTAGTGATTGACAAAAAGTAGACCACAATGTGTGATATAACCATCACATCATGGCAGTTAGTGGATTACTGCCTTTCCCCACCTTGTGTTGTCAAACCTGGACAACCCACTTCTACTTTGCTGCTGGCAAGTTTCTAAGTCTTGATGCAGGGATTTCAAAAGCTGAACCTCACTCAGTGATACCAAGTCAGTGGATGGTGGAACACCATTACAATATTTAAAGTCAAAACATACAAGAGGTTAACTCTGACCACAGAAGTGCTCTTAACACTCAGTCAGTCACCCATGGTAGTGTCTTAGCATCTTTTTTCTATAAATATCACAAAAAAGTTTGTTTTGCTTGAAAGAGAATATTATGCAGATACTATATTTATTTTTGTGATTACATAAAGCCCACAAGCATGTTAAATGCACAACAATTAATTTACTGCCCTTTAAAGCTATTTCTCTGCACTCCACCATAACTTGGCGTTTTCCCAGATTATCTTTGCTCACTCATTTGCTTTTCTTTCACTGCCCTGATATAGCACAAAAATGATGAATTATGTGATGAATCAGTTGAACACACACAGGGGATAATTATTCTACTCTGATTGTTTTCCTTGTTTATTTTGAATCGTTCTTGGGTAATGGGAAGCACAGGATTTGTTAAGGCCATATATTCCAATTATATTTTGTTTAAATTCTGGTTGTGAAGAGTGATGGCGTTTGCCACAAGACTGCAGAAGTGACCTGCAGGAGTCTGTCTGGAGGGGCAGTGTGTGCATGTGCTTTCATGTCTCCCTAGGCAATGCTCCCTGAGCCTCTGATCCACACAATCTCTCAATTTCGCCTGATTCTTCTGGGAAGGAACAGAAGTGAGCGCATTGCCATCGGGAAGGAAAGACACAAGTAATAGAGGACAAGTCACCCTGCATCACTCTCGCCTTGTGCACTACTCCCTAAGTGCACTTCAGATTATGTAGGTTTTTAGAAAAGACTGATTAATCATACGCTAGTTTAAAATATTGTTTGAATTACGAAGGTGCCATGACTTTTGCTAAAGCAAAGAATAATTTTTACACCTTCTGATATTTTCTACTTTAGATTATGTATTGCAATTTTTTTAATATAAAAAAACAATAGACAATAATAATTGCATTTGATATACCATTCATGTTGGGACGTCTCAAAGTGCTTCACAGGAATTACTGTAAATTCTAATGATTGTATTTTGTAGATGGAGTAGATAATATGGGCATTGTGATTCTAGCACAATTCTAATTCAGTAATGTGAGGATCATTTTCTCTTAAGATCTGCCCTGGGTGTCATATAATGGATATTATGTACCTTTGATTCCTATGCAGAGTGCTTTCCAATGGTCTAGCAACAGGATCAAAATCTAGCATTAAGCCATGCAGACCAGAACTTCACATGAATTAGCTGCAGGGTTGTTGGGGTTTTATAATTGGGTTTAGCATTCCTATGCTACTGAGAGGGAAGCACTCAAGCCAGGGTTCTTGCACCTCATCTCTGTGGAAAGTGCATGGGTTATGTCAAATGAGAACGCATCAACATTTGCTGTCAGGGATGTCACTGATACAAAATGCTGGAGTGCTGAACCATGAAAATGTCCCCAGCAAGAGACAACACCTTCAGCCAGATCAGTATCTATGGAACCTGCTCCCAGGAAGCGATCGCATTCCAGCCTGGGGTCTGGAACTTCCCCCAACACCTTCGGGAAAAAACAAAACAAGATCTCTCTTCTCTGCTTCATCCATAAGCCACAGTGACACAGTGTTTTAATCCTTGCATTTTTAAAATATAATCCTTGCATTTTTTGATGTAGCACCTTTCACATCTTATCGACGTCTCAAAGTACTTCACAGAATACACTATAAAGTGAATTGAATGTATATTTGTGGGCGAAATGTGGCAGCCAATTGCTCACAGCAGTGTCCCACAAACAGTCGAGGATTGATTGAAATGACCAATTTATTATTGTGGGTTAGTTTGGACGAATTATTATTAGACATGTGGAGGAAGGAAACTTGCCCAAGATTTTGCGCCGATTTGCCTGGATTCGAAACACAGGTGTCACGCTTGTAAATGTTTAACTCACAATATGTGGTGATGAATATGATGTTTGACCTCACTGTCTTGTGAGCAGTATTGAGGGAAAGCCCAATGTCTCCATGGAGGTTATAGGAAGTATAATTAAGGATTGTCTTGTGACCCTCTTATAGCTTCCTCCTTATGGCGAATTACATTAGCAGGAGCTTCCTAAAAGATCACCTGGCTGATTTGATTAAGACCAGTCAGCTGAAGGAAAATAAAGAGATACGTTTTTCTCTCTATATAATTTATTTCTTTGCTGTCCTGAAAGCAACGATTTATGGTACCATACAATTCAATGAACACTGCATTTAGAAGTCACTTATTATCCATTATTTTGCTCCTTATTATCACCCAGGGACCCAGTCCTTCCGGGGAGGGGGAAGGACAACAACGGCAAACTTCACATTAGTGAAGACTTACATTTAACACTTTAGAGAGTGTGCATAATTCTGCAAATTCTACCTTCATTTTGAAATTTGGGGTATTTTTGTTCTACTTAAAAATAAATTCATAATTAAGTCTGAAAGTATGAATTTGATAAATTCGCCACGCTCCAAAACTCTAAAGGAAATAGTGGAAGGGTAGCATACAGATGGATTTCTCCCCAGGTTGATATAAGTTAAGTCAGCACAGAATGAGGTTCAGGTCCCAATCTGTAGGGCTCAGCTGCACATTCGGCCACTGAGTTGATTGGGTAAGCTATCAGGGTAATGAAAATAGGGCTTTGATATTCTTGTCAGAATAAGACGTTACTCCTCAGCATCTGGAGAAACTGTCTCAGATTGACATTGTATTTATTATTGTAGGGCAGTGTTCTTTGCAAGGAATCAACAGGTTGGTGATCTGTGATGGAAAGGTAGCACAGTGACTTTCTACTTTGATTCTCTATTACACGATCTTTACACTTGAAACTGTTCAAGTGAAGTTTAGTTAGCATTATTTCTAAAGCACCAACAGCTGGTTAGTAAATACTCTAATAACCTTAGCTCATAATTTCCTTTTTTTCCACTTAATTATTGCAAAGCAGTTCAGAATTATTATAATTTTTATAGTTTATGTCTATACAACAAACTCTTATTCAAAGGACTTGACTGTGCCCAGTCAACCACTGCTAGCATGTTTAAGCAATGATGTCTGTGACAAACTGTTACGGTATGAATTAGCAGACAACGGGTAACAAGAAATACAGCAGATGTAGACAACTCAAAACATGCATTCTCCACTATATAGCACATAATTTACTGTACACCAAGTGAAATATAACTTTCAGTACATAAAGAAACCAGTCACTAAAATCTGCAATAAATAATTATAGTAATATGCAACTTTGGACTCAGGCCAACCTGGATCACAACAATCCTCATCCATTTGAACACCATTCAATATGGACCTTATTAATCATTGAGGTTAGGAATTTCTGGATTCCAAAGCATAAGTGGGTATATAATCGATATGCCAAAACCAGCAATAAAAATCATGAGCCAAAGGTGACTTATATTAGAGAGAACAAGAACACTTTAGCTGTTGAGTAATACTATATCACATACACACCCATCCATACATTACATATTGCATACATAGTTGAAGTGAAGATGCCTACCTTCACATACATAATACCAACAAATGTTCCACTCCACCTGTTCAGCTAGATTCATTTATTGTCAAGTGATTCTCAGATGAACAGATAGATACTTGGCATGTTTGTGGCCCATGGTGATTCACTTTTGCTGGTGTATTCATTATTAATTTAAAAAAAGATGAGCTGCTTTGTTAGGATTTGATCCCTGTTGCAGTGAATCTGTATGTTGGAATTTCCTGATAAAACATCGGAAGCCCATCCATTTTCTAAAGAATCCAACATGTGCAAAAATAAATGTTTTAACAAATTAAATCAAACAATTTAAAGATGGGCTGCAGTTTATTCAATGGACTCCTCCTCTATCACTTTTAAATAGGACAGAGATAACTCTTCCATAATCACTTGCTCATAGCTATTTAATATCAAAGCAAAGCATTATCTAACAACTCCCAAATATTCATGTAAATCTCATCTTTTCTGTTCAGAACCACAGATGTGCTAAGGCTTCAGCATTTAAAAAAGAAATTGTTGAAATAATTTTGGGGGGAACTAGGTAGCCAATGATTTTGTCACCCATGCCATGAGTAAACAATTTGGTTATTTAGTTATTGTTTTTCAGAGTTGGTTGGAGTCTTTATAGATGGAAGTAAAAATCAAGCAGAAGCTTTCACACACATTTTCTATCATTTACTTTTTTTGTAAATATAAATATTTCAAAGCAGATATAGTCAATGTAAGCCATCAGTTCACTTACTTTCAGCATTTGTGCATTACCTAGAGAAGGTGCAACATCTGAAAGGATTCAGAAGTGGTCAATTCTTGTTTTCATGCTACAATCACTATAAACTCTTTATTTAAACTGAGGGAAAAGTCAATTTGCAATCTATGCTTTTTAGATCCTTTAAATGCTTGCAGTTAGAATAAAGAATTTGGTCCAATTTAAGAATGTATAGGAAGTTTGGATCTGTATTTTCTATCTGAACTTGTATAAGTATATTTTATGTCAATTTGCCATTGGGAAATCAAATGGCATTTAGTCAAACTTTTTGCAAAGTATTGAGCTGTTTGCTTAAGGAAAGAAAGCAGATGGTAGTCATAAGGAGAGTCAGGTTGAAATGGGGGGAACCTGAGATGGTCCTAAAAAAAAAGACTAATATTTGCAAACTCAGCCAAAGATATTGTAGTTAAATTTGCAGATGTCACCGAATTAGGGAGAAACTTTGGACTCAAACAATGCAGCAAGAGAATTCTGCAGGGTGTGCATGTGGGCTCTTTACTGATAGTTCAACACAGATAAGAAATAAATATTGTGGTACAAGTGGATGGGATAGAACTTGCCAAGGAGGAAAATCAAAGAGACCTAGGAGTATTTGACTCATCACTCACCGTGTCCAGACAGTAAGGCAGTAAATAACCATAGAAGCAGGATGTTGGACTACATTCCTGCATTAGATGATTTCCAATTTCTGGAAGCCATGCTCAAACTGTACACTGTTCTGGTATAAAAATCTCTTTGACTCTCTGGGTCGAGATTATGGGTTCAAGAACCATATCTGGATGGCTTACACTGTTTGGCTTACACTGCATTGGAGTGATGGGTAATAGTGCATTGTCAGACATGCTGCCTTGCAGGGGAAGCATCAAACCAACATCCTATGCACCTTAAATGCATGTTAATGATCCAATGATGTTATTCAAAACAGGGGAGTATTTCGCTTGATGCTGACCAACAATCCTTCAAATGAAGCGGCCATTTATTTAATGAGTTTTTGAAGACTTTGCCCATTAAAATGGTTGTCATATTTGCATATAGAAAGACACTATCTTGTGATAAAATCATAAGATATTATTCAAACAATGTAATCTGCTTATTAGTTCTTGTTAACACACTTAAAGGGATTAAAAAAGTAAAACGTTGGATCCATCAAGGCAGCAGTTAAAAATGATGAAGACTCAGGATTGTAAAGGGCAATTATGGGATAGATGGTGGCAATCAACAATTGGAATAAGTTACCAGAAAGTGTGGTAAACACAAGAGTTAAATAAAACACAGCTTGATGCTGCAATGGTTGATGGTTGGACTGCTACCTGCGCCTTGGGACTTTCGACGTGAAAGGCGTTCTATAAATGTAATTTTGTTGTTGTTGCTATTGTGAAAGAGCAAGATCATATAATAAAAGGGCCTTCATCTGAACCTTTCTTATGATCTAAACAAATAAGGAATGTTGATGTTGAAAAATGCAACACTTGCACATCTGAGGAACCCAGAATTTTTTTGTCCCAATTATTTTCTGTAAATTTAATGACCTTAGCAGCATATGCATACAATGGTCAATTTTTATTATAAACACACCCCACAAAGGTTGCCAAACTTCCTGATGAATAGAAAAATCTAGGTCAGCAACAATAACTCTCAGGTTGGGTTTAGCAGAGATGAATACAAAGCAATGCTCTCTCCAAAAGCTTTGTTGATAAGTATTTCAATTCCTCCCTTAGAATGGCACCCATTTTACAGCTAGTGGCATTTCCATTTCAATGCTAGCTACCATGTGGCCTCTCTCAGACAAACTGCCAATATGTTGCCAAATTGCATCCATTTTGTCCTATGGGCCCACATTCATGACAGAGCTGAGATTTTCCAAAGTCATTATACTGATTTTAAGATTTACATCTAGCAGTTGACAAAGGAGTCAATTGTTATCAGTCTGGACTGGATTTGACCCTAGTTCTGTAATTCTGTAAATTAGTCTGTAAATTTACCAACCTTTGTGAATGTTCAGTATAGTGAACCATGGCACTGCTCAGACACAGTAGTATTGTTTATTTCACTAAAATGAGATGCATTGCTAATTTCAAGCTCTCCCCAACCAAAAAACACACACTTTGTGCCTCTTTGTTATAGTCTTCAGCAATTCTCTCTAATGTGAAGCAAACTTCCACTTGGAAAAATGAGAACAAAATGGGGTTGAAAAAAGACATCTTGAACGGGAAAACACAAGGTAAATGGTGGAATTCAGGAAAATTGTTTGGGGATGTAAAGGGAATCTTGTGCAGCGATTTGTATATACGCCACATCAACCAATGTGAGCTGTGCGCTGAGATGATCATGGCTTGGAGCAGAGGTCTTTCTGAGTTGTTTCTGACACACTTCCAGTGTTTATGCCATTTATGCAGATTATTTTCCCATTCCAAGTTCTTTTTTAATCCCAAAGCATTATTGAGGGGGTGTGGGGGAAGAGAAGCAACACCACCATAGTGTTCACCCAGCTATATTATTGCTATCAAATGCAAGAAATCCAAACCTGTTTAACATCCTCAGTCCAAATGCTCCATTAAAACCGTTGTGTTTGTCAAGCAGTTGTATTAGGCTACAGTGCAACTAGACAGTTACTTCTCAGAGATTCTCAGCAAACAACAGTCTAAACGTAGACCTTACTGGTTACAATACTTTTCATGCAAGATTAGCAAAAAACACAACCTCTAGCTTTGCACACCTTCTCAAAAATTGCTCTGATTATTCATTCGGTGATGAAATTACACATGAAATGTTTCAGCCATGAGCACCACTTTGTTTTCTGATGGGATCTTCATTGCTAAGGAAAACATTCCCTGCTGAAATATATATTTTCCAGTTAAAAAAGCCGTGCTTTTTTCTTCAGGTCATTTCTCTTCCATAGTGCCAGCCGATTAAATTCTTCTATAGTCATCCCGAACACACGGAAGAACTCCTCTGGAGACAAGTGGCGCTGGAAAAAAGAAAAGTTATTATTGATACAGGTCATAAAGGAAGATGCATCTTCACGTGCCACAAGCAAAACTTGTGTGCCTCAGTACTACTCAAGGTAGTGGGTTTATTTAATGATTCATTACATTACATAATTGACAGTTTGTCACTGAATCAGCCAATAAATTAGTTGAAAGCAGATCTGTTGTAACACAGGTCCACATAAGTGGGTTCAAATATTTAGAGTACTTTCATTATTACATGTGGTTAATCATTGTTTATGATGAATTCCTCCTGTAAAGCTGACCCAAATGCAGAGATACATTATCAGTGACAGTCCAGTCATTGCCCAACGTAACTTAAAGCAACGTAACTGATGATTTTTGGAATAAGTGCATAACCTTTTCTAAACCTAAAAGTTTATCTTTTATAAGTGTGTATGTTTAGTGGTTATACAGGCTGGTTAATGGGAAATGGGATGGACATGGTTAAGGGCCTATCTGCCACAGTGAAAGCGAATCCTCAGCTGAGAAAAAGGAAAATACACACTGCCCCAGCCATCCCCGCTGCTCCAGCATTGATCTAGGTTTACTTTTTCAATCTCATTTTAAAATTTGTACACCTCTAAGGGGTCCCCTGAGTCATCTCCTTTAGAGATTGAAGATCACTAGCTTGTCTAGTCATTGCTCATTCCTCTAACACTGAGGATCATCCTAGTTGGCTTTCCTCTGTACCGCTTCTAGGGTTGTACTTGTGGTGACCAAAACGGTGTGACGAGAGCATTGCACAGCCTGAGAACGACAACTGGGGATCTAAACTCAATCGATTTAACAATATAACTCAGTATCCTTTTGCCTTGTTTATTAGTTGGATTATTTGGATTTGTTGATGTTGTCCCGCTGCTCAGTGGTTAGAGCACTCGCCTTACAAGCGTGAGACCTTTGTTCGAATCCAGGTAGATCAGGGTGAAACCTTGGGCAAGATTCTTTACTCCACACACACCTAATAATAATCCCTCCAAAAAAACCCACAATAATAAAAAACGGTAATTTCAATCCACGACTGTTTGTGGGACTTTGCTGCGTGCAATTGGCTGCCACGTTTCGCCCACAAATATACAGTAAATTTACTTTACAGTATATTCTGTGAAGCACTTTGAGACGTCTAGAAGACGTGAAAAGCGCTATATCAAATGCAAGGATTATTATTATTATAGACACCTCTCCCCAGGCCCTGCCTGAGCACCCCTTTAGCTTGGGCTCCCAATCAGCTGAGTGAAGTGCTTTAAGACATCCTCCAAGCATTAAAGGCCCTATATAAAAATGCAATTATTTTGTTGTATGATTTTGTAATGTAAGACAAAGCAAACCTTAGAGCAGTATTATTAGAACTGTTATGTAGAGAAGGTACTTACAATATTCTTTAAATTGTTTTGTTGAGGTGACACATTGCATTCACCTCGAGGCTGATTTACAAAAGGCAAATCAGCTAATTTATTCTACCAGTCAATTTTCTGTCCAACATCTGTTTTTTTGCTGCACCACAAGAAGCAGTGAAACTTGACATATTACAGTCCTTGAGGAAGTAGTTGAGAAATTCCATTGCTTTTAAAACAGAGCACCTGTTGCAAGTTCAACTCCTCACAATACTTCCTGCTTCCATATTGGTGATGGTGAATAAACACTAGGGGGATTATGTTGTTATTTTTATGTAACCGAGGGATAGAGTGACATAAATTACAAACACCATTTGTAATCTTTATTCCTGAGAGGAAATGGCCAAGCCATCCGTTGTGTCTTCTGCAAGATCATTTACAGTCCAGTTCATCCCTGGAAATATCATGGTGCATGAAACTAAAAGCATAGAGGCATTTAATTTAGCTGAGGAGCTAGTTTCAACTACCAATATACAGTCACTTCACTGTACAGAAAAACTGTGGAGAACTTTGAAACTGGTGTGATAATAATATAATAATCCTTGCATTTGATACAACACCTAAGCACGTACTTGAGACATCTCAAAACGCTTGATAGGTTATACTTTGAAGTAGATTTTGACTGTGTTAGTTTGTGGGTGAAATGTGACAGCCAGTATTGCACAGCAATGTGCCACAAACAAACATGAAATGAGTGAACAATTTTATTTGGGGAATCTGTTGGCCAGGATACTGGGAGAGAGAAGCTCCTTTCTCTTTTTGTATAGAACCATGGGATCTTTAATGTCCATCTGAATAGCAGACGGGACCTCCGTTTAACATCTCATCCACGGATACACCTTCAACAATGCAACACACAGCCAGCACTGCATTGGAAAGTCATCTTAGACCATGTGATTCCAAGTCCCAATGAGGTGCTATCTCAAATGCAAGGATTAGTTATTCTAGTCAGACTCACTGTACATAAGATTCTGACCATCTAGAACGCTATGGCCCAGCTCTAGGCTCCATGAGCCCATCAACCCCCATCTTTGTTCAGCTCCATTCGCTCCCTATCCCTCAGTTGATCAAAATCAATTCTTGTTCTCACTTTCAAATGGCTCTATGCCTTGCCTCACGCTACTGTACTTCTGCAACATTCTGCAAACCAATACCCCAGTCCCTTCCTCTTCTAAGCAAACACTGACCTGTGATATATCCCCTTCCCAAGCTGCCCCACTTTCAGTGGGTGAGCCTTCAGCCTCTTTATCCCCATTAAATGGAGTTCCTCCACCTTGGCACGTCCTCCCGACGTGAAAGGCGCTTCATAAATATAATTTTGTTGTTGTTGTTTGGTCCACCCAGGTTTCAAAACCTAACTTAAACCTATCTCTTTAATCATACTATCAGCCACCTCTCCCCCTCATTGGGGAAACAAACGCTATATCAAATGCAAGCATTAATATTATTATTATTATTAACTCCACCACCAAAGCTCACAAAAAATAACAGATGGATACAACTAGTTTTCCAAAGACCAGTGTTGGGATTAAGGTGGTTGCCAGCACTTACAGTTGTTGTTCAGCTCGATGGAATTATTAAGTGACCATGTTGGTGAAAAACTTTAAACATAATTCTCATTACAGTTTTAATCAATTATATGCAGCAGAGTGGAAGCCTGCCTAACAATGAAACTACATTCATAATACAGTACAATGGTTGTGCACTCTTGATCAGTTACAGTCATTCAGACTTCTGTTGTGCATGTGGTGACACTTCTAATGAAGTTCTAACTTAGCAAATTTCACTGTAAAGGTTATTTCACTATACAAGATTAATCCAAAACAGCGAGAGTTCAGCTGGCTGAAAACTCAGAATTAGGGATGCAGAGAAGTGTGACTAATTAAAACAGAATGAGTTATTTGTAGGAAGGCCAAACATGGATCATATCAAATTCAACCGCCCAGTCAGTGACATGGGATGTCACAATTGGGATTTAAGACAGCAGCTGTGGACTTCTCTATTTATACATTTAATAAAACTCTTAAAATGGAACAACAGAACATTTGCATTAAAATTACCCAAATCAGCAGTGAATAAGATTTGATCTAATTCGCATAAATACAAGTTCAATATATTTCCAGAAAAGCATAATTGCACATATCATATGTTCAATGTAAGCACATTTTTAAAAAGAGACTTGATCTGCTGATGCAAGTTCTATTGTGCTGCTGTCATACAGTATAATGATGTATCCTATCTTCCAAACAGTTTTGCAAATCCAACCAAAAGAAAACTTGCTTGCAGTATTAAGTACTGTATTTTGTTTGAACTACAGAGATAGGAAAGACAGAAAACAAACCTAATAGTAACAAAAACTGCAGTCAACAACAGCAAGTCCTTTAGCAAACACCAGGCTTCCCCCCACAACCCAAAAAAAATCCATATCCAGGAAACAATTTAGAGAAGAAAATGACCTTAAATTGAGAAGAAAAAATATGATCTTTGATTTTAATCAAAATGATTAATTGGTTTTCATGTTTTGTTAAACTGCCTCCAAATTAGATCATCTTTTTGTTGTATTACAAAGTAGAAAATATATTTAATGATCAACAAAAATAAACAATCAGCTGGCATCCTGACTGTTATCTGTCATACTATGCACAAAAGTGCATCATTACAAATTGGTTTTAAAATGTTGCACAGAATATCTAATCATTCATGCTTTCAGATCACAGTTCAGACCAATGTCTGAATAATACTCAGTCACTAAACAGCAGGCTTAGGTATCTATTTCCATGGCCACTTCAACAACCATTATGCATGCATATGAGCCTCTCATTATTATAATTCCCCTACTTATGCTGGCACTATTCCTTTGAGAATTAGCTGACCAACATAGCACCTGGTAACTACAATGCAGATTGATGCTGATACCAAACAAACAGCAATCACAGCTGGAGGTTATGCATGGTTCATAGCTGACAGCTGTCGAATCAGCTCCTATCTCGCACAGACAGCTTAGAGATCACTAGAAACAAGTGATCCAGAATGTAGATGTATATATCTTTTTGGTGAGAAAAGACGTAAAACAAATATTATTACATAATCCATCTATTTCACGTTATTTTCTTTCTCTACTATAATCTATATCAAATAAAAACAATTCACACTAAATTATGCAGAGCAGGTGTTGACAGAACCAACATCAATAATGCAAACAGCACTGAAATCCACATTTCTCAAACCAAACAAATACAATTTCCCTTCTCAGTCAGTGGGTGTGTGAAGGTGTCATATGGATTGATCAGGTCCCACCTGGAGCATTGTGTACAATTATGATCGCTGTATTATAATACAGACATCATAGAGTCTGATTTGTAAGATGCGGTGAATTAATTAGAATGAATGAATCCCAGCTGATTGGGATTGACTCTTTGGAACTTTACTTAAACACTGATCTCAGTTTCACTTTCCTTGAAATTAGTTTTTCAGTGGAATTTCAGACTATTGGCTGTGTTGTGTTGGGATTTCGCAATTACAAATCCTTTTGTGAATCTTGAAAAATTAAATATCGTTAGCACTGAAGTGCAGTGTGCATTTTGTAGGCAAACACGACGACTGATTTGCACAGAGAAAATTTGAAGGATTTGTTTAACGGTTGTTGTCCAGGAATAATTTTTTTAAACTCTCCGAGATATGATTTAGTGTCAACTTGGTAGGAGTCTTGCTTTTGTGTCAGAAGGCTGTGGATTGAAGCTCTATGTTAGTACTTCAAACTCATATAGTGTTGGTTGGGTGAGAAAGGGGGAGGAGTGCTGTATTATCTGACATGCCATCCAGCAGTTTCATCTGCCTGTTCAGGTGGACATTAAAGATCCCATAGCACTATTCAAAAAAGAAAGGAGTTTCTCCTGATATTCCAGCCAACAATCCCCCAAATATAACAGGTTAATCACGTCATGTATGAGGGACACTGGTGTATGTTCTGGAAAAAGATTGTGGACCCACGTTGACTGACTTTCCTTTCTCCATAGATGCTGCCTGACCTGCTGAGTGTTCCCAGCGATTTCAGTTTTGTGTCAGATTTCCAGCATCTGCAGGATTTTGTGTTTTAGAAATGCTGGTGCAGGTGGGACAGAACCTTAACCAGCAAAATTAACTCTTAATGCCAAAGTCATAATACAAAATCAATTCCCCTTAACCTTATCTATAATATGAATGTCTCTTTGTGTTTCCCTAGTGTTGAATTAAAGTACTTTGATAAAAGCTCTGCAAATATTGTCCCTACGTGATCATTTTTAAATCTTCTGGGATAAATGATGTGAATACTTCTCCACACGAAAATAACAATTTGATATCAATTATGGTTTTGAGATCTAGTCAGTCACCACTGCCAGATTACACTACACTTACACCTAATAAATCCCACCACTTCACGATACAGCATTTCCAGTTGCAATAACATATAACACTCTTTTTTAATCACGGAGTTAGATAAACCACAGTATTTGTTTTCTTCAGCTGTAAATAATAAATTCAGATACTAATCTAATTCAATAAATGTATGCAGGTAAAACAGATGAAAGATTACATTCTTTGTGATTCAGGGGAATATGTTTTCTCGGAGTGCAATTTATTTTGATGAAGAAAAAAAGAATAGTGTAACTTTGAAATGGATTGTAGAGATAGCACAACTTCAAACAACAGAACATGGCATTCAAATTCACTCCCTACTTTTTATAGTACTGACATCTTACAAAGAATGTGTGACACAACTATGTGTAGAAGAAAGCTGTTTGAGCAACTGTTGCACAAGGCTGTTTAAGGGGCCAGCAAAACATTTTTTGTTGGCTCAAGTCATTATAATAATAATAACTCTTATATTAACATCCTGCAAAGCATTGAGAAATCCTCTTGACATTAAAAGATATATTAAATGTTAGGATTATTATTTACTTAGTATAGTACATCATGCCTTATCATGTGGCCGTAACATCTTGAAACACTTTGTGGGACTTACTGTAATGTATTGTGACTGTGTAGGTGAATGTTACAGCCAAATTGTGCACAACATTGTCCCACAAGTAGCCATGAAGTGAATGACTAATTTTATCTGGAGGATTGCATTTTTACAAAGTATTTGGGTGGAGTATTATTGGCAAATTCTAAAACCACAGGTTCCGATAATAAGACATTTAACAACAAAAAATGAAGCCAAGGAAACTGGAGGAAACTATATTTAGAAGTAATTTTTGTAAAATGCTTTGAGATGTTTTGATATAAGGCATTGTATCAAATACAAGCCATATTGTAAATCATTCATTGTAATTTCTGGTTTAGTAAAATCAGGTTGGAGAGATAGGAGGGGGCAAAGCCATGAACGGCCTTGAAAGTGAGAATAAGGATCTTGTATTCGATCCTCTGGGGGATGGGAACCAATGAAGCCAGGCAAGCTTGGTGCAGGAGAGGACATGATCTGCAGAGTTCTGGATGATCTGCAGCTTGTGAAGGGAAGAGCCGGGAAGGCCAACGAGTAGGGAGTTTCCATAGTCAAGCCTTGATGTGACGAATGCGTGGAGAAGGGTTTCGGTCAAGGGCAGGCTTTCTGTGAGATTTAGATCTACATCACACTGTGCAGCTCAAATTTACCATGGACAATCACAGGCCTTTTTGTGGCAATTAACTGTGAAAAAGTATAATGTGAACACATCTTAAAATTATCTAGCATGTTTCATAGCAATCAGCGCAAAGTAAAATGCATCAATTTTACTGTAATATTAAGCTAAAAATTTATATACTGTACTTCTTAATGGATTTGATGTGATACACTTTTGAGTAGAAACATCGCATTGTTCACCCATTAAACTGTTTATCTTGAACATTTCTTTAAAGCAAAACAACAACAACAAAAAATTACATTTGTATAATGCCTCTCATATCGGGAAGACATCCTAATGCGCTGATAACATTGTGTTTAAGAACAAATCCAGTTATTGTCACTTCAATCTTCATGTCTTTGTTTGAGAGTGAACTGCAAGCTCAACACTATTTGTAAGAGCACTGTGTCCTCCAGGAAAATTATGGTGGGACACATCTGTTCCTTTATAATACAGACACACTGTGCAAATTAATACTCAGTTTCCACTTTGCAATGCGTCAACAAAGGGACAGAAAACTGAAGTGTTAGTTGTGTTCTATCAAAAGCACATATTTGGGCAACAAATGGCACACTTTAACCTTACATTTCTTATTTTTATAAGGTCATTTTGAAGTGTACTTTCCCCAGTCTGTGAAAAACATATTTCATCACAGGGCAGCAAAAGCCGAGGGTGCAAAAGTAATACCTCCTAAATTCAAGAAACTATCATAACATGGGTATTAAAGTAAACCCTTTTATTGCATCACTTATATTGCTGTTGGCAGTTTTAGTCAAAACCTCAGTGTACAATAGCCACAGAAATGTTATTTACTAATGGTTTGGCCATTGCCTGAAGTTTGTATGATTTGCAAGAGGGGCTACTCTCTTGTGGATGCTGCAGAGATGGAAATCCATTTAACAGGAATGATACCAGAGCTCTCAATTCCCCACTCCAAACCTTGCCAGCAGGATAAGGTACCAGTACAAGGCCAGGCACTTCCCGGAGAGAGAAAAAAATAATCAGATGCTTGGGAGCAGCATTGGCAGAGAACCCGATAGAGCTACAGAGCAGGCAGAAAGCTGAAGATGGGAAAGGCCGAAAATCTTTTTAAAATAATTTACACTCCAAAGAAAATAACAGTGTGCTGAACCAAATATTGGTTTAATATTTAGTCACGAGTTAGCAGTGTCAGTTGGATATTGGTTACACTCAGTCTAGAAGTATTCAAATTAAAATTATAAGGGCACAACTCCAAACAGTTGTGGCTTAAGTCTGAATCCTTCTGCAGACTCCGAAAGCATAATCAGAGCCTTGCTACATTGTACCTCAGCTTTACCAGAATCTCTACATCCTCACCCCACTGAACAAAACTTCCTCACATGAATAACTTCTTTGTTTTGTTAAACAAAACACAAAATACTACAGATGCTGGGAATCTGAAATAAAACCAAAAGTTGCTGGGGAAACTCAGCAGGTCAAGCAGCATCCATGGAGAAAGGAAAAAGTGTCAACGTTTTGGGTCTACAACCCTTCGCCAGTTCTGACGAAGGGTTGTAGACCCGAAATGTTGACTCTTTTTCCTTTCTCCATGGATGCTGCTTGATCTGCTGAGTTTCCCCAGCAACTTTTGGTTTTCTTTGTTTTGTTTATTGTTTTAATTTATTTCCTCCTGATATTCTGCTATGCTTTTGTGTATACACCCAAAGCATCTTAACTCCACAGATCTCCCTGAGTTTGCAGGTCAATATAATCTTTCAATTATAGGGTGAAAATGCAATATTTCTTTGCAGACTTATCACTCTGAATCTGAATCCATATAGAGTCATCACATTTTCATCACTTGTGATGAATTAATAGGGTGGGGGTTGTTGAATAATTGACTTACTCGATATTGAGTTTTCCGCCCTCACAGATTCACATTTGGTTGATGTTGGGTCTGGTAGTGATTTCCTGTTTCATTATGTGGGCCAACTCTGATCAAGCATTAGGAGTGTTATCTACAGTGTCACAATACAATTTACATTTATATAGTGCCAAAGCCCCAACAAGTAGGAGGTCCTAGTTGGACAAGCTGTGGGAAGCTTGCCAACGGCTTTCAATGGCAAGCTATATGGTTTTAGCTGGTTAAACTCCAGCAATACCACAACACACACTATGGGATCCTTAAGCCTTGTCTCTTGCCAACTGAGCCAAATACACTTTTAAATCAGGTAGACAATGTGTGTGTTCCCTCTGGATTCCACTCCAGACATGGGAACTTGCATGTGAGGATGGCATGCGAGGAACTCTGTCTGGTTTTTTACTCTTAAGCATTGTGATGGCATTTCTTCCATATACAGCAGAAGCCCATTTATCCGGCACCCTTGGGACCTGGCCAGTGCCAGTTAAAGCGCCTGCCGGATATTTGGCAGAAAACCCAACACAATTTTTTTTTTCTAATTTTTTTAAAAAAACATAGCATATTAATAATAGACTAAATAATCATTTATATGATAATATAATATATAAATAATAATTATAATAATTTTACACACAGTGACCAGACAGCTTAGGGAGTCTTTGAACTAGTGCAAAAGCTACACGTCTGAATGACACTGTTCTCATTGGGGGCAGAACCAGAGAGTGAGCGTCGGCCGTTCAGTTCAGTTAACTTTCTTTCCAAAAAGCATTGTGATGCCTGTGTGTGTGTTTGTGTGTGTGTGTGCACTAACTCTGTAAAACAAGCATTGCAAGGATGAGTCTTTTTTATTAAAATAAAAGCCAATGAATTAATCTGCAAGCTTTGCTCAGGGTAGGTATGTGTTTTGCTGTTTTGTGGCTAAATTAAATCTAAATTAATCAACTCACCCTGCTCTGCCTCTCAAAAAGTACACTCCAGAGAGTGCATTGCTTTACAGTACCAGCAGCAATCTGAACTAGTGCCACCATCAGGCACCTAACAGCAGCATTCCAAAATACTGACATAACACAAAACACCAAAAAAATGAATTTTTCTGGATAAATTCTGGTTTATCGCATGCGGACCCTTTTTGCGGTGCCGGTTATACGGGAGTTATGGTTGATCGGGTCACGGATAAACGGACTTCTACTGCATTAGATATCTGGTTGACCCCAAATAATACTTGGTGCCTCTCAGAATGGCAGACTATCTCCAAATACTTTACACAGCTGGCCGGGCATCACAGCCATATTGTGAGAGGAGGGGAAAAATGACCCAAAGTGGGTTAAAGACATGGGTTTTGAGGCAGGCTTTGAGAGTGGAGAGGGAGAGGTCGAGTTGACAGGACTTCAGGTTGGCTGTTCCAGTGAGCATAAGTTCAGCATCGTTTAGACTTCAGATTAATAGGATCAATGATGTGATGACCAGATAGAGTATTTACAGTATTTACAATTGTGAAGGATTTTGACATTGTTCTTGAGGGGAAATTATTTCCACTGGTCGATAAGTCAGTAACAAGCAGGTTCATTTTAAGATAATTAGCAACTGACAGTAGAGAGCAATCAGGAGGATTGTATGGATGTGGAATATTCTGCTGAGGGTGAGTGGGGTGGGGGGGGGGCAAGGCAGAACCAACATTAGTGTTTAATATGGAACTAAATAGACATCTAAAAAGGAATAGTTTCTGGCGCTATGGGAAAAGAAGGAGACATGGGACTGAATCATAATGTTCCTTCAAAGACTCAATTTGCCAAAAGGCCTTCTCAGGCACTCTAAATTTCCATGGTGTGAATCACCAGTAAAGGGACGTACTGTTCATCAAACTGCTATCACTTACCTGGGGGTGCTTAATATTGGATACCCAATGACTTTCTTTTTCATAGTGTGAATATTTCTCATCTTTTAATTCAGCTTTTTTTTTGAAAAAAGAATCAGAACCATCATTGCTTTGTGATATTTGATCACAATTCAACTAAATCTTCATTTTTTATGTATATGTTAAGTATTGACCTGGAAGTTTTTATTATTGCTGAGGAGTTAGAGAAAGTCACAGGAAAAATGAGTCTGTAGTTGTAGAACACAATAAAAAGGAATTCTAGGTTAGTTTGTACAGTATTATGTTCAAGGGGGTGGGGTGTCATTCTGACTCAGTTGGTCAGCACTCTTGACTTTGAATCAGAAGTATTCAGAAGTGGGTTCAAACCTCACTTTGACTGGCACTCACTCCAATGCTGAGAGTGTGCTGCATTGTTGGAGCTCCTGTTCCAATGATAAGAGTTAAACCAAGATCCCATTTAACTATTCAGATGGACATTAATCATTCCTTGACAATTTTCAAAAAAAGATGAGTGCCTCCTGGTATCTTGGATAACAATTCACAAGATAAAATTGGTCATTTATGGAACAGTGGGACATTGCTGTAAACACATTGCCGCTGTGTTCATAAAAAATAATGATCACCATAATCATTACATTTGCTCTAGCACCTTTCGCATTAGGAGGAGGTCCCAAAGCACATCATAGGGTACACTGTAAATTGTGTGCAATTTGCACCCAGCAATTTCCCACAAATATGAAGTGAATAACCAATTTTATTTGGGGAATGTTCACCTGCAAATAAACTCACTTCATTTGAAAGAAAAACTTTTGAGACATTTTGATGTGATAAGATACAATACAATAAGATACAAGTGAGGTACTACTTTCCATATTGAGAAAACAAGCTGAAGGGTTTAGGACCAAAGGACAAGATACTGTCAATGAGCAAGTCAAATCTTGGTGTCACCTTGGCTCACTTGATGGCACTTTTACCTCTGGGTTTGAAAAGTGTGAGTTTAAGCCGCATGTCAGGACAATGAGCTCATATTCCAGGCTGAATTCCAATCGCTGTACTCAGGGAGTACATCATTGTCAGAGGAGTCATTCTTTGGATGAGATATTAAACTGAGGTTCTGTTTGTTTCAGGTGAGTGTTAAAGATCTCTTGATACTATTTGAAAATGGAAGTTTCTTACTTCATTCTAGCCAACAATGCTCCACATAAATTAACCTTTCAACAGCTATGGCTGTTTGTGTGATCTGTTGTGCACAAAGTGGCTGCTCAGTTTGCAAACAGTCACTACACTTGACAGCAATTTCACACATAGTTTGAGGCATTTAGACTTTATATGCGGTCTATTTAACAATAGCTTGCATTTTTAACTTATAAATTATAACAACTTGGAGTAGTCCAGTCGAGAGTTGACAAAGCAGCTTTTTGGGTGAGGAATTGGGAGACGGCAATGTTGTGGAAGAAGGCAGTGCTGGTGAGGGATCGGATGTGGGGGGGGGAGGATAATTGGGGGTCGAACCTGACGACTAGGTTGGGTACGAGTTTGGAGCATTTCAGGGACAGGTTGGGGAGGTGACAGGCATGGGACTGAAGACGTTGACGAGAGCCAAAGAGTATGGCTTCCGGCTTGTCAATATTTAGCTGCAAGAAGTTTGCGCTCATCCAGCTCTTGATGTCTGACAGACAGGCTGACAGAACATCAGGGGACTGGGGGTCGCAACTTGAGATGGAAAAGTAGAGATGGGTATCATCCGCATACATCTGGAAGTGTTCCCCATGTCTGCGGATGACATTACCAAGAAGGAACATGTAGATAAGGAAGAGGAGGGGGCCAAGGATGGATCCTTGGGGTACCCTGCACGTGACCGGGCGAGAGCGAGAGGAAAAAACGTTTGCTGAGATGTACTGCTGGCGGTTTGTGAGGTAGTACTCGAACCAAGCAAGTGTGGTCCCACTGAGGTGGATGATGGAGGACAGGCAATTTATAGTTTGTAGATAGAAAGAAAATTTATATACAAAGTATGTGCTTTCAGTGAAATGTTGAATTTGTCGTTGTCTTGTAGCTCTGTGTGTGGAGTCCTGTAGCTCAGTGGTTAGAGCGCTCGTCTTACATGTGAGACCTGACTGAGTCCGATTCCTGATGGGGTGAAACCTTGGGCAAGTTTCTTTATTCCACATGCCTAATTATAATCGTTCAAAAAAAAATTGACCATTTCAATCCAGGACTGTTTGTGGGACACTGCTGTGCACAATTGGCTGCTGTGTTTCCCCACATATATGCAGTCCATTCACTTTACAGTATATTCTATGAAGCGTTTTGAGATGTCTAGAAGACATGAAAAGCACTATATCAAATGCAAAGGTTATTATTATTGCATGATTTCTTTAAACACAATGCAAAGACCAATCACAAAATGTTATATAGCATACATAGAATGATACAGCACTGAATCAGGCTATTCAGCCGAATTTGTCCATGCTGGGTGCCAAATTGATGCTTTCTTAAACGTTAATAATAATAATCCTTGCATTTGATATAGCGCTTTTCACATCTTATCGACGTTTCTCAGCGCTTCACAGAATATACTGTAAAGTGAATTGACTGTATATTTGTGGGCGAAACGCGTAGCCAATTGCATACAGCAGTGTCCCACAAACAGTCATGGATTGAAATGACCAATTTTTTTTATTATTGTGTTTACTTTTGGATGGATTATTAGAAGGGGGAAAATAGCATTTAAAATATATTGATAATTGTTGGAAAAACCTAACATGATGATATTTTGCTGAATTGTAACGATCAAATGCATAATACAACTTTGCAAGAGCTAGAACTTGCTAAGACTGCCACCTGCTGACAGTATTCCAGCAAGCAGCACCCTCCTCAAAGTAGCAAAGAAAAACTACAGTACAGTATTATACACCAACAGTGCTCTCAATGGCACGCTGATAGTTTTTAGCTGGTTAAAATCCAACAACTCCCAATGCTTTGGCTTTTGTTATGCTGTACCTAATACTTTACAAAATGAGATAAGAAGGTGCACCCCTCCAGTAAGAAGGTATGCACAGTAAAAGCCCGTTTATCCGGCACCCGATCAAATGTAACTTCCCTGTAACAGCCATTGCAAAAAAAGTCCACATTCGATTAACCGGAATATATCCGGAAAAATGCATTGAATTTTTTTTTTGGGGGGGGGCGTTTTCAGCCGGTGCTTTAACTGGCATTGGCCAGATCCCAAGGGTGCTGGATAAACGGGCTTTTACTGTTTATTTTTCCACACACATGTTTAGCTGTCATAAAATGTGGATCTCTCAGTCCGAATTGAATACCCTTAAGCACTGTATGAATTTCCTTATGTGTCACATACTAAGTAGACCACGTAAAAATCTGACTGGAACTCCACGTTTTGCCCAGATTATCACCTCTCATGTGTAGGAGACAATTATAGCTTGGATCACAGAAGAAGGAGCAAGACAAAACAACATATATCGTTGTCCTCTGATAGGAGTTATCTTAAATAAAAGACCAGATTGCAGAATTTTTAAACTTGTCTGGGGACAGGCTCTAGACAAGATTGAATGGGTTTACAGGACATAGCAATGAGAAACTTCAAGAAAATATCTGATATTTGACAAAGAGCAAAAGCTCACCAAATTAAACCTTGACTGATGCCACAAATAATGTCAGTGTCACAATCTTTTTGTCACAAATGTTACAGATTTCTGCAACAGCAACCAAAGGGAGAAAAATAAGATTGATCATTATCAAATTTTATGACTAACCCAAAGTCAGGTAATATCACAGAAATTATTTCATGGTTGAATAAATCAAAATACTGTACTGTATCTACACAAGGGTTGTGTAGTTCAAAACAATGTTTGAGAGAGCATAGTGCAAGACAAATGAAATGCACCACCATTTGATTATTATTGGAATGTAAATTGAGAACACTGAATGACTGGTCTGGGAATCAGTAGATCAGGGGCCTTTGTCAGGAAGGTAACAGTCTGGTCTTCCTAACAACAGCATAGAATCAGAAATTTCCAGGACAGAAAGTTGTCATTTGGCCTATCGTGTCTATGCCATGGTACCCATTTTTCTAAATTGACACTTTCTTTCTCTTTCCTGATATCTCTTATTGGTTGTTTTACTAATATAACATACTTCATGGAATGTAACAACATTTATTTTGTGATTGAATAAAAAGCACTTAAATTGGTATTGTTACATTCAGTTTGTATTTTCTCCAACAGAATGTGTCAATTGACAAAGTAAATTGATATTTCAAAGAGACTGATGATGTGGAAAATTAAATGTTATTCTGGTCCTCTTCTGGGACTTTGGTTAACAGACACATGCTGGGCATCTAAGGCTAGAACTGAATTGGTTGACACTGACTTTGACTAGGCAGGCATGTTTCGACAGCTGGTGCTGAGTAACCCCAGATTGCTGTAGACCTCTCGATCAGGAATGCAGCTGGTACTTCACAAGCTATTCTGTAACGGTTTTCCTATCACACTGAAGCTAGATGTCCATTAGTTCGCTGATGAGGAAACTCTGAGGGTTGGGATGACAGCTGCAGGAAGCTGTTACCTGAAGTCTGAACATAGTCTGATGTGTGAACATACATTTATATATCCAGCACTTGATTGGAATGCAGAGATGCTGCTGCTTAAGCTCCCCACCTCCAACTTGTTGCTCATTGGAAAGGACGTGTGTCCCAGCTGTGGGCAGGGGCTGGTGGCAATGCTCATGCACATTTCATACTGAGGTTTTATCTTATATCCATTAATATAAAATATTTGGGCTGTATAATAAGCATCAATTAATGAGTTTAAACTATGTTGCATCTATGGCATAGTAATATGGGTGTTATTGCCCCTTAAAATAGACAGATTTTTTAAAAAAATCACAAGTCATAAAGATCTTCAAAAATATTGAAACATTTAGGGAAACAATAGATGGTATAACAACATTTAACCAGCAGGGAGCAGCAATATGCTCTATGGATAACCCGAGAAAAAAAATCTTCTCTACCACTTCTCAAACCTAGGAGGAGTGCACAGACAGGGAGCAAACCTGACAAATGTCACTAATTAAAAGTGCCGCACATCAAAAACGACTTTCAAGTAAATTCTTCTTGATATATTATATATATAGTATATATATTTATATTATATGTAAGAGAGAGTTCTGCTTATCACAAGCTGTGCCTAACATTAGAAAACAATCTAACAGGACTGCTCCACCCAGTTTGGCTTTGACTTGCAGCATTCAGGACATCATCGTGTCAATGTCCAATGTAATAATTTACAATCCCTCCAACCTCTATTTCTTCCTAGCTATTAACAGTTACAGTAAAACCTGGAATCACGTTAAATTCTTTGCCATGTTCATGCCATCTGAATGCGCAGATTAGAAAGCAGTCACATTTTTCTGAAGTGGACCACCACCAACAACAACAACCACATAATTACATTTCTGTAGCATCTTTCATGTCGGGAGGATGTCACAAGGTCCTGGACAGTCAATGTTTCAGACCTGAGCTTGGATCGGGATTGGGGAGGGTGAAGGGAAAGGAGGGGATTTGGGGTGACCGATGGGACCGTCGAAGAGGAGGTTATTGAAGAAGGCCTTGAAGATGGCTAGGGAGTGGGCGAGGCGCAGGGATTATGGGATGGAATTGCAGAGGTTAGGGGCAGAGTGGCTGAAGGCTTGCCCACTGATGGTGGGGCGGGTGGGTCGGGATACTTGGAGCAATCCTGCACATTCAGATTGTTCGTACTATTTCTGCAAGTGTACTGATCTAACCTGGTCAAAATGTATTGCATTCAGTTTGCAACCTATCCCTGTCTCTCTCTATGGGAATGAGTGGATTAAGCAATTGCTGATGAAGGAAACTACATCGAATATGTAGTTGGTATAATTAGCGACCTTGATGGTATGGAGTTCAAAAATCTGGGATGCTACCCTGCGTGAGTAGGGTGCTATATAAATACAAGATGTTGGAATCAGGATATCCAATTACAGTATAAGAGAAAATCATCAGGGCCAGTAACTTATGACCCATGGGAAATATGCTGTTTTAAATATAAGCAGCATTGGCTACAGCTTACGTAATGCGCCTTGGAACGTCCTCCTGATGTAAAAGGCGCTATACAAGTGTAATTTTGTTGTTGTTGTTAATCCAAGGGAATCCTTAAAAAACAGCTTCAAATATGGTCCACTTTCTTGCCAACACAGAAATACAACACAGAAACTACAAAACACATTAACCTTCTCGTCATTCAGACCAAATTATAGAAAGCTTAACTGCAGTACTGTTTATCGTGAGATTTTATTCTATAAAATACTTTTTTTAATTTGTTTTTTTTTAAATGACTACAGTTTTCTCTAGGGTAAATAAAACCATTAACTTTGTGAGTCACAAACAATCCAAATATCAAAGCTATCGTTTACTTTATGACCAGCAAGATTCGTCCCGATTTGGCTAACACTGCTAATTGCAGTCCATCTGCTTTTCTATTACACGGTGCAGTAATGGTAATCAAATGGGTAAATTACTTTGAGTCTATTTCCTTAATTATTGTGTCAACAGTATTAAGATTGAAGATTATCAAACCAAATTAGAATCGAAAGGATTTTCCGCTGGCCGAAAAAAAAAGTATCATATTGACTTATTTTGTTTTCCTGAATCTCAGTGATAATAATAATACTTGCATTCAATATAGCGCTTTTCGTGTTTTCTATACATCTCAATGCACTTCACAGAATATTACTGTAAAGTGAATTGACTGTAAATTTGTCCGCAAAATGTGGCAGCCAATTGCCCACAGCAATGACCCACAAATAATCATGGATTGATGTTCTAATGCTGTGTTTGTACAATTAACAGAAAAGCTGTTTCACTCCCATCAGCATGGAGTATAGGGGGAACCCTAATATTTTACCTCCTGCTCCAAATCAGGACTATGACAAAGCATCCTTGCAATGTCTATGCAGAATACTAAAGTGTTATAGTATTGTTGAAGTGCTAGTTGCATAATCAAACTTTACCAACATTAAAAAGAAAATCTTGTTGAAAGTAACATCCCACCAATTCAAAGCACGATCTGGGGATTTTCTATGGTCAAATGGGGAGCATGCCTCACACCAGTTGTATTTGTACTGCAGCAAGTGCAATTTGCCTGTTTCTGAAATTAACTCCTCCAATGTCAGGTCCAGGGCTTCAGGGCAGTTATTGTGGCTTAATATGTATGGTATTTTTGGAACCACGACAATTTGACAGCACACTCGCAAGATACACAGTATCAATGAAAATACGCAAGCTGATCTCCCGTACATGTTGGAAGGATATCCCAAGCCGGCCAAGAGGCTTGGAAGGATGCACACGTGTTAAGTGTTTTTTACGGGATACACATCATTGCCAAACACTTACAAATAAAACTTGTAGCCATCTCAAATTGAAAGGAAAAAATATTTCTATTTGCCAAAAGAAAAAGTATATTTTTTTATCAGTTCTCCTCTCACACTAGAGAGTTCTTACCTCCAGTCTGGTTCTGTCCACATCCTTTGGAAGTTTGACACGGGCTTTCAAAGTAACAGCTAACATTTCATAAGGATAAACCTGCAATAGGTAAAAGAACCTTAATGGATGGATACGTTGATTAGTCTTTAGATCCTTCATTTTAGACAATAGGGTTTGGATTTACAGTTTCTTTCTATCTGTCATGTTTAACCTATTTCTTTTTTATTCCTAGGAATTCGACTGGGGGAGTCTTGGGGAATGCCGGCATATTTGCCTCAAATGGCAGTGTAAAATTGACCAATAACGGAGCTGTTTGCTGTTCACATCTCTCCATCTCAACCTATTTATCAGGTTATGGTAGCTTCCCTTCCCTCAGATTGTCTCTCCCCATTGCTCCCTCTGAGGCTGAATTCGAGCCAAACCATTAGTTTTCCAACCAAATATGACATAAGCTTACTCTGAGTAGCCATTCTCAGTTGTTCCATTTGGGAGAAGACAATGGGCACAGTTTTAGAGCATTGAAAATAAGTGGCTCACTCTGGTTCAGAGCCATTCAAGGCTATACTCCTAACCATGATGGGAAATTCACATTTAATATGATTACCAGGTACAGCATGCTTTTGTATTAACTAACAATACCATGCAAGCATGCTCTACACTTAATAGACTTTGTACATTAATGAAATTCCCTCACCGTTCTACACAGAAAAAAAACACAAAGGAAATAAGATAGAAATGTTAACCTGCTCAGACGCTTAATGGTGGGACTCAAGTTTATTAACCTGAGTCATGTGCTTCTTACCTTGTATTCTGTAAAGAGGGAAAAAAGAGTATTGAATTTCAGTGATATTTCAGGATTTCCTTTGAAACAAGAAACAGATTATTCAAAAGATTAGTTATGAGTAAATTTGTGCATTACTGTGCTGGTAAAAGTATATCAAATGGTTCCTTACCTCGCATTCCCCAACTGGTATCGTGATTTGACTCGTAGTGGGGAAAATCTGCCTAGTGGAAAGGGAACATCAGAATAAATGTCTGGGAAACATTTACTAACACCACAAACTATTTCTGTTTAATTTGCTGTTTAATTATGGGATGGGTGAATTCAGGCACTGTTCACTAGATGAGGCATAATTACAAGTGTACAAGGAAACCTTCTCTACAGCTAGCCAGCAATGAATGATGATTCCTCCACCCCATGTGTGGCTTCTTATTTTACATGCAAAGTTCATTTTTTATGTTTATTGTACTTCATTGCATAGTCAAGTGAGGGGAGTTAGTTTCTGGGAACCAATGTTTAGCATCCATCTCAGCATATAGAGAGGCACCAGTCTTCATTTGTGGTGTATGTGCCGTGGTCTTCAGTCACTGAAACCAAAAAGGTCGATCCCTGATTTGTGTTGAGTTACTTGATTCTTCAGGTCTCTGGTCTTGGTAATAAACAACATCAAGCAGGATTGTGACCCGGACACAGTAATCTTTCCCCCCACCTTGGGCACAATGCTCTCAGAACTGTCACCTACTCTCAGTTTTGCAAAGCTACATGATATCACAGAATTGTTACAGACTTGAGACCCACTTGGCTTTATCTACTACAGTACTTCACATGTCATTCACCAATGGTGAAAGCCATCAGTTTAAGTTGTCCACTTGAAGGAACACAACAGTGTTTGTCGAATCAACAAGCGACCTCCAAGCATAGTGGATATGTGTCCTAATACTCATAATATATATTTTCACTCTAGAACACAATCAAGTTTTCTGCTTTCTTTAAAATCAGTCAGTATCTTCTGGATTTTCTACCAGGCCCTGTGAGAGAGGACACTGTGTTGGCACTCTCCATTATATTCTCACACCTGGCAGCTCCTTTCATTGATGGGGTGGGAACTTTTTCACCAGAAATGTCACATGCAGTTCATTTTGCAAATATAATTAACCCTCCCTGCCTTAGAACAATTGTTAGGTCTGAAGTGTTATTTATTCCATTCTTACTTTCAAGCTTGAACTAGCATTGCCATTTACTTAACTGAAATGTTTCCAAAACAAGTAGGCATTACAACTGAATTGTTTTTGACCCCAACAAGTTTAAATAAATGTAGTATGTTAGTCATCTAGATGGCTCCTCAGCTATAATTTTTTTTACCTTTGAAAACCATCCACTAAATTTACTACATTTGCATCCACTTGGATATAAAGTAAAGTGGAGTTATATAATATTAAAAGGCAAACAAGGTAGGCGACTGTATCCAACTTTTGTAGAGGTTTATGCACCAGGCTTGTGTAAATAATCGAGAACATGATAATCTCGTTCTAGACAAGCAGTTCTATCAATGCTCCTCGTGATTTGACCAGTCAGTTGATAAAGATGTTCTCCCTGTTTCATTTCCTCCACACTCTCTACATGCAATAGAAATTGTTGTTACCTAAAAATATGGAAATGAAAAGTTTTTTGCTGAAAAACTGCAAAGAACAGCCGTAAAGAAGTTGTCCGTTTACTGGGTTTTGTTCATGTTGAAACAGGGAGAGAGACAAAAATCTGTTTCCTCCCCCCACAAAGTTTCTCGTAAAATTCAGCTTTCAGCTTTGGATCCTGAATCTGGATTAATTTCTTGAGCATTGATAACAATTCTTGCCAGCAGGGGATAGCGGAACACTATAGATCCCCTGGTATTTATTTTAAGTACAGGAAGCATCATTTCCACTGGTTTATTTCCACTGCAGTAGGTTTATTATATTTCATTTCATAAAGTAAAAGCAGTGATCTCTCACAGACAAACACCGGGATAAAAACTACTGCAGTTTGTAATTTTATTTAAAGAAATGTCAAACATCAAACAATTTCCAGACTGTGATATTGGTCCTACATACTGTACTAGTGCCTTAGGGTGTCTTCCTGACATGATTTAAACATGTACACACTCTAACAGTGTACATTTGTTGTTGTATATATATGAATTGCTATTTATTCCCACTGACAGTATAGTTAATGAGCACTGTATTAATAAGAACTTGACTGTTTACTTTGAAAAAGGCTACATTGATCCCCAAATTGGAAACGTGTAGTTTGCCCTTATTCAAATAAAATACTAAATTGCTTGGAGTTTGCATTCAGTGTTTATGCAAACCAATTACTATTCGAGTCATTAGAAGCTAATAATTTATGCTGCATCTTATTTTTAAATGTAAATCTCGTTTACCTTGTGTAATCCATTTTTTCCATAACCAGGAAGAGAAGCAGATTTGGAGTGAGGGATTCCTGTAACAAAGCAAGCTTGATTTAGTCAACAAGGACACCATTACTTGCTTTAATTTAGATCTCAAGAGGGTAAACCCCATCTTGTGAGATTTGTGCACAATTGGTTGCCATGTTTTTCCCACAAAACACAGTCACTATACTTTACAGTATATTCTGTGAAGCGCTTTGAGATGTCTCAAAGACGTAATAGTGTGCTGTATCAAATGCAAGGATTAATATCATTTAGATGGGCAAATGAGTAATTTGTTTTCTCCAACAGATATACTGTACTTAATAAAATTTTCAGCAGTGAAAGTACTAAAGGGGAATGAATTTGCAGAATGCACTCACTTGTTCGAAACAGTGAGTCACTGCTTGACCGTTGCAGTGGTTCTCTATCAGCAGCAGGGCTTCGAGATGATGATTTAGGGTCCAGATCAAAGCTGTCAGACCTGGTCTCCATCTCCCCCTTCAGGTTAAACCAACTTGCCTTCACCTACAGTAAAGTACAAACACATGGAACTGATTTCTGGAAGTCAATACTAGTGCTGTGCCCAATGGACCTAGAAACAGATGGGATCTGATGAGATTTCTCTAGGTTATTTTGTATTCTTGTGAAACATCTGAGTACATTCTAACCTGATGGTTTCTTATAATAGTTCTCTTGTAATTGTGCAAGCGAGCCTGCAGTCTAGTCTCAAATTCTAATTGAAGTAATTTGATGTGCAACATTTTCAAGACTCTGCAAGAATGAGAGCAATAAATAACTTTGGCCAATTTAACAGAATACAAATGCCTGTTGCTGAATAAATTACTTACCAACTTTGCTGACCATGTTATTTTCCAGTAATCATGAATGAATTGTTATTTGATCAATTTAGAGTGATTAAATGCCGTTCATTAATCCTTCGGGATAACAACACATCAATTATACAGCAGGCACAAATTGCTGAGGTCTATCATAGCAACTCTATTACTGTATTAGGATATTCTCTACTGTCCACTAATTTACAGTAATTAATATTCATCACTGTTAATCTGAAACTACATGATCAATATATTATTTAGAGAATAATAAATGCACTTGAATACAGCGCAGTGATCTGGATTGCTGTAGATTTATTCAGATAAACACCAAGTGTGAAGTCCCTTCATATACCTGCATTAGCCTTTTGTATATAAAATAATAGTATTCTACCATCAATAGAACTCCAAATCAAATTATACTTTGTATAATTCAGCAGTGATTAGTGACTAACAATATACTAAATATATTGTGCATCTTTTTCATTTAAATAAATATAGAACGGGAAGATTCACAGCCATTAGCTCGGAGCATAATATTGCTGATGTTACAGCCAAAGTTAAGATGGACTCATGGAACACCACAGGGACTCCTATTGCCTGGGCTACTAATGCCATAAAGTTATTTTCCAAAAGTTAGTTGTGGCTGCTTGTGTGTAAACAAAAAGTAAAGATTTAAGAAATTCATTTTAAAAATTAGCAAATCTATTCCAACATTTCCTGAATAATTAAAGGTTTGGTTAATTCTTTTGAATTGGCTGATAAGCTTAAATATTGGCTGAAACTGGCTCTTCCATTCCTAGGAATAAATCCACATTTGTACACTTCAGGATCTGTGTGGGGACAATCATTGTTCGGAGAGTTGAAAAATGCTAAAGACTATCGATCGACAGCTTCGTACAATGGTTTCCTGACTGTTCCAGTTGTTGACTGTCATATGCTGTTCTTGGAACTTCTAACACTTTCCGAATGTCTTCAAGGTCAAGTTCTCTTCAAGAATTACTTATTAGGTCATACCCGCTTTGTACCCAGAAACACAACTATTTGGCATGGAGCTTGATGGTTCCTCATCTTTCCTACTACAGTACATTACTTGACATCGTGAGGAGGACAAGTGACCAAGTATTTTTTCTGGTTATGTTTGGAGGTAGAGTTGTGATCATTGCCTATGTTCAGAGAGATGCTAAGCTTGTGACAGGGGTTAACTACCAAGCTGACATAAAATATATGCTTAACTGTACATATTATTGGGCCCAGATTTAAGTTAAAAATACTATATACTGCCAACTGGGAGCAGATCTGTAACCCTACTGATAGGATTGACTCAATGGAAGATGATGCAACCATTGATTTATTTTGTGGTTGAAGTTATAAATAAACAGAAGTTGGATCCATCTCCCAAGAAATGAGGACTTGGTAATGTAACTGAAGAAAGAGCAATTAGTTGACAGTAGAATATCTTAAAGAGGTTCTTGTCCCCTCTATGGAGGCACTGGAAACTGCTGCCAATTCTGATCATGGTGAAGAACATAAATTGACTGGGAGGATCATTTGGGAGATTCAGGCAGCATCAATAGAACAAATTCATTTGGAAGGATTCATGGCTCCAGGTATAGATCCTAAATCATTCTTTCACTGGCTGACGTCGCACATCCATCATGGGTGAATAGTGTCCTCTGGGGTATTGCAGAGGAAAGACACATTAGTTGTCCTGCAACAGACCTATGATAGTATCATTGGGGTACTGCACCGTAAGGAAAGTTCTGTACTGATCTGGTGCTCATTTTGACAGCATATAGTTGGTGAGGCAGTGAAATGTGTGTGAGCCGGTGGAAGACCTCAATGATCCTGTATGCATGGAAGAAGTTGGTTCTACACAGCATCTCCTATCTAATATTTAAAGTAGTAGGAGCATAGGTGAACAAGAACAAGGTCACACAGTTCGTTGAGCCCACTCCACCTAGCAGATCCTTACAACAGTATAGAACCACACAGAATACCAACTTTTTTAGGTTACATGTAGGACGGGTCAATGCTAACGGTATACAATGCCGGCAGAAGCGAAAGTTGACTAGGTAACATCAGAATGAAAGACAATCGGCTCATTGTTCCTATAGTGGCTTTTAACTTCAGTAATTATGTTTGTGGGATACATACCTTAGTCAAATGCCAGAGTTCTCAGTTGCACAATGGTGCAGAGACAGTATAAGTAAGAAGTCTTTGGTCAGAGATCCCTGGTTGCATCAGGGCAATATGCTGCTTCCTTAATGTAGGTTAACAGTATGAGATCAATCCATTTTTTCCCAGTCTTGATTTTCTTACATTTTGTAATTTTCTCCCTTCCTTTGCTGGATAGTGTTCCATGATACAGTAGCTAGTATTTCACCTAGATAGCCATTTTTCACATGTGAGCCCAGACAATGAGGGTTGACAAGCAACCCTCTACCCTCAAACATACAAGTATGTTTGAGGACTGTATTTATATAACACTGCTCAGAATTTGAGTGGTGTCTAACCCAATTAGGCCACCAAAGGAGCTGGTAAGGGGTTTTAACCATACCTCTTTCAATGACATTGTCGGTGCTTCACAGAAACATTCTAGGATTTATTGCAATAATCATCAATACTGTCGGGATAAGTCCAATAAGTAAGTCTAACAGTATTTTAAGTATTGCATATAAAACTGGACACAAAATACTAATTCTGATCATATTCTGATCACTATCCAATCGTAAAATAAATATGAGGTTCAAAATGTCACCTGCAAGACCATTTCATCTTATCTTTTCTAGGGCTTGGTGGAATTTCTGTATATCTTATAATGATTCAATTGTTCAAAGAAAATTTAGTTTTATTAAAAAACAAATAAAATTAACAAACATTTTTCACATTCAGAGTAATAAAGAATAGCAACTATAATGTGAATTTCTCAAGAGAGAATCTCACAGGAACCAATTCAGTACAAAGTTTAATTGTAATATTATATTGAACTATTTAGGACTGAATGGTTTAATTGTGCATCAAAAAATGATTCACTGTGATCTGTCATGGGAAAACTTATTTACTATTTCAGCTTCTTTATGAACTTAATTAAGCCAGTAAATTGTTGGGAGATGAAACAGTATATCTTCGCAGCAGTGTATTCAAATTAGCTGAATTTTGTTTGAAAGCCTGGTGTGTTAACATGATTAATGGAGGATTCTCTCCTTGGGGAATTTGTGCACCTGGTATATTTTGCCTTGTTTGAAAATGATTCCATGCTCCTATTCTAAGCTCGCACGCTTATAACAATAACACCTGTATATAACACTTTTTGCGTGGGATGAAATCTCAGAGCATTGTACAGATATGGTGAAGCAAGGGAGACGTATGATGAGTGCATTTCAAAAATCCAGGAAGGAACTAATGAAGGTGTAAATAAGTGTTTTGGCAATATTTATTGTGATATGGGAGCAGAGATGGATGATGTGGTGAAGAAAAGTAGTCTTGGTGTTCTTACGTAAGACAGAAAGGAGAGTGAAGGATTTAAATGCTTGCCAAGTTTATGCTCTAGATCAGTAAGGCTTAGCAGGCTCAGTGGTCTACTGTTGTTCCTATGTTACTATATGACATATCCTGTGATTGCGCATACTCTATTTCTTTTGGCCAATCGGGTGTCTGACACATGTAGAAACCCATAACTATGCTTAAGTATCCAATAGTTCCATATCTGTGTCTCTTTGTGTCCAGAATAATACTTGTACTCGCTCCATGAAGGGACATACTCTGCTTATCTAATACCATAACGTATTAGATTTGTGAGTGCCAGGGCTTGGGGACCCAAGAGTGTGCATAGGGTTACTGCTAGAGTTTAAGCACCTGTTAAGGCATTGGCTTGGTGGGTTAGCAGTAGTTGAGTGGCATTAATGTGGGTTGACTTGCATTCTATCATCAGGCGCATCATCCACTCCGCTCTGGAAAAGATCTGTGATGTCATGGTCTTACCTTGTTGCCCTCTTGATCCCAGTAAACATGTCCTTCCTGCTCATCCTTGTCTTCCATCCACAATCCTCTGGTTCGCCAGTCACCTACTATAACATACTGCTGTTACTGTTACGAACTGAGCTTGTCAGGCTTCTATCTCCTACATTTTACTTTGCTGAATTCCTGATAAATCTGATAATCAATCACTGTTGCAAATGATTGCAGCCTTAAATAGTTGAATTGCAGGCTGATAAACTATTTTTATTGCAAAAGTGACATTGTTCACTGAATTGCTTTCAGCTCTTTGACAGATTATTTATCTCAAACCTCTTGCTCTCGAAATTAAGTTCCAGCAGCAGATTCCCCAATTCTTGAACCTGGGTGGGACAGCTCTTTTCTTCATGGATCAGTATGTTTACGAGCATTGCTAATGTGAACTTATAAAGGTTTTTTTCCATTAAATCTTCCCATCTCCTAAATCAACACATATACTTATACAAATCATTGTTTGCCTTTAAAGACTCCAATACCTGTCATATGTTCCAGAAATAGATTGAAATATAAATTTTGTTGGGGAGGGAAATGACATTTGTGTATTGTGCAATTATTCAAAATGTTACCATATGTATTGTAATGACTGCTCCCTTGGGAATGCATCCTAACAGAATTTTTCCATTGTACATAAACTCAAGGGTGACAAGAATTTGCTGTTAAAAATGAAACATTCTTTTGCTGACAGAATAATGTACTAGAATAGAGGAATCCATGCAAAAGAATATCCAATATTTATAGGAGGCTTGCGGGTTTAGCAGGGGTATTAAACACTCTGACTTAAACGTTCTTGTCGTAGGCTTTTTAAAAAAATCTTTATGTAAATGACAGTGATGCGGTTGGACGAATGAATATTTCCTTCAGTTTAATTTCCACAAATGGAGGAAATCCCAGCATCGATTCTGCTCTATTTTGCTGTCGGGAATAGTTTCTGTGCATTCAATATTTACAAGGGTGCCAGACAGCCCAGCCACGGCATGTAAAGAAGCTGCTCTCAGCAGCCTGTTCTGACTAAAATCTTTCTTTCTTAGGAAGAGGCTTAACTGGATTGCTGGGTCTCAATCCATGCATTGGGATACTGGGTTTCACTTAAACAGCCCGTACAAGAAATGTGTGGCTAATTCTAATCGCATGTGCTGTTCCTCCAACTTGCCACAAGTCTGAAATGTTGACACAAGGTTATTTGGGGAATATGAAGGATCATCTTTTGCCTACACAGCATGCAAATAAACCTCCTGTATGCTGTAAAACAGTTACCATCACTGCATTGATATTTTATGTAATGAACAGGCTTTAACATAATCAATTATCATCCTTACTGGGCTTGCTGCTGAATTGGCTATTTCAAGCATGCTTATGACAGGGGATACCTTCAGGCATAGGTGGTGGGTAGCTAAGGTTAGAGAGACTCTGTCCCCCCCAAATCCACACACACACATATACAAATAGCTATTTACAGCTCACCGCTTTAAAGGGAGCTAGGAGGTGAAAGCATTGGGGATGACCACAGCCAGTCTTCTGGATAGCCCCAACCCCTGGGCTTGCTCTTGCCATTTGTCAGCAGTGTCTGCCCACTTCCAGTCTGGTGGCTGCTCAATAGAGCATCCTCACCTCACCTCTGACACCTCTGGATCTGTCAGGCAAGTCAACGGCTCACCATTCTCAAAGGGGGCAATTCTTTGTCCCGAGTTTTATTCAACCCCCCCCCCCCCCCGCATCACCCCCAGCAATAAGTTTCATCCACCGCCTATGCCTTCAAGGCTCATGCATTTGCCCACAAAATGCACAGTCAATCCATTTTACACTATATCTTATGAAGCACTTTGAGATGTCTCGACAACGTGATAAGGCACTGTATCAAATGCAAACATTATTATTTGATGTGTTTGATTCATTACAACAATCGTGGAAATAAGCAAGCAAAATAAAAATCCTGAATGAATGAAAACACCTTAAGATAAAAGGCCTTCAGACCATCAAACGTATCACCTGCTTGGTCCACAACAACCCACCTTATTACAGATTTCATTCCACTCTATCTCCCAGATGAAGCTCATGCTTTACCAATGAGTTTAAGTGAGGAGAGTGGGAATGCTGAGTGCACCTTGATACAATACAAATTTGCACAATTACCTCCTTTCACATTGAGCCCACTCATCTCCCGGATTTTGGAGATGGACGGTGTTTAGAAACCTACCCTGGAAATGGCTGGGGAAGCCCGGCCCCATACACCACGTGAGCTGTAAACACAGCACTGAAGCCAAAAAAAAATGCTCGAGCTCTAACCACAGTGCCGGATGACAGAACGGCCAAGCTGGGAAATATAAACAACTGAACTGAACTTCAAGAGATTTGCCAACCTCAGACAAACATTTAATACTGCTTGTGTTTTGAAATTTTGCTGGTTTTAGGGAGTTGCCAGCTTTCGGAATGTTGGATTACCGAGGTTTACTGTATCCACTAAAATGTAACCAGGCAATACAGGGAGTTAAATAACCAGATTGCTGATTTAGCTTTCCAAACACAAGATTGCAAATAAAAGATAAATAATAAACAAACTGTAATTATATCGCATAATTTAGATATAAGTGCATTTCAAAGTGCCTTACAATGGGTGAGATGGACGCTGATCAAGCAGTGGAAATAAATTAGAGGTGGCCAAATTTACAGTCAGATGTCCTAGGTTTTCCTGAAAGCAAGGAGTGATTTGGGTATTGAGGTCCAGAGGATAGGGACATGAAGGGGGTGGTGGGCAGGGGAGAAACTCAACCTCTGAGGATGGAGAGATCCCTGCATGAAGAATGAGTGGGTGACTGTCATGCAGAGTAATGCAATGATGGTCTAATGAAGCACATTCATCTGTGTTCTCCAAGGCAAAATTAATTTGCTTTGGAGAACACAGATGAAGTTTTACATGTAATTTTGTGCACAAAATAAGGACAAAAGCATTAAACCAACGTGCAACCACTTAACATAACATAAGAGTTTGCTGAACAGACCAAAATTGGAAAATGAGGAAATGCTCAAAATTAGATGCGCACAACTACTGGCTGTATTTATCTCATTACAAACTCCATTACTCACCAGTGTTGCCACATTCAAATTGATTACTGATGTAGTGCCACACTGTGCAAGGACATATTTAATAACATTGTTAATGGATGTATAGCTCTTATTGGTAAGTGTACATTTCTCAGCCAGTCAGATCAAATGCAATTATTATTTTCAGACTGACATTATATAATGACTTGGGTACAGTATAACATAATATTTTTTTAATGGAATTCCTTAATAAGAAAGCACATCGGGCAAATGGGATCTTCTTAAGGTACCTGATAGATGCCATATAACACATGAAAACTTTGGTGTCAACCTGGCTCAGTTGGTAGCACTCTCACCTCTGAGCCACAAGGTTATTGGTTCCAGTCCCAAATTAGGACTTTGAACTCACAGCCATGGCTGACACTCCAATGCAGGGGTAGAGGCACACTACATTGTCAGAGGTGCAATGCATCAGCAGAGACATTATAACAAAATCTCATTAGTTTGTTCAGATAGATGTTAAGGATCCCACATCACTATTGGAAAAGAAAAGGAAGTTTCTCTTGGTGTACTAGCCAACAATTTCCCAGATCAAACTGATAATTTGCTTCATGGCTGGTTGAGCCATATTGCTGTTCATAAATTGGCTCTGATAGTGACTTACAAATAAATAGTGACTACACTTCACAGCAAAAACATCCCATGTAGCACTATGAGGTATCTTGTCAATGTGATAAGGAGCTATATCAAATGCAAGTATTTTTTTTTACCTCTCTCCCATATGATCTAGTTCCAGAGTGGAGTTTTTGTGGATCAATATTGAAACAAGATTTCTTCTTGTGGTGTTCCATCAAGAAACACTGTAAATTGGATCCCACTGTATATATTGCGACACTACAATAACAAGACTGCACAAAGGTTGGAGAATACAAAGGTGAAAGTGAAGCATTTCCCAGTGGGATGTTAGGTGGGTGAAGCTTGTTAGTTAGTGTTATGATGCTAAACTCCACTTATTTTTTTAAATTTTAAAAGATTAATTGTCGATGATTTAGCAGCAAGGTTGCGAGGAAGAATAGAGCAAAGTAAACAAAAGGTCAAGTCTTTGATTTGTTATTAAAAAAATTATTCTCTATACTCGCATTGGTTCATTCAGTTAAATCTGTAGGGAACAAATGTGATCTGGAGATGACACTTCTCTGTGTTTTCTCTGTGAAATAATTTTCTTTCGACATGTTTCTGGAAGTATATTGGTTTAGAACAAGGCATGTAGAACAATTATAGTGGCACTAAACTACATTAAAATCAAGTGAACCTGAAGCAGAACGAATTAAACAAGAAATGGTTTTCAATTTAAAGGGGGAAAGGCTCAGCTCTTAAACTGGGATGATGAAAAGTTGAAACAACTGCTAATCATTCAGACTCATTAAGATATTAGAAGAACATGCACAGAAGTATCAAAGCATGAAATCAGCAGACTGTACCATGCTGCCTGTAGACAGGGGGTTTTCTATAGATGTTATCTGCTTTTCCATCAGTTTCTGAAGGCAGAAAAAGAGAAACGTGAAGAATGTTTAGCATGTAGCATTCCAGCTCGTTAAAATAAAATATGCACCAAGACTCATAGGTCTAAGCAGAACATCAGAATATGCACTCAAACAAACCGAGGTAACAATAAATCACAGTCCATGACTCAGTAAAATGTTCTCTTATCCTACCAAGGACAAGTCGCCAACTTTGTTTCAAAAAATGGCCTCCTCAGCTGGCTTATGGATAAATATGATACAGCATCTGAGCCTTGCAGAACAGGAGTTTCTCTCTTCTGAGTTGATTTATTCACAGTATATGACGCACATGAATGACAACAATTTTTGTGAGTTATTTTAGATGCCAGCATTGGTGGATCTGTACCTTCAGGGGAAAAAGGAAGGATTTTTTTCTGGCATTGTACCTTCGTTTTCAAAATGCTATTATTGTCACTTTTGCTAAATTTAAAATAGTCAACAAAGCTCTTTTGGAAGGAAAATCCACTATTACATTCACCAAATAGCAACAAGTAGAATATATGTGACCACTTATTACGTTTATTAACATTTGACAACAAGGTATAAATAGCACTTTAATGTGGCATTAAATTCAGATCACAGTTTTGGTAGAAACAGAAAAAATGCAAAAAATTAATTTGGTTAATTTAATGCATTAAAAACCACTATATTTGGTCTTTTTTGCCAATTGAGTGGTCCATGATGGCAAATGCTGCAGAGAGGTTGAGGTCAACCAAGTGATTCCTTCATCCACTCACCCACCCACGTCTTGCCTATTCTCTCCTCTAACTCTCACTGTGAGGAGATGCTGGATTTTCTCAAGTCCAAAATTGAGAGAATACGTTCAGATGCCTCTGCTCCCCCAACAACCACTCCTTCCCCACCTCCTCTCCAGACTCTGACCCCCACCCATCCCTCCTTCCACACCTTTGAACCTGTCTCCCACTCCTCTGTCTTCATGCCCATATTGTCTATGAAGCCCACCACCTGCTCCCTTGGCCCCATCCCCATCCCCACCCCTCTCTTTACCTTGCAGCTCCACCTCCTTACCCCCTTAGTCTCTTGACACCATCAAGCTCTCCTTATCATCTCACACGTTCCTATCCCCCTCAAAACAGCCACAATCACCCCCATCCTGAAGAGACCTTTCCTGGACTTCATCCCTGTTTTCTAGTTACTGGTCCATCTCCAACCTCCCTTTCATTTCCAAGCTACTTGAAAAAGCCATTGTTTCCCAGCTTCGCTCTTTCGACTGGTTCAGGCCCTATCTCTCACATTGTCTCCAATTTGCCTCCGTTAACAGTTTCCCTTCTACCCCCCACACTCCATCTTGTGCAGTGTTCCTCAGGGCTCTGTCCTCGGTCCCCTCTTTTTCAACCTCCACGTGCTTCCCTTGGTGACATCATCTGCAGACATGGGGCAAATTTCTACATGTACACAGATGACACCAACTCTATTTCTCTGCCTTCATCCTCGATTTTAGGACTACTGACACGCTGACAGACTGCCTGTCAGACATCGATGAAAGATAACTTTCTACAGCTGAACATCAGCAAAACTGAGGCCCTCCTGATTGGCTAGCGGCAACACCTCCACACCTCAGGCACTGGCGGCATCAGTATTCACAGATGCACACTCCATCTCACCAAGTCATTCAGGATCCTGGGTGTCTTGTTTGACCCTGAACTGTACTTTCTCCCCCATATCCCTGCCATGACCGGCACCGCCTTCCAATACTTCCACAACATTGCCCAACTCCACCACTGCCTCACCCCTCAGGCAGCTGAAACCCTCACACATGTGTCTGTCACCTCAAGGCTCGACTATGGCAACTCCCTCCATGTCGGCCTACCCAACTGTTCCCCCCACAAACTATAGATCATAAATCAAACTCTCTGCAGCTCATGTACTCTCTTCCAACAGGCTCCATGACCTCATGACTCCCACCCTCGCCCAGCTCCACTGTCTCCGCATCCCACAAAGGATAGAATTCAAGATCCTTTCAAGAGGCCATCCACAGTTGGTCCCCTCCACCCACCTCTCTGACCTTTTCAGAACCTTGGGATGTCCTCCTGACGTTAAAGGCACTCTGCAAGTGTAATTTTGTTGTTGTTTGACATGATCACCCAGATCTTTGATCATGCTGTTGTTAAATGTCCTGAATGCATTCTTGCGACAGGTGTGACAGTGCTGAGAAAGGCAGCAGTGTAATTTAATTTATTTATATTTCCAAATGTGCACTTTGTTCATACCACTCAGAGGCAGAAGACCACGTGGCAGTGAATTCTCTTATGAAAAGGCTCCAAGTCATTTATTCGTGGCCATAGTCTTTGAAGGCAACTACTTCAACACAATATAATGATGAAGTTATAACATATGCTACTAGAAATGAACAAACAAAAAAACAAAATTGCTATTATCCATTTCCAGCAACATCTAGTCATGCCTCCATGGACTACGTTGTTTCACAATGTGCTATGAATGTCGATTTTTTTTTTCTATTCAGCAATAATGCACAAGATGGAATTTAACTTTTAAATCTTTCTCTGGCAGGAGCTTTTGTATTACAACCTTCCTTACTCAGAGACATATATCTCCAGGTGAATTTCTTAATGGGGTGTCAGCACCGGAGAGAGTTTGACATTGACACTAAATAAAGCAGCATAATTGAGTAAATACACCAAACAGATCCCCTACAGGAGTTATTGCATAGGAATATATGCTACACCACATAGGTAAGGTCAAATTGAAGCTCAAGAAATGCTTGAAGACAAGTCTGTAATTATGTATCAGTGATCCAAGAGAAATAAATAAAATTTGTTCTTAAATATGTTGAACACAAAAACGTTGTCACATTGTCCTAAACAAATACATTTCCCTCATCAGGAACCAATTTTATAAAATCTTGTATTGTTTTTAGGGTGACATTTCAAAATAATTGCAATATGCCCAGTATCAGATAACCGGCCATTTCATCTTGTTGAGCTATAATCACGCCTGAACACCAGAAAACATGAAAAGCTCAAACTGGGTGGAAATAAGAGTCTGCAGATGTAGATTCAAATGATAGCCATGAACGTAAGAGGTTATAGTCATGTGAACAGAGGCTTATTCAAGCTATTTATGGAATTAATAACCTGCCACTAATTGCAAGGTTTTTATGCAACTGAGGAGTAATGACCTCCTAAGCAAAGATCAAGGCATTTCTATCCAATGCTTAGCTTAACTCTCAGCCTTGATATCACTCCTTAACATTTGCAACATTCCAATTCATGATCAGACTTTGTCTGCAATTCACACTTTTTTATTCACATTACTTCATTGTGGGATTTCTTCTAAACATTTGTGCACAAATAACATTCTATACAAATCAATGAATTGCCTGCAAATTGTTTGTTGATGCACAATCGTCCATCAACGGGTCTACATTGAATGAACACATTTTACTTTCAGCAGTGTACCTGTAGATATCCTTGTTGACTTACATATATTGGGAATTAGCCTTCCCAATTCCTCTCTCCATGGGCTGCAGATAATCAACCTTCAGCCACTCTTCCCTTAACTCCTGGAGTGTAGCAGTGCCTCTGCCTCGCCCCCTCCCTTGCCTCCTTCAAGCGCTGCCTCAAGACTCTCCTTTTTGACGGTCTCATCGGTCACCCCAAATCACCCCCTTTCCCTCCACCCTCCCCAACCCCAGCTCAGGTCTGAAACAATGACTGTCCAATGCCTTGGGATGTCCTCCTGATGTGAAAGACATTATACAAGTGTAGTTTTGTTGTTATATCAACAAAGTTGGACATTTTTAAATACTGTATGGTAAATGAAAGGTAAAGGTCGGTATATTGAATGGAAACAAATTAAATCTGACACCAAGTGTTCATTTAAGCTTTTGTTTGATCAGCCAGGTATCTGACACAATTAGAAACCAATCACCATTCTTAAGAGGATGCAAACCAAACTGAGGTTTTCATGAATCCCACCTACACATAGAAATCTCATTTCGGAGGGATGCATCCTGCTTACCTCTTGGATTCCATAAAGTATCAGGTGTTAGTTCGCAAAAGCCAAGGCTTAAGGGACCCTGAATGTGTGTTGGGAGCCTGCTGGAGTCTAATCAAGTAAAACAGCATAGTTTGCTATTGATATTACTGTCTGGCAAGCTTTCCCACTGCTTGTCCAGCTAGGACCACCCTATGTTTTAGGGCTTTGGCTTGCAGACTTAAACAGGAGCTGTGGAAAGACTCCCTGCCCACAGTGACTCGTCTTTCCTTCCAGTTTCCTGTCGATGAGTCAGGCTGGCGGTGCTGTCATCAGCAGTGCTCTGGAATACTGCGGACCCGCCTGGCTCATCAACAGGACTACCGAGACCACCACAGAGGGCTGACTGAATATTCTGTTTCCAGGCATACCACCTTGGAGCCAATTCAGCTCCAATGAGACCCACTTAATTGAACTACAATCCACTCATTCTCTATACTTCTGAGTGCAATGGTTACAAACTTGTATTAAATGATCTGCGTCAACGGAAGTTCTGAAACAGATGAGAACTTAGTTTTCTTCTAACAGATATGAAATGCACCATTAAGAAATACCTGTTACCATTTGAATCTGGCATTAACACATGAGAAATAGTATTAGTATGTAAGAAAAGCAGATAATCTATGTTGTAAATTAGAAGATTCCCAACAAAGGCATTAATAATAAATCCATGTCACAAATAAAATGGTCTCTGGTAGCTAGAAGTTTGCCCTGCCTGCAGGTAGGCCGTTAACTAAAGTGATTGTGCCGGAGTGAAATTCCTTTGTTATTATGAGTTGTTATTTATTATTCAAAGTGATTATTGACACTTCCACTACGACTGCTGCAATTTAGACCCCAATCCGAAAAGTTATCTTCAAACACTTTTGGCAGCAATTCTATTGTCCAGCTCTAAAAAAAAATCAGGTCAACATTAGCATTTTAGTAGGAGAGAGTCTTTGCAGGGCTGACTATACTCTAAAGTAAATTTTGAACCAAAGAACTTGCAAGCAAAAAGCGTATGCAGTTCCTACCTGGTACATGGAAATGTCTAGGAGCCTGGATATAGGATTTGTTGTCTAGCTGCATGGATAAGCTGGGAGTGCTCCGACCACTTTCACTGCCTCCAAAGAGAAAAGCAAAGACGATAGAGAAAAGAAAACGGGAGGCAGAATAAGATAGTTGCATGCTCAATGCTGAAGTAAAAGTATATAATGCCATAGCATGTTTCAAACAATAGATTAAGAAGCGAGAGTTAATAAGCCATAAAGCCATATGTTGGCTTTCAAGTGCACTTATCACAAGAAAATATACTATTTACTGATGGAATGCAGAGTTCCCTCAGCCAGATAGAACTTTTCATTAATTACTGAAATAATGAGGAAACGTTGCATTGCTTTAAATCCCTTAGTATTGGGACTGAGCTTTTAAAATAATAATTTATTCATCCTTCCCACCTGCCACTAGCAAAAGACTGGCTGACATCAAGATCAGTCAAAAAGAAGCAACAAACATTTCCAGATCTGAGTGAAATTTTGGTCATAACATAATCTATTTTCAGCAGCATATTTTCTTAGAGAAATAAACTGAGCAGAAAGAAGGGGATTGCTTACGCATTTGAGCAATTACCTTTAAATATAAAAATGAAATTGAGATATTCTATGGCATTATATAAGGTATAATAAGCAAAATAATTCATTTATAGCAAATAATTGGTTGTCTGGTTCAGTGTTTGAACAAATTGAGGAGTGCATTATTGATCAATAATTCAGATCTTTCTGATGAAGGACCACTTCAGGATTTGAAGCCTGCCTAAATGAATTCTGTAAACAATCTTAAAATTGCACAAAAAAATTCAAATGATCGACTTGTTCTCCAACAGTTTGGTTGATGGGTTGATTTCCACTAGCGGGATTCCCCACTCCTGTTAAATGAGGCTTTTTTTTTCTAGAGCCACAGAGACCAGAAGAACATTGCAGACTTGAATTCTCTGGTCTTGTATTGATCTAGTGCATATCAAGCAGCACGACAGTTGGGATTGGTAGCAGGTCTCTGACATTTGTGAAGCAATGCATTTTGCAAAAGGGAAGAAATGCTAATAATTGTTAATACTTAATTTCAAGGTTACCACCACTTGTTCCTCTACAGATGTTACATTTTGCATTGCCAAACAAAAACTGAAGGCATAACAATATTTCAGTATAAGATGTTATGGCTTTTATCAACTGATAGATGTTATGTTATAGTATTCAATGTAAAGTCCATTTCATGCCAAGAAGAAATTCTTCTACATAATTCATGATGGAATTCATCCAAGAGTGCAATCAGTACCTTTTTGACACAGTGATGAAAGGCAATAATGTCATGAAAATTGTACAGAGAAGGTTTAGGATTTGGAGCCCACACATCAAATGATTTCCCTGGGGTGGTCTGAATATTTATTTAAGGTCAATTCTGTTTTGTAATCTTGTTGCCCAATCAACTCCATTATGAAAAGGCAAATATTGTACACCAGAGTAATAAATTACAGGTATAAGTGGATAGCATTTACCCTTGATTTAAATGCAGCAAAAACAACAACTTGCATTTACATAGTGCTTTCCATGCTGGGCAGCGACCCATAGCACTTAACAATGGCAGAGCCTGTTGCCAAGCCAGGGGGAGGGGGAAGATGACCACTGAGGTGGTCAAAGAGGAAGGTCTTCAGATGCAATCTGAAAATGGGGAAAGAGAGGCAAGGGGAAGGGATTGAGTGAAGGAGTTCAACAATTTGGGGGCATAGCCGCCAATGATCAACGGAGCAGATGATCCAAAGGACAAGGAGGAGGCCAGAGCCAGTAGAGCAATGATAGCGGGTAGTGCTGTGCGGAGAGAAGTGGTTGGAGAGCTAAGGGGGTGCCAAGGTGTGGAGGGATTTAAACATTTGAAATCGATCTGCTCTGTGACATGGAGCCAGTGGAGTTTGACAAGGACTGGGATATTCGGGATGCAGGATTCAGTGAGGGTGAGAATGGGGTGAAGTGGAGTTTTGGATGAGTTGAATTTTATGAATAGTAGAGGAGGGGATTCCGGCAAGGAAGGCACTTGAGTAGTCAAAGTGAGAGGTGGCAAAGGCATAGACAAGGGTTTCAGCAGCTTGTGGAGTGAGATATTGTAGGAGCTGGGCAATGTGGCAGAGGTGGAGGAAAGGGGTGCTGGGACCGGATTTGGGGGAGCAAATCTGCCAATAAGAATCAAGCTTTTATTTGCTTCATTCTGCTTCCAATTTAATGTAACTTTATAAATAAAGTATTGCTTTTTAGAGTCAACTCTGGGGTATGCGCTGAATGCCATTTTTTTTCTCCTTATTTTTAACCTCTTGGGTGCCACAGGCAAGTTTAGAAAGTGAAAGTCATATCTACAGCAATACATAAACCTGTAATAAGCAAAAGTATAGAGTACAGACTGATAAATACTCGATTGACCTGTTGTGCATTTTGATAAATAAAGTTTCCATAAATAAATAAATAAATAAATAAATGAGCAAATTATGAAATACCCAACAAATCTTCAGTATTTTATGCCAACCTAAGATTGTTGCTATAAGGTATCATAGTATTGTGATTGTGGGAATAAGGAATGTTGAAACATTTGCCCCACTTGCTCTTTTAGATGAGAAAAAGCATCAGTGATTGATCAAACAGCCTTTACAGATTCCATCCCAGTGTCCCTCTGACTCGCTCCCTCTCTCATCTCATTACAAGACCTACAATTGTGTCATCGGTCATCTTTGACATCCACACCCACTTTCAGCTTCCATCCCCAGCTTGTGTGCAAAGCCAAGACTGGGGACACCCTTGGGACATCCTTCCAATGTGAAAGGCACTATACATTAAGTTAATTTGTATCATATTGTAATAATCAACCAAATTGAGCCACTGAAAATACAATTTTTTTTTAATATTCCAAAGTGGTCAGCTGGAGGTTGAAATAAGTTTTGTTTATATAAAAACTTGAAAGGGGTGAATATGTAGAAAATACTACTGAATAGTAAACAATATATTTTAAAAAGCAGAAGGAAAAAGTAAAATGTGAGATCAGGGAGAGGAATGGTGAAGTTTAAATGTTTCTTTTTAGTGTTATTTTAGCATGTTCATAATACAATAATAAGTCCTTTTTATAATAGGTTACTATTGTAATCTTAGTATTTGTTTCAGCATTTTAATACACTTGCTCAAACTTTCCTTAGACCTGTGAGTGAGACTTTTGAGTACGAATTTTGTGCGTCTGAGGTCAACACCTCATGCAGCTCTTGCGCATCTCCTAGTGGTTATCTAAGGAGCTCCATTGGAGAGCACATCTCCAGCACCATCTCCCAACCTTAGAAGGATAATAATAATAATCCTTGCATTTGATATAGTGCTTTTCACATCTTATCGATGCCTTGAAGCGCTTCCCAGAATATACTGTAAAGTGAATTGACTGTATATTTGTGGGCAAAACACTGCAGCCAATTGCGCATAGCAGTGTCCCACAAACAGTCGTGGATTGAAAATGACCAATTTTTATTATTGTGGGGTTTTTTTGCAGATTATTAGGCATAATAATTTCTTACTCCAGGAAACTTGAGTAAGGAGTAAGGATTCGAAACACAGGTCTGTAAAGTGAGTGCTCTAACCACTGAGCTACAGGAACTCCAGTGGCAATGTGGGGACCATAAGAGAGGAATATAGTAACATAAAAAATTCTCAAAAGGTTGTGAAGATCAGAGGGAAAGTATTAATGGTATTTATAGATAAGGTTTCCGAAAGAGATTGCTATAGGCTGGAACACATGGAAGATGTTCCTTGAAGATCGAATCAAAGCCATAATGAGTGTTGTCTGCACAAACAGATACAAATTGCTGTTTGCTGTTGACAGTTTCACAAATAATTACAGTGTTTTATATATGTTTTTGTATAATTTAAGATGAAAAAGGAAGAATCGATCTAGATGTATTACTGGGATATTCAACAGGCATGTAATTAAAAGACTAACCATATGGTTTGACCAGTCTAATAATATTCCATCTTTTGTTGTTAGTCTTGCAGACCAGGTGTTGGTAGCATTCTTTGAGAGCAAATGGGTGTTGAATGGCAAATTGTTTCATCATTACAGATGCATACACACAGACACACAGATGTACACATATCTATAACAACCTGCAACAAGTCATGACCATAAGGCTTTTCCTTAAAAGTAAAGATATTTACTTTCCTTTGAGATAGTCATCCTTAAATCAAAATCAAATCAAATCTCACAAAGCACAATTCATTTTAATCAGTCTAATTCAAGACATATAACAGTATGCTTTGATACGTTTTACTGAGGATCAATCAGGTTATATCTGTAATGAATTTGCAAATGCGTAAATCACCTCATCATTCCAAATCGTTCATGTTTGCTTTTTCAATCATGAGCTTTTCAAAGGTAAAACATTCACATTTAAAGAACATAATTTTTCCCGAATGGATTTGTGTCAAGGGAATTGACTCCCAATAAAATGCTGCTGTCAGAGCACACGATACAACTGCAAGTAAAATTCTCCTCAAATGTAATAAATAAGACATGTAATGCTGCAAATTCACTCACAATTCAGACCAGTGCACCACTTTTAAAGTCACGCAACACCAACCACAACAGACACACAAAGACCATCAAGATTACCTTGATGTCAGCTTTTTAGTATATGAGAGACGTTTAACATTCTCTTCAAAACACGACTTAATCAGGAAAAATTAAAAATGTATGTAGAGTCACTGCATTTTTGTAGTGTTACTAATACAGTACCAGGTTTGCGGTTTGATAAATAAACTGAAATGTGCTTGCGAGGCTTGGAGTTTTTCTATTTCCAGCTCTGTAAATAAGTATGTAATAAGCAGTGATGGTACCTATTAATTTGTCCTTTCTCTAAGAACTATCATTTGAAGGCATTTCACCATGCCAAACAATTATCTATTCAGAACCGCATGTTAGTCACAGATTGTGATAGTATGTGGGGCCATTTATATATATCTACATATGTTTTGTCATGTGATTTCCCAGTTCCCTACTGTGGTGTACTGTTAATCAGGATATGCACAAACGTGCTTTTTTTGTTTGCATGTTTGTGCTGTTATTCATTGCAGGAGTTGTGTGAGTGTACCATGTGTTTATGCACTTGTGTGAGAAATATGGCTTTTTAAAAAATAGTTATTTGTTCATTACCTGGCAATCTGACGTGCACTGAAACATTAATGTACCATAAATATAATCCTTGCATTTGATATGGTGCTTTTCATGTCTTCTAGCTGTCTCAAGACATTTCACAGAATGTACCAAAGTGAATTGATTGTATATTTGTGGGCAAAATGTGGCAGCAAATTGCACACAGCAGTATCCCACAAACAGTTGTGGATTGAAATGACCAATTTCTTATTGTTTTTCTGCCTGGAATCGAATCCAGGTCTCTCGCTTATAAGGTAAGTATTCTAACCACTGAGCTATATTTGCATGCCACAAACAAGAAAAGGTAAAACGTGACATCCGTGTCTGATCCTCAAAAGCTGTTTCACAGTTGAATGCATATAGATAGAAAACATGAGGAAAGCACAAGAGTATGCATCCTGTAGAATTTGAAGGCTACCTAATTCATATTCTTTCTGTACTTAAGATGCCCTGGACAACTCCTCTGACTTGGGCCAGGAGTTTAAGAGAGTTTAAGTTTAGTGTTTATGATGTAAACTCACACACATTCCATATGATTACCCTTGTGGTTGTGAGCACAAAACCATCTGCTGGCTCAGTTATGAGTAAAAGGAATAAGGTGATTTGAAACATGGTGTAGATGATGGATGATTTAGGCGTAAGGTTTTCCTGTTGTGGCGCCCATAACTGACCGATGACTTCTATAGGGCTCTACAATCATCCTTTATTGTGGTGTCCTGCAGCTCAGTGGTTGGAGCATTCACCTTATAAGCGAGAGACCTGGGTTCAAATCCAGGCAGGTCAGGACGAAACCTTAGGCAAGTTTCCTTACTCCACACTCCTGATAATAATCCCTCCAAAAAAAATAATAAATTGGGTCATTTCAATCCATAACTGTTTGTGGGACATTGCTGTGCGCAATTGGCTGCTGCGTTTCACCCATATATATTCACTTTACAGTACAATAGAAGCCCGTTTATCCATGACTTGATGAACCGGCACTTTCGTATAATCGGCACGCCCAAAAAATAAAAGTCCCCATCCGATCAACCAGAACTTATCCAGAACAATAGCAGTGAAGCATTTGTAAATGCATAAATAATAACATAATAACAGAATATTGTATTGATACTTATTGTTAAAACTACTCTCTTGCGCTTCTCACCTTTACTAGTAGATGCTGCGCTTGCAGCCATGATACTGCAGTTGAGGTTTATAGTCCAGTGATACTTTTTAAAATGGAGCACACCAAGTGGGTGAAAAAACGGAGCGCAATTTTAAAGCCATACTAGCAGCAAGCCGATATCGCTAGCCGATAACCCACATTGTCGCGCAGGTGCAGTATTTTGGTTTGCCGCTAGTGGAGTCTAGGGCTATCGGCTTGCCACTATTAAAGTCGCTAGACTTTAAAATCGCGCTGCCGTTTTTTTCACCCGCTTGGTGTCCTCCATTTATAAAAGAATTGCTGGACTGTAAACCTCAATCAGTAAAGGTGAGAAGCGCAAGAGAGTAGTTTTAACAATAAGTACCAATACAATATTCTGTTATTATCTGTTATTATTTAGTATGGTGTCTGTTAAAAGAACTTTAATTTTTTGTCATGGGTTTTCGGCCGCGGGCTGCCCGAATATCTGGCAGGTGCTTTAACCGGAATTGGCCAGGTCCCGCGGGTGCCAGATAAACAGGCTTTAACTGTATATTCTGTGCAGTGCTTTGAGATGTCTGGAAGATGTGAAAAGCACTGTATCAAATTCAAGGATTATTATTAATATAATTATTCTTATTCACTTTTCCAAAGTTGGGTTATACATCCCAGATCATTAAGAGATGGGCTACATTTCTGTAATATGGCAGTCTTAATTCTGATCACCCGTAGTTTTTTCTACTTCTACCGGGAGTCTGTGCTGTATTGTTGGCTGGTGACCTAAATTATTAGGAAAATTATCTTATAATCGTTCTGAATGCGGACTGCACCTGTTTATTTTTCTGGGCTCTAGCAGGTTCTTATTTCAATGTCTTCCTGCTCTGAATTGCAATGGGTTCCCTTTTATTGGGCCCACCCCAAATAGTTAATACATGTGGTCCTTTTGGATGTGCCCGGTAGATGCTCATCTTACCCTTACATCTCCTGTAGTTATGACTTCCAAGGTGCGACCATCCTCATCATGGCATTTCTTTGGAAAGTGACTGAAATCTATCCTATATCAAGGGCATGATATAAATGCAACCTGTTATTGAATTGACTGGATAATCTCATTGTATCTGTAAGCTGCATTTTGATGGTCATATTGTTTTCTTTAGTCCTTTTTACCACTTAATTTATTTTGAAGCATTCTGCCTTGGCTCTTAATTTTGAAAATAACTTTCATTTCTCTGGCAATGTTTGCTTAAATCTTGGCTATTGTTGAGTTTATTTCCCAAACTGGTTTTGTTCTCGATAACTTCCTCTACAGAGAAACCCACCTCAGAAAATGGTCCGTCCATAATGTGCCATTATGTTGCTTTTAGAAAATGACAATTTTCTTTCCCCTTTTATTCAAATGCAAATTATGGCTGGTTGGCACAGTGGTGCACTGTAGCACCCCAATATAAAATGAGAATTCTGTTACGTGTTGCATTGCCTATGGCTACATATATTAGAAACACACACTAGGAGGTAAAGTTTGCTTCGTTTAATTAACACAATGAAAGTGTTATGAAACGCCACAACCTTTACTGCTCTATTACTGATGGGGCATGCTGAGATTATAGAATCACGCTTTGCAAGTTGTGAAAAGCTGATGAAATGTTCAGATCCTTGTGCACTTTAAGCTGATAATCACGCTCGATTTTGAAAATAAATATGCTTAAAAAAAGGACAACACAATTTTATTGTGGCGTTTGGAATTCTAAACAAAACGGCAGTGCTAACTAAAACGTACTATTTAATATTTCTAAAAATATTGTGAAAATTAAGTGTTAAACAGAATAGTGTAACTACTGTTATAGTGCTAATAAGAGCAAAAAAGTTTCATTTCCAAACTCCACGTGCTCAAAACACACAGCAAGAAGACAGTATTTCCATTCATTGCTTATATCCGGTTTGATGTTTGGCAAAACATCAGTTACTGCTGTAAGGTTTGTTAACAGATATTCAGAAAACCATTGTGTATAATAATTTTTTAGACAACATGAACATGCTCATCTTTAAGCATTGGGGACTTTGGTATTGTCTGTTTCTCAAGGGAAACATCACTAAAAATCCTACAGTTAGCAAGTGAGACATCAATCCAAATATGCTGACATCAAGTTTATTATACAATCATGCAAATGTCCTACTCCTTTGGATAGGAGCAGAGTTTCACATCTCTACAAAGCCGACACGTGCATCTTACCTTTAAAGTAAGGGACATAGTTAGGTGTAAGGGTGGATGCAGGGCTGGAGGGTGATGATAAGGAGCTGTAACTACCAGTATGCAGGGAATGAATACCAGCAGAGGAGAGTTCTGAACAGAACACAAATGGGTAAAGTTAAAGAGAAAATAAAGTATTTAAGTAGATTTGGTAGTCATGATCTGGCGTGGAATGTTCCATCTCCTAAATGTTTTTGGTTTTGGTTATTTCTCTCTCTCCAGGGGTCTCCAGAGTGGCACATCATTTGTTGTGTGCATTAATGAGAAATTATATCTGTCCCTGTAAAGCCATGAAAACTGTGCAATTGACCCACCATTAATTTCCATCTGTTTTACTGTGGGAGTAAAAGCAATCTCAGTTCCATTCAATACCTGTTCCAGTGCTCAATGGTTATTGGCAATTACAGCTGACAATCCTCAACCTAACTTCAGAAGGAGTGTGGTGTGGCCTGGGGTCGTTTGCAGGGAAAAGGGGAAAATGTCAAAGATTCAGACTCTCGCACATCTTGAATGTGAGGAAAACTATTTCTAATAGAGATTTAATTTTGCCATGTGATCAGCTCTCAAAATCTGACATTTCATTTGATTAGATACTCTTAGGATAGATTGCCATCAAGAAACAAAAATAATACACACCTTCAGCGAAACCTGCATTTTAGATTTAGTCCCGGACTAACTATCTGTGGGTTATTTTCATGTTTCTCATGAGCTCCATTTGATATTTAGAGATATATTATTGTGTGTGATTGATTCCCGTGTTTCGCCCTCAAAATGTAGTCAATTCCCTTTATGGTATATTCAGTGAAGCACCCTGGGACACCTTGAAGACATGATAAGGTGTTATATCAAATGCAAGTGCTATTTTTATTATGATTATTATTATATACCATATCATCCTAATAGCCCAACAATATACTACAGCTGAATTTAAATTGGAGATGTTATCAGACCTGGGGTAAGTTTGAAAAATATTTACGTTTAGTATCTCACCTTTCCGTAACGGGGGGGATGTTTCAAAGTGCTTTACTGGATTCACCATAAAGTATGGCAAATGCATTTTTATTTGGCAAAAATAAAAACTGGGCTCCACCTTGTGACTCTGCAACTATTTTTTTTCACAAATAGGTCAATTTTAATTTGTTTTGTGTTTCTTGTCCTACGAGATTATAATGCTAAAAGCTGTGTTTTTAAAATGCAGATTTTGAGTGTTTGCACAAACAGGGCTGAGAGGCGGCAGGGCTGACAGGTTATACCTGAGTCATTCTGCACCATTTAGCAGTACTGAAAAAAGAAGCCGCAGAAACATTTCCTAAATTGAATGCGCATAGGGATATCTCCCCATCTGCTGCTTTAGATGTTGATAGTGGCAGACCTAGCTCTATTTGGTCAACTGTTTGGTCACTATTGTGACCTTTTGCGGTGAAATCTTTAGTTCAATTAATAATTGGAATCTGCACAGTTTGAATTAGTAATGTTCATTTTAATCCCTGTCACAGATGAAATTTAAAAAATGAAGTTAATGTAAACTTAGAAGTCAGTTTGTATAGACCTGGAAGAGTTTATATAGCACAATGATGTACTGAAAACAGTTTGAAACATAAATTAGTTTAAAGAAACAAACAATTAATATAAATCAGTGTTGCCAGTCATGTTCCGATCAAATATAACCTCTCAGAATGTAAAAAACCTATTAACTAGGACTGAGTCTATTTGAAGACGACTGCATTTTTTTTGTGTTCAAGTGAATCAAGTTGGAATTTAAAAATAATCACTGCCTTAGAGTGAAAGGATGTGCATTTCAACCTGTGATTTCCCACAGGAGAAGTTCCACTTTTGGCTGCGTGGTTGGGAGAGCTAATGACTATAGGACAGACATTTCCCCTGCATGAAAGCTTTAATAATAGAACTTATGTGTTTTGTTGAGCTTCTTAGTGTCTGATTGTATGGCATTGTTGCTAGCGGCCTGAAACTTAGGTTGCTTTGTTGCCTTCTCAGCCAGGTAAAGTACCTTACTTCGCCAGATGAGTGTTGGATCTTGATTGTGTATTTACAACACTATGACAGAGGTGTTCATTACCTGGTCGATGGAAATGTTGGGGTGAGCGGGACCATGTTGGGGTGTAACGCCCATAGCCAGGAGACCCGAAGGATCCAGGACTTGAGGCTCTGCGCTGCCGGGGTCCTTCCTGTTCAACCTTCAATGCAAAAAAAAGGCTTCTCAATTGTTTGCTATCTTAAGGGTTTGTGTAAAATGCTTAAACTATGCTCAAACTGTACTCACTGATTACTTTTCAGAGTGCCACATTATCTAAGCATTTTAGGAATTTATGAGTTAATTGAAACCTTTAGATTTGTAACTAACTTACAATTAAAACAAAACCTTACATTTGATATGGTGCTTCTCATGTCTTCTAGACATCTCAAAGCACTTCACAGAATGTATTATAAGTGCATTGAATTGTATATTTCTGGGCAAAATTCGGCAGTCAATTGCGCAAAGCCAATTGCGTGGATCGGAGTGACCAATTTTATTATTGGTTTTTTTCTGGAGGGATTATTATCAGGCGTGTGAAGGAAGGAAACTTGCCCAAGGTTTCGCCCTGCTGGAAATTGAACCCAGGTCTCTCGCTGGCAAGGTCTCTCATTCACAAACTTCTCTGTTACCTAAAGAAATAGGCCAAATCTTAAATGCATTGATGCCACAGAAATGTCAGTGTGTAGATCGTGGGGAATAGAATGCATCATATAATGAAGTCACTTCAGATCAATGGCAATTACATTATATTCGTGATAATAGACATTGATTTAAATTCAAATGACAATATTTTGACATGTCTGTCAATTGAAAAAATAAATCCTTATCATTTTTAAATCAACAAAAGAATTGATTGAAAGAATAATGAAGTCTGGAACAACTAAAACACATCACAGAACTTGCTTCCCATATTTTATTCCAACAATCATTTTGACCTATTCCATCAGCAGCTATTAAAAACAAAGCCAACTTCTGAATACTCCAAACTACCTTTATCACAATTTCCGTCGAGAAAAGAGAAAATCCTCAAAAGGGACATCGTTTCCTATAGTTATCGTGTTGGGAACAAAGTCGATACATTCCAAGCAGTAAAGCAATGTTGTCCTCCAGTCTGTTCAAAATTCTGAGTTTGTCCAGTGGCTTGGGCCTAACTAATCTCTGCTATTAAAGCAAAGTAAATTGAGAGCTTTGAATGAACTTTGGTGAGATGAGCTCAGTGTATTTGGCATCTTCTACTTTGGGATTTATATAAATAGAAATTGTTCTACTACTGAAACCATTCAGAAGTAGTTTATGCTGATGTGATACTCCTATCTCAATCTGCGTCTCAAAATAATATAATAATCCTTGCATTTGATTTTGCACTTCATCACGCCTTTGAGACGTCTCAAAGCAATCCACAGTATACACTGCAAAGTGAATTGACAGCCCTTCTTACTGGTTGACAATTCCTTCTCCACCTTAAAGGATTGTCTGTACGTGTTGCATATTGCTTTAATGACATAAGTGGCAATTGAATAAGGATGGTGCAAGTATGAAAGGATTCTGGGAAGAGTGACGTGCAGATTTGAAAGAGAGTGTGAAAAAGGTTGGTTTGAAAGAGGTTGACTTGTAAAGTTTGAATTAAAGGACTGAGTGAATTGACATTGCGTTTTGTGGATTAAATAACATTACATGGTGTCAGAAGTGAAAATGGAACCTAGAGTAAAACTGACTATGAGAATGAATAGAGATTGAAAAGCAAAATGTAAAGAGAAGAATAATTAAATGCCGTAATAATTAAGGTATGTGCAGATACCAAGACCAGTGAAATGGTTTGGAAGTCTAAGGCACAATTGGCAACAGTTTGAAAGAAACTTAAAAAATTTTAGACGAGCAGCAAACATAATGAAACTGCCACAGGAACAGCAACCTGAGATATTTTTGAATGTAGCAGACAAGGAAGCAAGGGAATATTCTGCAACCCTAGAAAGAGAGGTGGACATGCCATTGAATGAGATGATGAATATTATGAGAGAAAGATGTTGTGGTAATGTAATAATTGATAATTGTGCTAATGTGATAATTGAGCAATTTAAATTTGGAACAAGGAAACAGGGCCCCACAGAATCACTCAACCAGTGCTGTGCGGTAGAGATCCCACTTCTGTCACCATGAAATGTTATTTAATTGACAAAATGCAATGTAGATTCACTCAGTCCTTCAATTCAAACTTTACATGTCAACCTTTTTCAAATCAACCTCTTTCACAATACTGTGTTGGTGCCTTTATTGCTCATTTAATTTAAGCCATTCATAATGAGATCTACTTTCCAATTGCACTTTCTGCGAACAAACCAACCTCCAAAGTTAAAGGAACTAAATGAAAAAGTTCCACATGTTAGCAAGTATTTTCCTTTCCAGCATATGTTAGCCAACAAACAACACTCTTCAAAAATGTAACTGTTTGACTTTTTCCTAGCTTAAATCCACCAAAATATCTTTGCCATAAATCTGTCAATCTGGAATATAATACTTGCCAATAACTCAATATACCCATTACTTTATATTTGATCGTCAGTTTTCCAGAAACTTTAATTAAAGCTAGCTGTATCTAAATTGTAGGAACTTTCTAACTTGACTTTCTTTGATAACTTTTCATTGATAATTTTGCTAATTTATCGCTATATAAAATGTAAAAATAGTATCAGAACACAATTCCAAAATGTATTTTTCATAAAGATACTGGAATTCTTTACATGGGAAAAAATACCACGTTGATTTTAACTAACAGATAAATTAACTAGAATGAGGTCATCTTCGTGGCAACCCCTGTTAAAATAGAGCCAGTGGGGGTTAAACTGTCATTGTACAATAATTAAAAGGGAAGATATAAATAGCGTACAGTGTTTGCAAATTGTGCCAAAGACTGAGAATACAATACTAAGCTTGTAATAAAACACACTTCTTGTCCTCAGGGTGAAATGTATAGCTTGGCAACCAAAACAACTTACATTTATTTTGCACTCTGAGATGGCGTCCAGCTTGAAGGGCACTGTATAAATGCAAGTTGTTGCTATTGTTGCAAATCTGACACATGAAGTTGAATGAAATCAGGACCGTATTCGAATCATTAGTGCTGCACTATACTTGCCATCGAGTGTACGATTTGGGTGATTTCTGCCTGAAGTGTGACTCTCCAACACAAAGTACCAGTGAAATCAATCCCATAAAATGCTCTCAAATTTTCAACTTTTCCCTGCCAACATGGTAACCAGACAATAGACTGTTATTATTCGTTTTGCATCACAGGATAACAGCTCCAGACATGCTATTGTGAATCCATGGTAATAGATCATCTGCATGTGTTCTCTGTGGTTTCTGTTAAAAGCATCCAAGCAAGCCACAGTTGTTAAACAAATAGAGCGCAAAATTATCAGTCAATGACCGATGTAAAAAGCAAACCACTTGCTGACCTAGTCTGCAGGTGACTTCACACCAGGATACAGTTCTCCATCCGAGATGAAGATTATTGCCTCTATTGCCTGGTTAATATATTGGCATCAGTGGAATCCCATTTCCAGCACAAGTGTGATTCAGAGAATGAAGCAAGTTTTATTGCCTGCTATTAATTAGCTAGCCCTGTAGGTGACCTATGTGACATGAGTTTATGATGAGATTTATAAACTCAGGGATACAAGGTAAAATAAAAACAATTTGCACTAATATGTACTTCACCCCAATGAGCAACAAGATACAAAAAGGAGAAATTAACTGATTACCTCAGTTGGTATTGGAGACAGCAAGTGGGGTGACTGAAACAAGGAAAAAGACAGGAAGAAAATCATATGTAAGAAAATCATATAGATCATTCTTACAGCCTGCCACCAGATTTGCTGATGGACTATAAATCATTTCCAACATTACAATACTGGCTAATAATCAAATTAGATATCATTAGTTCTCAAATAGAAAACAAATATGTTTATGAAGAAAAAAAATTCAAAAGCAAATACAAGTATTGATCTTGTCCAACACTTGTCAAGTGTTGGACAAGTTGTCCAACACTGACCTCCATCAACACAAAATGGCACATTAATATTAATATTAAACTATTTCTTCCCAAATCAATATGAAAGTTATTTTGAATCAAGGCAAACTGTTCAACACAACTGGGCCTTGAAAGAGCATGCAATCCTGATTGTCCTGCTTTTGTGCACATTCAGCAACTTGAGTGCAAAAGTCACAATCTGGCATGCCAATGTGCAAAATTGCATATGTCTCCCCATACAACTGAATTCTGAATTAAATGCCATGGGATTATTAGTTCTGCACCAAAGGTATTTGCAGTTCTTGTTAAGAACTGGACGAATGCTAAGTTGGCTGCCTTTTTTCTCAATTTGTTTATAGGGAGTTGCTGTTGCCTTTGTCACCTCTTGGCTGGACTATTGCAACGCCCTCCTCGTCGGTCTCCTCTCCACCACAATCCACAAAATCCATCTTATCCAAAGCTCTGCCACCCGCATACTCACCCGCTCTAAGCTTCGCTCCCCCATTACCCCAGTCCTTGCCAGACTTCACTGGCTCCCTATACCAGAGAGGATCGACTTCAAGATCCTCACCCTTGTTTTCAAATCCCTCCACTCCTCTGCACCCCCCTATCTCTCTGATCTCCTCTCCCCACAACCCAGCACCCGCTGCCTTTGCTCCTCTAGGTCTGGCCTCCTCCATATCCCCCTAATCCTCCGCTCCACCCTCGGCGGCCGTGCCTTTAGCCACTACGCCCCGAGGCTCTGGAACTCCCTTCCTCACTTGCTTCGCCTCGCCCCCTCTCTTCCCAGTTTCAGGTCACAGTTGAAGACCTTTCTCTTTGACCGAGCTTTTGGTCACCTTCCTGCCCCTGCCCCTGGCTTGGTCCTGGGATCTGTTACTGTGAAGCACTCTGAGACACTGTCCGGCGTGAAGGGCGCTATATAAATAAAAGTTGTTGTTGTTGTTGCTGTTCAACCACACAGCCTGACATTTCCAAAATGCTCCAAATGAAAACAACAACATTTAATTTATTGAGAGCCCTTCACATCAGGAGGACGTCCCAAGGTGCTAAACAGTCAGGTCAGGACCTGAGCAGGGGGGAGGGGTAGGGGGGAGGGGAGGGAGAGAGTTGGGAGGTGAGGGAGAGAGTTGGGAGGGCGGCAGAAGGCACGATTGAAGAGGAGGGCCTTGAAACCGGCCTTGAAGGAGGCAAGGGAGGAAGCGAGGCAAAGGGAATGTGGGATGGAGTTCCGGAGTGTGGGGACTGAGAGGCTGAAAGCCTGTCCACTGCTGATAGGGCGGGGACATGGAGCAGACCGGAGCCTGCTGAATGGAGGGGGTGGGCAGGTTCATAGGGAGTCAGCAGGTCGGAGAGATAGGAGGGGGCAAGGCCGTGAATGGCCTTGAAAGTCAGGACCAGATTCTTGAATTTGATTCAAGAGGGTGAGAGTGATGTGGTTGCAGAGCTTGGTGTGGGAGAGGACACAAGCTGCAGAATCTGGATGATCTGCAGCTTGTGAAGGGAAGAGCTGGGAAGACCGACTCGAGCCTTTGATGTGACGAATGTGTGGACAAGGGTCTCAGCAGCTTGAGGGGTGAGGCAGTGATGGAGTCTGGCAATGTTACATAGATGGTGAAAGGCAGTACTGGTCGTGTATGTGGGAAAATATTAATTGAGCAAGGATGAGAAATATCAGACTGAAATACAGGGCTGGCTCATACACCAAGACACGTTCTCACTGAATTTCAGCTGCCAATAGTCTCCCTCAAGTCCAAGCATGAGCTTGGACTTGAGGGATGCCTGTGCTTGAAATGAGGAAAAACATCAAACCACTTTCTGTGCATGCACAAACAGGGAGAACATTTAAAGAAATACATAACGTACACTTAAATTGTTATCGTGCAAATAGAACAAAAGGCCTGGATTTTTGCCTGAGTGGGTTGTGAAACATGTTTTACGAGTTCCCTTCATATCAAAATATTCAGATGGAAAAATACCTCAAAGTTTGAATAGTGCTCGGACCACACACAGGTTACCCAAACGATTACTACAATTTGCCCCCTTCCCCGAATTTCATTTCATCTCGTTCTTGTGTCCTGCACCACTGAAGATAGATGGCTGGAAGTGGCCATCTTAAATTTAATATGTGCAATTAGTTTTCCAATTATCTCTTCATTGGTATGTCCCTCTGCTCCTGGTCCCCCACCTCCTCGTGACTGAGTGTGATTTCATTTGCACTAATTATGTGAATCTTAGCAGTGTTGGCAGCCCACCCAACTGTACAGCACATCATAACTGAGCCTGATCTCTCCCCATCATGTGGAGGGTGCCAGAATTGCCGGAGGTGATTAGCAGCAGGAATTCTGGTACGTTTTACCCTCAAAAACACTAGGAACCCAAGGGCCAATTTAGCTTCCACATGCAACTCAATGAGACCAAGAAACTCAACTGAAGCAGGGTTTGAACCTGCAGCTATATACATTACACCATTGTAGCAGGTAAATGCAGACATTATCTTCGTTGACATCTAAAAAAACAGGAAATGTTTTATTTTCTGCTGACTCATTCCATCTATTTATTTCACCTCCTTCAGAGCAAATTAGAAACCTAACCATTAACACATAGATGGAAAATCATGGGTTTGTTTGTAGGCATTACCATCAAGTCAAAATATTACCTTCTCAGGTAAAAAATCCAGATCCTTCACCCTTAAACAACATTTAAACGTAACAATTTCTGAGGATTGCTTTAGTTTTTCAGTACCTCCCCCGTTCTATGCCTTTCAATAGTTGAGTAATTGATATACGGTGAATAGGAGATCATGTCGGGACGATCTATATTGTAAATGGCCTTAACTTTGGGAAGAGCAGCCAAATCCTTGTAGTCAAGAATCTCATCATCTAGCTTGGCCTAAGAGAGGAAACAAAAAGAAGGGGGCAAGAGATAATGAGCAGAGAATAAACAGAGTGGAGGAACAAAAGTAGATAGGCTATTTCACAACTATAGCAGTCCTCCAGGCAACTTAGGATATAGACAATACAGAATACTTCAGTACTTGTTTGAGAGATCAATTAATTCAAAATAGGTTAGATTTCTCCTGTTCCATTATTTGCTCTTCTATAGAACAAACTCCACAGCCCACCACCACACACACACACGCATGCACACACATACGCATGCACACAAAATCTCCCTTCCTCATCCCAATTCAATGTTCTAATCCACAATATTTTCCTGAGTCAGGAGGGCAGGTAGGAAATGATTCATCTTGAAAATTCCTGATTCTGTTTGACTCACTAGTCAGGCAATTATCTGAAGTGAGTGGCATTCAAACTGAAATCTTCTTACTGGGATTTCAACATTCTAGCATTGAAAAAGAAACATACAGCAAATTTGGTACGGCAACTGTTTTTCTAAGAATAATCTGTTTCTAAGAATAATTCATGAAAATGCTCAGTAAGCAGTTTGTGCAAACATTCATGTTGGCGTAACTGACAGGCACAACACAACACGACTGAGTAACCTACATATATGATACGGCTCGGGGATCCTGAAGTACTTGATGCTGGAGCAGAAGTAATGCTTTCAGAGGAAGTGCGAGTGATCTGGAAAACAAAAATAACCATAATTACACTTGAAATACTGAATTTAGACCCCGCAGCTATCCATGCTTTAAATATGTGAAAAGTGCATACAATCCTTAGCATTTCAGTTATCAAAAAAAGTGGTCCAATGTGACTGCAAAAAGCATACAAATGTGTAAGATGACTGTGAGGATTTAGTTTATTGGGATTCCAGTCAACTCCACCATCATGCCCACTTCAAGTGATGGTCTTTTATTTTCCTATGCTCCCAGAAGATACTGAATACACTACTAATAAATCAGCTACTTTCTGACAACACCATCACAGACCTTTAATTGTCCTTACATTGCGTATCAGCAGACAATATTCCCCAATGTGTACAAAATTCATTATTAAGGAGTTACTACAATGAACAAGGGCTATGAAGTTGACTATTTTTGGAAAGAGTTTTTAAATAATGATGCTCTTGTTTTACCCTACATTGTTCAATGATGCCAACAGTGATAAATGTGAGTAATGCTTCACCTTACCTTATGTTTTTCCTCTGCCCTGGCAGCCTGTTTACAGATTGGATGCCAGATCGAATTACCTGCAGTAAACAAAGTGTGAAAAAAAGGAATAGTAAACCCTGCAGAAAACAAAAAAATTCTCCTTTTTTTTGTAAAAAAAAGGTTCATTTTATTCTAAAACCTGAATGTGTGGAAAATGCACAACAAAACAGAAAGACAGGTTAACATTTAGGGAGACAGCTCCTAAGCACCCACAAAATACAGTCAATTCACTTTACAGCAATGTGCATTGCTGTAAAGTGTGCATTTACAGTCCAGTGCATTGAGGCACACCAATCTTGTGATAAGGGCCTATATGCAAGGATTAGTATTATTATTTTATGATTATCTATCTTCTGTTTTCTTCCATCTCCGACACATCGCCCGTCTCCACCGATATCTCACCCCAAAAGCTGCTGAAACACTGGTGAATGCCTTTTTCACCTCTCGTCTGGACTATTCCAATGCCCTCCTCGCTGGTCTCCCCTCCGCCACCATTCATTAAATCCAGGTTATTAAAAATTCTGCTACCCACATTCTCACCCAAACCAAACTTTGCTCTCCGACTTCACTGGCTCCCTGTCTCAGAACAGATCGATTTCAAGATCCTCACTCTTGTTTTCAAATCCCTCCACTCCTCTGCACCCCCTACCTCTCTCCTCACAACATACTCTTTGCCTTTGTTCTACCGGGTCTGACCTCCCCCTTGTCCCCCGAATCCTCAATTCCACTGTAGGCGGCTGTGCCTTCAGCCACTAAGCCCCAAGGCTCTGGAACTCATTTCCTTCGCCTCGTCGCCTATTTTCAGGTCAAGCCTAAAGACTTTTCTTTTTGACTATGCTTTTGGTCACCTTTTTCTCCCTCGCCCTGGCTCGGCCCAGGGATCCGTTATTGTGAAACGCTCTGAGACTCCATCTGGCGTGGAGGGCGCTATATAAATACAAGTTGTTGTTGTTCTGTTTCAAATGGTGAACATTTCTATCATTTTTTGTGTTCTTTAATCTTTATTTCTTCTTTGATTAATTACACTTATCTTATATGGTTGTCTTCCTTCTATTACAAAGGATCATTTAATGAATGAATTAGTTGAGAGCTGGTTGCAATGGTACCACTGGGATTTAGAGAAAGCTTGTGAAAAGGTTGTAAACTGCTCTAGGGGTCAAAGTACTTTGATGAAGTGAAAGGGCAATGTGAGCATGCACAGCAAATGGATTCACATCAGAAACATATTATAATGAATAATACACAATAAACAAGTGTGTTGTAATGAGTTGGGAGTGTACAGAAATCACCCTCACTTGAAACTGAATGACCAGAATAAATTTACAGGCGGTCATGGGAACTCAACCCAGGGCATATCGGAGTGAGCACTTAGCCCATGCATGAACCCTCATATATGCTTCAGAATATCCAGGCTTGACTATGCAAACTCCTTGCTTGTCAACCTCCCAACTCCTCCCTCCACAGGCTGCAAATCATCCAGAACTCTGCAGCCCTGGTCCTCTCCCACACTAGGCTCCGTGACAACTTTAACCCCACCTTCGCCCAATTCCACTGGCTTCCCATCACACAGAGGATACAGTTCAAGAACGTGGTCCTCATCTTCAAAGCTCTTCATGGTCTCGCTCCCCCCTACCTCTGCGACCTACTAACTCTCTTCCAACCTGCCCGCTCCCTCCACTCGTTGGGATCTGGTCTGCTTCAAATCCTGCGCCTAGCCCACCTTACCATTGACAGGTTGACTTTCAGCCATCCTACCCCTACTCTCTGGAACTCAATTCCCCAGTTCCTTTGCCTTGCCTCTTTCAAGCCCCACCTCAAGGACCTCCTCTTTGACCATGCTTTCGATCAACAACAACAATGCCAACAATTACAAAATTACATTTATAGAGTGCCTTTCATGTCGGGGAGGACTGCTGTCCACCCTGCCAATTGCTACTCCCAGCTCAGGTCCAGAATATTGTCTGTCCAGTGCCTTGGGATATTCTACTGATGCGAAAGGCACTGTAAAAATGTAATTTTGTTGTTGTAGTGTCTAGTAGAAGTTTGTATTACAACAAAAATAAAATGTGTCTGCTGAATGGCAATGCGCTAAATTGTAAGTAAGGTATTAATTGCTAAATAAAATATTCATTAAAAATATTCTTAAAGAAAAGTATTGCTATCATTTAACATGCTGGTCATGAATATTATAAATAACTTAAACCTTGGGTCAATACTTTGCTTTTAATATGTTATTTCCTTGTTTGGAAATGTAATACAATAAAAATGAGAAAAGACTCACTGCACCAAACATCAATAATGCTTAGATCATGTCTTGCATTAAGCTTGTATTAGGGTAGGTATCATGTAAGCATATTTACTATCCTTCAGCTACCCTGCCCTGCCTTCTCTCCCAGTCTCAGGCACCTAAGCCATGACTGCCATCCCAACTCTCCCACCCCCCACACTGTCTCCCATAGCCCACAGGCTGATGCTGTCCCACTGATTGCTCGTTTCCAGTCTTGGCTGCTGCACCGACCCGAGCCACTACCCCAGTTCCTGCTCCCACCCACTTACTCCAACTACGTTAATCCCACTCTCTCCTCCACCTTCGCCCTCCTCGCTTTTTCTGTCTTTTCTGGACCCTATACTTACCTCCCTTTGCTCCAGCCTGCAAATCCTCAGTCTTCCATGGCTAATAACGCTGGCTATTCAACAGCAGGCACTCTGACAGCCCTATCTATCATTTTCATTGCAAAGCATACTGAGGCGCCATGAACATGATGGCCAACCTCTCCCTTATCCACATTCCCACCCTTCCGTCAATCCTCCCATTACCCCTCCTCGTCCCCCATATTCCACCTTCAATTGTCCTCTCCGCATCAGTCTACAAAATGTCCGCTCCCTCTGCAATAAAACACTCACCATACAAAATATCAACATTCTTGTCATCATCCATGAATGCACACTCCAGCTCACTAAGCCAGTCTGGAATCTTAGTATTTTGTTTGACCCTCAACTATCCATTCTACCCTACATCTGTGCCATGACCTGCTCTGCCTTTCCCCACTTCTGCAACATTGCCCAGATCTGCCAATATCTCACACCGCCGGCTGTGGAAACTCTCATACATGATTCATCACATCCAGGCTTCACTGTGCAAAGTCCTTGCCTGTTGGCCTCCCCAACTCCTCCCTCCACAGGCTGCAGTTCATCCAGAACTCCACAGCCCCATGTCCTCTCCCACACTAGGCTTCTTGACCATATCACCCCCATCCTCACCCGACTCCACTGGCTTTCCATCACATAGAGGATATAGTTCAAGATCCTTATCCTTGCTTTTAAAGCCCTCCACAGTAAAACCTTGCTCCTTCCTACCACTGTGACCTGCTAACACCATATTGACCAATACATTCTCTTCACGTAGCAGGCTCTAGCTTTGCACATATCTGTAACTGCATATCATACTATATGCAGATAACCAAAAAGCAAGAAATTTGTGGAATTTCTTCCAAAGTTAAAGGAATGTGAATCTAGACATTACAATAAGAACCCAAGATCATTTTTTCAAGGACCTCTGTTGTGGTTTTTTGTACCTTGCAGATACATCTCTTCCCCTTCCGCAAACATCTCCTCACATCTGGCACATCGTGCGCAATCTGGGTGATAATGTTTTTCTCCTGCCTGTAAAACAAAATAAGGTTTGCGCTTTGACTCTTTCACATCAGCAACAGTTCAAAATCTGAAATGTTTCACTCATTTACATTAACTCCAAGATGATTCACAAAGCACTGTGCTTTCATGGTATATTTATATTCATCAATTGGCATCGCCAAGAGAGAGCATGCAGATGAGGAAAATAAGTTTGCCAAGGACGGAGCCCTATGGTACTCCACAGATGATTGGCTATCCAGATACAGTACATTATAAGGCTATCCACAGTCATTGAGATAGAACAAGGACAACACTTTCTGAATCTGTGTTTACTGTCAATTATTAAATGATATTTATAGATAATCTTCCACTGATGATTGACTCCATAATCTTTCCTATTATAGTTGCTAGGTTTAATTTTGTCACCCTTCTTGAATATGGGAATAATATCTGTTTGCTTCTGGTTAGTAGCAAGCTCCCCAGTCCTGATTGATTCCCTCATAATTCCTGCATAAATCTACTACCTTTGCCTCCTTCTGTACCTTGGGCTTGTTCATGCTTCCCATACTCATAATCGTTCATCCCTCAAATCCCAGGGATCAGCCACACATGACATTTCCTGAATGTTCCTTTTTAATGTTGACGCTTTGCTTGGGATGTATCCACAGTAGCATAAACTCAGACTCAATGTGCAGGGAATCCCAGTCCATAAGATTGATCAAAAGATTGGTTTGGTTGAAGAAGACCATTCAGCCCATTTATGGAGTCCTGTAGCTCAGTTAGAGCACTCACCGCGCAAGTGAGACCTGGGTTTGATTCCCTGCAGAGTTAAAGTTGGGAAAGATTCCTTACTCAACTCCTCTATTTACCTAGCAGTAAGTAGGAACCTAGTTATTAGTCGATTGACGGATTGCTTTTCCGGCGATAATAATCCTTAAAAAAAAACTATAATAATTTGGTTACTCATACCATGACTGTTTGTGGGACACTGCTGTGTGCAATTGGCTGTCGCATTTCACCCACAAATACACAGTCAATTCAATTTACAGTTTCTTCTGTGAAGTGCTCTGAGATGTCTAGAAGATGCTGCATCAAATGTGAGGATTATTAGTAATGATCTCATTCTTTCATTTACAAGCCACACCTATTACTTCTCTGGTGGGCCTATTTGCTCAGAAAATAAATACAAATTCCAATTTTTTCTTTGTAATGGTTACTATAAAATTTCAGATTAACATGCAAATTCTTCACTGTGGCAGATGTAGGATTTGTCGTTGTAGTAAACATTTACAGCCATGAGGGAATGCTCACAGCTTGATTCTCTGTGAGATATTATTCATTTGTATACATGCAACAACTAAATGGCGGGTCAGATATATGCAAGCTGTGTGTTTTGTTTTAAAAATTATCTTGCATGTTTCACTTTGTTTAAATGCAGAATAACCTATTTAAATATTGTATTTAATATATATTTAATTTGCACTATGGAAAATAATAACTTCCCCATCAATGGTAAAATTATTTCCCACATGCTGGGAATATTAATTCTGGACTACCCACTGATATTATCTCACAGTATTATTATTAACTATATTATTATTATATTCGCTAGAAGGTAGGTACTATTGAAAATGTAGGAAAGGAAAGCTGCAGTCAGGAGCACTCAAACAGCTTTTCATCTCTATGACAGAGATAATGGTAGGCACAAACTGACCTTACTTCAGTTGCTACTGAAACATGAGACACACAGCAATTGTGCCGTACAATCTGGAACCACATCCTCAATGGGACAAATACTCTCCGTGTTCAGACTGAATTCAAATGCTCAACATGAAAAGAGATCTTACTGAATGGGCAGAAATAAAAACTGCTGCTCCGAATAGTCCTCTGGCAGTGAGGACATCTACTCAAAAAACGAATGAAGAATGTTTTTTTTAATAACAATGAATGGTAAACGTGTCAACATGGCTGGACTTTCACTGCTGAATTAGAAGTGGAGTCAAGCCTTATGACAGGACTTTGAATTCACCCTCTTGGCTGACACTTCAATACAGTACAGGGTGCATGCTAGATTATCGGAGGTACCGTCCTTTGGGTGAGACTATAAACTGAGATTCTGCATGCATTTTCAGATCTCAACACTATGAGAAAAGAGAAGGGAAATTCTCCTGGTGTCCTGGCCATCAAATTTTGTTGTTCTCTTCATTGCTGTTTTCAGCGCCTTGGGACTTCCTCCTGACGTGAAAGGCACTCCATAAATGTAATTTTGTTCTTGTTATGGGATAATGCTATATGCAAACTGGGGGTGGAGGTTTGAGTGAAGTATAAACACATATTGTGCTGAGTAGCCTCTTTGTTGCTGTTTCATTCTATGTAATTCTTTGTACTCATGTACTACTGTCTCATTACTGTAACGCCAAGTTTACAAGCTAAATTCACCAACAATCTACAAACTATCTGTCATGGAAATATTTATTCAAAGTTCTACAAGGTACAGGAATAAAAACATAATGAGCAGCAACTTACTAAAAATGAATATCCATTTATCTATATCTGAAGATATCCATTGTCATTCAAGCTGATTTGATCCCATAGATTACATTGATCATTCACTTCTTGGCCAATTGTCGAAAAAAATGCCTTGTTTGTCTACAAAATACAAAGTCAGTCCATTTTACTGTAAATCCTATGATGAGTTGTGGAGATGTCTTCCTGATGTGAAAGGTACTATATCAGAAGCAATAGTTATTGTTTATTCTTATTAAATTAATTAGCTGGAAGGGAAATTTCAACTGACAAAATTGACTGTAAATACAGTGCATTCTGGCCAGACCTCCTGAAGATCCCTCCAACAAATAAAATTACAAAGTAGTGTTGTTCCACAGGAGATTTTACTTAAAGTACTACTAATGTGTAATGATTATCAATCAGATAATGAATACCTGTGCTACAGTGCCCTGAGCTGTTGTGATAAATATAAACAAAAAAGGTGGAGTTGGAACATCTCTTCATTGAAGTGCACAGCTAAGGCAGCAATATTGAGCAAATTTGCTCTTTATTTGCTCTGGATAGAATCTGACTTTTTAGTCTGATATAAAGGCATTTTGCCAAATCAATTGCTTATACAGGAGAAATGCAATGCATAATTTTCAAAACGATGACTGGCATGCGAGTGACACAATTTCAATGTACTTTAAGCCACAGGAATCTCTGTTTGTAAACAGAAAACCTGTGTTTCAGGAATATAAAAATGATTTTCAGATTGGTTACGACCAACCAATTTACACACAAATCGCATACTTGTTTTCAGTTTCAATAATTCTTTTCATTCCTTTACATTCATGAATCTATCAATTGCTTTTGTTTGAGCAAAACATGCCTACACAACTAATGGCAACATTCCTTGTGCAACTTTCAACAACACTTTTTAAACAAAGTAAAGGATTGAAAGAATATTGAAATGTCATTATTCACTGCTTTGTATTTACGTTGGGTTATTTAGTCACAAAATGCTCAGGAAAATCAGGATTCATTCTGGAGACTAAACACGCTCTTTAAAAATATTATGTTCTGCTTTTTCCAGGTCAGATGTAACACTTGGGCAGATACCCTGCCCTCACAATTGCATCTCATGTAAAACAGATTTCAACCACCCTTCTTTTTACATGCCAGCCACCCACAGTTGCTGAACGAGATTGACACGTGCTAATTGGTGTCAAATTATGAATTGTAATTGTTTAAGGAATTGTGCTAGTTACTTAACTGTCTGTGCTATCAGGTAGTTTGTTTGATCTTGAATTGGGGGAAGATAACATTTGTCCTAAACTACTTTACACAGATGCACTTCCTGCAGGAGTCCCTGGATTATAGTAAGGAGTTTGAAGTATGGCTAATTTTCCTCTCCATAACTTGGGGATAATTAAGCTGCTATTTTGATATTGGCTGACAACGGCAAAGATCATACATTTCAGGAACTAAACCTAGACCCACCTGGACCATATGGTTCACTGCCAGACCCCAATCTAGTCATCACCTGAACTATCAAGAGGAATCTTCCCCTTCCCCACCTGCCAAATCCACCGATTTTCAATTTCACTTCAAATAATGTACATGGGTTGAAGCTAGACTTTGTAAGCAAAATCCTCAAAAAGTGTCCAGAACAAGAGGTAACGACAGCCAAGAAAGCTCTCTGCCACAAGTTCAATTGTGGAGTTGACGAGGCATTTACATGGGTAGGAGTTCTGTATTCAGAGAATTCAAAACAAAACCGAAAGGATCAGATTATTCCACATAGTATAAATTTTATAGTGGCAAAGAGGAGTTGAATCACCCTGTTTGTTTGACGTCTCCTGTTGGCCCTATTCTACTATTGCAGCATCATATTATAATGTTGCTTTTGTAAAATAAAATGTATTTGCGTTGGTAGGCAAACATCATTTCTGAGTCCTGAGCAGAAAGAGTCATCTAGAGCAAATGGTTCAGAAATAAAACTATTGCATTTCCTCAAGTGTCATGCTATGAAACACTTTAATGCAATTCTCATCTTAACAATGTTTTAACTAGTTGACTTTAGATTGCATATATCTGCTGCTCTCCATATATTTCATTCATCCCAGGGGTGCTGTTGCCCACTACGTTTAGCACTTTCCCTTTCTTTCCCCAGAACAGTCCGCTATCCGTCTTGAGTTGAAATTAATCCCTATAGCAGTGGTTCCCAATCTGTTTTTTGCTGTGGCTCAAATTAACCACCAGCAGGTCCTCGCGACCCAAACTTTTTTTGCTGCAACCCAAATTAGCCTTCAACCAGTCCTCCTACCACTAGAGAATGATATTGCGACTGAAGCTCAGCTCAGCCAAAATGTTCTCTCCATATGTTTTGTGGACTCGGTGCAACTCGTAAGTACTGTTCACTCTTTATACAAATTGGTCGGCGGTGTTGTTTTTTTAGTGTTAAAAGCTTTTTTTAGAGTTACAAAAGCATTTTCAACATTAAAAAAAGGAAGAAAAAAATATTCTGATGATCCTTCACGAACCTACTGAGGACCCCCGCGACCCAGATTTGGGTCAGGACCCGAGGTTGGAAACCACTGCGCTATATTATTGTCAGAACAAAGAAACTACTAATTATTATAGAAACTATATTGACAACAATTTACAATTATATAGTATCTTTCAGCGTCTTCAGACATCCTCCCGATGTGAAAGGCACTATACAAATGTAATTTATTTGTTGTTCACATTTGGAGAATGCAATTTGATTCTTCTGAGTCACTGCTTCCTCGTTTCCAGATTCAACTATTCAGATCAAGAGGATCCCAGGTTTCAGACCTAGTATGGGTGAATTTGTTTTTCTTAGCAGGAAGTCTGCTGGGTGAATCACCGCCCACACAAATACAAACAGTGATAAATAAACGTTAACTCTTCCATTCATCAAAACAGAATAGGTCAGATTATTTTATTCTAACAACTAATTAAACTGGACTGAAAGCCATCCATTGGTCACTGCCTTGTGGCATTCTGAAACAAATAAATAAGGAAGGTTCCTGGTGTATAGTAAATTGGCTGATTTCAGCTGGGTCAGCATTAGGGAGTACAAGTAGCATCAATAATCTTGGATTCATCAGTCTGCTTAGTTTAATTGCATTCTAAGTGCTCCTACATGCTTTCTCGCATGAAAGATGAAATGTAAGTTGTTGGGGCAAGAGGAAAACCCAGCCAGGTTTTCGAATTTTCGTTTTTATCCAGTGACCCTTATAGTAATTTGTTGTTGATCAGCTAGGTGTCTGACACACCCAACATCGTGCTTCAGAGTATGCAAACCAAACAGTTCCATGTATCCCATTATTGTGTATTGGATTGGAATGCACACTCTCTCTGGAGCAATGCATCCTGCTTACCTAATTCCAGAGACTATTAGGTGAAGCCTGGAAAGAGCTTACTAATGTGTGTGTGCATATGTATATACTGTATACTGTATAAATATATATATATATACAGTAAAAGCCCGTTTATCCGTGACCCAATCAACCGTAACTTCCGTATAACCAGCACCTCAAAAAAAAGGTCCCCACTCGATTAATCGGAATTTATCCGGCACAATGTATTTTTTTTAAATTGTGCTTTCAGCCGAATATCTGGCATGCGCTTTAACCGGCATTGGCCAGGTCCCGAGGATGCCGGATAAACGGGCTTTTACTGTATCTTAGGGAACGGTGATATGGGATTTTTCCGGATATGGATATATCGGTTTGCTCATACCTGCTTAAACCGATCTATCGAGTTTTTATACTGCGCATGCGCGTGCATTCGAAGTGCGCGTGCATTGATGGCGCGCGCGCATTTATGGTGCGCGCTCAGTCGCGTGCAGCGCATTGACGGTGCGTCCGCACTGACGATGCGCGCGCAGTCGCCGTGCACGCACATTTCGAAATGCGTGCTCTAGGTCCAGAAAGTTTGTAATGTTGGTGTCAAGGTCTGTTGAATTATACGATGTTGTTTGCTCCCTACCTCCCCCTCTCCTTCTCTCCCTCCTCTCCTCTCTCCTTCTCTCCCTCCTTTCCCCTCTCCTTCTCTCCCTCCCCCTCCACTCTCCCTCTCTCCTCTCCCTCCTCCCTGTCTCCTCTCCCTCCTTTCCCCCTCTCCCTCCCTCCCTCCCTCCCCTCTCTCCTTCTCTCCCTCCCTCCCTCCCCTCTCTCCTCCCCTCCCTCCCTCCCTCCCCTCTCTCCTTCTCTCCCTCCCTCCCCACTCTCCCTCTCTCCCTCCCTCCCCTCTCTCCTTCTCTCCCTCCTTTCCCCCTCTCCCTCCCTCCCTCTCCTCTCTTCCTCTCTCCTTCTCTCCCAACTTTCCCCCTCTCCTTCTCTCCCTCCCTCCCTCCCCTCTCTCCTTCTCTCCCTCCTTTCCCCTCGCTCCTTCTCTCCCTCCTTTCCCCCTCTCATTCTCTCCCTCCTTTCCCCTCGCTCCTTCTCTCCCTCCTTTCCCCCTCTCATTCTCTCCCTCCCTCTCCTCTCTTCCTCTCTCCTTCTCTCCCAACTTTCCCCCTCTCCTTCTCTCCCTCCATCTCTAAACACAAAATAGAACACACACACACCAAAAACAAAATGTAGAAATTTATTCTCCTCCATTTCTTGCTTGAAAAGAGAGAGAGAGACAGTCTGACTGTTAGAGTTAGAAGCCAGATTATCACTGCTTCTATGTGTGTGTCTAGTCAGACACACACATAGAAGCAGTGATCATTGTCGACAACAGCAGTGTCTAGTCAGGCACACACATAGAAGCAGTGATAATCTGGCTTCTAACTCTCACAAACAAAAATAACACTTACAGCCACAAAATGCCACTTATTTTTATGTAGTCTGAAGTCTGAATTAATGTCCTTCGCCATTGGCAAGCTCTCCTTTGCTATGCAAAAAGTGACAGCGTTCGTGATACTTTGCCACTTTTTGTCCCCACTCTGGTACAATGTTCTCCTCTTAAATAAAGCAGGAATTATTTGAGCTGCACTGGCCCCACTACCTGTCGCTTTCTCCGAAGCGTTGGTTCGACTTCCTGCTGTTGTCGACAATGATTTCGCTCTGAGGGCAGCGTGCTGGGCGGGGTGGTGCTGCTTAATGTGTTGTCGCAGGTTGCTCGTGCTCGAATCAGATGTCTTAACCAAGACCTTGCAAACTGTACATCTATACACACCATTACTGACTGCATTGTTTTCAAAGTAGTCCCATACGGGGCTTCTTTTCCCCATGATGAGAAAGGTAAATTTTCAAACTACAATTTTCAGCGATGCGACTTTGTTAAGACGCCACGACTCACGTCAAGTAAACAGAGTAAAGTGTGCGTGCGCATCGGATTTGCGCGCACGTTAATTGTGCGCGCGCACCGAATGTACGCGCATTCCATGCTCTAGGTCTAGGAAGTTGCAATGCCGGCGACAAGGTAAGCTGGAAAAGATCGCATTGCACTGACAATATTGATATATTGCCAGGAACGATATTAAAAATATAACGATATATATTTTTTAAATCGAATTTCTCGATATAACGTTTTTTTTAGAATCACCATATCGGCATACCGATCTGAAAATCATATCGGGTTTAACCGAAATAACGATACATCGCCGTTCCCTACTGTATATTAGTGTCTGGCGATATATCGATATATCAGTTATATCTGTATAATTTTTCATATCGATATGCTGATATTGGAAATTTGAATATATCAGTATATTGAAAAATTTGGTATAAAAGAAATCGGTATATCGCAAATATTGGTATATCGTGTCCAGCGATATATCGATATATCGGTTATATCGGTATAATGTGAACTTTTTCAACTTACCTTGTCGCCGGCATTGCAAACCTCCTGGGCCTAGAGCACAGAATGCACGCACACCTCTGAATGCGTGTGCACACAGGATAAAAAAACCCGGCGATATCGATATATCGGTATATATCGATATGAGCCCACCGATATATCGATATCGGAAAATTTCCATCGATGGATCCTATTGTAGATATATGTGTGTGTATATGGCCTCAACTGTGAGATTCTCTATGGCGGCATAAGCTGAAAGCAATCACAAATGCAAAATGGTCTACTAAGAGCTACTAAGGAATTCCACGCACCATGTTTCACATCCCTGGACATGTCACTGCCATCAAGAGGGAAGGATAGAAAGAAATGATTAAGGAAGGCAAAGGATTGGGGGATGGAGAAAAAATAACTTCTTACCTCTAAGACTCTGCCAGTGATGAATTTCTCACAACGCTCACATTTGATACCAAACTGAGAGTGATAGTCAGCCTCACAGTAAGGAGCCCCAGCCCTGGAAAATGAGCAAAGATTTAGCAAGCACGATAACAACAAAGCATTCCAGTTAAGGAAAAAAATTATTTGAAATAAAAACACTGCCAACATAGTAAAGGTTTCAACTCTAACTCAATCATCATATATAATACTATATAATTGCACTTCCTACCAGAAGTAAAACCTTGACACAATTTGCTGAAAGTAACAAGTCAGTTTGTATTGATAGATTTAATTTTCTTTATTTTTTCAGCATCTCAAGCATAATCCTGGAATGCAGTATTTCAAAGCTGCTTCAAGACTAATGACTGAACCAAATCAATACCCTGTAAAGCTATCCTGCAAGGCTCCATCTTTGAAAGCAGGCACTTCGATGAACACTAATCCAAGGTGGAGCTTTGTACCATATTCAGCTCACTTTAATCGCCAACATTATGACAGAACACATCTCAGTCGTTAATTAAAGACCGTGTTACTGCTTTATTGGCTTCATTTTAACTTTAATCAGTCATTAAAGTGTAAACTAAACCTCTGACCTCACCATCTCTCAGCAAGTGAAACAAACTAAATGTGTTTGATATACAGCACAGCCAATCGAAAAGCAAAATTTGTCAACCAGTCCAAAAATTCATCAACCAGCATGCGATGCATATGACAGATTGCCACCTTTAATTTCAACCAGCATTGTAATAACAAGATATGCTAAACACATTATGTTCTACCTTCGTGCAATAAATCGAGTTTCAGACCCACATAGGCCCACGTACAGGGATAATTGATTTATTGAATCAATATTCTCTTCTGGTGCGTCAACATGTTTATATAAACAAGTGGTGGTACAGCTTACAAATATGCACCTGTGGCTGCAATATTGTGATGCCAAATGTATTGTGAATGACATTTGACATTTGATGCAATGCTCACCACATCTTCTAAAGAACAAAATTACATTTGTATGGTGGCTTTCATGTCGTGAGGATGTCCCAATGCCCTGGACAGTCAGTGCTTTGGACCCGAGCCAGGGACGGGATCAGGGAGGGTGGAGAGAAAGAAGGGGCAGGCGGGGTGATCGATGGCATGATCGAAGAGGAGTTTCTTGAAGTGAGAGTTGAAGGAGGCTATGACGAGGGCGAGGCGGAGCGGATGTGTGATGGAATTCCAAAGGTTTGGGGCTGGGTGGCTGATGGCTTGTCTGCCAATGGTGGAGCGGTGGATCAGGGTACATGGAGCAGGCCGGAGCCCATTTAGCGGAGGGAGCAGACAGGTTGGTAGGGAGTTAGCATGTCACAGATATAGGGTGGGGCGAGGCTATGGAAGACTTTAAAGGTGAGGACCAGGATTTTGAATTAAATCCTCGGAGCGATGGGCCAGTTGCGCACAGCTATGTCCCACAAACAGTCATGCATTGAGTGCCCAAATTATTGTGTTTTGTTTTAGGGATTATTATCAGGTGTGTGGAGCAAGGAAACTTGCCCAAGATTTCGTCATGCCTGCCGGGAATCAAAACCAGGTCTCTCGCTTGCGAGACAAGTGCTCTACAACAACAACAACAACAACAATTTACATTTATATAGCGCCTTTCACGTCGGGAGGACGTCCCAAGGCGCTAAACAAGAGGCGTGTGACCCGAGCTGGGAGGGTAGTGTTTGGGAAGGGGTGAAACACGAAGGGGAGGTAAAAGAGTTCGGGGTGAAACAAAAGGCACGATCGAAGAGGAAAGTCTTCAAATCGGCCTTGAAAGAGGAAAGGGAAGAGGCGAAACGGAGGGATTGAGGGATGGCATTCCATAGGGTGGGAGCGGAGAAACTGAAGGCCCGGCCTCCGATGGTGGGGCGGTTCGGGCGGGGGGCTTGGAGCAGGCCAAGTCCTGTTGAACGGAGGGTCCGGGTGGTCGTGTAGGGGGAGAGTAGATCGGTTAGGTAGGATGGGGCAAGGTCGTGTAAGGCCTTGTAGGTGAGGACGAGGATCTTAAATTCGATCCTCTGGAGGATGGGGAGCCAGTGGAGACGGGCGAGGGTGGGGGTTATGTGGTCGCGGAGGCGGGTGCGGGATAGTACACGGGCTGCAGAGTTTTGGATGGCCTGCAGCCTATGAATGGAGGAACTGGGGAGGCCGACTAGGAGAGAGTTTCCGTAGTCCAGCCGTGAGGTGATGTACGCGTGCACGAGTGTTTCGGCAGCGCGGGGGGTAAGATAGTTGCGGAGCCTGGCAATGTTGCGCAGATGGAAATAGGCTGTGCCGGTCAAGGCGCGGATGTGGCTAACCACTGCGCTACAGGACCCTCCCCTTGATGCACATCATAACAACAATAAATTGCATTTACACAGTGATTTTCACATTGGGAGGCTGTCCTGAGGAGCTGGACAATGAGGGGGTTGCGCCTGAGCTGGGATGGGGATGAGAGAGGGTTGGAGAGCAGGGAAAGTAGGGTAGGAGGATGGCCAAAAGCGAAGTCGAAAAAGAAGTGATTAGAAACGAGTGACTCATTGTCACGGGGAGCAAATGTTCCGTTAATGTGTCAGAGGAACAGATGGTCCACACACAAAACTGTGAGTATGTGTGACAATGCCACTCTCCCACCACCAACCCGACTCCCGCTCGCTCTGAGGGAGAGAGGGAGAGGGGGGAAAGGAGGAGGGGGGGAGGGAGGGGTACTTTAAATGAATGATGTCAAAGACAGACTAGGTAAACTGTCAGATATGTACATTTTGTTGTTCATTTTGTTTTGTTTCATCCCACAAAATATGCAGTCAATTCTCTTTTTAGTATATTCTGAGAAGCGCTTTGAGACATCTCAAAGATAAGTAGCTATATCACATGCAAGGATTATTATTATCCACAACTCTCTGAATATATTACTCTTCACCTGAGTTTATGGATGTAGTTTGAAGTAGTTTTGTGCTTCAAAACTAGTAAAAGCAACATCTGGTCCTTATAGCCCAGGACATTGCTTCAGACAGACAGTGTTAAGAGAGGAGTTGTTGGCAATGTGAGCTGTGCATGGCAGTTTTAATAGCTGGCATCTTTAATCACTGATGTGGTTTGATTGTTGCAGTTCAGTCTGCGGTGGCCATCTTTTTTTCCAATTATTTTTTGCAGCCCAAAAGCACACAAATGAAAGAGTATCCTTGTGTTGGGTACAAGATCTTAGAGGCATCGTTGGGTACAAGATCTAAAAGGGATCGTTCGATTTGAGGTTGTAAAAATAAACAAGCCGTCACTAGACTTTCATCCACCATATTTTGCTGCTCTATAGTCTCATTTGATCACGACAGTTCATCGCAAAGCTATGAGCCAGGCATATGAAACACCCACATCAAACACATTCAAATTACACACATGGCATGAAGAGACAAGCTCATCATTTTCATTTTGATTCAAAGTGAAGACAGATCTCTTAGAAAGTTAAAAGGATTATTCATCCTTGTTTTACACTATATTTCTCATGCACCAGTTAGCAGATTTTTGGGATGACATTTCTTCCTCTTACCTTTAAGATCATAAAAAGTAACCAAATACACAGCCACTACGTTTTACAGTAAAAAGAGGGCATTTCCCCCTGTGAAGTGCTTTGAAACAACTTCCTAATGCGAAAGATGCTATATCAGGTAAAAGGATAATTTATAATATACAGAATGGATGCATCTTAACTCTTCAACTTTGTGGAAATATAGGTGTTCTTTGATACATTCCATATACTGTAGTTAGCTACTGAATTTTAAACCAGAGCCTAAAGGATTAGTCATCAAAAGGTTTGTGGATACGAGTTGTATTACTTTTCTAGTAAATACTAGGGTCCGCCGATATGAAAAATTTCCAATTTAGATATATCGATGGGCTCAGATCGAGATATACCGAAATATCGATATTTTCGGGTTTTTCGTACTGCGCATGCGCGCATAGCGCGCGCATTTGGAGTGCGCGCGGGTTCGGGGTGCGTGCGCGTTCAGGGTGCGCTCGCATTCTGGGTGCGCACGCATTTGGGGCCTATCTCCTCAGGAGGTAAATATCTTTCTCTCTCTGTGTCTCTCACTCTCTCCATCTCTGTGTTTTTCTGTCTGTGTGTCTGTCTCCCTCTCTCCCTCTCTCACATCCCCCACCATCTCTATCTATCTGTATTTTATCACATCCACCCCGTCTCTCCGCCCCCCTCGCCGTCCCTCTCTCGCACCCCCCACCCCCGTCGTCTCTCCCCCCCACCACCCCCCCAGCCGTCTCTTTCTCCCTCCCACCCCCACCGTCTCTCTCTCCCTCCCCTCCCAACCGTCTCTCTCCCCCACCACAGCCGTCTCTCTCCCCCTCCCCCCAGCCGTCTCTCTCCCCCTCCCCCCAGCCGTCTCTCTCCCCCTCCCACCCAGTCGTCTCTCTCCCCCTCGCCCCCTCTCCCCCCCCGCAGCCGTCTCTCTCCCCCTCCCCCCAGCCGTCTCTCTCCCCCTCCCCCCAGCCGTCTCTCCCCCCCCCCCCACCCCTTGTATACCTGTATATTGTATTCGAGGACTATGAATACAATATGGCGGCTTTGCACCTCGGTCTGTGCATTGTGTATAGAGATGAGTATTCTGGGTCTTGTAGTTCAGTGTACTCGCATCCCGATTTTTTACCTCGATATATTGTTTTTTCGATATATCGATATTTTTGAAATGTCTATATCGGCGTATCGATATGAAAATTATACCGGGTTTTAGCGATATATCGATATATCGCCGGACCCTAGTAAATACCTATTGGGAGTTGTTCTGCTCTATTCACCAAATGTTTGTTTGTATGTTGATGTGCAACTCAAAACGCGGGAAGAGGCGTAGGTCATTCAACTCTTCAAACCTGTGTTCTCCTTCATTCTCCAAAGTATTATCTATGCACTTACAAATGACTGCCATTGCATTGTAGAATTCAAGATCCTTGTCCTCACTTTCAAGGCAACTCCACGACCTTACCCCTCCTACTTCTCTGACCTGCTGATCCCCTTATCATCCTGTCTGCTCCCTCCGTTCAGCAGACACCAACATGCTCCATGTCTCCCACTTGATCTGCCCTCCCAACGGCAGCTGGGCTTTCAATCTCTCTGCCATCACTCATTGCAACTCCATCCCAATCATCAGCCTTGCTCCCTCTCTTGCTTCTTTCAAGACACCCCTTTTTGACCATGCCTTCAGCTACCCCTACCTTTCTGCCCTCCCTCATTCCAACCCTAACCCACCCCACCCCCTGCCCCACCATGCTTGGATTCTGCCCCTGACTGTTCAGTGCCTTGGAACGTCCTCCTGACGTTGAATCTAATTTGAACTCTCTTTGTTGATCAGGACCTTTGAACAAACCATACTTACTTGCAGATATACTCAGCGGAGAGGGCTTTACCACAGGTATGACATTTGAAGCAGCCCAAATGCCAATGCTTGTCCAGAGCCACCAAGGATTGTCCATTTTTAATATCCAGGCCGCAGCCTCCACACTCTAGAAGAATAAGAAAAGCTCTGATGAAAATGCATTACAAAATGCATGATTCAGTTAGAAATATCTTCATCAACAATTATTGGACGTAGCAGAATCCATCTGATTTTCCATTGTCTACTTTTCAGGCATTTCTGTGTTAATGTGATAAGGGTGACTAATACATTTACCTTCCTCCCAACATGGAAGGCACTCTACAAATGTAATTTTGTTGTTGTTGTTACCTGTTTTGCTAAACACTTCCTATCACAGCACCTTTCCCATCTTCCCAGAATCCCACATGCATTCTGTTACTTTAATTAATAATGAGATTTCAATGGCCTGAACACTTATAATCATCTGATGAAGTCCCAATATCTCACACACCTCCGCTGTATGACAGCTCGGCAGCAAACTCTGCTGCATATTGAAAATACATCTGGATTTGACAGGTCTGCGTCCTTAAAGGTGTAATTTACATGTCCTCAAATCAAGACAATTGACCCATAAAAAAATGACAAGTCTCCAAAGTCTCTACAGTAATTATTGTGAAGTGCTTTGAGATATGTAGATTTGAAGGTGTGTTGCAAATGATTAGAGGTAATTAAGAGCACTCACTTTGCAGAGAATTGGTAGGCACAAGTATAGGGTTGGTGGTCAGAGGCTGAGAGCACTTTTGGCAAATGCATTCCTTCCCATTAAAGGTCACTCGGTCACCAGGTGGGAATGGCTGTCTGAAAAGGGAAAAACAAGAAAAATAATAAATGACAAAGAATAAAAATCAGATTAACGCTGCCACAAACCAATTTCACTTCAGATTTACCATTTTATTGAAGAATCCCCTTTTGACATACGTTGAATGGTATTCCCACCAATTAATACTTCCAAGGTTTTACATCAAACACATTTCTTCCGACTTTGGTGTGCTTTTAAAAAAAACATGTGGCCGTAGACTCAAATACTGGATATCTCTGATATTACTTGCCAGTAGTTACAGAAGACAGAATGAAATAAAATTTAATAACTGTTAAAACTTTACACAGTCAAGAAGTTCAAGGATTTTATAGCATCACCCTGGTAAAATAGAATGACATGTTTTTCTATTACATAACAGTTTCCTCAAACCCAATATTATTTTCTCTACTTGGAATCAGTTCTTTATAAAACATCTTCAAGTTGTCATTATGTCTTGCAGTACTGTATATCAACAGACAATATAATATGTGTGGCTTGCCTTATATATTTAGAAAGCAGCCATCAACAGCACGCAAAAGAAAAACACTGTTCTTACAGCGCCAATTTAGAATCCAAATAATTTTCAAAATCGGAACTAAAACTGCAGTTGAAAAAAAGCTCCAGCCTCCCACTAAAAAAAATGGTAATAGCCTAACATTCATAATGCCTACATTTTCAATTGTTACTATTGATGCACACGTTTGCTGTGTTGAAGCTGGACTGACAAGCTCAACTTTGCAACATTAGTTACAACACTATTTGTAAAGAATGAATGGACTGTCACGAAAGCTGTCAACACTGAGGAGCTGTGTGAGTGAGATTTACTGAGCAGATGACCAAACTAAGCAATTGCCAACCTAATTTAGTCATATGTAAATTCCTTCAAATTGTACAATAGTGCTTCCATTCTGTCACTCTTCGGACAATGCCTGGCGTGCCTGACCTTGCTGCATTCATAACCACAAGTTCATTAAGAAAAGTAATAAATTTAAAGAAATTCATTCATTTTTCTCTTCGAATCCATTTGTCTTTTGCTATAATGTAATCCCAGCAACCATGGGATGTCCTACCTGATGTGAAAGGCACTATACGTATGTAATTTTGTTCAAATTGTAGAATCACCATTAAATTAACATATATAATTTTCACACAGATCTTGTTCTTCTCCGTGGGTTAACTTTAGGTGAAACCTTTGTGTAATGTTAGCAGTGGTGCCTTGAAAATTGGAAATATCCTTTGAATTCTAGAACATTTGGAAACTCTAAGGCTGGCAACTGAAAATCTTTGAACCCATTGACATATGGTACTAATTATTCTGACACTATTTAATTCTTACCCTCATTCTTATTTTTTCCCAAGAAAATATGAGCAATTGACCAAAATTTAGAATGGTGAATTGCTCTTCACTGTTGCCACGAACTTGTTGAACTTTACCAGAACCATATGAGAGCCTAGCCCATGGTCAAACCATGGACAGTTTAAATAGAGAAATTCCTTAGTGGTACAAGGAAATACAACCTGTGTCTCTCATATGGTGTCACATATTGGGGTAAATTTGCTGTTCAAGATAATAATAATATTCCTTGCATTTGATATAGCACCTTATCACACATTCTAAATATCTCAAAAGTGCTTCACAGAATATACTGTGAAGTGAATTGACTATATATTTGTGAGTGATATGCAGCAGCCAATTCTGCACAGCAGTGTCCCACAAACAGTCCTAGATTGAAATGACCAATTTATTATTGTTTTTTTTCTTGAGGGATTATTATCAGGTGTGTGGAGTAAGGAAACTTGTCTAAGGTTTTGCCCTGCCTAGAATCAAACCCAGGTCACTTGCTTGTAAGGCGAGCGTTTCCTCCACGGAGCTACAGGACCCACGAGATGGGATAGTTAGCCCCATAAATTTCCCCTACTTCTGCCACTCCATCACCCAAATTGCACAGCTGGAGCCAACTGTGTTCTACTGGCCTCAGTTAGTAACCTCTCGTTTCATTAACAAAACTCAGCTGTAATTGAAATGTTGATCGAGAAATTAGTGTTAGAGAAATTAGCTTTAAAAACAAGTTTTGTTGGAAGTGTATGCAATACAATAGCATTCACTGATATAACACCATTTACTTGGGACTGAGGTACCACATGATTAACAGATGCAATACAGAACACTGAGAAAGGAAAAAAGTATCTTGACCAAATCAAATGTGTCTTTGGAGTAAAGAGAAAACAATAAATAATAGCAATCCTTTCAGTTGATATTATACCTTTGCACGTCAGGAGAAAAACTGGCTTTGATAGCAGCTCTGATGAGGGAAGGAGTGCAAAGGTGAGCAGGCAATATCATAGAAATGAGAAAAGTGAGTCTCAGCAAGCAAAATTATGAGCTGAGGCTCAAACAGAACACCAAAATATTTCACAACAGTATTATTGGCATTTAAATACTGTACATGTTAAATACACATGAAATATTGCAACATCAGGCCATAAACATCATTATGTAACAAGAGTAGATAATAATAATAATAATAATAATAATAAACCTTGCATTTGATATAGCACTTTTCACATCTTCTAGACGTCTCAAAGCGCTTCACAGAATATACTGTAAAGTGAATTGACTGTATACTTTTGGGCAAAATCTGGCATTGCGCACAGCAGTGTCCCACAAACAAATGTTGATTGAAATGACCAATTTATTATTGTTTTTTTGCGAGATTATTAGCAGGCTTATGGAGTAAGGAAACTTGCCCGAGGTTTCACCCTGCCTGGATTCGAACACTTATCTCACGCTTGTAAGGCGAGGGCTATAACCACTGAGCTACAGGACTCCATGGATATCTCAAGAAATTAATTGATTATTGATGGGAATGCAGAATAGTTTGGAAAACCATCATTTAATAGTGACAAGCAAGTGATAGATTTAATTTTCCTAACGCACATTCTAATCACCCTGCTATTGCTATTGCATATTTGAATGTCTCTGTCTAAGAGAAAAATATGTAACAGTGTGGAAGAGAATAACAGGCAGCTGGCATTTCAGATTAATACAGAATATTGAGACACAGCTGGAGAAGCCTGAAGCACTATCGAAAGTGAACTTTTACTTTACATTAAAAACTACAGTAATGAGGATTGGGCCACTTTTTAAATGCAAACATTAATCCTCTTCAGATAGGTGAAACGCAGCAACATAAAGACAGTATTAGATCACGGCATTGTAAAACTCTAATTTGTATTCATTGCTTGTGATGTTCTAATGCCTTCCATCTGGAGTGGCTTCATTAATTATTACACAAGGAAAAAATGAAGGGTGATAATTTTTTTTCCATTAAAATAATCTGCAAGTAGCTACGTTATTTAAAATCATGCTATTTAAAGTCTGTGGTAATCCAGAGCAATGCAGTTTTTTCTCTCATGCCACCCTACACCTACCCCCACCCCCCTACCACATTTGCTGTGTATTAAATTGTTATAATTCAAACATAATAAAAAGGGAAGCATTCAAATTTTAGCTTTCCAGTCATAAGAATTCTTTCTTTTACTCACACATACAGCAAATGAGTCAAAATTATAATAAGGATGTTTAAATGCACATTTTCAATAAGAGACTGTAATTACTAAGAGAAGAATTAACTATTCACTGAGGAAAGTAAGATGAAAGCGAGTTGCCCAAGGCAATGGCATTCTCCAAGGAGACTGACTGCTTTCTCGACACAGGATAATAACATTTGATTAATATGGTATATTCTATTTTGCATGATGCATCAGGATCAATTGAGCAAAATAAACATATTCATTGTTATTTCAGTGAAAATACCTTTTTTTTGCTCTGCTGAGTATTGGCCTAAAATCTGATGCACAAGATACATCCTAATGCATGTTATTACAACCTGCACATCTCATTCATAGCAGTGGTGTTGATATGTGTGTGTGTGGGTGTGCATGCGGGGTGGGTGGGCGGGAGGGTTCAGGGCAAAGTGAAATGAATTCATAGGATTTTTGTACATATTTTTAAAACTCCAGGTACAAATTTTAATACCTGTGCAATCTACTATGTGCCCAGTTTTATAGTTATAAATTAAATGTTTGATCATCATAATTTGGTTTGCAGACAATTTCTTTCAAGAGGTACCCTTCATGTAAAATACCACGATGAGTAAGATTAATATTTGGAGACAAATTCTCTGTTTTTTGATCCAATGAATAGTTCATTACTTCATAATTTGCATTCAAATTAGTCTCGATTTTAAGTTTCAGAGGAACATAATAACTTACTGATACTTTCTTACAAAATAAACAGTCACTACACATTACAGTAAATCGTGTAAAGGCATTGAGGTGTGCTACGGCTCTATGTCAAAACACAAGGATTATTATTAAAAGTAACCTATGTTGTGTATTATTGATTTATTAAGAAAAAAGACCATCCTTGATAACTCAACAACAACAAAATACAACAACAAAATTACATGTATAGAGCTCCTTTAATGTCGGCAGGGCCTCACATAATAGGCCAAATTTTATCTTTTTTAAAAGATAGCTACATTGTATTTTTCCCACTGAAATTGTTTGGGTTTTATTTGAACTTAAATGTTAAGAGATAAAATTGGCTTTAAAAAAGCAATACCGAACAATGAGGAGCACTGACACTTGTCCACCCTAATCTGAATTGGTATCCCCTTCTCACCTTCTCTTCATGCTGTACATTACTGGTTAATAATAATCCTTGTATTTTTATATAGTGGCTGAAACAATGACTGTCCAGCGCCTTGGGACGTCCTCCTGACGTGAAAGGCACGATTCAAATGTTGTTGTTGTTATAGTGCTTAATCATGTCTTTGAAACATCTCACAGCGCTCACAGAATGTACTGTAAAGTGAATTCACTGGATATTGTCAGGGGAAATGCGGCAGCCAGTGAGAACAGCAATGTCCCACAAACAGTTGTAGATTGAGTGACTAAATTATTATTATTATTTTTCTTGCAGGAGTTATTACCCCACAAAAAAGCGATTCACCAATTGACTAACAATCAGCTTCCTACTTACTGCTAGGTAAACAGAGGTGTGATGGCAATGCTTGTCTGGTAAAAGAAAACTAATGTTATTTGCCCTGATCTATAGAGTAGATCCTTTGTAAGATTTATCATGGGAAAGACGTAGTTTAATATTTATTTCCATGTCAGTCACACCTATGAATGATTCCGTTACTATTCCAAATGCAGAAATGGAAATATCATCCAAAAACAGTCAATGACATCGGCTACAGTATTAATAGAGATGGTATAAGACACCTTGTGGAAATCAGAGCAATTTTGTCATTACAAACTAACAATAGCATTTGTATGCCTCACAGATGCTGTGTGCTCATTATATAGATATCCGCAATGCACCCACAATCATAAAATATTACAGCACAGAAGGATGCCATTAAGTCCATCGTGCCTTTGCCGGCTCTTTGAAAAAGCTACCCAATCAGTCCCACTTCCCTGGTCTTTCCTATATTTTTGCAAATCTTTCATTTTTAAGTAACTATCCAATTCCCATTTGAAAGTTGTTATTTAATTTATTTCCACCACCCTTTCAGGCAGTGCATTCCAGAATGTAACATAGCTTTGTGTAAAAAAAATTGTTCTCATCTCCCCTCTGGTTCTTTTGCCAATTATCTTAAATCTATGTCCCCTGGTTATTGACCCACCAGCCAGTAGAAACTATCTACTCTATCAAAACCTCTCATAATTTTTGAGCACTTCTATTTCATCTCTCCTTAACCTTCTCTGCTCTGAGAAAAACAATTCCAGCTTCTCTCGTTTCTCCACATAACTGAAGTCTCTAATCCCTCGTACCATTTTGGTAAATCTCCTCTGCACATACTCCAAAGCCCAGGTATTTAGGCGAGTTTCCTTGCTCCACATGCCTCTTTTTACCCAGCGGTAAATTGTTGTAGATTGGCGGATGGCTCTCTGAAGATAATCCCTCAAAATTCTCTGAAGATTTGGTGATGACTGACACTGCTGTGTGCAATTATGATAGATTAACATAGGTCTAGGTGGAATTTCTACACATCAATTTCCACACAAAACTTCTTTGAGATCAGTGGGATCTAGTGAGCTAACAACGGTGATTTAATCAGCATCATATCCATACTTGTGGAATCCTGTAGCTCAGTGGTTAGAGCACTCACCATATAAGCGAGAGACCTGGGTTTGATTCCAGGCAGGGAAAAACCTTGGGCGGGTTTCCTTACTCCACACACCTAATAATAATCCCTCAAAAAATAAAACAATAATAAATTGGTCATTTCAATTCACAACTGTTTGTGGGACACTGCTGTGCACAATTGGCTGCCATGTTTCGCCCACAAATGTACAATCAATTCACTTTATAGTATATTCTGTGAAGCGCTTTGAGACTTCTGGGCCCTGGTAAGGATAGGGATGATAGGGTTGTGGAGCCTGGTGTGGGAGAAGACATGAGCTGCAGAGTTGTAGATGATCTGCAGATTGTGGAGAGAGACGTTGGGGAAGCTGACAAACAGGAAGTTTCCATAGTTAAGCCTGGATGTGATGAAGGCATGATGAGGGTCTCGTTGACCTGGGTGAGAGACAGTGGCAGAGCCGGACAATATTGCAAAGATGGTGAAAGGCAGAGCGATCACGGTATGGCTGTGGAGGATGAAGGACAGTTGAGGGTTGAACAGGACGCCGAAGTTCGATGTAGAGTGCATTCATGAAGGGTGAAACCCTTGAAGTATGGAGACGCCAACGGGAGCCATTCAGCAGGGCCTTGGTCTTGTTGACATTCAACTGGAGAACGTTAGCTCACATCCAGGACTTAATGTTCAACAACAGTCTGTCAGGGTGAGTTGGGTGTCATCCTCATGCATGTGGAAGTTGAACCAATGTCACCAAGGGGAGTATGTAGATGTTGAAAAGGAGGAGACCAAGGACAGAGCCCAAAAGGACATTACATAATAATAATAATAATCCTTGCATTTGATATAGCGCTTTTCACATCTTATCAACATGCCAAAGCGCTTCACAGAATATACTGTAAAGTGAATTGACTGTATATTTGTCGGCGAATCGCGGCAGCCAATTGTGCACAGCAGTGTCCCACAAACAGTCTTGGATTGAAATGACCAATTTTATTATTGTGTTTTTTTGGGGGAGGGATTATTATTAGGCGTGTAGAGTAAGAAAACTTGCCCACGGTTTCGCCCCGACCTGCCTGGATTCGAACACAGGTCTCCCCAGCTTGGTCTCCCCAGCTTGCAAGACAAGTGTTCTAACCACAAACTACAGGAACTCCACGTGTGATGGTGCAGAGGCTGGAGGAGAATGTGATATACATTTATGCTTTTGCACACTATACTCATTAAGTATTTTTGCACAGCTGTAAGATTAGAAGCTGAATTCAATAACATGCCATCGACTGTTTTTCCAATACACTAATTTCAAAAGGTCACAGGAAACATTTATTCATATAAAAAATAATGAGCAGAGGCAACATGAACAAAACAAAATAATAATGAGCTGCAACAATATGAATAAATTAATGATTACTTACAAAATAATTTCAAACTGTGAAATAAATAATATATAACCAAACAACGAGCAACAACCACACCATTTCTGAATCACGAAAACAAATTAAACATGCCTCCATTTGATTATCATTCATTTGTAAAGGAGGGAGAACAGTGAGGCCAGGGCACAGACAGGTTCTCTGAAGTCCTTAACACCCTTGGTTGTTAAGCATCCCATCTACCTCCCTAACATACTGTACGTTTATGTCCCCCTCACCACACTATTATCCAATGTGCAATGGAGCTATAATATATATAATCCTTACATTTGATATAGCACTGTTCACATCTTCACCTTCTAGATGGCTTGTTTTGCCCACAGATACACAGTCAATTCACTTTACAATGTATTCTGTGAAGCGCTCTGAGATGCCGTCCAGTGTGGAATTTGCAATACAAATCCACCTTGTTCTTGTCTCAAAGCACTGTTCTGCATGTTTCACAATGGAAAAAAAAGCAGGATAGCCTACTCTTTCAGCCTTATGTTCTGAAACTTGGTGATTACCTATAGTGTGGTTCAGAGCTACCTATAGTGAGTCTGAAAATTGTGGGTTGAAACCACTTCACCATTTGGAACTCATATAGTACAAGATAATACCGCAATACATTTGCTTTGGTGTGCTGCACTGTCAGAGTGCCATCCTTCAGATGAAGCATTAAACCAAGGCCTTGTCTGTTCAAATGGAAATTAAAGATCCCATAAAAACAAAAGTCGTTGAGAACACTCAGCAGGTCAGGCAGCGACTATCCAGATAGGAAAGTGAGTTACTGTTTCAGGTCGATGACCATGCTCACTCTTTGAAAAGGGGAGTTTATCCCAGGGTCCTCACCAACAATCTCTCAAATAAAACCTGTCATTCTTTTCATGGTTGTTTACGGGACATTGTTGGGTGCAAATTGGCTGTTGTTTCCTCTCACAAAATAGTCACTGAACTTTAACAACAACAACAACAACAAATTAGACTTATAGAGCGCCTTTCACATAAGGAGGACGTCCCAAGGCGCTGCACAGGAGGCGTGTGACCCGAGCTGGGAGGGGAGTGTTTGCGAGGGGGTAAAAAACGTGGGGGAGGTCGAAAAATTAGGGGGGGGAACAGATGGCATGGTCGAAAAGGAAAGTCTTCAAACCGGCCTTGAAAGAGGAAAGGGAGGAAACAAGGAGGAGGGATTGGGGGATGGAATTCCATAGGGTAGGAGCAGAGAAACTGAAGGCCCGGCCTCCGATGGTGGGGCGGTTCAGGCGGGGGGCTTGCAGCAAACCAAGTCCTGCTGAACGGAGGGTCCGGGTGGGCTTACAGGGGGAGAGTAAATCGGATATATAGGGCGGGGCAAGGCCGTGTAAGGCCTTGAAAACAACGACAAGGATCTTGAACTCGATCCTCTGGGGGATGGGGAGCCAGTGGAGACGGGCGAGGGTGGGGGTTATGTGGTCAAGGAGGCGGGTGCGGTATAGTACACAGGATGCAGAGTTTTGGATGACCTGCAGCCTGTGAATGGAGGAGCTGGGGAGGCCGACGAGGAGAGAGTTTCCGTAGTCCAGCCGTGAAGTGATGTACGCGTGCACGAGTGTTTCGGCAGCGTGGGGGGTGAGATAGTTGCGGAGCCTGGCAATGTTGCGCAGGTGGAAATAAGCGGTGCCGGTCAAGGCACGGATGTGGGGGAGGAAGAAGAGTTTATGGTCGAATGTGATGCCGAGGTTCCTGACTGGCTTTGTGAGGTGGAGAGTACAGCCTTGGATGTTGAGGCTGGCAGCGCCCGATGTGCGGAGGCGCTGGCTTGAGCCAATTAGGAGGGCCTCGGTCTTGCTCACGTTCACAGCATAAGTTGTGAGGTGCTTTGGGACATTCTCCAGTGTGAAAAGGCTATCTATACTGACTACAAGGATTATTTATTATTATTATAGAAATTGCACACTATATCAAAGACGAAACTGTGGTGGTCGTGCTCTGAAATACATTTCCCTCTCAGTGTACGAAAAAGGGCTACGGGCAGCAGGGATTATTTCATGAAAGTCGATAAGGCAGAAAAATATCCTGGGTGGGGGGAACTGTGAGATATGAGAGGGATGTAGATAAATGGAGTTAGTGGCTTGAGGAGAGAGAGGACTGAACCACATAGGCCAGAATCAAAGGACTTGAGCAAGGGGGGTTAAATATAATGTCCTCTCATACAGAACTCCGCCGCCCGCATTCTCAATCAAACCAAACTTTGCTCCCCGATTACCCCAATGCTCGCCAGACTTCACTGGCTTCACTCTTGTGTTTAAATTCCTTCACTCTTCTGTACTCCCACCACCTCTCTAACCTCCTCTCTCCTCACAGCAGTACCTGCTGCCTCTGCTCTACTGGGTCTGGCCTCCTCCTTGTCTCCCAAATCCTCCACTCCACCATCGGCAGCCATGATTTCAGTCCCCGAAACTGTACATCCCAAAACTCTGGAACACCCTCCCTAAATCCCTCTGCCTTACCCTCTCCTTTTGTATTTTCAAGTCGCGCCTGAAGGTCTTTCTGTTTGACCGCGCCTATGGTCACCTTCCCCTTGCTCAGGCTGTGCTATTGTGAACCTCTCTGAGACACCATCTGGCATAGAGGGCACTATATAAATCTAAGTTGTTGTTGCTGCTAAGCAAGTAAGGCAGATATATTGGAATGCAATGAATATTGACAACCTTCCTGAAAAACATGTGCGCTTACACTTTTAGGCTGATAGGCCAGAGAACTATTCAGCATTCACAATAGGGGTCATTGCTTCTGTACTCAAGACAAGCAAAGAGTTGTATTCTCTTCCAAGGTGAATATCTATATATTATAGATATTGGATACCTTCAACCGATTCATTTGATTTCTTGTAAATGCTACCTTCCCTCGCTGTGAAGCTGGTTTAATTTCCCTGCCTAACATGCTGTGACACAAATGACTGCTGGTTTAGTTAATTCTCTGATGCTGGTTGAAGGGTTGGCTGTTCTTATCTCATTTGGTTCCTGTACTTTCAAATGATGCTTAGTTTATTGTAGAGCACAAACATTCTGATCCAAAAATGGGTTACATCACGGTCAGTTTAATCACCCTGGAACATGTGTAGTGGAGCAGTGAAGCATCTGCAGCACAAACTATTAGTGTCATTTTCCTCTATCAATGACTGAGTTCCCTTTTCTAAATTATTCAACAGCAAATGAGACCGATGCTGCAATGATATCTTGGAATCAATTGCACAATTACAGTGTCCCCTATCTATCAACCTTGTAAATTGGCCACTTGGCAACATCCCTTTATATAACCAATTCCTCACATGGCATCAGCATTGTCAGCTACTGGAAACGTGAGAACATTGTGGAAAATACACAAAACTCCATAAATCCTGAAATGACCAATTTTATTATTGTAGTTTTTTTTGGACAGATTATTATTAGGTGTGTGGTGTAAGGAAACTTGCCCAAGATTTCGCCCTGACCTGCCTGGATAACACAGGTCTCACATTTGTAAGGCTCTAACCACTGAGTTACAGGACTCCATTAATCAATTGTCTCAGCAAATAGTTGACAATCAATTATGATTAGCTGTGAGAATGCAAAGGCACCAACTAAGTCATCTTAAAATAGACTGACATGAACCAATGGTGGCTATGGGAATGATAGGAGAGTGAAAGTTAACCTGGAACAGGTCTTTAATGATATGTTGAAGCAGCAGAGCAAGAGGTCAGAGAGTTGTGAAGGACAGTTTTAGGGCAACTAATGAGGAATGCATCCTTAAATGGATAGCCAGCTTGATGATGTAATTGGAACATGATAGGGTTGGTATTCTGAAACGATGAGATCAAATTGACCCATTCTTCATTCAAACCTCTCTTGTAATTATCAATTTAATTCTGACGAATAAAAATCCCCATTATTATTATCATCAATATCCTATAACCTCATTTATTTGCCTAAACTCTCTTTTTAAGTTTTATAGTATTCATTTTCAGTAGTACAGTAAAAGCCCGTTTATCCATGACCCAATCAACCGGATTGCTGGACCCCTCCGGGGCAATTCCCCATTCCAGCAATCATGAGTATGCTCACTTTGCGCATGTGTGCAATGCGTGTGCATGGGCACTTATTAAACTTACGAACTTGGAGCTTTTTACCAATCGATAAAAAATGCTGTTTTACCGATCTTTTTACCGAGTGTGCTGGAATCTTTATTGGTAAGTATCCATACAATATTCTGTTACTATTTAGTGTATTATTAATAGGGTATGTTTTAAAATAAGTCATTTTTTGTGTTGGGTTTTCGGCAACTTGCCGCCCAAATATCTGACAGTCAATTAGTCAACCTCCCTGCAGGGTGCCAGATAAACAGGCTTTTACTGTATTTACAAATTAATGTTTCTAATATCTAATATTTAAGGCTCACACACTTGGAACAAAATATATTTGGGGCATGCAGCTAGAAAATAGAAAATTCTGCATGCAATAATTTAATATGATTTCATTATAATTTACATATATTACAATTGTGCCTTGTGATAAGCAATGATTGATACTGGCTCTAGTGATCTTAACTCGAGTGATAATCACATATTGCTCCTTTCAACCTTGATTGTTACTCAATAAGTAATCATTGCAATTAAGGTCAAGTGAGTAAATTCTCTCATATATACTTATCACAAATTAAAGTCATGTTGCTGTTTTCTGTGGGTTTATTTGTTATCCTGGAGGAGCAAATCCAAGTTTGGATACATTTACATACAATGTGCACACTTTGATTTAATCCAGTGAATCAAGTAAATTGTGATCAACCACAATGTTTAGTGATGCTTGATTTCAATGCAGTATTCACCAAACAATGCCTTGTGTTTTTCTATTAGAGTTGAGTGCTATTTTCTGGGTTGTCTGTTGAACTGAAAACAGGTTTGTCATCTTGCATTGGTTCTGGGGCAAGGGTAGACTGTTCATTTTCATCTGATGTCAACTGATCAAGGATGTCATATGCCATCCTATAGATGTCCTCATTTTCATGGAGTTGGAGCTGGTCAATCATTTGCAAACCTCCGCATTCTTCAATCTGGCGCGCTATGATTTCCGTCTTATCGGTCGCTATATTGAGGATGTTACTTATTCCCTCAAGTACCACTAAAATTATCTGTGGCTCTACCATTGTAAGCAAGCTACAGAATGGACATATCACATTCTGCTGGATCAGATAATCAATCTGTTCTTTTTGGCCAGAATTAGTTAGATTTGCTATCACCCAAGCAGTTTCTTTCTGAACCGCAAAATCACTTTTATCCATGAGATTTATAATGAGAGGAATAAGGTTAGCGTTGAGCACAGCTTCTTCTTGTTGCTGGTTTCCAGCAGTCACATTGGACAGAAACCATGCCGCATCCTTATTGACTTTTCTGTTCGGATGAGTGAGTAATGCTTGGAAGTGAGAAAGGGCTCCATTATTCAGGACTACTTGTGCTTGCTCATCAGTGCCCGTTACAATATTTCCTGCAGCTCGCAATGCTCCGGTCTGAACACTGATATCCTGGTGGCTGAAAAGAGGCACCAAGTAAGGAACTATTCCTGAATCTATAATCATCTGGATTTGTTCATTATCACCATCTGTTATGTAGGAAAATATCACAACTGTGTCTATTAAGATAGCAGTATCAGTATGGTGGATAAGAGCACACAATTCTGGAAGCATTTCCTGTACAACATTTTTGGGCAAGGAAGGGTTCTTCTGTCGGCAGATATTTACAATGACCCATGTAACTGTGCGAACAAAACTGAGGGACTTGGAAGGGTTGATGCATGAAAGTAGTGGGTTTATCAACCCCAAGCCAATAATATAATCTCTAAATTTAGCCCCATCACTGATGATGTTACCGATGGTCAGAAGTGCCTGTTCAGCAACTTCCTCATACGTGGAGTTCAGCAGCTTCAAGACAGGTGGAACCACATTTGCCGCAATCACAGCCTCTGTATTTTCAGAAGGACCATAAGCAATATTTGCTAAAGTCCAAGCTGCCTCTAGCTGTAATACATGGTTGTCTTCCTGTTGTATAAAACGCACCAGAATTGGAAAAATTCCAGAGTTGGTTATATCTTCAATTGGTGGGCTATAATTACTAGACATAAGCTCTCTGGCAGCTTTCATGCCACAAAGTTGAAGGTCTCGGTTATCACTGGAAGTATTTCTTACGATTTCATCTAGTGATGAGTTTCGGATTTTAACATCAGTATCAAGCTCAATATCTTCATCCCCTATTGGAACATTCCTTCGCTTTAAAAAGTGTTGGTCCCTTTTGATCTTTCTTAGTTCCACAACCAGCTCATTCTGTTGTCTTCTTACAGTCTCTAGATCACGCCCTTTTTTCTTGAAATTCCTCAGCCTTTGATTATCCAGTTTGTTGTCTGACATTTTCATGTAGTTTGTTAGTGACGATGAGTTGGTTTTAAAGAAAGACAAATTAAAATGCCGATAGATTTTCTGTCCAATATTTCAAAAGTTTCTCTGGAATGGGTCACTCATTCTAACTTCTAAATGAATCAAAAGTGAATCATGACAATCTTAGAAATCATGATATTACTGCGAGGACTATACAAATACAAAGTAGTATTAATGCACAGGATCCCCTCCTACTTACTTGCCTGTGGCTGAGACCATACTGTCATCATCCCAGCATTATGACAACATCTAAATCAAGTCCCCCAGCCAATCACACCTTATGTTTCATCATAAGGATTAAAAATTTTCACTGCAGCTCTTAGATCAGTTTGCTAAGTGCGAATCAATCGACCAGCTGGCAAACACTGATGCTACATATTTAGTACCTTTCAGGTAGTGTCAGGCGATATATCAAAATATCGGTTATATCGATATGCAGATATCAGAATTTAAAATATATCAATATATTGAAAAATTCAATATAAAAAAATCGGTATATCGTAAATATCGGTATATTGTTTTCGGCGATGTATCGGTATTATCGATATTATCGGTATAATGCAAACTTTTCCAATTTACCTTGTCGCCGGCATTGCAAACCTTCTGGACCTAGAGCATGGAATGCGCGCGCATATCGGAATGCGCGCACACATCTGAATGCGCGCGCACACTGGAATGCACGTGCACCCCCCAATGCGTACCTCTGAATGCGCGCGCCCCCCGAATGTGCGTGCACCTCCGAATGCGCACGTGCCTCCGAATGCACGCACGCCCCCCGAATGCGCGCACACATCTGAATGTGTGCGCATGCGCAGTATAAAACCCCCCAGAAATATCGATATATCGGTATATATCGATATGAGTCTGCCGATATATCGATATCAGAAAAATTTCCATATCGACGGACCCTACTTTCAGCTTGGATGAGAAGATAGCACTGTTTCAAGACATCTTTCAAGACTGAAGAGCCCTAGCTTGTCTAATTACTGTTCATAGCTGATTTCTTTAATACTGGGGATCATCCTTGTTGTTCTCTTCTACACTAAATGTCAAGAAAACCCCATTATATTGCAGTGACTAGAATTGTAATGCAGAATTGTACTCTTGGTCCAGCCTGATCAAAGTGCAATGAGTAAGACTTCTGGATATATGTCATCTACTGATTTGGCAATAAAGCCCACTATTTGCCTCACATTGTTTTAATATGGCGAGCAATGAGTCAACGGACATCTGGATTTCATCAGCTATGTCGTGGTTTGTATGTGTGTCAGACATCCAGCTCACTAAATATCCTTTTTAGCACACTTATTATCCCTGTAGCTGTTCTACTGAGTTTTGCTTTTGAATCTCTCATGTCATAGTGCCACTGATAATGACATTGAACATGGTAATCCTGTGTCTAAAGTTTCTGTAAGAAGAGTAGGACAATTTGCTTTTCTTTCGGATGAACGACCAATCAATGATGGATCGAATATTCTTAGGAAAAAGATTGTTTAGCATACTACTGTGCCAAAACTTATAACGATGTAGAAGTAAAATTGCAGTGATTGTAAGAATTCAATATATTTATATCCCACCATGAACTGGCAAGTTCCATTAACACTACCATGTGCTGTTTAGCTCATTCCAGTTTGTGCGTCAGTCTGGCTAAGTGGTAGCAGAGTCAGAAGGTTGTGAGTTCAAGCCCCACGTAGAGTCCTGGAATCATATAATCTAAGATGATACTTGAATCCAGTGCTATTGCATTGATAGAGGTGCCATCCTTCAGATGAGACGTTAAACTGAGATTCTGCCTGCCTGTTCATGTGGACGTTAAAGATCCCATGGTACTATTGGAAAAGAGAAGTGAGTTTTTCCCAAGTGTTCTGGCCAAATGAAATTGGTTACTCAATCAATGACGGTTTATGGGACACTGCTGTGCACAGAACTGGCTGTCATACTTGCCACACAAATATACATAGTAATTAATTCCACCTTATAATGTTCAGCACCTTGGACGTCCTTCCGAAATGAACGGCGCTCTATAACTGTAATTTTGTTGTTGTTGTTGTTTATAGTATGTCCTATTAAGTACTTTGAGATGTCTTGATAATGTGATAAGTAGCTATGTCAAATGCAAGGATTATTATTTTAAAAAAGCATAAAAATTTCACATAACTATAAAGAGTATATAAAGAGAGGTTGTACTTAGCAGTCGTGATACATTCAGTGTACCCTGGGTGACATCACTGAAAAAATGACCTCACAAAGGAGGGAGATATTACATATAAACTGGTCATTCTGAATTACGGAGCCACACCAGGTGTCTGCTCAGTCTTGTGTGTGTTTGTTCCCCAAAAACGCTTTCAGCTGACAAAGTCCAACTGGCGTTTAAATTAAAGCTGTATTCAAGAATGTCAAATTCTGGTCAATAGAATGCTAAATAAATGAATAAATATTAGATCCAGGAAGACTTTCTCTTCCATTGTCTGTTCCCAATTGCACTGGATATGTGTTTCAAAATACAGTAAAACCTTTGTTATCCGGCACCCTCGAGACCTGCTGGTGCCGATTAATCAAATATGCTGGATATTCGAATGGCAAGCTGCCGAAAATCCAACAAAAAAAAGTAACGTATAACCATGTTAATAATAGACTAAATAATAACAGAATATTGTATGGATATTTACCAATAAAGCATTCCAGGACACTTGGTAAAATGATTGGTAAAAAAGCATTCCAGCATTCACTAAGTTTAATAAGTGCACATGCGCAAAGTGAGCATACCCTGAGTGTTCCGGATGGCTACAGTATGAGATCCAGTTGCTGGAATGGTGAATTGTATTAGGAGATACCAGTTGATTGAGTATGTCAGTTGGTTGGGTACTGGATAAACAAGATTTTACTGTAGATGGTTCCTTACATTTCAGGCTTCCTCCCCCAATGTAGCTTTTATTCTTATGTGGAGGAACAGCTAAAGGACAACCATGTAAATTGAGCAAATTTTGCTCATCAAATTTATTGCATGCTTCAGCAGCCATGTTTCCACAAATACTAATAAATTCTGTATTTGAAGTCTTGTCCACATTGCAGAGAGTTTCGGACACCATCATTGTCTGGGGAAGAATTCCAGACACAGGGGATGTTGCATAAATATTTGAAATTGGTTTCTGGGGGATGTTTGGATTGATAGAGCTCCACTACTCCCGTGTTGCTGGCATGTTGAAACAGATGTTTGAACCAGAAAATGTAACAAGGTTTTTCTTGGATGATGCACTCACTGAAGCTGTACTTCTAATTATTTCACTATTCTTGCCTCTGCTACACACACACACACACACGTAATATACTCTTCACTGTGGTAAACACAACAACAATAAAAACATGGAAGTAAACTAAAAAAAACACAATGCCATCAACTCCAAAAGCAGTTACAAATCTGATTCATTATAAACTTATTGTGAATATTCCCCTGGTAGCACAGTTGTATTGGTACTGATATCTAATCTAATAATAACTGATTTCTAATATGCCAGTTTTGCTAATCATGTATAAATATAGGATAACAGAGGGAATTTAAAAACTATTGAAAAGAAACACAGAATCATATTTTTAAAAATATTTTTTAAATTTAAAGTTAAGGCACTTATGATTCCCTCAGTACACATTACTTGCTATTCTTTTTCATCATACACATGCCGAACACATGTGAAAACCCATCACCTTGCTTAAAAGTATCCAAACCAATCCAAATTCCGACATATTATTGGCATACATTGCAAATCACAAAGTATTTGTATGTCCAATCTAAATTCAGCCATGCTGTACCAGCTCTGGGAAATATGCAGCCAATCCACACCAGAAATCTGAATGCATTTACATGTACAGTAACCGCGTGTCCTCAGAATGCAAAGACTATAAGGAAACGTCTAGCCATATAATAGGGTAACTCTGCAAAGCAGCCAGGGTTTACCTCCAGCCTCTCACCTGAATTCTGTGGGAACAGGTGGGTTTGTGAGAGGCTGGAGGGAAACTCTGGCTGCACTGAATCAAAATTAAGCCCAATCTTCCCTACACCAGGGTACACCTCAGTGCACCACAATGCAGAGGCCATTGACACCCACTGGTCTTTGGGGGACTAGTTGGTTGGATGCACAGCTGGAACCTGTGGACCTTTATGGATCAGCTTTTTAAAAATGAGATGGCTGAACATATGAAGCAGTAAAATCTATTTGGACACTACCCCGTGTGAAGGGCCCTATACAAACGTGGATCCCACAATACTAATACAACCAGCTACACTCAACCTATGGATGAGCATCCCACTGACAGTCTTACTGCTTTACAGATGCTATGCTGTTGCTTAGCAACCAGCAAGGGGCCAAAAAAATTCTAAACAGTTAACAGAATCAGTCCAGTAAACATAGAAAGAGAAGGGTTATGTTGACGACAGGCGTTGATGGGATTGAATGCTTCATAACCTATATTTACTCTAACAAAGTCTGAAATGCACGTTTGTGTGTCTGCACTTAATATCCTTTTCATTCTTGCCAAGAGCTGTGTTACATCTTATTTAGGCCCTTTTAACACGAATATTAAAATCCATTTATCTGGTGTATTAAAAGCCTATAGACCAGAATCACAGAATACCCCAAATATAACCTTGTAATGCCCTATTACCAGCTACAGTCAGCCTGCACTCACTGTGGTCCTTGGGTCCCAGTAGGCTGCTGGATCACCTATACAGACTCTCAAGAATTGAAACAATTTTGTGTCTCAAGAGTCTGAAGTTTGAGATGGTGACCTCCAGCCCTCTATGTCTCAGGAAAACAAACCTCTAGCCTTATAATGAGGTCACTCTGCAAAGCTGCTATGGTATTCCTCCAGCCTCTTTACTGAATACTGTACTGTACTGTGTGTGTGTGTGTGTGTGTGTGAAAGTGCATTGTGCTGCCAGTTCCTAGTTTCACCACCAGTTGATTTCATTTTTCCTGCTTGTGCATCAAGGGGTAAAGCAGATACAAGGCAGGGTCAAGTGAAAGGGGTCAACCAGTCAGCAAATGTTACTCAGATATTGCCGTTCTGATCCTGGAGCGTGCAAAGAGGACTTATGACTGTTCCAATGTCAGTCTGGATGGGTACGATGTAGAATATCAAATTTCTCCTTATACTGAGTACTTTTACAATCATGGCAAAATGGCAATGCTGTTCGGAGGGTCAAGCAAATTATCGTCTCAAAAGGGAGATCCGTTGCTATTTTTACATAGATTGTTTCTTGTTCTTGAGAAGAAATGAAAAAAACGTTTCATTTTGCCCAAGGCAAAAATGTCTCAAGCACTTGGGCTGGGAGACAGAAAGCAGAGAAATGTGGTGAACAGTTGTTTTTCTGACTGGAGGGAAGTATACAGTGGCGTCCTCCAGGGATCGGTATTGGGGCCACTTATAGGGAGTACAATTTCCAAGTTTGCATATGATACAAAGTTAGAAAAAGTAGTAAATAGTGAGGAGGATAGTAGCAGACTGCAAGAGGACATAAACAGAATGGTAAAATTGGCAGACACATGGCAGATGAAGTTTAATGTGGAGAAATGCAAGGTGATGCATTTTGGGAGGAAGAATGAAGAGAGGCAATATAGGCTAGATAGTACAATCTTAAGGGGGGGTGAAGGCCTGGGGGTTCATATAAGTAAATCTTTGAAGGTGCAGGACAGATAAGGCTGTTTTAAAAAAAAGGATACGGGATACTAGGCTTTGTAAATAGGGGCATAGAGTACAAAAGTCAGGAAGTTATGATTAACCTGTATAAAATGCTGGTTAGACCTCAGCTAGAAGACTGTGTTCAGTTCTGGGTACCACACTTTAGGAAGGATGTTAAGGCATTGGAAAGAGTACAGAGAAGATTTACCAGGATGGTACCAGGAATGAGGGACTTTGGTTATGAGGAAAGGCTGGAGGGGCTAGGATTATTCTCATTGGAGCAGAGAAGGTTACGAGGAGATCTAAAAAAGGTTTTCAAAATCATGAGGGGATCGATAGGATAAACAGGGAAAAACTGTTTCCACTGGTGGGTGTGTCAGTAACCCGAGGTCACAGATTTAAAATAGTTTCTAAAAGAAACGGAGAAGAGGTGAGGAGAAATCGTTTTACACAGCGAGTTATTCTAATCTGGAATGCATTGCTTGAAAGGGTGGTAGAGGCCAATTCAATAACAACTTTTAAAAGATAGGTTATCTATCTGGGGAGGACGGGTTTGCGGGGTTATGGTGAGAGAGCCGGGGAGTGGGATTGACATTGAATAGCTCTGTTCAAAAAGTCGGCACAGACACGATGAGTGGAATGATCTCCTGTTGTGCTGTAAAATTCAATGATTCTATAATTCTATAATTCACTGCAGATTGGGCATGTGTTCATTCCACAGAAAAATCACATTAAATTGATACAAAAAAAGTTGTTTGACTTAACTTCTCATCATTTTGGCAATTATCTCTACACCACTCTCAAAGTTGCATTGAGAGATCCTCTAACCATCTGAATTAGAGGGATGGATCTATCACAATAAGGCTGAGCAACTTCCCCTTTCCTTTTCCCCATCGTTTAATGCAGATATATTACTTACTTGCAAACAGCACAAACAAAGCACTTTGGGTGGTAGGTCTTCCCCAAAGCTGACACCACCTCGCCCTCTATAAATTCACTGCAGCTGAAGCAACGTGTTCCATACAGTCTCTGATAGTCAGTGGTGCAGATGTATTCCCCTCGCCTCACAAAAAATCCACCTTCGGCCAAGTCACATCCACACACTAGAGAGAAAAATAAACATAGAAAGAGGTCAATCCAAATCCCAAACCTGTTTTACAGTACCACGCAAGTCGAAAAGTATTGATCTGGTTATACTCTTTCAATCCCATTTAAAATTTTGTTCGCCTCAATGAAATCCCCTCCAAATTGAATGAGCTATTAACCTCAAGACTCATCTTGTGGTTAATAGCTCATTCATTAGGGATCATCCTCATCGCTCTCCTCTGTACCACCTGGACAGCCCCACTACTTTGTAGTAACCAACAACAACAACAAATTGCACTTACAGAGCGCCTTTCACGTCGGGAGGACATCCCAAGGCACTGCACAGGAGGCGTGTGACCCGAGCTGGGAGGGGAGTGTTCGGGAGGGGGTAAGAAACGTAGGGGAGGTCGAAGAATTAGGGGGGAACAGAAGGCACGGTCGAAAAGGAAAGTCTTCAACCGGCCTTGAAAGAGGAAAGGGAGGAAACAAGGTGGAGGGATTAGGGGATGGAGTTCCAAGGAGTGGGAGCGGAAAAACTGAAGGCCCGGCCTCCGATGGTGGGGCGGTTCAGGCGGGGGCTTGGAGCAAACCAAGTCCTGCTGAACGGAGGGTCCGGGTGGGCTTGTAGGGGGAGAGTAGGTCGGAAAGATAGGGCGGGGCAAGGCCGTGTAAGGCCTTGAAGGTGAGGACGAGGATCTTGAACTCGATCCTCTGGGGGATGGGGAGCCAATGGAGACGGGCGAGGGTGGGGGTTATGTGGTCGAGCAGGCGGGTGCGGGATAGTACATGGGCTGCAGAGTTTTGGATGATCTGCAGCCTGTGAATGGAGGAGCTGGGGAGGCCGACAAGGAGAGAGTACCCATAGTCCAGCCATGAGGTGATGTACGCGTGCACGAGTGTTTCGGCAGTGTGGGAAGTGAGATAGTTGCGGAGCCTTGCAATGTTGCGCAGGTGGACAGGCAGCAATCAGTACCACCTGAGAATTACCTTGTTCGGATTTAAAATGCATTGCCTGAAAGCGTGGTGGCAGCCGATTCGATAACAACTTTTAAAAGATAGGTTATTTGGGGAAGACAGGTTTGCAGGGCTATGGGGGGAGACCAGGGGATTGATTTGGACAGCTCTTTTCAAAGAGCCAGCACAGATACAATGGGCCGAATTGCCTATTTCTGTGCTATATAATTCTGTGATTCTATGACATAACTAGTGGTAAACCTCAATTGTCAAATACAGGTAAACTTCTATTTAGGATGGGGTTGCATTCCTGAAAAACTGTATCTAGATTGAAACGTCCTAAATTGAAACGCGATTTCCCACGTGGTCCCATTATATGACCAGAGAGATACGTTCTTTTCACAAAATGTTCGGACCTTAAACCCACTAAATAACACAAAAAAACACACAACATAACAATTGTATAACAAATTGTATAACATAACAAATTAACACACATAGGCAGAAAGGGGTACTTGGGGTAACTGTACAGTATTGTATTTTAATACTGACAAACTTTAATACAGTACACTACTGGCAAACTTTAATACTGGTAGTGTGACAGTGGCAGTGGCACTTGCAGCTTCCCCACTCCTTTTGATGTTGTGGAGCCCATAGCATCTTTTAAACATTTGAAACCACCCTCTGCTAGCATTGAAAGATGGTGCAGTTGAGCCTTCTCCTTCCTGATCATTTAACTCACTAAACAATGATTTTGCCTTCTCTTGGATAACCAGGGTGTTGTATGGTATATTACGCTGGTTCTGATCCTCAATCCAGGAACCTCCAATTTAGTATTTAAAGTGATGACTTTGCTGGGTTTCTGGCCGCTAGCAGTATTATCGCTGCTTATTTCATTTACTGCTCTCTCTCCCCGACTTGCTAGAAGCGCGATAGAGGCTGTAAATCGCTCGAGAATGTTTGGAAAGTACTGTAATACTGTAATATGGCATGGTGTCACTTCAAAATCAGCTGGCTTTTAAACAATGATGTGGCGACAGGCTATTGGACAGCTCAAACGCTTGGATTTACCCGCAAATACACTATGGTCTGTGCGTATGGACAACAAGAACGCGCGAAATGCGTTCTTGTTCAAAATATGTCCTGCGCATGTGCAAATTTAAAAAAAAATTAATCCAAGTGTCCTATATCGATCAAAAGGTGTTAAAAATTATGGTCCTTCAATCGAAATGTTCTAAAAAGAAGCATCCTTAATAGAGGCTTACCTATATTTCAGTTTTACAATTCAGAAATGAGGATATTGGGAGCTGTATTAATGGAATGCTGGATTGGTTTAGTGCAAAACAATGACCCATTTTGTTATTTACTAGAACTGCAAAGGCTGGTTGCACACAGCAAATAATTCCATTGCTGTGTTTTATTTTGACATCCTCTCCGCAACAGTATGTTAAATTCCTCCACTAGATGAATTAGCAATAAAAACACATACCAAACAATGCATGTTAAAAATATCAACAGGAACCTGTCCCATAATTTGCTCAAAACAATTTATGTTGGTGGCCAGCTTTTTCAAACAAATGGTTGACAGTGGCAACATTTTTTGGGGTTACAAAAAATAGTTCCCAAGTACTGCATGTCAAAATGGCAATTGACATACACAACTGGAGGTACTTGACTGCATAACACTGCTGAGCAGAATGTAATTTTACCATGTAACATACACACATATACTCATCAACAAGAATGCTGCCACAAGACGTGATTTATTGGAAACTATTCCTCACATTTATCCCCCCCACACAGCTTTTTCACTGGCAGCTGATTGCTGGAAATAGCAACAAAGATGTTTCTCAGAAACGGGTTTTACAGCTTAAATGACTGGTGAAGGAATCTGATTATCCACCCACTGACAACAAATACAGGGTTAAATTCAGTGGGGTGGAATGAGCAATCATGCCAATAATAAATCTGTCAATTAACTATGTCGGTCATTTTCCTCTACTGCCAGTAACTAGCAGATTAAAATATATAAATGAGCCTGCTTTGGCTATTTGGATGTAATATATTAGAATTATATGAGCTTCTTTGAGTTGGCCCTATCTCCAGCATCACTTTCTAAATAGATTGGTACTTCTGTAAATTTGTCAGGAATGTTACAATTCAGTCCCTTGGACACCAATTAATTATGGTCAGCATTGATGGAGGGGGAAATACAATCTAGGATTAGTCCTAGAGTAATACCTTGGCATGTTGTTAAATTATACTGTAAAAATTGTTAGAAGAAATTGTGTACCTCACTGTAAATCGTTTTTCCACAATTTTTGCTAAGTCATGGCATGATCTGTTCTGTTTGTGCCAGAGATTTGTTTTATTGAGTCTGCTGGCTTCATGTACTCGCCAGATGTTAGGAAATTTCAGCCTTTCAAAAGCATTTGTGAGATTAGATAATAAATCTTTCAATGCTAGAAAACAAAAGATCAACTATAAGAAATTAGGCTTGCTCATAGATAACTGTACATATTTAGTTACTAGAATTAATCTCATCCACCACAACGCTGACATTTATCCTCCTCTTATGAATTAGGTCACTGCATCCATAAATTGATGAGTGATGGCAATGAATTACTTTTAATGGCAATGCTGCAAAAGAGCACATCTCCAGGTAATAAAATGAATTTGCAATGAAGTTGCTGTACAAAGCATTCAAAATTCAGAAGAGGGTCGTGTATTGGCATGTTCTGGTGAATTACCTCCTATTTCACACTTTGGAGATTTATACTTGAGCCCCAGCAGTTACTGACATAGTTAACACGTCAACCCCCATTTCCACCACACCTAACAGTGCAGTGATTCCTCAACCATCTGCTATTCTATTCTGGCTGCAGAATTTCCAGGCAATAAACTGCAAAGTATTTTCTCAATGCAGTTGCAACCAAGACGTCATAGATATTAATCCTCAGTGTGAACATCATGTATCATTCAGAGCACTGGTCATCGGTATCATTATATACCTAATGCAGGTTCAAAGACTGTATTAGATTATTGTTTCAAATTTATGGTACAGTATACATTCTTAAATATATTATAATGTTAAAACAATTTCACATTTCATCTAATCTAATATTACAATTCAGGCAATGAGCAGAAACAAGCAAAGCTTTGATTTTGCAGGATTTACACAGGTTTCTCTTTCTCTATTTATGCAATGCCAAGCAGTTCCTTAGAGATAATGGGGAGCAGTGGGGTGTGTTGAAAACGTACAATACCATCCTTATAATAAACAATACATTCCTGTATGACATTTAGTTTGAGTGTATGTTCACTCCTGCAAGAGCTTGCACATGTTCTCACATTTTCCTCACCTGACTCTGTCTTTTATGGTCACATCTCCTGCCCCTGAAATTGTGGAGCTCAACAAGTCTTGCCCAGGAGTCCCTGAAAGCTGTCAGGATCAGTCACTATTATTTGCTTTATATTTAAAGTAATTTTGTTCATAGCATAGACAATGACTTGGTGGGTAAATCTGTGGAATTCAATTTTTAGGTTTTTCGCTCTTGTGTCTTTGGTAGAATACACTTTACAGAAACCTCTATGAAATTCTTTGAGATATTTTGCCTTGATAAGGTGCTGCATCCAATACAAGGATTACATTAGATATTATTTGCTGATAAGACAATCCCTGATTTAATGCATGCAATAAAAATGATGCGACAGAGTGCAGCAAAGCATCGTGCAGACCTAAACAAGCCAAACTGAAGATGTGTAACATCACATATTTGCTAATGGCATCTCAGCCCATGAGGCACAACAGGATTACACACTGCTCCTGTAGTGTTTGACAGCAATATCTTATCTAGAAATATATTTCTGCCCCCTCACTCTGGAACTCCATCCCACAGTCCCTTCGCCTCACTTCCTCCCTTGCCTCCTTCAAGGCCAGTTTCAAGACCCTCCTCTCCGATCATGCCTTCTGCTGCCCTCCCCCAACTCTCTCCCTCCCCTCCTAACTCTCTCCTGCCCCTCCCGACTGCCCTACCCTTCTCCCATGCTCGGGTCCCAACCTGACTGTTCAACGTCTTGGGACGTCCTCCCAACGTGAAAGGCGCTCTAGAAATTTAATGTTGCCGTTGTATATTTTATTGAGATGGTGATATAGATATGGAGATGAATGCACTAACCACATGTTCACATGGCAGTAAACAGTAACTGAAACTTCTCCAGCCATGCATTCTTACGTAATTTCCTAAACTAAAAATAGGTAATATTGACATTGCCATTCACCAGCCAGGCACTGCTGGTGATGTACAGTACAAATGACACTCTTAACCTTCATATACTATTGTAAATGGGATACAAGAAGTAAACCCAGAAGAATATTTGAGGATGCACCGAAACAGAAGAGGACATAGGTTTAGAATTGCAATGAGCAGATACCTGGAAATTTCTCTTTACCCAGAGGCTGAAACAGGTAACCAGGAAGAGTGGTTGAGAAAAGGACACTGGACTCATTTTTTAACAAAAGCAGCTGGTATGGAGAGAGTTCTGCACAGATGAGATAGGATGGGCAGAAAGGCTTTCTTCATCCAATCTAATCTTGTGAACTTGGTCAAATAATTAAATCTCATTATCATTAAACGGTCACACAGAGAAAAAGCCCCCAGGAGCCCACTTCATCCAATGTAAGTGAGAAAGTAAAATAATAAAATAAACAACAAAATTATACTTCTATAGCGCCTTTCACATCGGGAGGATGTCCCAAGGTGCTTTAAGGTTACAATCTGAAGAATGTGTACAAACAAATATTTGTACAAGCTACAAGTCCAAATAATGCAACTTGAAAGAACATTAAAGGCTCCATGTCAATCTACTAGTGAATGCACCACCCAGCAGAGCTCATGATGATAGTAATGATAATCCTTGCATTTGGCATAATGCTTTCATATCAGAAGTTTATTCTACAGTATATACTGACTGTATTTCTAGGTGGAATGCAATTTGTGCTGAGTCAGATGATCTCAAATCAGGCAACAGTAGTGAGTATGGTGGATGGGATGTGGGGGATGGAAGGGGAACAGTCTACAAATAGTGGTGGTGACCTTGAGCTGCTGGGTGGTTTTGTGTGTGTGTGGGAGGGGGGGATGCGGTAGGGGGAGTTGTGGGAGAGAGAAAAATCAGCCACATTTCTACTCCTGGATGCGAGTCACATTCAGGAGGCCTGCCCAGCCCCCATAGCAAACTAAGAAGTGGGGGTAGGAAAGGCAAAATAAAATGAAGAAAGCTAAACTATAATGGCAATCAGCTGTTACAAAAGGAATTTATAAATTGGCAAACAAAGTCTAAAGACATGTTCATAGCTGAAGATATAGAGGACACAATGTTCCAAACTCTGATTTGTATTTGCCACAATAAATCTCCCATTATACATGTTCCACCTCATTGTCGAAACAAATGAGACCTACTTTGTTCCCATAGATGTCAAATTGAATGCATCCTGTCAGAATCTGACAGCAGACCTAAAGCCATATTTCAGCTCATTCCTATTCCTGATATCTCCCACCAATTCTTTTTCCTCCTCCAACTTGCATTCTGAGGTGAAAGATAAAATTCCATTCTTGTTAAATCAAATATCTGCACTGCCTAATGAGAGGCACATACAACACACAGGCATCTGGATATGCAGCACACAAAGGAGGATAGATGATTACTCAGTGCAACCACTATTTGCAAGATGCCTCCACAAATCCACCCACACAGATTCAATTACAAGGTCTGAAAACCTGGTACAAGTTACTTTCAGGATAGATGGGATTTAAGTCAGCAAACTCATGTCAACAACGACACCGATGACTGCTATTCATAGACTTCATCGATCTTGTTCCCCATCATCTTTCCACATTTTTAGTTCCACTCAATTAGGGAATCGAACCCAACTACATTTATATATTTTTAAATCCCCCCTTCTGCTTCCTAGTTGCTATTGTGACTCATTGTTCAAGTTTGGAGCTCAAACTCTTCATTAAATACACTCTCCCCCTGAAGGGACACATCTTCTTTACCCAATTCCAGAGACTGCCAGCTGGTTACCCAATTATAGCTGGTTAAAACTACAGCAGTACCCTCAATGCACACTAGTTACCAGCTAAAACAAAATAACCCTAACTCTAACCCTAAAACAAGATAGACTGCTATTGACAATGACCTGGCAAGCTTCCCATTACTTGATCAGAATATGTCCACTTCACAATTCATTTCAGTGAACATGCCTTTCCGTACTCAACAGGCAAAGCTCACCCAGCCTATGCTATGCCACAGAAAATCAAGTCCCACCGTATTTTCCACATTAGCATACATCTTGCAACCTGTACCTTTAGTAAAATTCATGATTTATAAAGTTGAAAGACGAAATCTATTGGGAAATGCTGCAGGCAAAACCCTTGCTGTGAAAAAGGCTTATTTATTGAACAGTACCTTTAAATCCATTATTATTTAAATGAAAAGCTGCACATGCTTCACTGTTCTTCCACAACTGTCATAATTGGGCACTGTGGTCATTCTTTCCCTTCCTCATATTGTAAGTGAGCGATGCATATAAATAAACCATTGCAAACATCAAAAATAACCGACCTTAGAGGGAACTCGTAGAGCTTTGCCCCATTACATCAATGTTTAAGTAAATAAATTCTACATGTCAAAACTCACTAAATATTTCAGAGAACATACTCACAGTTCTCTTGAAGAGAACTTTAGAAGAATCCACTCACTTATAGCAGGCTGAGGTGTAATTCTCCAACCCAAATGCACTTCAACATCGTGCAAACCAAACTATAAACTATAAAGATAGGTTCAAAGATATTTTTTCACATAGCTACAACTCTATTGAGGAAAATTGCTATTAAATAAAGGCACCGCAGGAACCACAGTTGCAGATGATCATTTTATCAACAATTTGCATTTAAATCATAACATTCAAGCTGGATGATTTGGAGCACATTGCAGTGGTGGGGAATGACACAGACCACAGGAAAAAGGTGGCGAGCAAAGGCGCAGTCAAATAGGTAGGTTTTAAGGTATTTCTTTATCCCTAAGGGACACTTTATTTCAAATAATAAAGATCAAATACCATTACAATTGTGATCTGAATCATAAACACAAGCATTCAAAGGAGCATTGTAAACTGGTCTACAACAACAAAAACTTGCAGTTATATAGTGCCGCTCACACAGGGTAGTGTACCAGAGTGTCCCACTGATGGTGAAATGGTGGGGGCACAAGGGACGTGCAGGAGGCTGAAGCCAGTCAAGTGGGTAGTGGATTGGGGAGTAAGCATGTCGGAGAGGTAGAGGGGAGCCAGGTCATGAAGGATTTGAAAATGCGCATAAGATTCTTGAAATCGATCTGTTTGGTGATAGACAGCCTGGCTAGAACTCGTGTGATGAGGGTACAGGGTTTAGTACGGCTGAGTACGCAGCTGGCATAGTTTTGGATCAGCTGGATTTTGTGGCTGCTCTGTTACCTTCCTTTTGGGGACTGTTCACGTCAGTAATTCTTGCTTTTTTTTTCCGTGTGACAATTTTAGGAAATTCTAAGTGAACGTTGTTTGCATAACCTTTCTTCCAAAAAACACGGAATGTTTGGATGTACTTATAAATGACTTCTGATAGTTTATTTAAATGTAATACAAAAGTCTGAACCATGCAACCTCATTTAGCTAAGGTTTGTATTTCAATTAGGCATTTTAAGGGCCAAAATAAGTTTTATGCTTTGCAAGATTGTCAAGCATGCATCATCTCAGCTTGTGTAAGTTATAAGAAGATGGGGCTGCAAGTGGCTGTGCCTATTCCATGCTTTTGATGTTTGCAGAAACAGATTCTGATGCGTCAGGAAGTCTCTGCATCTAAAAGTACCTGGAGGTGATGGATTTGGCATTTGTATGGCTTAAAATCAGTGTCTTTTAATCAGCCTGTAGTGCTTTCAGCAACTGTTCCTTGGACAAGATAAGCTGGTCCACTAACATCATACAAGAAGGAATACTAGCAGCACAGAAAAAGGACAATCAACCCATCATACGGTATTAAGGCTCCTGTGAGCTCTTCTAATTTTGTTGTTGTTGTCTGCTCTATTCCTACTTACACTGTGGAACTCCATTCCGCAATCCCTTCACCTTACTTCCTCTCTTTCCTCCTTCAAGGCCGGTCTCAAGACCTTCCTCTTCGACCATGCCTTCTGCGCCCCTCCTAACTCCTCCACCTCTCCTACTATCCTTCCCCTTCTCCCTACCCCGACCCTTCCCCCCATGCTTAGGTCCTGACCTGACTGTTCAGCGCTTTGGCACGTCCTCCTGACGTGAAAGGCGCTCTATCAATGTAATTTTGTTGTTGTTGTTGTTGTTCCCTGTTCTTCCTCCACATGATATTCTCAGAGAGGCATGTTGGATACTGCAGAGGATTCCAGAGGACACCAGTTTTCCTGGTGTCAGATCTTGTCCTTCAGTGAACAAGAGGTCAGGTGAGGACTGGATTGTTTCCAGAAATACCAGCTGTTCTGTTCTCTGGCAATGAAAATAATATTCCAGTTTTTGAGCAACAAGTTGAGAAAAACTGAATTAGCTGAGCCTAAAGAGAACTTTATCCCTGTTAGATTAACATTTAAATCAATTCAAGAGGCACCCATACTTGCTTGATAGCAGGGATATTGCTTTTCATAACTGCTGATATCTGGATTTGCAATGATGTGAGGATAGATAAAGATATTGTGAGTGTAAATAAAGATACAGACTACTTAAATCTGCAGCCTTCCTCAGTGTGTGCATAGTGATAGTTGCCAATACAAAGATATTGTGGTAATAAGATATGAGACTCACACATAATCCACTGAGCAAATGAGAACAAACAAGTGAGTTAATCAGCTCTTGAATCCCCTTGAATCTTGAAATTGCATTCTTTTATCAACAAACGAAATATTTTTATATATAATAATAATCCTTGCATTTGATGCTTTTCACATCTTCTAGATGTCTCAGGATGTTTCACAGAATATACTGTAAAGTGAAATGACTATATTTCTGGGCAAAACGCGACACATAGCAGTCGTGGATTGAAATGACCAATTTCAATTATCAATTTTTTAAATTTTTTATTGAGGGATTATTATCAAATTGGAGTAAGGAAATTTGCACAAGGTTTCGCCCCGCCTGGAATCAGATCCATGTCTCTCGCTTGTAAGGCGAGTGCTCTAACCACTGAGCTACAGGACTACAGGATATATATAGACTACAGAATATATACACAGCTCTTTGCAACCCCATAAACTACACTATCCTTTACTGGGAAGCTTTACTAAAACAAAAATCTTGTACTTCCTATGTATTTTTGTTGTTTTTTTTGAATCTGCTTAATTCCTTGATTTTGAAATTTATGAAGGCAGAAAAATCTGCTTCTAAATTTGCCAAATCAGTTTATATACCCACATCGGGGTCCTCCATTCAGTCTTCTTTCAAAAGAGGAAGCTAGTTAAAAGTGTAAATATCATACACAGATTTACATTTGTAATGCATCTTGAGCCATCAGATTGCAGTGATTAAATAGCATCTCAAATTAAGAACTGAAAAGCTAAATTTGCTATTAAAAAATCATTTAGTTTAGAGCATACCACCAGATGATATTCTTATCCCGAGTTTGTGAAGCCAAATTAAGTAACAACTAAAGACTTTTTACTTAATATAGTTCATTCTACTGTTAAAAATAACGATTCTGAAATAGCTGCCACTTGGTAGGCATGTGAAATACCAACGTCTCTAAACAAGTACAGTACTACCTATTAAAAACATATCGCTTCATTTTATTGAAAGAAAGCCATTAGGACCAGCCATGTAGTGACTCTATCCCTTTACACTGGTGCAAAATTAAAGAACACAATATTTTTCATTTCTTAACAAATAAAATGATAATTTCTTAATAAGGGCTATAGTGATGCTCTGGAATATTACAATGTGAATGTGTTATCCTGTTACACTGAGTGACTTTCTACATCGTTATTTATACCTTAACAGATGGTTCCAGTCTTGTAAACAACAGGCATCTTATTATAAGCTACTGATACCAGCCCACTGAAATTCCAGCTAAATCCATCACAACGACTCAAAGCCACCACTTGATTTCAGGCATTGCCCTGATTATATTTTCTGAATTATGAAACCGTCAGTATTAGTCATCACACATAAAAATAACCTAATAAATGCAGCCAAATTAACTTCAAAGAAGGCAGCTCAACCCTTACTGACGTCATAGAGTTTTACCAGAGATAATGTCCTACAATGAACATGATAGGTTACACAATATGGTTTATGAAGACTTCCCAGGCCCTCTATGAAGTACAGTTCCACACGTAGCACTAATAGCAATTGTTGTATCAAGTATATGAATAAATATAGATTAGTAACCAGCTGAAGAGAAGCAAACAGAAGGTATTCACAGGGAGAAATAGATCAAAATGAGAAATGTATTGAGTCCAGTGATTCAGGGATATGAGCTGGGACCCCCTCCTCATCTATATTTTCAGACCCAATGTGAGGTAATCAAATGTGGAGATGATATAGGGAAACTGGAACCATGGGAAGTAGCCAAGATTATTCAAAATGTGCTTGACAGGGTATGCACTTAAGACTTACCACTAAATAGTGGTAAATTAGGTTTAATATAGATAAACAAAGTACTGCTTATTGGTGGTAAAAATTGGAGGCAGTCTACAAATGGGATAGCATCTGACATTGCTCAATGTCAAAACAGTACGAGGCAGCAGTAAACAAATACGATGCTGGAATGCAGTGCAAAATCACTTAGATCATCAGAAATCATGCTGATGCTGTACAGGGTTCTTGTTAGGATGCACCCTAGTGCACTGTAGGGTCCGTCGATATGGAAATTTTCCGATTTAGATATATCGATCGGCTCATATCGAGATATACTGAAATATCGATATTTTCGGGGTTTTCGTACTGTGCATGTGCACGCAGCGCGCGCATTCCGGGTGCGCCCGCATTTCGGGTGCGCGCGCATTCTGGGCCTATCTCCTCAGGAGGTAAATATCTTTCTCTCCCTGTGTCTCTCACTCTCTCCATCTCTGTGTTTTTCTGTCTGTGTCTGTGTCTCTCTCACATCCCCCCCATCTCTATCTATCTGTATATTATCACCTCCACCCCGTCTCTCCCCCCACCCCCAGCCGTCTTTATCCCTCTCCCCCCCAGCCCCCCCAGCCGTCTCTCTCTCCCTCCCCCCCGCCGTCTGTCTCTATCCCCCACCTCCCCCCAGCCGTCTCTCTCCCCCCCCCACCCCCCCAGCCGTCTCTCTCCCCCCCCACCCCCCACCAGCTGTCTCTCTCCCCCCCCACACCCCCCCCAGCCATCTCTCTCCCCTCCACAACCCCCCAGCCGTCTCTCTCCCCCCCTCCACGCCCCCCTCCAAGCCATCTCTCTCCCCTCCACAACCCCCCAGCCGTCTCTCTCCCCCCCTCCAAGCCGTCTCTCTCCCTCCCACCCCTCCCAGCCGTCTCTCTCCCCCCCAACCAGGCAGTCTCTCTCCCTCCCCACAACCCCCCCCAGCCGTCTCTCTCCCCCCCTACCCCCCCCCAGCCGTCTCTTTCCCCCCCCACACCCCCCCCCCAGCCGTCTCTCTCCCTCCCACAACCCCCAGCCGTCTCTCTCCCCCCCACCCCCCCCACCAGCCGTCCTTCTCTCCCCCACCACCCCCACCAGCCGTCCCTCTCCCACCCCCTACCCCCCACCAGCCATCTCTCTCCCCCCCCACACCCCCCACTAGCCGTCTCTCTCCCCCCACCACCTCCCACAGCCGTCTCTCTCCCCCCCACACCCCAGCCATCTCTCTCCCCACCAACCCCTTGCATACCTGTATATTGTATTCGAGGACTATGAACACAATATGGCGGCTTTGCATCTCGGTCTGTGCATTGTGTATAGAGATGAGCATTCTGGGCTTGTAGTTCAGTGTGCGGCATTCCGATTTTTTCCCTCGATATATCGATTTTTTGATATATCGATATTTTTGAAATGTCTATATCGGCGTATCGATATGAAAATTATATCGGGTTTTAACGATATATCGATATATCGCCGAACCCTGGTGCACTGCATACCGTTCTGGTAAATGTAATGCAAGGGATTGTCTTGGTTCCAGAGGGAACATTTTACAGTAAAAGCCCATTTATCTGGCACCCTCGGGACCTGGCCAATGCCGGTTAAAGCGCATGCCGGATATTCGGCTGAAAACCCAACACAATTTTCTTTTAAACATACCATATTAATAATAGACTAAATAATAACAGAACATTGTATATCCATACTTACCAATAAAGCAATAAATATCGATTACAGTCTATAAAACAGCACACAATCAAAGGGGTACTCTCTTTTTATTTTTTCTCTCTGTTTCACTCACAAAGTCAGTCTGGCATCTCAATGGCTCCAAACCCAACCCCCCTCCACTCCTTTCATTTTCCATCTAAATTAATCAACTCACCCCCTCTCTCTCCCCTCCCCCACCTCTCTCTCCCCCTCCCATTCCTCTCTCTTTCTCCCCCCACCTCTTTCCCTCTGTTTCTCCCCCACCCCTCTTTCCCTCTCCCCTTCCCTCTCCCCCACCCCGCAGCCTCTCTCTCTCCCTGCCTCTCTCTCAAACCCGGAAGTGCAGTACAGCAGCATTCAGAGGTAATCGTAGTGTACTCTGAGAGAACAAAAAAGAAGCGCCACCTTCAGGCACTAGTAGCAGCATTTCAAAATACTGATACATTGTGCCGTATAAGATCTGGTTAATCGAATGGGGACCTTTTTTTGAAGTGCCGGTTATACGGAAGTTACAGTTGATCGGGTCACGGATAAACGGGCTTTTACTGTAAATAGAATTGAAAAGTAAATCCAGGTCAACACGTTAAGGTGGACCAAGGTTAGCTTAACATAGGTTAGATCCTGTTTGTTTACAGCTGCCTCATATTGTTTGGGCATTGAGTGATGTCAGATGCTACATCATTGTTATCTTTTTTTAAACAAAATTATCGATCTCAGCCTTGGGACGTTCTCCCAACGTGAAAGGCACTCTATAAATGTAATTTTGTTGTTGTTGTTGTTTAATCTACATTGCACCCTCTCTGAGGAGAGTATATCCTTTCTCAGATAAGGAGACCAAAACTGCACACAATATTCTAGTTGCAGTCTCACCAAGACCCTGTACAGTTGCAGCAAGACTTCCCAACTCTTATGCTCTAACCCATTTGCAATGAATGCTAACATACCATTAGGCTTTCTAATTGCTTGCTGTACCTGCATATTCACTATTTGTGATTGGTGTACAATCCCTCTACCTAACTACTACCTAGTCTCTCCCCCGCTAGAAAATAATTTGCTTTTTTATTTATTCGACCTAGATGAATAACTTCCCACTTTCCCACATTATACTCCACTTGCCAGCTTCTCTCACTTAACCTGTCTATATCCCTCACTTAATCTGTCTATATCCCTTTGCAATCTACTTGTGTCATCTTCACAGCTTACTTTCCCACCTAGCTTTGTGTCTTCCATGAATTTAGATACATTAAGCTTTATTTTCTCATCTAAGTCATTGATGTAGACTGTAAACAGTTGAGGCCCAAGCATAGATTCTTGTGGCACTCCACTTGTCACATCTTGTCAATGTGAGAAGGATCTATTTAACGCCACTCTCTGTTTTCTGCCAGTTAACCACTTTTCAATCCATGCTAATATACTATCCTTAATTCCATGAGCCCTAATCTCACATAACAACCTTTTATGTGGCATCCTGTCAAATGCCTTTTGAAAATCCAAATACACTTTATCTACTGTTGCCCCTATTTAATATGCTAGTTACACCTTCAAAACAACTCTAAAAGATTTGTTAGCCACGATTTCCCTTTCGTAAAGCTATGTTGACTTTGCCTATTGGAACTCCTCAATATATGTTGTCCCGATGAACGTCGTTTCACTAATATGCTGTTGATGAAATAATTCCAAATGTGCTAATTTTACAACAGCTGTAGTAAAGTTTAGAAAAAATGTATGAAGGCACAAACACGTGCTAGCGCTCAACTGTGTGGGGAAGTGACCTCAGTCTAGGCCAGTGGTTCCCAACCTCGGGTCCTGACCCAAATCAGGGTCACGGTGGTCCTCAGTAGGGTTACGAAGGGTCATCAGAAAAAAAAAAAAAAAAAATTTTAATGCTGAAAAGTGCTCGAGGCAACACTACCACCCAATTTGTATGAAACACCGTATTAACGAGCTGTGGTGAGTCCACAAAAGAAAAGGAGATATCGTCTTGGCTGAGCTTCGCTTCAGTTGCGCAGTTGCCCCCTAAGAGTCTGGTGGACTTATGAGCTCAAAGACCAGCAAAAAAAGATTGGGAACCACTGGTCTAGGCAATCATTGGACAGGCTTTTTAAACGCCCATCTGTACAAGAAGAGGCAGGTAATTCTGCCCCTTCATCTGAATGACTCCGACTCCCCCGCCACTCCGTCGTCGCCCACTACCACATCAGCCATCTTGCGTAAGTGTTCTCTTAATTGTATTTATTATCTAATTTATATACTGGTATTTATTAAACATTTATTTCAATTTTCAATAGTAGTAATGTTGTTTTTGCTCTTTATTTAATATTTGTATGAGAAAATTTAGACCAGAAATGTACCGAAGGAACATAACCCCTATATATATCATTAGGCCTATGGTAATTTAAGTTTTGTTATACTGTACATCGTTTCACTTAAAGTCGCACTTTTCAAGAACGCATCCCCGATGTTAATTGAGGTGTCCCAGTAACCATTTATGATTTTCTAAGTACCCCATGACGATATCTCTAATTGTAGACTCTTGAATTTTCCTACCACCAATGCCAGGCTAATTGGTCTATAGTCCCCCATTTTTTCTCTCCCACCCCGTCTTAAATAGTGGTGTTATATTTGCGATCTTCCAATCAATAGAAACAGTTCTATAATCTAGTGAATTTTGGAAGATTAAAAACAATGCATCCACTTTCTCTGCAGCCTCCTTTTTTAAAACTTTAGGATACAGACCATCAGTTCCAGGAGATTTATTAGTTTTTAGTTTCATCAATTTCTCTAGTAGTGTACTAATTCTCTACTGATATTAATTTCTTTAAGTTCCAGCATCTTCTAACGTGAAGACAGAATCACAATATTCGTTTAATGACTGCCATTTTGTTATTCTCCATTACAATTTCTCCTATCTCTGCCTGCAATGGACCCACATTTACTTTTGTTAATCTCTTCGCTTTTAGATACTTGGACAACCTTGGATAATGAAATCCCCCCACCCTTCCACCCCACCCAGGACTGTTCTGGAATATCAGCCTACACTATGAGCTCAAAGACTCTAATGTGAGGGGTTGATCCTGTGATTTTTCAACCCAAAGGTGAGTGTACAGTATTACTATCTGAGCCAAGATGACAGTTATCGGAAATTACACCAGACACACCTTTAAAAAGTCACGAGAAACATTTGCAAACCTTCTGTTTGCATTTGGCAAGCCCTGCAGTGATGAGGAAGCTCATATCACTGCTGGGTGAAAACTTAATTGCATTGCTTGTACATGACAGGGTATTAATCGAAATAACATGCAGCTGTTGTGGCTTGCCCCTCCCTGCCTGCAAATGCCATATCTAAATTATATTTTCCTGATCCCAAATTACACTTGTCTGTAGGCAACTTCAGCAGTCAATTTGTTGAGTCCTGGAGCTCAGTGGTTAGAGCACTTGCCATGCAAGCAAGAGACCTGGGTTTGATTCCTATTAGGGTGAAACATTGGGCAAGTTTCCTCTCCACGTGCCTCTGTTAACCTAGCACTAAGTAGGAATCTGGTTGTTACTCGACTGATCGAATGCTTTTCTGGGGATAATGATCCCCCCAGAAAACAATTTATCACTCAATCCATGACTGTTTGTGGGACACTGCCGTGCGCAACTGTCTGCTGCACTTCACCCACAAAATATAGTCAATTCACTTTACAATATATTCTGTGAAATGCTTTGAGACATGTAGAAGGCGTAATAATAATAATGCTTGCATTTGATATAGCGTTTTTCACATCTTCTAGACATCTCAAAGCGCTTCACAGAATATAATGTAAAGTGAATTGACTGTATATTTGTAGGTGAAACGCGGCAGCCAATGGTGCACAGCAGTGTCGGCCAAACAGTCATGGATTGAAATTACCATTTGTTTTGAGGGATTACTAACAGCTGTGTGGAGTAAGGAAATATGCCCATGATTTTGCCCTGCTCAGATTTGAACTCAGGTCTCTCACGTACAAGACGAGTGCTCTAACCACTGAGCTGCAGGACTCCACTAGTGATGAAGCGCTATATCAAATACAAGTACTGTAGTATTATTATTATGATATTATTACTATAGTCAGCTCTCCAATATTTTATAAAGCATGAGGAAAATCTAATTGATTCAATATTTAGAAGTTCGTTGGAAATTGGTTACAGGACATTACAAAATTTAACTGGAATTGAAATATCAATTTGACATGGTTTCAGGTGTTGGATTGAGGGTCCTCAGTAATTCACATTTAGCATCAATTCAATGTGGAAACAAAAACAATACATTTGTATACAGTCTTTCATGTTGGGAGGATGTCCCAAGGCACTGTACAGGTAGTGTTTTGGAACCAAATTGGGGTCGGGATTGGGAGGGTGGGGGGAAGTGGAGGAAGGGTGGTGACTGATGGCGTAGTCCAAGAGGAGGTCTTGAAGGAGGCTACGGAGGGGGTGAACTGAGGTGGAAAGTCCGTGGAATAGCATTCCAAAGGTGAAAGAGTGGCTTCAGCCACTCTGGTGGGGTAGGTGGGTCGGTGGAAGTGTAGCAGGACGGAGCCTGCTGAGTAGAAGGAATGGATAGGGTGGTAGGGGTTTAGGAGGTTGCAGAGGTAGGATGGGGCGAGGACTGTATCAATATAAATCAAAGTACAGGCTATCTCACACAAATTGGTTAAAAAAAAGTTGTTGTTTTTTTTACATATGACTATTTTTAGCCAGCAGTATCTAAAAGATGGCTCCCAAGGACCTAACTCAGGAATCAGAGAACTGAAGATCTCTTGTCTTAGCCTTAAGACGTTGATAAGATGTGAAAAAGCACTATATCAACTGCAAGGATTATTATTATTATTGTGATTGATTACCTTAAAATTTTAGACCTGCTAAATTTTAGAAAATTCTGCCTTAATTTCAAGGTGTACTTTCCAAAGTTTATTATGAAGAACAGCAACAACAACAAAAGTACACTTGTATAGCACCTTTCATGTCAGGAGGAGGTGCTATATACACAGGCTTTCAATTTTGGACTGAACCTAATAATTTTCTAAAATGCAATGCTTTCTTAAACATTATGGCAATTAGGCTAATTTACAATCACATTAAGCCTAATACCCTGGGAGTTTGGTTTGCAGGACCCGAGAGATTATTGCTATTATCATCGGTTTTACAAATCAAACAACAACAACAAAATTACATTTGTATTGCACCTTTCACGTCGGGAGGACCTCCCAAGGTGCTGAAACATCTTATAACAGAAATGATGATAATATTTCATTAAGTACTGAGCCAATCAGCCTAGGAAAACTCCAGGTTCAAATCCCAATTTTTTGCTGTTACCTAATTTCAGTCAGGGTACCGGTAGGTGTGATTTAATTTATCTCAGTGCTTTTGGTTTAACAAAATAAATATCAACTGAGGTCCCTCTTCCGATTGTTAACCAGGTACTCATCTCTAGATGTTGAGTGAGTACCATATTGGCTTAATTGTATTGTCATCCACGGTTCATAGCCTCCCAATATTCGTAACATGTGAAGATTTACTCTTCATTAAGGTATCAAACAGCTGTCCACGTCTGAAACATGAATTACTTGTTCAGAAGAAGGGTGAGAAACTTGGAGAGAAGGGTACAAAAGGTGATTGCGCCCTAAGGTCATTTGAGGTTCCTTCCAACAAAAGATCTGGAAAATGACAACTCTTTCCCTAATTAAATGCTGTTCCTTTGCTACTCTGCTCCTTTGCCAGTGAAGTGAAATACAGTAGGAGGTTAGCATCTGAATAATGCAAAATAGGATATGCTTAGACACAATGGAATGCCACATACTTACAACCAATAGAGGTAGTGTATTATTCTTCATCAATGGGAAAAGAACAATGCAATGTTCACATTTGTTTCCCAGCTACAGATTGTATAATAGATATATATTTTTTAAAAGACTATTAAGTTGACATGATATTCAGTGGATTGTGCTCAATTCTAAAGGAGGATCATAATTAATTTGAGTGAAAAATGAGCTCAAAGTCTACTCCAAAAGCATAGCCTGGCTCAGTTTCATAATACTATACTGTTACCATACTGTAATAGCAGATGATTAAAAATGACAGGGGAAAATAATAAAACTTCACCAGGATAGTCTGATTACAACTAACCTGAGATTGAAGGTGTGTGTTTGTGCAGCTGACCTTCACTTTCAGCTCAAGTTCAGAGAACTACACCTAATGTGCTGCAAAATATATGCACTAAAACTCATTGTGAAACAATGCATATTTTATTTTTTTAAATCACCAGTACAATGAGAGTGTTGAATACAGATGCAATTAAAGTAATTGGAAGATCTAATCATAATGAATTTGTGGTATTATATGCAGGATGCAGTTGGAAGCAAAAATTGAATATTAAACATTAAACATACAATCAAATTGCAATATCATCAGATAACTATTTTATGAACACATTTGGATCAGTACAAATCAAGACTTTAAATGTGGAGATTAAATTTGATGTTGGTCATTTTGGCGAGATTGGAGTAAGAGCCACAAAGCTTTAAGTTCAGAAAAGAAGGCAAATGAACCACCAGAAAGCAAAATCTGAACAATTGTATCAATAAGAAATATATACATGTAGAAAACAAGAAACAAATAACCTGATCTGTATGTGAAGTCCAACTTTCTGATATAATAATTAAAATGGTGAGAAAAAACAATATCTAATATTATTATATCAAAATGTTCTGACACACTTGCTGCTCATTAATCTCTCTTGCTTCAAAATAATAATCCTTGCATTTGATACAGCACCTTATCACGTTTTCCAGAATATACTGTACTGTAAAGTGAATTGACTGTATATTTGAGGGTGAAATGTGGCAGCCAATTGTGCACAGCAGTGTGCCACAAACACACTGAATTGACAAGTTACCAATTTATTACTGTTTTCTTGAGGGATTATTATCAAATGGCAAAAATAGCTAATTATGTAATTTGCAAGGCACATGCAGATAGTTTCTAACAACTACATGGCCATATTATATTTTGTAGCATTTATGTTTAATTAACACTTATTTTCTTTAATGCTATAGAGGTATTGAACTGCAGTACATTCAACAACAGCAACCACAACAAATTGCATTTATTTAGGACCCTTCATGCGGGTAATGTCCAGCAGTTACATTCAGCATGGGAAATGGAGAAGCTGTGTTGAAACAGAATTATCCTTTCACCAGGCAATTGAGATGATGCCAAATCTCTCTTTAATTCGCAAAAGTCTAGCTATTACGAAATCTCCTTGCATGTTTTTTTTCCCCCCAGTTAATCACAGATAGGTTTGCTCATGTTGTTAATTTTCCTGTTGAGATACATTCGGTTCATGTGTATTCTATTCAACTTCTCTAATGCTCAGTGCCTAGTTCTCGACCTGATGTACATGATGCTCTCTGGAGAAGACACAATTTAGGCCGCAAGGTGCTTTTTTCATGGTAAACTACCACTTATGCCTTCACAACATCAACAACAAATCACACTTGTATAGCGCCTTTCACGTCAGGAGGATATCCCAGGGGGCTGGACAGTCATTGTTTACCCCTGATAATCACTTCCAAATCGCAAATGTCACTATCAAACAGAAATACACTGGCAATATGGTATATTACCTCTTTCTCATCATTTCCAGACTTATTTCAAAAGTTTTTAAAAAATTGTTTTGTGTAGCTGTTCAGGTGTTAGAAATACGATTAAAAATGTTGATTTGGGTGTTTTCATATTTAACAGCACAGCACAAAAATGCATTACATCAGATGAGTCCATCTGTAGTTTAGATGGCAGGAATTTAAGAGATTTAGAGAGAACTGGGAATTCAGCTCCACCTCTCTAAAAGTAGCTACGCAGGTAGATAAGGCAATAAAATGGCTAATGGGGTCTCAGGCTTTATAGCCGAAAGCCTCATCCACACCTTTGTCACTTGCTGTCTGGACTTTTCAAATGCCCTCATCGCTGGTCTCCCCAGTTCTACCATACACAAAATTCAATTAATTCAGAACTCCACTTCCCCCCAACCCCCCCGGACACTCACTTGCACAAAACTCCAGACCCCCATCACACCAATCGTTGCCAGGCTCTACTGGCTCCCAATTCCCTCTGCCTTCCCCCTTCCCACTTTCAAATTCCGCTTAAAGACCTTCCTTTTTGATCATGCTTACAGTCACCACTCCACTCCCTCCCCGCTGGCTGGGTGTCAGATTCCAGCATTGTATGATATAGATGTAAGCTGTTATTATATCCTGAGGGAAAGAATTTAAAAGTGACAAAGTGATGCCGAGCCTTGGTGAGACCACATTTGATGTATTGAGTTCAATTCTAGTCTCCAAACTAGAAGGATATAGTGAAACATTGTGGAAAATGTTTCTCTGGAACCATTATGTGTCTCATAATGGTTTTAGGATTGCAAAATATGCAACACGAAAATACTGATCACCGTTTTCCCATCATTCTCCGCGCTGCCTCTCTCGATGTTGTATGATGTTGTAAATAACAATCCTAGCATTTGATATAGCACTTTTCAGATCTTCCAGACTTCTCAAAGCACTTCACAGAATATACTGTAAATTGAATTGACTGTATATTTGTGAGCGAAAAGCAGCAGCCAAAAAAGTTTGTGGGACACTGCGCATAGCAATGTCCCACAAACTATAATTAGGCGAGTGGAGTAAGGACCAAGGTTTCTCCCTGACTTGCCTGGATTTGAGCACACATCTCACGCTTGTAAGGCGAGTGCTCTACCCACTGAGCTACAGGACTCATAATGTTATAAAACTAAAAAGGGCTTTTTGGAATCAAGCATCTTTACATGTACATATTGTTCAATCTTTTTAACTTTGTTAACATAACTAAAGGAGATCACAGTCAACAACAACAAAAAATCTAATTTTAAAAAAATCAAACTTTACTGGAGGTACACGAGATCAGAAGCTTTTTAAATAAAGCCCTCAATCTGGTTTACTTTAATTAATTTTCTTTTCATCCAAGTTTGTTGGAATTTGGATGATTGGTTGAAAACATTGCAAATTCCAAATCCAAAAAGGAGAAGCGTAATGGAAGGATCACAATTGATGTGTGAACATTGTGCAGGACAATAATAGAATGAGAAGAAATGAAATAAAATTACCTTTGCAGGAGAAACACTTGATGTGAAAGTATTTGTTCTGAACACGCAAGGCCTCCCCTTTGCAGGGTTTCGCACACTTATGACACAGGACCCCAACGCCAGATGGCTTTGCCAGGGGTTTATGCGCGGCCAGTGGCTCCGACACTAATGAAAAGAAAGAAAAGCAACAAATATTACAATATCACTTTAGACAACTACATTGGAAGAAGAAGAATTGTGAGGATGATGCACTTTACAGCATTTACGGTACAATACAGTGGCTACAGTTTTTTATAGACAAAGGTGAGAAATGAAATGCATTGCTGAGTGCAATTAAAGATGCAAACACAGTTTAGCAACATGTACTTCATTCAGGACATGCACCCATGTTGAAACAAAACCAGAAATCAGTGAGAACATTCAGCGGATCAGGCAGCATCTATGGAGAAAGGAAAGTGAGTCAACGTTTCCGGTCCACGACCCTTCGTCACTGCGGGAATTGGGAGAAAAGATGCTCCAAAATACAAAAAAAGGTTTGGGGTGGACATTGCCAAAAAATTAGACAAAACAGATTAGAACCAAGACAATGGTTGAATTTAGTTTCACTGTGCATAAATAAAACCGGAAACGCAGAATGTGGTCCATCAGTTATTGAATTTAAGGTAAAGAATACGGTAAAGATTCAGTTAAACATTCTGATGTACACGAGTGAGAGAAGTATAATAATACTTTTGTATAACGTCTGATCCTGTTGAAATGTCTCAAAGGGCTTCTCCATTTTTGGAAAGTATAGCAAATTGCATTTGTAGACCAAAATGTGATGACCAATTTACACAAAGCAAAGCCCCACAAGGAGCTATAAAGTAAATGACAGACAGAACTTTGTTTGACACGAAAGGATAGCACTACTGTCCGTGGGGCTTAAACCTTCTGATTTGGAGGTGAGAGTGCTACCAAATGTTCAGACTGACATCAGCAAAGGTGTTTTCTACGATTGGCTCAAGCCAGCGCCTCCGCACATCGGGCGCTGCCAGCCTCAACATCCAAGGCTGCACTCTCCAACCTCACAAAGCCAATCAGGAACCTCGGCATCATGTTCGATCAAAAAGGTTCCTTCCTCCCCCACATCCGCGCCTTGACGGGCACTGCTTATTTCCACCTGCGCAATATTGCCAGGCTCCGCAACTATCTTACCCCCCGCGCTGCCGAAACCCTCGTGCACGCATACATCACCTCGAGGCTGGACTACGGAAACTCTCTCCTCGTCGGTCTCCCCAGTTCCTCCATTCACAGGCTGCAGGTCATCCAAAACTCTGCAGCCCGTGTACTATCCCGCACCCGCCTCCGCGACCACATAACCCCCACCCTCGCTCGTCTCCATTAGCTCCCCACTCTCCAGAGGATCGAGTTCAAGATCCTCGTCCTCACCTACAAGGCCTTACACGGCCTTGCCCCGCACTATCTAACCAATCTACTTTCCCCCTACAAGCCCACCCGGACCCTCCGTTCAACAGGACTTGGCCTGCTCCAAGCCCCCCGCCCGAACCGCCCCACCATCGGAGCCGGGCCTTCAGTTTCTCCGCTCCCACCCTATGGAATGCCATCCCTCAATCCCTCCGTTTCATTTCTTCCCTTTCCTCTTTCAAGGCCGGTTTGAAGACTTTCCTCTTCGACCGTGCCTTTTGTTCCACCCTGAACTTTTCGACCTCCCCTTCATGTTTCACCCCTTCCCAAACACTCCCCTCTCAGCTCGGGTCACACGCCTCCTGTGCAACGCCTTGGGACGTCCTCCCGACGTGAAAGGTGCTCTATAAATGTAATTTGTTGTTGTTGTTGTTGTTGTTGTTGGAACAGAGTGTCATTCACTCTCCTATATCAATCTGCAGGAGGAGGTGATAGTCTTGGCGAACAGCCATCATACAAACAGGCAGAATGACTGTCATAACAGCCAAGGTATCTGAGGTTGGCAGAAGTGTAACATATAATTAAGTTGAGGTTCACCACATAAATAGGTTGAAGTCCACGAAGGAGGCTTTAAATGAACTCTGCCCCTTGATCCTGTTTCCAGGGGCAGTCCACCATTAAATTGCAGTCGGCAGCTGTGTCGATCACTGGTGCACTGTGATGTAATGCTGCAGGGACATCCACAGGGATTGACTTGGGATTGAGATGCCTGGCTGCTAACAAATTCAAAACATAAAACTATTCTGACATTTTATTCTTTAGGTAAATTCCATATACTAGGAGACGCCTCATGCATATGATTTGTGTGAAGCTTCCCTGCAGTATTCTTTTAATGATGCGGATCTGCCTGAAAGGCTCTTTTGTAGTTCATATTAACAACATTAAATATTAAGAGCATTTTCCTTGTGTATATTTCTGAAATTATGTAAATGTCCTTATTTTTAGTTTAACAGTTTCTTTTTATTAAGGATATTTAATTGGCATTGTAGAACCAACTTCAACAGAAATATAACGTCACCCACATATTTACAGTATATTCTGTGAAGCGCTTTAGATATCTAGAAGATGAGAAAACTGCTATATCAAGTGCAAGGATTATTATTATTTATTATTATAAAATAAATTACCGATTTTAAATAAACCTCCAAAACATCTGAATGTTCAGTGTTTTAATGTCATCCTGCCCACCCAAAAAGTGTGATAAATGCAACATTGGGTGCATTGCTCCCTTAATTCCACAAATAAGTAATTCTACATAGTTCTTCGACATAAAAAGTAAGGATTATTGTTAGTTGTTGCCTAGAAAGAAGGAACAACATTTGTAAGATTGAATTAAATATCAGAATACCAGTTGAAGTAAGTGTTTGTGATAAAAACTGACTTATTTGGTCAATAACTAAAAGCATTTGGCAGAAGCAATGCCAATGTTATCATTTGGAGTAAAATGATCAAAATATATCATTCTGAAAAATAACCTGATATTGCTTGGCTCACCCTAAAGAGATACAACAACTTGCATTTATACAGCACCCTTCACACGGGGCAGCGACTCGCAGCACTTAGAAGTTAATTATTGGCATTTCGTATTAGGTTTGATATGATCATTGAACAGGTTTATAAAATGCTGCTAATTTCACTCCTTTGTTGTTTCTTTCTTTTAGTGACAATTAAACATTTACACGTTGCTTAAATTTACAAGGGCTGAGAAGCACTGAAATGAATTATTCCCCCAACAACCAATCCACTCTGCTGAAGCTGCTCAGAAAAGAGAATACTGTACTGAATGTAGAGTTTAATAATGGCGGCCTAATTTATCAGCAACCATATTTATTAGTTCTCCGCAGCATTTGTTGTCGACTTCAATAAATAGCAACTTTGTTTTCTTAATTTAATTGACTCAAGTCTTCAAACTGTGGTTTTGTTTCGATGATTGCCAAAATCTCATCATGGTCCTTAGGTGCTACCCATCAAATCCTGAGTTCAATGACAACAATTTATATAGCGCCCTTCACACAGAGTAGTGTCCCGGAGCACTTCAACTTTTCAGTTCAACTATTTTGATCATTATAAATGTTACTCAAATGACAATATTTCAGAAATATAAGCCTATGATTCGTTCTACAGCAACACAGAATTTATATCTTGTACTAATGCTATCGTAAATTGGATAGATGTTTCCTCCTCAATGAACTGCTACTGAAATAATGGTAGCTAAGGGCAGGAGCTACGTCTGAATATCAGGCATTCTTGTTCTTGACCTTCAGTCCAGGTTCCAAACATACTTTAAACAGTTTTGATCAGTAGAAAAAACAAGTTGCCAAAAAAGGACACATGCATTTAATGTGATCTCGTGACTTTGTCTGATGTTACTGTGCCACAATGACATTACCTTATCACATGTTGCAAACTGGAAACAAAAAGGCATTGTTCAGCTGCCAGGACAAGAGTCCATGATAAGGAGGGGAAGAAGTGATGCCTGTAAGAGGATAGGTTTCATCCATGGGTGACTCAAAGTAAATCAGCATTTTTTCAGTACAGTCTCCCAACGAAGGCAGGAATTCAATCCCCAGTAATCCCTTAATGTAAAACTGTTTTTTGGATGGTTTAAATCTACCCACACTGATGGAATAGGTCTCCTCACTCTGACAGCTGTAAGGTGCTTACTGAATGAAATGAGTTTGTGCAGCCTCAACCTCATTTTTGATGTGCAGCAACAAGACTCTGCATTTGTATAGCTCCTTCCACATAAGGTGGCACTTTGAAGTGCTTCACTAAAACAGAATAAAAACCACAAGCAAAGTAGGAAAAGGTAGGGTAGGAGGGAGTTGATCAAAGATGTGAAAGAAGAGGTAGGTTTTCCGAAAAAAAATTAAATCAGAAAGGGGAATGCAGACTTAAGGCATTTCAGCACCTTGGGACGTCCTCCCGACGTGAAAGGCGCTCTATAAATGTAAATTGTTGTTGTTGTTGTTATTTTGAGAGAGCAAGGTATAGGGGCCGAAATATTGGCTTCCAAAGGTTTGGCGCAGGTGGTGGAGATATGTAATATCTTCAGTTCACAATAAAAAAGAACCCCTAATTCAGCACTAAAATAATGACTCTCCTGAGAGATACTACAGGACTGAGAAGTGAAATAGTTTACAATGCTGCAGGAAGGGTATTCTAAAGCAATGCTTTACTATTAAGGCAGATCTACAACAAAACTGAGAGTGCTTCAATTGGTGCCAAACTGTGATGTTCTTCCAATCCATATAACATCCTCACAACCCACGCAAAAAAAGGAAGAATAATGGCAGTCCCCAAAATGCTGAAATTAGATTGATTGAAGCTGATTTCTTAGCTTTGCCATATATATGTTTGGCAAACAGTGTTTATATTGCCTTCCTCCTCTTTGTAAAATGGAATTGCCTTGTCAGCTTTTATATTGTTAACAGACAGTTCGTACTAGTGCAGGAAGTCTGCAATAAATACCTTTCCCAACTATTTGCACAGCAGGGACATTTTTGGGATGCTGTCCTTTTTCGCATACATCACCTCGAGGCTGGACTACGGAAACTCTCTCCTCGTCAGCCTCCCCAGTTCCTCCATTCACAGGCTGCAGGTCATCCAAAACTCTGCAGCCCGTGTATTATCCCGCACCCGCCTCCACAACCATATAACCCCCACCCTCGCCCGTCTCCATTGGCTCCCCATTCTCCAGAGGATCGAGTTCAAGATCCTCGTCCTCACCTACAAGGCCTTACACGGTCTTTCCCCACCCTATTTAACCAATCTACTTTCCCCCTACAAGCCCACCCGGACCCTCCGTTCAACAGGACTTGGCCTTCTCCAAGCCCCCCGCCCGAACCGCCCCACCATCGGAGGCCGGGCCTTCAGTTTCTCCGCTCCCACCCTATGGAATGCCATCCCTCAACCCCTCCGTCTCATTTCTTCCCTTTCCTCTTTCAAGGCCGGTTTGAAGACTTTCCTCTTCGACCGTGTCTTTTGTTCCACCCCAAACTTTTCGACCTCCCCTTCGTGTTTCACCCCTTCCCAAACACTCCCCTCTCAGCTCGGGTCACACGCCTCCTGTGCAGCGCCTTGGGATGTCCTCCCGACGTGAAAGGCGCTCTATAAATGTAATTTGTTGTTGTTGTTTTTCACCTTCTCATCATCCGTCAGATCCACAGTGCTTTACTATTCCTATTGTCGCCATCTCAGTGGGTCATGCTGCCTATCAGTCTTATTATTTTATTTTACAAATCATTCTTAAGCACTTTGGTAGCCCCTTGTATTGCAACCATGATGCTGCAATGTAGATTCACATCCTCCTGTGTATTGAAACCCGCTTCTGTTGGGCAGCTGTCACTACCTCATCTTATGAATTTGAATATCCTCAGATGTAGTCCATCACCCCGACCCGGGCTCGCAAGCACCATTACTTGTTTACACAAAGCAATCACCTCTATTCTTGCCCTGCTTTACTGTCCCCACCAACCCTCAAAGAATCAAGTACAAATCCGCATTCTCATCTTCAAATCTCTCCATGGTCTTGCTCTCCCCTATCTCTCCGACATATCAGCCTGCCTGCTCCCGCCATTCGGCAGACACCAGCCTGCTTCAGGTTCTCCTCACTTTCTGCACCACCATTGGTGATCGGGCAATCGGCATCTATCCCACATTTCATCCACTTCATCCATTCTGTCTCGCCGGTCTCCCCTCCTCCACCATTCACAAAATTCAGCTCATCCAAACCTCTGCCACCCGCATTCTCACCCGCACCAAACTTTGTACCCCGATTACCCCAGACTTCACTGACTCCCTTTCATAGACTTCAAGATCCTCACTCTAGTGTTTAAATCCTTTCACTCCTCGCACCCCCCTACCTCTCTAACCTCCTCTATCTTCACAGCAGTACCCGCTGCCTCTGTTCTACTGGGTCGGACCGCCTCCTTTTCCCCTGAATGCTCCACTCCACCATCGGCGGTCATGCTTTCAGCCATTATGCCTCGAAATATTTGAACTCCCTCAACCTCACCTCTCCTCACTGCCGCCTTTCCCATCTTGAGGTTGTGCCTTCAGCCACACTTAGGGTCACCCACCCCCGGGCTCGCCCTCGGGTTCCACTGTTGTGAAATACTCTGAGACGTAGTCTGGCATGGAGGATGCTATATAAATGCAAGTTGTTGTTTTTTTGTCTCCATCAAGTCCCGTCTAAGACCTTCCTCTTCGACCATGCCTTCGATCCAAAAAACCCCCGACTGTCGAAAGATCTGGGACATCTTTCTAATCTAAATCCTTTACTTGGACTTCTTTGAATCTTGAAAAACAACTGAAATAAATATGATAATACTAATTATAGGATTTGTTTTAGCAGCTCATCATGTTGGAATGGCTTAAATAACTTTAGAGCATTTCTCTAAAAAGTGTAATGACTGTATTTGTAGGCAAATACTGCAGTTGGGTTCCTCAAAAGCAGTGTCCCACAAACAGCCATGAAATTAGTTACCAATATTTTACCTGGGAGATTGTTGATTAGGATACTGAGAGAAACTCCTTCCTCTTATGGGCAGACAAGGCCTTAATTTAACATTTTATGCAACAATGGTACACTCTCCCAGCAAGTTATTGAAGTATCAGTCTAGACTATGAGTTTAAAGGGTTGATCTCACCAAACTGCTGATTCAGAGGCAAGTTTGCTATCAACTGAGCCAGGCTCACCACAAAACGTGCATCAACAAACAAACAAACAAAACTTACGTTTATATAGCGCCTTTCACGTCGAGAGGACATCCCAAGGCGCTGTACAGTCAGGTAGGACAAGAGCAGGGTGGGAAGGCTCAGGGCAGGATAAAGAATAGTAGGAAAAGTAACTGTATTAGTGGGCGAAACGCGGCAGCCAAATTGCGCACAGCAGTGTCCCACAATCAGTCACGGAAGTGGGACTAGGGGCAAAAGGGGGTAAAGAAGCAAAAGGGGAGGGGTCGAGGCAGGGGGAAGAAAGGCAGGAAAGTCGACTGTATATTTGTGGGCATCACCTGCAAATAAGACTTTATTGCAGTTACTTTGCCATGTACTTTCCATTATTTGCTTGAAACTCCTCATCTGGAGACAATTATTTGACTTTTGGAAATGTACTGGCATTAGTTCCCCCTTATTAACAGCCAACCACATCCCCAATTAGCTCTGTACATAGTTACTATTCTCCTCACCCTGCAGGCCATGATGGTACTTGTGGTTTGTAGTCCTTGCTATGAGCATTAAATGACCTTTTCTCAAGGCTACATCGCTGTTTACCCAGCCTGTCAGGAGGCATCTTAGCTTTACAAAAATAACTCTTTCACACTATCCTTCTCCCATCAGAAACCAGTGAAACAGCTTAGAAAAAGAAATGGTTGACAATGAGACCCAATTCTGAATCTTAGATTTGAATCTTTGAGCTGGATGTTTCAAGGAGCTGGTAACTTGCTTAGTGTTCACATTCTCATTCCCATTAATTTGTACATAACTACTGCTACTGAAGTATGGGCAAACATTCATGGATGACATCTGTGGGCTTTTCTCATAGGACTTTTATTTTAAATGAATATACAGAAAAAGCCTGTTTATCCGTGACCCGATCAACCGTAACTTCCGTATAACTGGCACCTCAAAAAAAAAGGTCCCCATTCGATTAACCGGATCTTATCTGGCACAATCCCGGTGGCGCATTTAATGAGTCAATTGTTGCACTAGAGTACAGTACGATTAGTTCTGAATGCTGCTGGTATGGCACTTCCGGTTTTTCATCTTAAAGGTGCACTGTTTTTCCTCCCCTCTCCTTTTTCTCTCTCTCCCTCTTTTTCTTTCTTTCTCTCCCTATCTTTCCTTCCTCTCTATCTCTCCCTATCTCTTTCTATCTCTTCCCTTTCTTTCTTTCTTTCTTTCTTTCTTTCTTTCTTTCTTTCTTTCTTTCTTTCTTTCTTTCTTTCTTTCTTTCTTTCTTTCTTTCTTTCTTTCTTTCTTTCTTTCTTTCTTTCTTTCTTTCCTCTCTCTCCGACAGATACTACATATTGCCTGTGTAGCCTGACTGTATTGTGGGTTTATACACTGTTTTGATGGGGGCTGGGAGGAGAGAGGCAGGGAGGGAGAGGGTGGGGGGAATGAGGGGGGGAGAAAGAGAGAGAAGGGGGAGGGGGAGAGATAGGAGGAGGAGAGATAGGTGAGGGAGAGGAGGGGGTGAGTTGATTAATTTAGATGAAAATGTGAGGAGTGGAGGGGGGCTGGGTTTGGAGCCATTGAGATGCCAGACTGAGTGTGTGTGAAAGAGAGAGAGGGGGAAGGAGGGAGAGAAAGAAAGAAGAAACGGAGAAAAAATTGACAGTACAGTACTCCTTTAAGAGGAAAAAAACTCTTCCGTCCGCCATTGTAGAAGTTTGCTTTGTGATTGTGTGCTGTGTTTATAGACTGTAATCGATATTTATTGCTTTATTCGTAAGTATCCATACAATATTCTGTCAGTATTTAGTCTATTATTAATATGGTAGGTTTAAAAAAAGTTTTTTTTTGTGTTGGGTTTTCGGCAACTTGCCGCCCGAATATCCGGCATGCCGTTTAACCGGCATTCGCCAGGTCCTGAGGGTGCTGGATAAACGGGCTTTTCCTGTAGTTTTTTTGTCACTTCATTTTTTTCTCCTTCTTCAATCATGAAATTGGGAGCTCTTTGCAGTTTATCCAGCATTCCTCATGCTGGCTAAAACTAGTGTGCTCATTCAACTAGTGATCTATGAGTATAGCGCCACCCTAAATGAAATCTGGGATGGTACCTCTATTTGGCAGGATGATACTCTCTACTACTAGAAAGCAGATCTCACAGTAAAGTTATCAAGCAACACAAAGAATGACAGTGTTGAAAATCATGCCAAGAGGTTGCATGTTGGCAATATCGCCTTGTGAATTTATGATAAATTGAATTTCAGGGTTTTCTTTCTGTAGGTTGGTAACTTTAGCAAACTCACCATCATGCACTTTTCCTATGCCATCTTCCTATTGTTAAGCACTGAGTGAATGTTCTTGATTCAGGTAAAGAAGGAATCAACTGCAAATGTCTAGTTTGCTAGTTGTGATCCATGTTTTAATAAACAGCTTGGTAAAAGGTGGCAACACTGCCAGTTATGGAAAGCTTCCTCATCGTGTCCACCCATTGTGTGGCACAGTCTGCTACTGCCACTATCCATGCATTTCTAACACCTGCCCTTGTCTTTCATTTTTTTTATTCCTCCACCCAAATGAGACCTGCCACCCTCATTACTATTGTACCATCCTATTATGATAATCCTATAATAACATCCCCACAACTGCAAAAGGAAAAGAGCTCATCTCAAGAACTGGTGCTAACAAGCACCCTAAATTAGGCCAAGCTAAAAATGTAGATGTCTTAACTAGAATACTGTGTCTTAGTAATGATCATTTGGTGTCATTAATTAAACTACCTGAACTGGATAGTATAATTACTTTGGATTTCAATTTTGTCTGCAGAATATACAGAGTATTCGTAACTCTGATTTCAGGGCTAAATTACCATATTTCACTGTTTTCAATGCTGATGGCAATAAAATTTGCACCAGGCAGAATACTTCCTTCCCTGAATAGCAAACTTGTGTTAATTATCTAGTTGGTGATAATAATTAACCTATTCATGAAAAATCCCGCAAGAATACTAATACAAAGCAGTCAAAATCACTTCTATTCTAATTACCAACTCTGATGAATTTATGATTGTATTCTGGTTCTAATGATACATAGACATAACTTCTTAAAAAAATAAGTAATTCAGAGCGAATATTATGAATTCACAAAGCAAACCACCAATGTGATAGGTGGGGGTCCCAGTCTTGGCCCTCAGCTCCATTCTTGTAAACATATCTCATGAAACTATTTAAGCCCTGGGACAGCTGTGCGAAACTTTAGGTGCCATCACTGCCCTTTGACCAGCTGATTGTACTTGTGTAAATCCACTTACTCATACAGTAAGGAAATAAAATGAAACAATAGTGACCAACTGTGATTTGCATTGCACGAGATCTAACAAACACAGATATTGTCCAGTTAACATTTCCACATTTTAATTGAAGGCTTTAAATCTTAATCAAATTATCTGAAAGAGTGAGTGAAGCAAAATGTGATTGGAGTTGATGAGCCCCCCAAAATTGTGTCTGTTCATGGTTTCCAGCAATGTGCTTTCATGGCATGAAAACTATTTAATTCCAGACATGTTGAGGATGGTCTGATTTGACCCAGAAATCACGCTCAGTTTTACTCAATTTTACAGTCAAGTTGTTTTAATTAAAGTGCTGAAAGTCTTAATGGATAATGGCTAAGCTGAGTAATTTTCTGGATTCAAAAGAAATGCTTTCCATTTACACTTTCAAGTCCAATTATAGATGGTGAGCCACTTGTCTCCCAGGTTTGTATAAATTAAAGCGTAACATTTGTGTTCATGGTTTCTACTCCTATTCAGTGGGGTTAACCCTTTCGTGTAAGGATTTTTACACATATTCTTTATTACAGTAATAGAAAAAAATCTCAGCAGACTAAGCTAATGTCCCAGCTGTAACCAGGTCCTTTTTGAGTCACTGTCAACACAGGCTAATAACAAAGTGGCTATTAATAATCAAGGAGTTTGTTTTTAGTGATACACATGGTATAATTATTTTGTTTGAAGTTCTCAAATTTTCTAGAGGGAAGCTCATTCCATAACAGCCTACGGTGACACTGCCAGAATCCGTGAACTAGACTTGGGTAACTACATTGTCTGTAATGAGACGCACCGCCCTAGGTATTATTCAAAGCTATGCCACTAATCATGAGAGAAATGTTACGTGATAAAACATCTAAGACAGGATATGTCTAAAGTGACAAAGACATGGCCTGATTTAGACAGATGTCAAGAGGAATGCACAGAATACAGATCAACTTTATTTGGGTGTGGGAGAAGATGGGTAGAGTGTTTCACTCTTTTCCAGTATTAAGCCCACTTAGAGTAATAATAATAATCCTTGTATTTGTTACAGTGCTTTATCATGTCTTCAAGACGTCTCAAAGTGCTTCACAGATTATATTGTAAAGTGAATTGACTGTATGTTTTGTGGGCGAAACACGGCAGCCAATTATGCACAGCAGTGTCTCACAAACAGTCGTGGATTGAAGTGACCAATTTATTATTATTATTTTGTTAAATAATTATTATCCCGGAAAAGCAATTCACAATCGACTCGCAACTGGGTTCTTACTTATTGGTATGTAAACAGAGAAGTGTAGAATAAGGAAATTTGCCCAACATTTCGCCCTGTCGGGAATCAAATCCACATCTCTCTCTTGCGAGGCAAGTGCTCTAACCACTGAGTTACAGGACTCCACGTATCTGATAATACACACAGAGCTGGTCCAAAAATACCTAGGCTGAAATTTGCCACAATTTATCAGAATCCTTGCATTTGCTATAGGTCCTTTTCAGGTCATTGAGGTGTCTCAAAGCATTTCACAGAAAATATTATATGTTTGATACTGTATTGTAGGCAAAAACATCACATCAAAGAAAGGAGCTCCTGTGTGTTAAATCAGGTTGACCTCCAATAATATCATTTTCATTTCAGCAACATTAGAGCTGTATAAAAATAATCTTTACTTCCTGTTATTGATCCAATCTCATTAAAGATGCTGGGAATATGGATTCACTTTGTGGCTTTACATTGCTTAAACATTCCACGAGATGAACACCCAAATCCTGATAACCCATGGATATAGCACTGTAGCAAAAGCTGCTAGGTTTGACGCCATTGCTAATACTGCTATCGTGCCACAGAATTATTTCACGGCTCAACACAAACCACCTTGAAAGGCTTGCTAATTATAATTCTGTAGCATGCATAGTAAGTATCTAACTCCATTGGGGAAAAATTCCACCTGGGTCTATAGATTTACTCACTTGAAGCAGCATATCCAGCATTTTGGAAATTCTGAAATACAGTACATCGCTAAAACCCAATATAATTTTCATATCGATATGCCGATATACGCATTTCAAAAATATCGATATATCGAAAAATCAATATATCGAGGGGAAAAATCGGAATGCACGGACACTGAACTACAAGACCCAGAATGCTCATCTCTATACACAATGCACAGACCGAGGTGCAAAGCCGCCATATTGTATTCATAGTACTCAAATACAATATACAGGTATGCAAGGGGTGAGGGGAGAGAGACGGTTGGGGGTGGGGGGGGGGGGGAAGAGAGACGGCTGGGGGGGGGAGGGGGAGAGAGACGGTTAGGGAGGGGAAGGGGGAGAGAGACGGCGGGGGGGGGGTCAGGGAGAGAGAGACGGCGGGGGGGGAGGGGGAAAGAGAGACGGCGGGGGGGGAGGGGGAAAGAGACGGCTGGGGGGGTGGGGGGGGAGAGAGACGGCGGGGAGGGGGTGGGAGAGAGGGACGGCGGCGGGGGGTGGGAGGAGAGAGGGACAGCGGCAGTGGGGGGGTAGGGGGAGAGACGGGGTGGATGTGATAATATACAGATAGATAGAGATGGTGGGGATGTGAGAGAGGAGAGAGACACAGAGACACAGACAGAAAAACACGAGATGGAGAGAGTGAGTGTGAGAGACACAGAGAGAGAAAGATATTTATCTCCCCACACATGCGCAGTACGAAAAACCCGAAAATATCGATATTTCGATATATCTCGATATGAGCCCATCGATATATCTAAATCGGAAAATTTCCATATCAACGGACCCTAGTACATCCTTAATTTTGAAGTTGTTATTCTATAAGTTCTTAAAAGAATTACAAAAAAACTATTTCAAAGTTTCAACCCGAAAAAAAATACTAAATTCTGGATGCTCAAAAAGCTACCTTGAGTAAATCTGGTCTTAGGTGAATTTCTCAACGTGAACGTAACATGTGATGATGACCAGCAGGCAAAGAACCTGCCGATATACACTCACCATGTAAGTAGTCAAAAGGAGCTATTTGTATTTTTCTATTAACTTCATGTGAGATCAGACAAAAAAACCTGGTGGTAATGTGTTGTATCAGGGCCAGAACTTTGGGGAATAAGCAGTCAGCAGTCTGGCATAATCTGCTGCACAGTGATACATGTAATGTTTTATGCAGCACCTCTTGCACTCAGAACACAAACTACTCTATAAAATGTCACACATACGGTTTCAAGGCTTTCAGAAATACATTTCTGAATTGTGTAAAATGTCAAATTCTACAATTTAACATGAGCTGAGTACATAATTACTACATCTACTAAATTTAGAATACTTTAACCAAGAAGGAACCATAAAACCTTTTGAAGTAGCAAAGTTATCTATAGAATTCAACAACAACAAAATTACATTTTTAAAGTGCCTTTTATGCCAGGAGTCTCCTTGACTCCTGGCATAAAAGGAGCTGAACAGTCGAGGATCCGGACCCGACCATGGGGCAGGGTAGGGGCAGAGAGGTTGAAAGCCCAGCCACCGATTCAATACCACAAACAATGGTCGTATTTAATAATAAATAAATCCATTAATATGCGCAGGGTATTTCTCTGCTGCTTGCAGTGAAATTAAACCTAATATCACCGTCATTTAAACCACTTGTATTTGAGTTCAATATGTGTGGATCTGATGGCAGTAGCCTGCCATACATAATTACCACAATTGATAATGCCAGCAAAAAAATAAAGAATAGAATTAATCTAACCCACAATCTCTCAAAATAAACGTAAAGAATTTACAGGGCAGTATATCCAAGTCCCAGTTCACGTTATCGTCTGATAACATGATGACTGTGTAACTGTCTAGCAGAGCACTGAAGCTTATCTGACAAGTACAATAAAATGCCCTGCTATTTTCCCCTGCAAGATAAAAGTCAGAACATGCTGCAAACCTTTCTTTATAGTTAAGTGGTTAAACAGTCAACTACAGTACTGTTGTAGACTACCAATTCCAATATTGGAAACAAGCAAAATTATACATATCCTTAATACTGTATATTCATAGGCTGTTCAGTAAAAACAAATCCCCTTCATACAACCCATAGACCAAATTATAAATTTGTCTACATGGATTGTGTTAATATTGATTCAGTAGCATTTTACCTGTTTCTTCAGGCATATCGGCAAACAATCAACATTCCACTCATGGATGTACCTCCATCAAATATGATTAAATACTGTACACAGTGCCCAGTGAGTTAGTGAATGCCTGCTACATCTGAGAAGTGAAAATGTTACTGGATCTTTCTATCTCCTGATGGTTTAGCAATGTCAGTGAGTGATCATATGACTACAGAAGCTTCCTGAGACAAACAGGCTGAGTTATTTCAGTTATGTTGCTCCATAATATTAATAGATCATCCCCTCCCCCATTCCACATGCCAAGATGAATTTGGACATCTTTAGGGCATCATGAATGTAGGCTGCATGCTCAGCTCAAAGCAGATCTGCCTTTTAAAAGGTTAATGAGCGAGAGAACGAGAGAAAGTATCTTGTCTCCTCACTCAGGACTGCAAAACATTAAAGCCGAATACAATTCTTCTCTGATGAGCTGGCTGCTCATGTCTTTGGTCAGAATTGTTTATCTGTAATTCCAGTTATTGCATACATAAATCAATCACTAAAGTACTGCAGCTTATGACTGTGTGCACATTATAGTTGTTAGTCGATTGGTGTACCGCTTTCCGGGGCAATAATTCCCATTGCACACAAAAAATATGGTCATTCAATCCATGACTCTGTGGGACATTGCTGTGCATAATTGGTTGCCGCATTTCACCCGCAACATATAGCTAATCCACTTAACAATGAGGTATCCACTTAACGCTTTGAGGTATCTCAGCAACGTGATGAGGCATTATATAAAATGCAAGGATTATTATTGCTACCCAGTCGCTAGAATGCACATAACCCTATCCCTACAGTACTGCAGTGTATGACTGTGTGCGTATGACAAAGTCATGCATGACCCACGCTGCATTTACATAATATATAGAAATTTCAGAACAAAGAAGGTATTCAGCTCATCAAGGCTACTGCACCATGGATCATTCAAAAGCACTACTCGTTCACACCGATGCCACTTTCTTGGAATCTCCCATATGAGAGAAATTCCATCTATTCTTGGGAAATAGAGTAAATTTTGCAGCCCACCTCACTCCCCACCACCCACCTCATCTGCTGATATTGATGTTGCCCAAGAATTTAATGTTTTGCGATCCTCACATTTAGTGTCTCATTAATAGCTTTTTAGGCAAATCCCTTTCAAATTCATATTTCAGTACTATCAGAGAAGAAATGTAACTTTGACCACAGTACCAACACACATTACTCTGATTTTAAAGTTTTGTCCTCTTGTGTAGGGTCCAAGAGTGATGGAATGTGGTGAGTTAATAAATTCAGTATGTTTTCATCATACTGTTTAGCACACTTTGTTGAGCTTTATAACACTCAGAAAAAAAAAGACAAAAAACACGTCTAGCTTTATAAATATCTGTAAACTTTTTGTCAAAACAGTATGCAAATGTGTTTAAGGAATCCAATAAATAAAACATGATCCAGTCTGACCTAAAATTGAAAAGAGAGAATTCAATATGGGTTCAATTCAATCATTTATTTAAACTATCTTTTACTGCCTATTATAGTAAAACAAAACTTTGTGATTTAACAAATCTGATTAATACTTCCTCCTCATCCAGTTGCAAGCATTAGGAAGTGATATCCAACCAAATAGGGGCTGCCAGAGGAGGTCAGTGCAGCACTCATACTGCCAGACTCAATTTGACTCATGCACTTGTCTTTGTCACCATAGATAAGTGTAATATAATTATTAGGGGGGGTGGAGGTTCTTATCCCTAGAGCAACAGCTGAACTAAATACCTCTTCACTTTCATATGGAGTCCTTGTGTCAGCAGAAGGCCATGCCACCTAAAAACAAGTCCCACTCTACTCGCTCAAATTGCCGGCAGTATGAAACATTAGGCAAGTTTCCTTGCTCCACAAGCCATAATAATGCCTCAAGAAAACAAAACAATAATAAAATTGACCACTTCAATCCACGAGTGTTTGTGGAACACTGCTTTGCGCAGTTGGTTGCTGCGTTTCATTCACAAGCATAAAGTCAATCCACTTTACAGCATATTCTGTGAAGCGCTTTGAGGTGTCAAGAAGTCGTGGAAAACACTATATCAAATGCAAGGATTATTATTATTATTGTTAAATGGAAGAAAACACTCCCGGCCCCACAGTACCTCACAAAACTGGACACAACAATGAGAGGTTGCAATTGCACAATTACTGCGAGATGAAAATTGAAGGAATTAGGTAATAGTGGATTTCTATCCAAACCATCAACCTGCCAACCTATCACTGGCTGACTGAAAACCACACTCTCCTTCAGTTCAAAATGCCCTAAAGGCATCTTCCTAATATTTTCCACAAAATACAGAAATATTTTTACTCTGTTTTCAAAGGGGACAAAAGCAAGAAAAAATTCCGGTAACAATTCCTATTCTTATTTGACAATTTTATTCCTACTTGAGTGAGTCTAATCTGTACACGGAAATCTGATCCAATTAGCACTTCTAATTAATATTTATCTCTATTCTGTGTACAGGGAAAAGGGATAAGCAGGAGCAATTACGGTGAGGTAACCTAGCAACCATATAATCATTCTCAAAGTTTATGAATTACAATATTACATGTGTAATATTCAGATTTTTTCTTTCTGCATTATCTAAATAGATTTGAAGAACTCTTGCAAAATCATCATCCCTTGTGAATTTCTGGTTCTTTAAAGGTTTAGAATTGATAATAATTATCAGAATAAATCTTTTAATTTGCAGTGACATATACAAAAATCAATTACATTTGTAGAGCGCCTTTCACGTCAGGAGGATGTCCCAAGGTGCTGAACAGTCAGGGGTCAGGACCCGAACATGATGGGGGAGCAGGGGAGCACATTTGGAATGAGGGAGGGCAGAGAGGTAGGAGGGCGACCAAAGGCACAGTCGAAGAAGAGGGTCTTGAGACCGGCCTTGAAGGAGGCATCAAGGTGAACAGATTGTGAGATGGAGTCCAAAGCGTGGGGACAGAGAGACTGAAACCCTAACCACCGGGTGGGTTGGCCTGCTGAACGGATAATCTAACATTAAAACTGCATTGAATGAAATCCCCCATGTGGTATAGCTTAGGTGGATGCCCAAAATGCAACATGAAGTAAAACTGCTCAATGTAAGCTATGCATGCAGTTTTAGCTGGTCAGACTCCAGTATCCCAAAGTACGCTCTTGAGTTTAATACTTTCCAGAATAAGGTAAGCAGCACACATCCCTCTAGAATATGCATTTCATTTAAGATGCAAAGAAATTTCCATGTATGGAATTCTCAGGAGGTTTGAATATTCTTAAGCATGGTGATGGGTTTCTGCAAGTGTCAGATGTTTTGCTGGCTAAATAAAAATGAATGTAGCCTCTGAATTACAGCAAATGCCAATGTGCTCCTTGTCAGAGATGCATAGTGACATTCAGACAGCAGGACTACCAACAATCACATTAACTTAAAACAGAAACAACCTCCCACAAACTGCAGACTGTGATAGCTTGCAATTTTGATCATTACTGTAAATGCATCAACAAAGTAATCTCTATTTAAATATAACAAGCATAGGGGGAAAATTTATAATAATGATCACATCTCAGTGGAAATTACCCCTCCCCATTCTATGGCAACCAAATATTCCAAGAAAATAAACAAATAGAAAAAGGTGCGGAATTTCTAAATTCCGTGACAGTGAGAGCATTGTGATTTCAAAGCAAAGTAATACAGTACTGTGAACATCAAATGTCAAAGCAGTTTCCTCTACATCAGTGTAATCCCCATGGTTTTTCATGGTTTGAACGTTTCCTCCAGATCTCCACAGTTCTTCAAACATATTGCTTATTTAGTTGCTTTAACACAAAGCACATGTAATAATATTAATCCTTACATTTTATATTGTGCCTTTACATGGAGATAATGTTTCAAAGTGCTTCCCAGGACATACTGTAACATATATTTGTAGCCAAAACCAGCAGTCAATTATGTATAGCAGTGTCCCATAAACAGCTATGAAATGATTGCACAATTTGAGGTATTTGGGGGATTATTGGCTAGGACACTTGGGAGAGTGCAACGTACCATCAGAGGAATAGCCTGAAAGACCATACATCAGTGTGCTATATTTTATTGGAAAGTGCTTGGTTGAGCACACCTAAAACTTTATCAAATTATAATTCTAATATTATTTTTTAAATATGTTCTAGGCTGGAGAGAGGTGTATTTGAACTGACATTTTATTTTCTAGAACAGTTTAATCAGTTCATTTCTTAAATGTAGTCAACCCAAACTGTATCATTGTTGTGTATTGTAACATAGACTTCCTTGTGCTTTCTGCAGTGATTTATAATCACTTAACAGCATGCTACATAGAGCCCCTAGTGTTCAGCTATACACGTGATCAATGCTCTTGATATCACCCATCATATGGCTTAATTTTTTTTTTAAAGTTCAACCAGAAGCGATGGTTGGTGAGAAGACTTACTCTCCTACTCCAACAAGGAAAACATTTCAGAAGTAGCGACTGAATGTAAAAATTCATGGAAGGATTATATGTGGACTAATGGCGAATATATTTATAAACTGAGTGAATAAACTGAGAGTTAGTGTCACAGAGGGCATCATCAAGCTGATGGAGATATAAAGTTCTGAGGAAAACATCTATTTCTATCTAATAATTCTTCCTTGCTTTCTTTAGATTATGTATTATGTATTTTGTGGCAATTGTCTTTCCATCCAAGAGGGTGATTTTGTGACTGGGATACTTATTTAGTCTCCTCCTTGTAATTTAGCAGTATCACTCCCTAACACCAGAAATAGACAAAGGCAACATGGCAGTGGAGGAGCTGGTGTTTGAAATGCCAACAGCCAATGGCGGGGTGTCTTTTAACCCCTGAGAGGAGCAATCCTTTTTCGAGGACTACAGCGACAAATGCTAAACTGAAAATAACTCATGAACGATAGGGGATACCTGAAAACAAATATGTCTATGTCATATTTGCATGCCCAGTTGCATGCCCTTTCCAATGAGGTATAAATCATGTCTATAAGTCAATTGGTTATTGAGATCCTTCTTGAAGCACAGACAGACACTGTTGTTTTATGAGTATAATAATCATAATAATAATAATCCTTGAATTTGATATAACGTTTTTCACATCTTCTAGCCATCTCAAAGCATTTCACAGAATATACTGTAAAGTTAATTCATTGTTTGTATATTTTGTGGGCGAAACGTGAAAGCCAATAATTGCACACAGCAGTGTCCCGCAAATAGTCGTGGGTTGACTGACCAAATTATTATTATTGTTTTTCTTCTTGAGGGACTTTTATCAAGCGGGTGGATTAAGGAAATTTGTCCAAGGTTTTCCCCTGCCTGGAATTTAAACCAGGTCTTTCACTTGCGAGGTGAGTACATGTGCGTACCACTGAGCTATAGAATAAGAAGGTAGATCAATAGGAAGCTAAATATACACATGACAGAAAGGGGAATAGAAGGATATGGGAGGGAGTAAAGATTGGGTGGAGACTCTTATAAAGTATAAGCATTGACTTGTTTCTGTGCTGCACATGCTTTGTAACCTTTCTAATTTTTGTACTTGAATCCAAGGAATAGAATCATATAGTGTTTATTGCCAGAAGGTTGTAATTCAGTCCTATGTGCCTGTGATGGAGCTGTCTTCTCTAATCCCATTACCCTGCTCTTTCTCCATACAGTTTAATATTATTTTTGCTCAAGGTGTAATGCCTTCATAATGCTAATTTAAGGATTTTAAAATTAGGAACTCATGCAGAGTTTCAAATTAAATTTTCACAGACTAATATTCCATCATGAAGCAAAGTGGAGAGAAAATTGGCACAGTAATGCTGTTCTCTTGCTGATTTTAACATACATCATATTAATGATTTGATATAGTACTTAATATAATGCAGCCTTGGAATATCCAGTGTTCCAATCCCTCTCTTTTAAAATGAAAATGTTCTTGGATCTTTCCATTGGGTCAGCCACACTCGGTCAGTAGCACTGTCGTCAGAAGGTTATGGTTCAAGCCACATGTCAGCACCTATAATTCACAATCCTAGTCAACAGTCCATTGCAGTACTGGAGGTGTTATTTCAGATTTCCAGGTACCACAATCTTTCTTTTTATCTCAGTTTTTTTAATCCCATTGTTTGTAATGAGAAATGGTTTTAACTGATTAAACTCTTGCAATGGTTTCAGCTGATTACACTCGCAATACCCCCAATATACACTCGGGAGTTCCACAAGACTTAGCTCTTACTAATTTGTACCTCAACTGGAATTAGGAATGCAGGGTGTGTCTCTTTGGAGAAAGTGTACACTATGGATGTGTGAAACAATAGAAAAAAAATCACTGAATGTTAAAGGGCCCTGTTACCTTTGATAACAAGCAAAATTGTCCTGAAGAAATACCCCAAACCCTCATTTGTCTATAAGGAGACTACCTTCTACAGTTGTTCCAGTAGTTGCTGAAGAATAGGGATGGTGGTGAGTATTTGACAGAAGAGCATAGTAAATACAGTTATTTAAAAGATATAAAATGTTAAACCAGTAATGCTTGTACTTACCATGTCTATAATTTCAATATATATTATTTAATTGGTTGAGATCGCCTTAAGTGGCCAAACTTAACTACATTAACAATCTAGATCAGAGGTATTCGATTTCCGGAAGTTATTAGCACTGTGTGCATTATAGGAAACCTGAATACTTTTGATGGTATCAGAAATGTTATGTCAAATTAATTGGATAATAACCAGCCTATTGTGGTGTGATTCATCCAACTTTGACTTTGTACACATTACACAGATAGTGCGTGCATTCTCTTTATCTTCAATTACAATGCTCAAGATCTGTCCCGACCATAGCAAGTAGTGACATTTAATATAATATAATGTCTATTTAAAACTGTTTCTGATGTGAGATAGTCTAAAATGTAACACAGAAGTATGTTCATTTGCAATTTCTTTCCCGACAAAGTTTCACAACCTTAGACCTACTGTCCTTTTTGCTGGTACAATGCAAGCTAAAAACATTTGATTAGAAAATATTGCTTAAGTGAATCTATTCAGTAAGCTTACATTGGTTGGCTTTGCTTGATCTCTGTAACTGCAATTATTCATGACTCCCTTGTTTACATGTTTGTTTAACAAATTCAAGGACATATCCATAGCCACAGATAAACTCATAATTAGAAAGAAAAGCATTCTGTGGGCCAATAGTCACATACTTAAAACTTAAAAAATGAGCTATGATCATGTATTCTCCCCCCAGCACCATTTGTTTTTGGGTGACTCCAAACGTTTTCTGCTCTATCTAAGGCCTACATCTAATCTGATACAGTATAAGACAGAAACCCACACTATGCTTGTTCTCTTTGGATTCTTGTGATTGCAACAACAAACCAAAAACTAAATTACATTTATGGAGTGCTTTTCACATTGCAAGGACATTCCAAGGCACTGAAAGAGTTGATGCCAGAATTTAAGGAGTTGGAAGGCATGGAGGAGGGCCTTCAGGAGTGTCTTAAATGAGTCAAGAGACGGACCTAGGTGAAGGAAATGTGGGATGGGTTCCAGAGGGTGGAGGCAAATGGGCTGAAGGGCTGGCCACTGATAGTGGTCCAGGTCAAGCGGGGGACATGAACTGCTCGGAAGTGCTTTGAAGTGCTCTGAGACGCCGTCAGGCGTGGAGGGCACTATGTAAATCGAAGTTGTTGTTGACATAGAGCAGGTTGAAGCCCGATGAGTGAAACGAGCAGACAGGTTGATAAGTTGTTAGCAGGTCAGAGAGATAGGAGGGGGCAAGGCCATGGAGGGCCTTCAAGTTAAAATCAAGGATTTTTAACTCAATCCTCCGATGGATGGCGATCCAGTGGAACCAGGCAAGGGTGGTGGTGACAGGATCATGGAGCCTGGTGCAGGAGAGGACATGATCTGCAGAATTTGGGAAGATCTGCAGCTTGTGGAAGGAAGAGTTGGGAAGCATGACAAGCAGGGAGTTGGCATAGTCAAACCAAGTTGTTATTTTAACATTCTGCGTAATTCTATAGAGTATTCTAATTTCAGGGGCTCAATATGTTCTTGATTACTGAAGAACTTAAACCTTAACTAAATAATTAACAAACCCGTTAAAAAATATATACTTTGGCAAACAACAATAATCCCTCAACAGCATGTGAGTAACAGCAGGATTACCTTTTCAACACCAAGTATTTTGAATCAAGAATGAACAATGACTGAAAAAATTGACATGTTCCATTCAATTCCTGGTTTATTGCCAAGTTAGAAATGTTAATCACATTGGAATGGATGGATTAAGCATCTTCCATATGCTTGCAATTTACAATTTTAAAACACCTGGATATTTAACAGATTCGTTAATTTCCCTTTCATGTAGCAGAACATCTCAAAGTGCTTTACAAACTTTGAGCTTGAGCTGGAAGGAAGCTAGCGAGTAGAAAGGAGGTTGGCAGAATGCAGTCAGAGAAATAAATGAAATTCAATGCAGTTAAATACAGGTAGATCACGCTTAATGTCATAGTTTGATTCTTGAAAAGTGCGATTTTAAGTGAAACGACATTAAACAAATACATTTTTCCCATAAGAATGTATGTAAAAACTGGAGTTAGGTTCTTTTGGACATTTTCCATAAAAAATTTCTGAAAAAAACTACTCGTTCCCTGACTGCCTGCCCAGCTCACTCACTCGCTCCTGGTCTCACTCTCTCTTGCTGCCAGTCTGGCTGGTCTCACTCACTGCCAGTCTCACTCAATGCCGGCTGGTTCTCTCTCTCGCTGCCGGCCAGACTCACACCCAGGTTCTAGCGCCGTTGTCCACCCTTTCCACCCGCGCGTACAACGCAATGCTAAATGAATATATGTTCCCAATGTATCAGCAACGTAATAACAAAATAACGTTAAGCGGGGCAACATTAAGCGGGGTCTACCTGTACTGTATAAAGGAAGAAATATACATGGTGGCTCCATGGTGGGATATGTGATCAGATCCAGGGGTAATGTTTGACTCCGAGTGCTCACCTTATCAAAACAGTGTAAGGTAACGTTCAACAAGGTAAACAGGGTGCGGTGCTTGCTTATATCATCAAATCAATTGAATTTAGCTCCCAGATGTGTTACACAAGCAAAATGAAGTACTGGTCAGACCACACTGGAAACAATGGACTGGGCATGCCTGAGTGGCTGTGCAAAGGAGAACATGAAGGATGATCCCATCAAAGGTAGAGGGAATGAACGTTAAAGGAAATGAACTAGAAGCAATTGGGTTAACCAAGAAGGATGGCTGAGGCCAGGATGTTAGACTCATTTAAAAATCAAAGCTTTTCATTTCTCTTGTCTCCTATCAAACATATACTGTATATAGAAGTAGTTTTCTTCTACTTCGGGCACAAAATAATTTTAATTTAAATTAAATTTAAAATTTAAAGCAGTGAACAATATTGTTCCTTTCAGGCAGGGTAGTGTCTCTTTTTAATCACTGTAATCTTTACATACTTAAATTGGGCATTTTTATGCAACAGCATACTTACTCATACCTAACCCCAACCCCTAACCCCAATGTTTGCCCACAAAGTACCCAATCATTGCACTATTTAATATATCCAGTGGCAGTGCTTCAAGATATCCTTTTGACGTGAAAGTCGCTATACAAAATGCAAGAATTATTATTCTAGGATTTATTATTATTAGCTGTTGAGCTAACCGCTAGACAATGTTAACATTGACATCCTTTCTTTCATTTAGTGCAGGCAATTAATTTAGATCACAGGATCATGTCATGCACCGTAATTACTGCACACAGCTCATGAGTAGAGCACCTTTTGTTGATCCAAGACATGCAATTACAATTGGACATCGTCATCACTTTCAAGGCCATTATCTGCATACTCTGAAGCACATCTTCAGTCTCACCTCTATGCAAGCAAATCAGGTTATGTCCTGAGCAATGTAGGAAACCTGACAAGACTCAATGATAACAGCCCAACTGCTTCTGCAAAATGAAAGGACTGGTCAAGATTGCTCCATCATATCTATGATTTGTAAATAAATACAAATCTATCGTGAATATTTTTTAAAAGGGATTAACACAAAAGGCAATTCTGTGTTAATCCCATAAACCATTAATGAAATCCAAAAACATTTTAATGACCAATGGGGGTGGGGGGGATAGGGGGTGTTTTGGAGGGAATGGGGAGAATGCACATTACAGAAACAAAGCAATTTCCATTAGGACTGTTTAAGGATAAAGCATCAACCCTTGGTGCAAAGCAGGAGCACAGATCAATTTGTAAACCTCCAAACACAAAAGGATAGAGATATCATAGAGATATACGAATTTAGATTTAGTCCACTGAATTAACATTTAAGTGCATCCAAAATTTGGCAAATTCTTAAAAGCAGCTCAACAAATTCTTAAAAGTCTACAAAAATAGACTTTCGAGTTAAGATTCAATTCAGCAATTTGTCAAATTTTGGATGTTCTGAAATGGTAAGTGAGTACGCTAAATCAGTGGAGCAAACCTAGACCTAGGTAGAATTTCTCCCCAATAATCAAAGCGAATCTCTGGAGAACATAGGATTGTGGGAGTAGAAGTCTATTTGGCTCTTTGACTCTTTTCCATCCGTTTATTCAGTCTTGGCAAATCTAATTTAATCCTATTTCCTTGCCTTTTCCTTATACCTCCATATTACCTTTAAATTCTACTCGAGATTAGAGGCTTCAATCCTATTATTTCTCGCATGCTAAAACAGCTGTCTACAGTTTGAGCTAATCCCTCATATCTGCCCAAAGCACAGCCATTTTCCACTAAATGTAGAGTATAAGTGAAGCATTAGATAAACACCACCATTGGGGAAGTGCAATTCTTTTTTAAAAAAATTATTGTATCAAAGAAGTCTTAAAAGGATTAACTGTTTTGCTACTTTCCACAAAAAAGAATAAATATCATATGGTTGAATTTTACTGAATTGGAAAGAAAATATGATAACCCAGAGCAACCCAAGTCTTGTACCCTCCCTCCCAGTCTTCAATACCTGCCTTAAGACGTATCTGTTTAACCACACTTTCAGCCACCCTCCCCTCCCTTTCAAACCCCACAAAACCTAAAACTAGTCAGCAGTTTGAGACCTTCTCCCCATATGAAAGGCACTACAAAAATATAAATTGCTCTACTATGCTCAATAAGTTTCAGAATTCCGCAGCTCATATACTCTCCCACACTAGGCTCCGCGACCACATCACTCCCATCCTCGCCCATCTCCACTGGCTCCCCATCCCCCAGAGGATCAAATTCAAGATCCTGGTTCTCACCTTCAAGGCCATTTACGGCCTTGCCCCTGCCTATTTCTCTGACCTGCTGTCTCCCTATCAGCCTGCCCGCCCCCTGCGTTCAGCAGACTCAGGCCTGCTCCGCGTCCACCGCCGTAACCACCCAACCATCGACGACCGGGCTTTCAGCCTCTCTGCTCCCATACTGTGGAACTGCCTCCCGCAGCCCCTCTGCCTTGCTTCCTCCCTTTCCTCCTTCAAGGCCGGTCTCAAGACTCTTCACCGCACCTTTGGCTCCCCACTAACTCTTCCCCCTTTCCTTCCCCCTACCCCGACCCTCCCCCCTCCACTCGGGTCCCGACCTGACTGTTCAGTGCTTTGGGACATCCTCCTGATGTGAAAGGCGCTTTATAAGTGCAATTTTGTTGTTGTTTGTTGTTGTTGTAAGTACAGCACTTGTCTCACAAGCGAGAGACCTGCACTTGATTCCCAGCAGGGAGAAATGTTGGATACGTTTCTTTACTCCACACGCCTCTGTTTACCTAGCAGCAAGTAGGAACCTGGTTGTCAGATGATTGGGTAATAATTCTTTCAAAAAATAATGAATTGGTCTCTCAATTCACGACTGTTTGTGTGACACAAATGAGTGCAATTGGCTGCTGTATTTCATCCACAAAATATACAGATAATCCACTTTACAGTATATGCTGTGAAGTGCTTTAAGACATCTAAAAATCTTGACACACATGTGAATAGTGCAAATGCAAATAACAAATGCAAGGATTATTATTCTGTGAAGCAAATTGAGATGTCTCGAAGATGTGATAAGGCACTATATCAAATGCAAGGATTATTATTATCATCATCAGTGAACTCAGGATTTGCCTGATACATGAAATTGCCTGATACATGAAATATACATGAAATATAGTTGTCTGCCCACAACCTTTCATGCATTTTCCTTATACAGTACATCTGTACTGCACACACCTACCAACCAATACTCAGTAACTACAAAATCCAATAAAATGCTTTGAGACATCATCCTGAATTGAAAGGTGGTATATCAACTGCAAGAATTCTGCTTTCCTATTGTATTTTAAATAAGTATTCAAATATCTTTTATTTAATTGATTGACCCTGTTTTAATTCAAACGCCTCTGCTTTCATTTATTCTGTGATAATTTCCATTACTCAGATCAGTGACATAATTATTAAAGCAGATGCCAGACCTTGTAAATTCTCCATTTAAATCAATATTCTTTCAAAAAAAGATTTATTGGGTAAATACCATCTTATGTGGGATTTGCCTAATTATCACTACTTAACTGTCTGAATGCCTGCAACTAAATATTTGCATAACTTTATTAAAGACAGATCAATATAGAAAACCACAAATGTAAATTAGAACAATTGAGTTGAAGAAAATTATTCAACTGTGAAAATGTGAACTGCGCATCAAATCCTTGCCCCACCCTACCTCTGCACTGATGTAAAATAAAAGTTGAGTGAGTGTATTCAGTACTCAATCATTTTACCATTTCAAACCTATAACATTTTTAGAAGTTTCCCACAAGTCATTTTTAAAGTTACAGCTCCGGCACATTAGATAGGTTAAGTTGCTCTTTAACAATCAAGATTTTACACATATTTAAGTATATAATAACCTGGTAATTTGAGTGATAAATGATTTATGATTCTGTTGCTCTGTAAAGGACAAAATTAACCTCTGCAATAATCCACCGAGATTAGTCATGGTTGTCAGAAATATATTTTCAAACAAAATCGATTACAGCAGCAACCATAAACTACACTCTTATAGCGACTTTCACGTCAGGTGGATGTCGCAAAGCGCTGGGAAAATTTAATTCCTTATGAAATTTTGCCATAAATACTTCATGTGTTGTGAGAGTGACTCAACACATTTTACAAGATTCAGTCAGATGTAATATACAGTATATATAGTGTGGGGATATGCCATACACCTCAAAAGGCAATTTAAAAAAAATAGAAAATGAGAGAAAGTTTATTTCCAATGAGAAATATTCTTCATTGATTTTTGGAGGTTGTATCAGAATGAGGTTCACAGACTATTAGGCATTTAATTTTCTTATCATCTTTGCATTATTATGTTGGAAAGTTGAACTTGTAAAGCCCTCCATGGCCTTGTCACACCCTACCTCTGCGACCTGCTAACCCCTTACCAACCTGTCCGCTCCATCCCCTCAGTGGGCCCAGCCTGTTCCATGTCCCCCGACCTACCCGCCCTATTGGCGGGCAAGTCTTCAGCCACTCTGTCCCCAACCTTTGGAATTCCATCCCTCAATCGCTCCGCCTCGCCCCCTCCCTTGCCTTCTTCAAATCCCGTCTCAAGACCCTCCTCTTTGACGGTACCATCGGTCATCCCCATTCTCCTCCCTTCCCTCCAACCTGCCTGATCCCAACCCCAGCTCGGGTCTGAAACATTGACTGTCTATTGCCTTGGGAAGTCCTCCCATGTAAAGCGCTGTGCAAATGTAATTTTGTTGTTGTGAGAAATGAATGAACCAATGGTCAATCCCTACTTGAAATGGTTATATCAGAACTCAAAGTTTATACTGGAGTCAGGCAGTCCTGTAATCCTGTAGTTCAGTGGTTAGAGCATTCATCTTGCAAGCGAGTGATCTGGATTCAATTCCAGTCAGGGTTAAACCTTGCACCTGCCAAATAATAACCTCTCAAAAACAAAGTAATAAATTACTCATTTCAATCCACGACTGTTTGCAGGACACTATGCGCAATTGGCTGCTGCGTTTTGCCCATATATATATATATATATATATATATAGATATACACACAGTCAATTCATTTTACAGTATATTCTGTGAAGTGTTTTGAGATGTCTCGTAGATGTGGAAAACGTTAAATCAAATGCAAGGATTATTATTATTATACACTGACACTCCAATGCAATATTGGCAGAGTGTGATTTTGTTCGGATGAGCCGGTTCAGGGTAGATGTTTAAAATTCCATGGAACTACTTGAAAAGGGAATTTATTCTTGTGTTCTGGGCCAATGATCCCCAGAATAAAACCGGTCATTCACTTCACTGCTGTATGATGGATATTGCTGAGCAAATTGGTTGCTTTGCTTATATATTTGACAAGTCAAATTCTGTTAAACTTTCTGAGATGTTTTGATGACATAATAAAGAATTATATAAAAATGCAAAAATCATTATTATTATTAAGATGCTAATTTCAAGGAGAGTGGCTCATTATCTTAATGAATGCATTTACTTTTATGGCTTTACCAACACTTGGGTTAATTACTGGTTCTAGATAATCTACGTTATTTACAGGCAAAATAAATTGTCTGCAAAAAATGTGAAATAAATTGCAAGGCTTTGCGCATTATTTACTGTCTACAGTTTAAAACAACGTGCAAAAACTATATGTTGTTTTAACTGTTGAAAATTCCTACCACTATTCAAATTTTTTTTAATTGAGGTTCTTACATGACAGAATAAAAAATAAACCCAAACAAGGATGAGAACTATGCAACTATAATCCTAAGAATACCACAAAATTCCCAACAACCTAACAACATTCCTTTCATAATAAATCATTTACAATACTAAAGTCTGCCCTTCCACATCAGTATTCTTTAAATAAATTTTGGGAAACAATTTCGCAATTGCTTCCTTGATCTCTGTTTCAGTAAAATAATCAGTCTCCATTTCATATTTTAAGCACAATATTTTCAATGCTAGTTTAAAAAAAAGAGAAGGTTGTTTCTACAACACCACATACATTCTAAGTGATTGAAGAGTGGAAATATAGTTACAGGAGGTTGCATAGTTTTTTTTTAAAAAACTCCATGGTCTATTGCCTCAGAATAATCAGTATCAATTGGCATCTATTGCAAACTTATCATTGAGTATGCACAAACCAGAATAATCATGAACATTTTTCTCAACTATCTTTTAATTTTGGTGATTAACACAGAAAAGTTCATTTTAGTGCTCTTTGTCCTTCAAAGCCCACCATCGAGTTTATTTTATTCCTTGACATCTCTTTTTGACAGTGTTCGTTGCTTTGTGGATCTCTCTCAAATCAAGTTATGTGAGGAAATGCTCAGCACCAGATGAAATTCTGTAGCTCAGTGGTTAGAGAACTCGCTATACAAGCGTGAGATCTGTGTTTCGAATCCAGGCAAGTCAACAACATCAAAGTTATATTTGTATAGCGCCTTTCACATCAGGAGGACATCCCAAGGCGCTGGACAGGTTGCTGCTTCAGACCCAAGCTAAGGACAGGGGATGGGGGGGGGAGAAGTCGCCGAAGAGGAGAGTCTTGAGGTGAGACTTGAAGGAGGCCAGGGTGCGAGGTGGAGGCACTTCGGGATGGAGCTCCAGAGGTTGGGGGCAGAGTGACTGATGGTTCGCCCGCCAATGGTTGGGCAGGTGGGTCGGAGGACATGGAGCAGGCCAGAGTCTGCTGAGCGGAGGGGGCGGGCAGGTTGGTAAGGGGATAGGAGGTCACAGAAGTAGGGTGGGGCGAGGTTGTGGAGGGCTTTATATGTGAGGACCAGGATCTTGAATTGGATCCTCTGGGTGATGGGGAGCCAATGGAGTCGGGCAAGGATGGGGGACGAAGTCAGGACGAAACCTTGGGCAAGTTTCCTTATTCCACAAGCCTAATAACAATCCCTCAAAAAAAACACAATAATAAAATTGGTCATTTCAATGCATGACTGTTTGTGGGACACTGCTGTGCACAATTGGCTGCCGCGTTTTGCCCACAATATAAACAGTCAATTCAGATTACAATATGTTCTGTGAAGTGCTTTAAGATGTCTAGAAGACGTAAAAAGCGCTATATCAAATGCATATTATTATTATTATTCTTAAGGGTACCCAATTGGTTTTTCACTTCTTTTGTTCGTGCATCACTGAAATATAGGCACCATAACTATGAATCCTTACCCCATTGTATTGCATATTGGAGCTCCAAAGCGTTGTTACCAAAAATATTTTTTTCCCCTTATATTTGGGCCTTTTATGAAATAAACCTAAGTAAAATCCATGATTCAAATTCAAATAAAAGCAAATTCTAAAGTTTCTACCAAATAGCTTTTCTTTTCAGAGATTCCATTAATTGCTCTTCAAATAAGTAATATCAGCCTGTTTTTGTTTTATAAATACTCCAACTATGTGAAACCCTGAGACTCCCTTCCTTCTCCATATTTTTCTTACCAAAGTAAAACACATACGAGGCTCCACTGGTGCTCAGTCTAGACATCGAGATTGAGGGCAAATAAAAACTCCCTTGCATGCTTAACACAGTTTAACGTCAAAAACAATTCCAATGTATAGTGCTGTTAGGAAGGCTCTCACTCTGCCTCATAAATTCATATACAGGTATACCAGTTTCTTCAGCTAATCTCTTCCAAAGCTACACATGACATTTTCAACAAATTGATAACTTTTGTTGGAATACTATATTACTCAGTGCCCTTGGATCTCATTTGCCTTCATATTAGAAAAGAGAATGGGGTTTCTTGTATCCTGGCCAACAATATTCCAGATTAATCAGGCACTCACTTCAGGGTATTTTGGGATCCTGCTGACACAAACATCCCTTCACATATCTTCAAAAACAATTACCACACTTGAAAGTACAACATGATTTATATGCCTTTCTGGAGGGGAGGAATAAAGAGAGTAATTGACAGTACCTATCTGTGGAAAGCCTAAGATTGTTTTGATATGATGAGGCGCTAGGGTCCGGCGATATATCGATTATATCGATATAATTTTTCATATCGATATGCCGATATCGGAATTTAAAATATATCGACATCGAAAAATTCGATATGAAAAAATATATCAGTATATCGTAAATATCGGTATATCATTTTCGGGGATATATATTGGTATTATCAGTATTATCAGTATAATGCGATCTTTTCCAACTTACCTTGTCGCCGGCATTGCAACCTCCTGGACCTAGAGCACGGAATGCACATTCGAATGCGCGCGCCCCCCAGAATGTGTGCGTACCTCCGAATGCGCGCGCATGCGCAGTATTAAAAAAAAATGGAAATATCGATATATCGGCATATATCGATATGAGCCCACCGATATATCGATATTGGAAAATTTCCGTATCGACGGACCCTATGAGGCGCTTTAAAAAATCCAGGCTCTTTCGTTTTATTTGTAAAGTGTTAGCAGCACTAACCTTCTGTTTATTTTGATACAATAAACTATGGTTTATTTAAATTCAATAAAGTACATTTACAATCATCATCTTGGAAATGACATCTCATGGCTACTTCATCAATTATCTTTAAACTCTGTCAGTGATAGGCACTTTGCATGGGTGAACTTGACGTTTGTTAACAAGGAATTCAGATCATTTTGGTTTGAGCCACCAGCTTTATGAGCTTAAGAGCAATCTATTAGAGTGAATCAACACGAGATTAAATGCAACATCTGTCAAGAATATCTCTTATGCTCATAATATGAAACAATTTAAAAGCGGAGAGAAATGTACCCCAAAAAAATTCAAAGCATTTTCTCGGCACTCAACAATTATCAACATTCACCACTATTGATCTGGCAATTTTCCAAACAAGATAATCTTTCAGTTCTCTCAGGGTTAAAAATAAAAGTAATCTAACTGAACCTTTAGATGTTGCCAGCATCTGCTTTTCTTCAATTTCGTAACGCTTGCAACTTTTATGAAAGACGCAGCAGTATAAAAAAGTCAAAAAGAATAAGCTTTGAAGTTTTGATGGTAATCAAGTCTACCCAGTAGAGAATAGCAAAGATTTTATTTTCATCTTAAAAAAAGCACAACCAAAACTGAAGCTGATAGTTTTGTAACTATCAGCTTCAGTTTTGGTTGTGCTATCTGATGTAAGTGTCATCTAGGATACAGGTTTTATCTTTACTATAAATAAATGTTTTGATTTGTTGCTGATTTCTAAAATATCCTTTGACCAGCCAGCAGCTGCTTCAGATTATTATGCCTCCATAGCATTTTTGTCTTCACATGGATGCTATAAAAAACATGCACCACCAGTGGCTTTCATTATACACGGAACAAATTTCTTTCCAGATGGTCAGTAGAAAATAAGAACACAGTAATTCTTTTGAATTTCAACGTTTTGAGTTCGCTGTCAGGTGCTTTAATAACACATTCTGACTCAGAGTCAAAGAATATTTGCCCTCAAATCACGTGAATAAAAAAAAAATATTCTAAAGGGTCCACTCAATTGTTTGGTCTTTAAATCAACAGCTGCTGGTAGATACCGATTAAAGTAAATCACAATTGTGCTTTCTCACAAGACTAGGCCCAATGTGACCCATTCTGCAATACAAATCCACTAATCAGTGCAGGTCACTTTGGGTTAATGGGTTAATATTCTTTTACAAAAAGACAAAGCTATCCATTATATGCAGTTATAACTCACATAGGTTAAGATGTAAAAACACAGGGGTGTTAAGGAGAAAAACAGCCATTTCGTTTGTCTTGTCAGTCAAGACCAGCAATAGTGTCTGTGATCCTTTCTCCGGTCAGTGTGTCTGAACTCCTTTCTCTAGCCTTGGAGCCAAGTATGTATCTTTGTATTCTCTATTAAATTGGGAATGGCGCATTTTCTTTTTTTGAATTGTGCAGCACAGACCTTGTGCATTGACAGTGGTGTTCAGTCAAGCCTTGGAATATCAAACAATGGTGCCTTAAAGTGATAGTTCACAAAAACGGCTTTATCTGAACAGCCTCCACTATGTAGGGATTCATTGGAAAGAACTCAAGGTTGTTAATATACAAATAACAATTCATACGTACATTCTTATTTTCTTTTTCCTTCATTGACAAAAATCTAACTAACATCTTCCAGGTCAATATTGTTGATTACAAAGGATAATCCAACAACCACAAACAACAAAATTACATTTTCACATCGGGAAGATGACCCAAGGCCTAGTTTTCACTGTTGACAAAATATGCCTGGAACTCTTCCACAGTTTGTTAACTTTTATTCTGTTTATTTGAAAGTATAAACACAGAAATGCTGAGGTTAAATAATTGCTATTAATAAGTAGTTCAGTTCGACACTTAGAATCATAGAATCATAGAATCATAGAATTTTACGGCACAAAAGGAGGCCATTCGGCCCATCTAGTCTGTGCTGGCTCTTTGAAAAGAGCGATTCAATCCCACTGCCCTGCCCGCTCCCCATAGCCTAATAGACCCGTTCTTCCTAAATAAAGATCTAATTCCCTTTTAAAAGTTGTTATCAAATCAGCCTCCACCACCTTTTCAGGCAATGCATTCCAGATTCGAACAACTCGCTGAGTGAAAAAATTTCTCCTCAGCTCCCCTCTACTTCGCCTTGAAACTATTTTAAATCTGTGACCACGAGTCACAGATTCACCCACAAGTGGAAATAGTTTTTCTCTATTTGCCCTGTCGAAACCCCTCATGATCTTATAAACCTCTATTAGGTCTCCCCTCAATCTTCTCTGCTCCAGAGAGAATAACCCTAGCCTATCTAGCCTCTCCTCATATACAGCAAAATTTCCGATTATAGAAGATTATAAAGATTTTGCCCACAAACTATTTAGTCAATTTATGTTACAATATATTCTCTGAGGGGCTTTGATACATCTCAAAGACAGGATAATAATAATCCTTGCATTTGATATGGTGCTTTTCATGTCTTCTAGATGTCTCAAAGCGCTTCACAGAATATATACAGGTAAGCCTCTATTTAGAACAATTCTATTTAGGGCATTTCAATTCAAGGACCATAATTTTTTTTAACACCATTTGATTGATATAGAACACTTGGTCTTGTTTTACAGACCAAATTTTTTTTTTTTTTTTGCATACGCAGTACATATTTTGAATATTGCGGTCGCATTTTGCATGTCCTTTTTGTCCATACACACAGTCCATAGTGTATTTGCGGGTAAATCGCGCTCGCACCTGATATCCAAGTGTTTGAACTGGCCAATAGCATGTCGCCACGTCATTGTTTAAAAGCAGCTGATTTTGAAGCGACACCGCGCCACGTCAGTATTACAGTAATTTCCAAACATTTCCGAGCAACTTCCGAGTGATTTACAGCCTCTAACACGTTTATACCAAGTAGGGAAGAGAACAGTACTGTAAGTGAAATGAGCAGCGGTAATACCGCTAGTGGCCAGAATTCCCACAAAGTCATCACTTTAAATACTGCATTAGAGTTGATAAAGCGCATCGATTCTGGCAAAAAAGGTATGGACTCGGGAGGGTTTCAGGGCTAGCTAGGTCGACGGGGGCTACTATAAAACAGAATAAGGACAATATACTGGCAAGTTCAAGGTGTGTTACAGCTACAGGTGCAAGCAGATTAGCAAAACACAGGAGTGATGTGATGGAAAACATGGAAAGAATGGTGAGTGTCTGGATTGAGGATCAGAACCAGCGTAATATACCACTCAACACGCTGGTTATCCAAGAGAAGGCAAAGTCATTGTTTAGGGAGTTAAATAATCAGGAAGGAGAAGGATCAATGGCACCACCTTTCAGTGCTAGCAGAGGGTGGTTTCAAAGGTTTAAAAGACGCTGTGGGCTCCACAACATCAAGAGGAGTGGGGAAGCTACAAGTGCCACTGTCACTGTCACACTGCCAGTATTAAAGTTTGCCAGTAGTGTACTGTATTAAAGTTTGCCAGTATTAAAATACAACACTGTACAGTTACCACCATGTACCCCTTCTTGCCTATGTGTTTTGTTTTGTGTGTTATGTTGTGTGGTTTTGTATGTTATTTAGTGGGTTTAAGGTCCGAAAATTTTGTGAAAAGGAGCATCTCTGGTGGGATACTGGAAGCTGAAAGGTATAGAGGGAAGGAGGGTGGCTGTGCCTTGCAGAAGGCAAGGGAGGGAGGGAGGCAAAGGGAATGTGGGATTGAGGGCCTTGAAGGCGAAGACAACACTATTTGAAAAGTGAAGGGAGTTTCTCCTGTGTGCTTGCCAATAATTCTACATCTAAAGCCAGTTGTTCACTTCATGGCATTTTGTGGGAAATTTGGCTCTTGCTTGTTTACAAATACACTGTCAGTAAATCCTATGAAATCCTTTGAGAATTTGATTGCATGGTAAGATTCTGCAACAAATGCAAGGATTATTATTATAATAAATAGTATTATTTCTAAGTCTGACTCAGTGGTAGCATTCTCACATCTGAGTCAAAAGGTTGTGAGTTCATGTCCTACATTAGGATTTGAAATCACAGTCTTAATTTTTCACTCCAATGCAGTGCTGGGGGTGCATTGACTTTTGGAGCTTTCACCCTTTCAAATGAGACATTAAACAGTGGTCTGGTCTGGCTGTTCTGGGATGTTAAAGATCCTATGGCACTATTCAAAAAGAGAAGGGAGATAGATTCTCCCAGTGCACCAGATGACAATTCCCCAAATAAAAGATTGGTTACTAATTCCATGGCTATTTGTAGGATATTGTTGTGCGCAAAAAGCTTGCTGAGTTTTGCATTTTGCTCACAATATAGTTTTAAGATCAGTGAAATCTATCAGCAAAATTCCTGGTATCAATAATGGTCATATCTATGGAATTACATCAAGCCAGGTACTTGTCACACATATGGGAAGGGCAGTAAATTTGTGTATCAACAGTTCTAATCATCTTTAGTGACAATTGTTTAATTTGTCCATTAATATGATTCTCTAGTTTAGCCAATTGAAGGATCAACAGTACAATCCCCTCGAGCACTCTTCAATTCATAGTCAAGGACTGTTAGCAGAAAAGCTTGCCCTGCACGTTGAAAGAAAACTGGAAAACCAGAAAGGGATGCAGTCTCATTAACAAAAGACCGATTAAGCCATCTCTTTGTCAGCAGTTGGCTGACGTTGCCTTGCCTTACAGGAAGTGATCTACTTCTCTGAAGCCTATTAAGCTTAGAGGGTTAATCATTTCTACGCAAGCAAGCATTTGAATAGTTTTCATTAGCTGATACAGCACATCTACTTAAGCTATTAAATCCAAATAGCCTCCCATTCACTGTGTATATCCCACAGGACAGGGTGACGTCGTTTTTGATGGGGGGTTTTATTAGTCGCCTACCAGTCAACCCTTCCCCCAACAACACATTAGTTCTGTTGTAAAATGTAATGCATTCAGACTGGTGGTGTTGTTACACTTTACTTGTGGTGGAGCTGCTATGTTAGATAGACTTGGATTCAGCCAACCATAGCTGTACTTCTACATTGGTAACAAAAAGAGTAGGTTTTCAAATGTCTGTATAAACAATTTGCGCTGCTATTGTCTTCAAATGGCCAGCCGATGCACGTTAAATTAATCATTGAATCATTTATATTGCTTGGCTGATGTGATTTCTTCCTAAAGGCATGGTACTGTTTGATAACAAAGAACCATTGTTAGTAATACAGTTCATGTTTACATTCAAAACATGGAGCTCCTGTGGCTCAGTGGTTAGAGCACTTGTCTTGCAAGCTGGGGAGACCTGTGTTCGAATCCAGTCAGGTCAGGGCGAAACCTTGGGCAAGTTTCCTTACTCCACATGCCTAATAATAATCCCTCCAAAAAAAACACAATAATAAAATTAGTCATTTCAATCCACGACTGTGTGTGGGACACTGCTGTGCGCAATTGGCTGCCGCAATTCACCCACAAATATATACAGTCAATTCACTTTACAGTATATTCTGTGAAGCGCTTTGGGATGTTGATAAGATGTGGAAAGCGCTATATCAAATGCAAGGATTATTATTATTAAAACTGTCCATCATTACAGCTGTTTTAATATCTGAGAACTACTAATAAATAGATATAAATCTAAAATTTGGCTTATTGAGGAGTAAAGGCATGTCTCTTAATAAGAATCCCCCCCAAAATCCATACGCAAACTCACATATTAGATCTAAAACTATGGGTGAAATTGCCTAGCAGGTGATGTGATGATTATCACATCATTAAGCACTGAGGTTGATGCAAATTAGTATTTATTGACTGGGCCATGTGTGACTTTCCCTCCCCTCCCAACCACAGTGCGATGGTAGAGTCCCAAACTGCTGGTGGCTTCCATTTGATAGGGAAAAAACCAAATTGCTGGGAATACTCAACAGGTCAGGCAGCATCTATGGAGAAAGGAGTCAACATTTGATGTCCACAATACTTTGTCAGATTGACATCCCAGGTTGCTGGACAGTCAAGTCAGCTTTTTCCCCCTAATAATATCCAACAGCAGGATACTGCAGGAATACAGTAGTACTCTGAAAAATCAGAACTTGGAATATTTGAATGATGTCAGATAGTCTACCTTATAATCACCAGGACAATGACATATCAGTCTTGTATACCGTAATATTATGAGCATCAAGTGGGTGTCAGCCTAATATTCAACGTCAAAGCTCACGAATGAATGAATTACTTTTAAAAGGCGGTAACAGGACAATCCTGTCATAAAACAGCTGCCCAGGGCCAGTACCTCAGATACCACATTATGATACCCAAAAAATAATGGGTGTCTTCTGAATCGTGGAGCTCCTGTGGCTCAGTGGTTAGAGCACTTGTCTTGCAAGCTGGGGAGACCTATGTTCGAATCCAGGCAGGTCAGGGCGAAACTTTGGGCAAGTTTCCTTATAAGTTTCCAAGTTTCCACGCCTAATAATAATCCCTCCAAAAAAACACAATAATAAAATTGGTCATTTCAATCCACGGCTGTTTGTGGGACACTGCTGTGCGCAATTGGCTGCTGCGATTTGCCCACAAATATAGTCAATTCACTTTACAGTATATTCTGTGAAGCACTTTGGGATGTTGATAAGATGTGGAAAGCGCTATATCAAATGCAAGGATTATTAGATTATTATTATAATCACCAGATCACTGACAGTATAACTTCCAGCGCATTCTGCCTGCACACTAGGCACAATAAGTGATGTTAATATCACTTTCTTCACAAAGCAACATGTGTAGCACATGCTCTCAATACATAGGACGTGATGTCAACAGCAACCTGATAAGCTGTAAATCGGACTTTTTAACGTGGAAAGCTAGTTTATCAGGTTGGTATGTAATTGGACCAATGAAACCCATCCAGCAACTGGAGATGCATTTCATAATTTCCATGCACTTAAATACTAAAAACATAAATCCTATCGATTACTCCTCATAATTTCACATGTAAAGCCAGTTTGCAACCAACCAATTTATTCTGCCTTTGTGCAAGGTACAAAGAACCACATAAACACAATGATATTCAGTAGTATATTTTTACATTTGATCTTAGAAGACAAATTCAGGTTTTTACAAGGGAAAAAAGATTCAATAATACGATATTATTTTGAAAACGAAATATCGTCTTTTAATAAATCTTCTGTTTGATGAATTACCATTGTTTTAAAACTTCAAAATGCAAGGCAGCTTCTAAAGCCATCTGGTTTGTTAAATCTATCTGCTAATGGTAATTCTGGAACTCTTCAAACTGACCTTCACCACAGCAAGTGATTCTGCCGGAGAATGATATAGATCAGTGTAATGATTTACGTTAAGTGTAGAATCAATTGGCTGCTCCATTTCCCCCCCTCAAATATACAGTCAATTCACTTTACAGTATATTCTGTAAAGCGCTTTGAGATGTTTAGAAGATATAGCGCTATATCAAATGCAAGAATTATTATTAATCTAATTGTTATCTTTTGCATTTTCTTTTTACATTTCAAAGTTGCATTATTTCAATCGCATCAACCTAATCTTCCATTCTGACAAAACTACAGTATTGAGCAGTAGGTCTTGAATGTGTGATCGTGTCCCGACGTGAAAGCCGCATGATAAATGTATTTTTGTGTTGTATTGTCTTCAAAAATAACTTTTTATATTAAATATACAATCTTTTTTTATATTTACACGTTAGTAACCTACAGATGACAATTAGTACAGATAATCCAACAAATCTATTTTTTTTCTTCCCCATGACGTATTTTAGTTTCCTCTGCTTTCTCTCCTATCGTTTGCTAATCCCACACATATTCCCTGAGAGAAACTGTCAAATGTTTTCTAAGTCTCCAAGAAGGTGTCTCTTTAGCTGCCGATCAGGATGAGCATCCAAGCACGCGGTCCCACCTTTCCTTCCCTCCCAGTCAGAATGTGCATTTCCTAACAAGAAGATTAACAAGTCGCTGTACAGCAATCCACATGTAGTTAACCCTCGCCAAGCGCGACTTTCTCGATTGCAAATTCAACTATACGTGAAGAAGAAAAATACGTCACTTTTTTTGCGTCTACACGTTGGTTGTCTCCAGCCCTCTCCCTTCCCCGGTTGCCCTCTTCTCTCCCCAGTGGCTCTCTGCCCTCTCCTCTCCCCAGCTGCCCTCTCTCCAGCTGCCCTCTCCCCTCTACAGCTGCCCTTGCCTAAATTGCTCTCTGCCTCCCTCCCATGCTCCCCAATTTACCCACTTGGTAGGGGAGACGAGAGCGGGGAGAATGACGAGAGGGGGAGAGCAGGGAGAGCGGGCCAGCCGGCTGTAGCCCGCCTCAGTACATACCTTGCATTGGTCAGGTGTGGATGTGCCTGGAGGCTCGAGGTGGGTAGCCTATGGCTGGATTCCCCTAAACCCCCTTTTCCCATTAATTGTTAAGCTTACCCAACGTAATTTTACTGAGTGCACAGTTTTTCAGGAACTTAACCCCTGCATTCGGCGAGGGTTAATTGTATATATGTTGCAGTGTATCCAATGCCAATCCGTACAATTTATTTTGCCAGGCAAATAAGTTGCAAGCTTCAATTTATTTTTGGGAAAAGTGAAATATTTGTTCGTGCAAATGGATCATGGAACAAGTTGATTTGCCTATGAACACAATGTCACCATGAGAAAGTGTGCTGTCTCAAGGCAGTGATTTTATCTATTCCCTGTTACATAGTTTCCATCATTAGTCAGAAAGTGCAATACAAAGATATACAATGAGATTCTGTCATCCACAGCCTCAGCTTTTATTTTCTTTGTACATTACAGGTAAATTGCTTGATGCCTTGTTTTTTTCTCCTGTCCTGAAGTTCAGTCATTAGAGCCTTGGCTCGCAAGTGACAGACCTGGGTTCAATTCCCAGCAAGGCGAAACCTTGGGCAAGTTACCTTACTCTACACACCAGATAATAATCCCTCAAGAAAAAACAATAATAATTTGGATACTCAATCCACAATTGTTTGTGGCACTGTTTGTGGCACACAACTGTGCGTAATTGGCTGCCGCGTTTCACCCACAAATATACAGTCAATGCACTTACTGTATATTCTGTGAAGCACTTCGAGATGTCTCGAAGAAGTGAAAAGCACAATATGAAATGCAACAATTATTACCATTAATATTATATTAAGGTAGCTTTTAGCTTTGGTCAATTAAAAAAAAGCCTCGTCAGCTATTCTGAAATGAAATGGGTGAGTTTCAATGCTTACCTTTTTTCGATAAGATTTTTGTGACAAAGACTAACAGTGCCTTGGGACGTCCTCCCAGCGTGAAAGGCGCTCTATAAATGTAATTTTGTTGTTGTTGTAACTTGAAGATAATGGCACAGGATAGAGAATGGCAGATATCCATTTGGTTAGAAGAGACCATAAATCTACTCTTATTCAGTAAAGTGTTACTAAGCTTCAATTAATGGAAATAAATTTTAAAACAACACAAAGATGTAGAGTGCCATATTCAGAAGTATAAAGAAACATTGCACTTGCAAAGTTTTATATAAATAAAACAATTTTCAGTTTTATATAAATAGACAATTTTCAAAACCTGTTTACTCAATTGAAGATTTTCAGATTTATTGCAATTTCAGGACTAGCAGCAGAAAGTATTTCTTCACCCAAGGGGTAATTAATGCCTGGAACAGGTTTCCAGAAAGGGTGGTTGATGTCAGAATACTGGTTAAGAACAGTTTGATAAAGTGATGGGAAGGCAGTATGCTCAGTACCTTGGAAGCATGAATTGGCCAAACGGCCTTCTTCATCCAAACCAATCTTATGATCCTTTGACTAAAAATTGCAATCACGTACAACTCCAGCAGATATGTAGAGATGACCAGAAGCTGACATAATAATAACTTTAATAAAGAATAGAGATCAGTGAGATGTCAAATGTAGTTAAAACAAAAATCCTACCTTTACACAACAGTTAAACAAAGCATCCTGACGATGGTGGTACTTATCAATGTTTATGACAATGTCAAGTGTTTTGCAGCCTTTATAAGTAACATCTTGACTTAAACATGAATTACACTTTATTAACATGTAGTTCATATTTTCATTTCAAAATTGTCAACTACTACTGACTTCCTCCAGATTAAAAGTGGCCTATGCTTTCCAAGATCCTAGGACTCAGTTGATACTTCATTAGAGTAGATAATACTGCTAAATTAACATCCTCCTCTGATCAGGAAATGGGAGTCTATTGGAATAAATAGATAAATAACTAACTAAATAAATAAATAAATAAAGTTGATATATTGCAACCCAGAAGTGCCAGAGGTGAGTCTCTTTCCCCCTCACCGCCACCACCAAAGCTCTCAATAGTGACATCCATCAAGCCAGGTCCACAAAAATTAACTTCCAGTTCAAGGATCTCGATTTTCAATTCCCCATTCCTGGAGTACAGGGTGTTTATTTTACTGAACGAAAATCCCAAGATTCAAAGCAGGTACCCATAATTCAAGCCAATTGCAATTTTATGGATACAACTTCACAAATGATGCCATTGAGAATGCTACAACTCAATTACATCCATGTAGATTTGATGCGATAAATTTTGAATGTGTACAAAATTGACCATCGTGATGGATAAGTCACAACCAGACTGTTGGGACTTGTTTTACACCAGATTACAAGTGGGTCTGACTATCATTTTGTGTTGTTCTGGTCAGTTAATAATAATTTGCATTATTGGTATGGTGTGAATATTACACCTTTGTTATGCAAAAGAACAAATTTGGAATACTTTCTGCTGCTCCATACTTTGCTACTCTGCTACTGTTTTATCAACTACAGTTTATATCTAATACTTACAGCTAAAAGTCACTTTTGGGACATTTAGTTTGCCTAGATTTGAACTGTTGTGTCTTTTATGCTTCAAACCCCAAATAGTGATACAGTAAAAGCCTGTTTATCCGTGACTCGATCAACCGGATTACTCGACCCCCTCCCGGGGCAATTCCCCCTTCCCTCAATCACAAGTATGCCCACTTTGCACGTGCGTGCAATGTGTGCGCATGCGCATTTATCAAAATTAAACTTACGAACTTGGGGGGTTTTACCGATCCCCTTCAAAATGCTTTTTTTCTGATTTTTTACCGAGTGTGCTGGAATCTTTATTGGTAAGTATCCATACGATATTCTGTTACTATTTAGTATATTATTAATATGGTATGTTTAAAAATAAGTTAATTTTTTGTGTTGGGTTTTCAGCAACTTGTCGTCTGATTATCCGGCACAGTTGACCCCCCGGAGTGTGCCGGATAAACAGGCTTTTACTGTATTTGGTAATAAAAGACAGTAATTGATTTGTAAATTGTAAGCAACACTTAAAATAAAAGATGCTTATGTCTTTTTGCCCCACTAGGCAATTTACAGATATTACACCATTTGCTGATTTTTCAAATATTCCGTATTAGGCCACAGATTATTCACAATTTTCAATTTATAACAAACTATGATTGCAAAATTCTGCAAATGAATACTTCTACATCTTTGGGGTCTTCTTTCCTTAAAATGTATTAGATTTTTTAAAATATATAAGAATTTCTAGAATAGTAAAAGTCTTTCAACCCCTTCATATTTAGTCATGTGAATTTCATTTAGGATGGCCCAAATTGGTAAACCCACATATTCATAGAATTATTACACACTAAAATATAGCTTGATCTTTTAATATTCACATGCACGATAATTATGTGACATTCCTATTCTATTCCCTCACCTTGACCAGCCTATTAGTAATACAAACACAAAGTCAGCATTCTATAGATGACAGTCAACTGTGAAAGCTCTGTTAATAATGTTGGCACATAGTCACAGTACTGTGAACTAACAAGTATGAGATCAGAACCTTTGCTGAAAATACTGTAGATGCTTATAACATACATTTATATCAGATGGCGTTCAGCTGTTAGTTGCTGATAGAAATCACCCATTGAAAGGTACACTCTGCTACCCCATCCCTCACCCCAGGCTGGACAGTGAGGAGCCAAATGATAACAGAAATAGTTTGGAATTGCTTAAATCAAGTTACTACAAGTTATAGCAATGTAGAGTGCTCTCTGTAATTAATCTACATTCTCAGCCACGTAAACAAAATAGCTAAATTAAGCAATGCCTTCCGTCATTGAAAACAGCTACATTCAATTTTGGCTTAGATAGAAACAATTTAAACAATTTTTAGCATTGTTTTGGCTCAGTTAGTAACATTCATTTCTAGAAGGTTGTGGGTTCAAGCCCCAAATTGGGGTATGATCTGGTAGTCTAAAATGTTAGTGGATTTTCGGGGAGTGCTGCACCCCTGGACGTTTCTGATAGAAAAATTAAAATGAATATCCCAACTGCCTGTTCAGGTGCACATTAACGAACATGTGGCACTATTTAAAAAGAACAGTTGTTTCTTCCATTGACCTTGCCAATAATCCCAATATTATTTGGTCAGTCATCCAATGATAAATTGGTCATTTTCAATCTGCGACTGTGTGTGGGACACTGCTGTGAGCAATTGGCTGCTGTGTTTCGCCCACAATGTATACAGTCAATTCACTTTACAGTATATTCTGAAGTGCGTTGAGATGTTCAGAAGATGTGAAAAGTGCTATATCAAATGCAAGGATTATTATTCTTATAGAAGCCGAATGATAACAGGAACAGTTTGGAATTGCTTCAATCAAGTCTACATTCCACTGTAAATACTGTGAAGATGTTTGAGGCATTTTTAAATATAATAATGCACTCAAATGCACTCATTATTATAATGATCAAAAAGTAGATAAACTACAGTAGTTATTTTAAACTACAGTAGTTTATTTTTCTTGTAATACAGAAATAATCAAATTATCCACTTACAAGTACAACAACCCTTCAACAAAAGTCATTCTTATGTAATTAAAGTGCAGATTTAACTAAGTTAGTAATATTGTTCTCTTTCTTACTTTTTTTAAATTGAATCTTACCCATCCTCCAAGCTGGGCCATAAAATGATCCACATGCTCATTCAAACGTTGACATAATTCTTCTAATCAAAAAACTATGTTAGATTAAAAAAAGGTTGGTTACTCGACTATAAATTCCCAATTATTTTAGCACTTTCATGCTAGAATTTAAATATATATTTCTAGAAAGGAGATTCCCGATGAAAATCACACTTGATAAATAATTAAAAAATACATGATAGGAATAATTACAGCAGACTATGTGTCTAGATGCTGTAGCTTGTCGAGAGCTTCAAAGCAAAATATCACACGTTGGCAAGATGTAAGCCTGCACTTGTTCGCCACACAGTCAGGCTTCACTCAGCCTGAGAACTTTCCCCAAAGGAGGTGGAGAAAAATCAGATAGGCAGTCAGCCCTGGGCTAATCTCCAACATAAATGAATGATTGGATATTCCCTGGTAGCAACCCCCCTGGCCAGAAACAATCATGCCATGATGAGAGTACAGAAAAGGAAGGTAATAATGAATCAAATAGAAATAAAAACACCAACAAGTACAGTAGTTTGTTTCACCCCAGGGCGGTCAAAGAGAAAGGTCACGAAAGAGATGAGAGAATGGGCAAAGCTAAGGTACCGTCTTGAACTTTGTACTTCACAAGAAACATTTGCAAAACAGTTATTTTAAGTGTGGTTCTATTAATAAAAAATACTCTGTACTCCACCCTGGAATCCCTTTGCCTTGTCCCTTCCCTCACTTCCTTCAAGATCCATCTCAAGACCTTGTTTGATTGCTCCTTCAGTCATCTTCCCACCCCCACCCCAATGGCCCCCACCCCTACAGAATTCAACCCACAGTTCAGATGCAAACCCTTGACTATATCTGTGAAGAATCAAACTGTTGGTCCGTACAAGATTAATTCTGACCCAAATCTGGCATTGGAAACCACTTAAGAATTCTCTAAACAGCTCATTTACATAAGCATATAGAGCACACTTAAATGTCTATTTTAAGCCCTCGAAGCAAAGGAAAATTGCACAACTGCAATTTACGTAACATGCAGGAAAGTAGGGACGCAACATCAACTGAGGCAACGTCACCAAAACCAGAATGCTAATACTGTACTAATTATAGCAACTGCACATCTGTTGCATGAATCCACAGATACATCAATTATTCTGCAACAATTTGACAAGTTTGTTTTTAATTGGTTGCATAAAATCCATACATAAAATCCTATTCCCATTAATATCCCCTATTCACTCCACCTGAGAGAAGGAGCAGGTGATCTTATCCCAAGTAATATTGCTTTCCAAATGGTCAGTTGAAGGTGATGAAAGGAATCAAATCAGCCTTGGGTGACTAGCCCATTGATTTTCACTCTCTCTAACAACCAACTTCCTTTCTCAGCACCTTGGGACGTCCTCCCGACGTGAAAAGCTCTCTATAAATGTAATTTTATTGTTGTTGTTTCTCCCACATCCCACTCAAGACTGTGAATTATCTACGGGGAATTGCTACCATTGATCATTATCAAATACTCTGGGGAAGTGATGTTAACCAATTGTATTCTAAGGCTGCTGACTGGATGTCTAAACAAAGAATTTATTTGTACAGTAAAAGCCCGTCTATCTGGCACCCTCAGGACCTGACCAAATGCCGGTTAGGCATTTTGGATATTTGGGCGGCAAGCTGCCGAAAACCCAACACCAAAAAAATTTACTTTTTAAAAAAAATAACCATATTAATAATAGACTAAATAATAACAGAATATTGTATGATACTTACCAATAAAGCAATAAATATAAATTGTGGTCTATAAACACAGCACACAATCACAAAGCAAACTTCTCACAATGCCGGACTGTAGTAGCTTAGTAGTTTTTACCTCTTTATGAGTAGTTTTTACCTCCTCATGAGTAGTTTTTACCTCTTTATGAAAATAACTCCCTTCTTCCCTCTCTCTCTTTCACACACACTCAGTCAGTCTGGCATCTCAATGACCCCAAACCCAACCCCCCTCCACTCCTCCCATTTTCCATCTAAATTAATCAACTCATCTTCTCTCTCTCTCTCCCCTCCTCTCTCCCCCTCCCACTCCTCTCACTTTCTCAGCCCCCTCTTTCTCTCTCTCCCCCCCCACCACCCCAACCACCACCCTCTCTCTCCCTGCCTCTCTTTCCTTCTCTCATCCCACCTCCCACCAAAACAGTGTGTAAACCCACAATACAGTCAGACTATACAGGCAATGTAGTATCCGTCAGAGAGAGAGAGGGAAAGAAAGGAAGGGAGGAAGGAGAGGGAAAAAGAGGGAGAGAGAAAAAGGAGAGAGGAAGTGGTAAAACCGACAGTGCGGCTTTAAGAAGAAAAACTGAAAGTGCAACTACTGGCAGCATTCAGAACTAATCATACTGTACTCTCAATCGACTAATTAAATGCACCACCACGTTTGTGCTGGATAAGATCCGGTTATTCGAATGGGGACCTTTTTTTTGAGGTGCTGGTTATATGGAAGTTACGGTTGATCGGGTCATGGATAAACAGGCTTTTACTGTACTATGATCACTAAAGTTTCCTCATCACTTATGTCGAACTGTTGATTATTCTGTGTTATGAGATATATTGTAATGCTTTATAAGAAGGCCATGTTATTTAATCTGAATAAAACAATAATACGTGCATAATATTACATAGAACTTCAGTGAAGGGCCAAAGAAAAAGTGAGCTGCCAATGTTAAAAACACTATTGTAGAAAAATTATAATAGACCTTGCACTTGATACAGTTCCATTCATATCATGAGGTTGTTCCAAAGCATTTCACTGGATACACTGTAAAGTGAAGTGAGTGCACGTTTTGTAGGTGAAACAAGTGAGGCAGCTAATTTATTCCCACCAATGTTCCACAGATAGCCAATTATATCTGATTTATTGTTGGTTAGGACATCAAGAGAAACTCCATTCTCTTTCCGAATAGTGCCATTGGATCTTTGACATCCATCTGAACAGGTAGATGGGGCCTTGATTTAACATCTCAACTGAAGTGCAGCACACCCCCAGCACTGCACTTGAGAATCATCTTAGATTATAGGAATTCTAAGTCTCAAGGTAGGGCTTAGAAGTCAGAAGATTGAACCCACAATTTTTTGCATCCAACTGAGCTGCCTGACACACTGTAATAAGTCAAGCAAAAATAATGTAGTATCAAGCGGCTGCTATCACCAAGCTTCATGTTTAAAGGTTTATAAATGGTATAAGAGAGGGAGAATGCAAGGGGAAACAAGCAGTTACACAATTTAAGGTCCTGCGAAAAATTTGGAGATAAAAATTCATTGCACAGACATAATGAGAAAGAAGTTTGAGAACTTTAACTGAATTGAAAAAAATTGCCAGAGACATACAACATAATGAACTATTATGAAACAACAATAGCAATCAAAGGAAAAGGTGGCAGCTGTTGATTAGACTTGTGTGAATCAAGCAACTTTGCAAATGAGAAATCAAAATAAACATGATTATTTTTTCCAATCAAAGAGCATGAGAGAGATCAGTGATTTTTCGATGGCACTGTGAAATGAAGTACTGAGCATTGTGAGTTTCACAGCACCAGAACATGATGAATTTAGAGTGGAAACAACAACAACAAAATTACACTTGTACAGTCTTTCCTATCAGCAGGACTTCCCAAGGAGCTGGAGAGTCATCGGAGGTGAGGGAAGGCATAGTGGGTCATGGTTTGAATGTGGGGGAGGAAAGACAGTTGAGGATCAAACAAGACACCTAGGTTCCTGACTGGCTACTCGAGGTTGAGTGTGCAACCCTCATGGTTGAGTGTGCAACCATGGTGCTTGATTTGTGAAGGTGCTGGCGCGAGTTAATCATGAGGGCCTCAGTCTTGTTGACATTCAACTGTAGAAAGTTAGCTCTCATCCAGGTCTTGATGTCTGTCAGAAAAGCAGTGGTCTTGGGAGTCGAGGTTAGAGGCAGAATCATGGAGTTGGGTATCATCCGCATTTTTGACCCCATGCCTCAGATGATGTCACCAAGGGAGCATGTAGATATTAAAAAGGGGCCAAGGACAGAGCCCTGGGGATACCACAGGTAACAGTGCGGGGATGCAAGAGAAGCCATTGGTGGTGACAAAGTGGTGACGGTGAGAAAGGTAAGAGTCAAACCAGGCATCAGAAACATCAGTAGGGTTAGATGAAGAGTGAAGATCATTAATATGGATTGAATATAATAACTTATATATATGGGCATTAAATACAGTGAGAAATAAAAGAGTTCTGGGGAATATCAGAGTTAATGGAAGAGAAAGGTAGTTAATGAATTGTCAGCTACAATTTAAAGCAATTTAGGAAAGAAATACATGGACAATAACATAACCTGGGTTGAAGACCACTAAATCCTACAGAAATCTGTTGAAAAAATGTACAACAACTGAAATCTTTTTGGCAATTTCCAAGTTGATGACAAATGATAAATCTAAATGTTCAAGGGTCTTGTTTCAGAGAAGTGAAAATCATCAATGGAGTGGTCATACTTGAAATCCATTCTAACAGTTATGGATTTGCCCAGAGCATCTAACATAATGGATAACATGAGGGTTGACAGCAACTTGCATAACTTCTGGAAGTATGGAGGTCATTTAATAGGCAAGAGGATTGTGTTGTCTTGTCATACAGAAATTCTGAGCTTGAACTATCACCCAAAAAGTGGAAAACTGGAACAGCAATTTGCAACAACAATACATGCTAAAAAGGTGACACTTTGTTGGAACTGTGTGAACAAAATAATTGTGGCTATTCTCTCTTGAAAATAATAGGAAAGATGCCATAAGAACAAGAAGGACTCTGGGAAGCCACACTATATGAGCGGAGGCATATAAATGCAAATTGTTGTTCCTGTAGGCCTTATTTAGATCCAGTGAACTAACTTGAGAGACACAATAAAGACAGAACTCAACACAAGTTTTAGAATAAATAGAAATGGAGTAATGGAGGAAGTCTTGTTGCCACGGTTATCAAAATTATGAGTTATGAAAGGAAAGCGAGCCAAAGAAGTGACTGCTCAGGGGAGCTAGTAATTAAACCTTCAAGGATTGGAATGGTAAAATTCACAAAAATCCCACAGATAAAGAATATTTGGCAGGGGATCTTAGACAATGGAGGACAACAGCTATCATTTATTTTCAATTAATTATCTTTTAGCAGGACCCTACAGTGGGCTCATGGTTTTGACAAGCTGAGATTACGTTGGTTTATGAGTCAACTATTCAAATGCTTCTGTACATTACTATGAATTATGTATGATTCTACCTACATTAATCTACAGGTACCATTTAAAGCAAGTAGAGATACTGATCATTATCTCTGATCATTCTTTAAGTTTCCTTATTCCACACACTTCTGTTTACCTAGTGCTGTAGTAAGTAGGAATCCAATTGTCAGTTGAACGTCAGATCGCTTTTCCAGGGATAATATTCCCTAAAAAAGTTAATAATAATTTTGTCACTCAATCCACAACTGTTTGTGGGACACTGCTGTGCGCATTTGGCTGCTGTGATTCACCCACAAATACAGTCAATTAACTTTACAGTATATTCTCTGAATCGCGGAGAGGTCTACAAGATGTGAAAAGTGCTATAGAGTAAAACCTCGATAATCCGACATTCCGAAAGCTGGCAACTCCCTAAAACTGGCAAGATTTCAAAATCATACAGTATTAGATTTTTTTTCCAACATCCGGAAAATCTCCCGAAGTTCATAACTGCTGCTTGTAGTTCCTGACGTGGTTTCTCTGCCACTCGCCACTGTGGTTGGTGCTCGGGCATTGTTTGTCTTCAGTGCTGTGTTTACAGCATATTTGGTGTATGGGGCGGGGTTTCCCCGGCCATTTCTAGGCAGGTTCTAAATATCAGCAAATTCCGTAATATGGGAGGTGAGTGGGCCCAACCAGGCCAGATTATCGAGGTTTTGCTGTATTAAGTGCAATGCTCAATGATTTAGCACAATATTAGCTCATTTTATCTTATGAAAAAGTGTAGACAAATAAAATTAAAATAAACATAAATCCCAACCATTTTCACATACTGAGTTGTGAATCAATTCCACTTTGATAATATTTATGGGACATTGCTGTGCACAACTGGCTGCCTGTTTTTCCCACAAATTAATCCCCTTCATGATATATTCTGCAAGCACTTTGAGAAATGCCTCAATGACACGATAAGGCACTATATCAAATACAAGGTCTATTATGAAATAATGAACAATTTACATGACAAATTAGCACGGATTTAAATCCAATGCATTAAATTAATGAATGTTTGGTGCTAAATAAATATAGACTAAAACTCATAACAGTAACTTTATTTCCTGTATTAAGTTTGTGTTATAATCAATAAAATTCACATTTTTAAAGTAAAATTGTACTGCAATTTATGCATTTTTATTCTTTCAAACTAATTGTTCAGACAAATTTAGATTAATTTGAAGTATTCAACCCAACGGAATAAACGTTGTTCAATTTTTAAATGTCACCATTTTCTATCCAGCAATTTCCAATAATTGAAGGAACCCCTGTGAAATGGTTGTATCATCGTGTGTGCATGGTAAAGGTGAAAGGAGCCATTGAAGGTAAAGATCTACAAAATTTAACAGGCCAACTTTCTTGAAGTGCAAAACAATAAAATATTTTTTTAAAAGGCCAATTAAATTGAATTAAAAACGACCTCATAAAGCATCTCAAGATTGGTTAGTGCGCAAATGGAGGTCTGCACATTACCTCGCACTTGGCACACTTTCCATGCAATCTGTAATCCACGAAGGCCAATTCAAGCTCGAAAAAGGAAACAATGTAATGCAGCTTTTAACCTGATTGAACCACAGCCTTAAATTAAAGATGTGTTGGATTTCAAAAGGTTTGCAGATATGTCCTGTAAATGAAACACTATTCTCAAACTGGAATAAATTCACAACTTGGTGTGAAAAGGGGGCGGGATTTTTTTGGCAGCCACATGTTAAATTTGGCCTCATATTCGCTGCGTCAACATCTAAAAGTAGTCACCATACAAATTGTATTTGTAGGTTCATCTCTGGATTTAGAAATGAATACATTGGTTACAGTAGTCCAGTCTAGTCTGTCTCCGTCCTTCAATCCACTGTTTAAAAATTGCTAATATTTGCTTTTAACAGAAAACCCTGTATATGTACAGTCTATTCTGTGAAGCACTTTGGGACGTGTAGAAGACGGGAAAAGCGCTATATCAAATGCAAGGATTATTATTATTATTATTATTATTAACCCATGAACAGGGTGGATCCCGAGATGTTGGCAATCCAGTCTGATCCAAATTGCCAGACAACACAGTGTGAGTTGATCCTGCTGAAGCTTGTGATCGTCTCCTCGCTGCTCAGCTTCAATCCTGAACAGAATCACAGGGTTTGTTTTTTTCACACATAAACAAGGCAACAAATCCAATACCTGCCCCTGAAATGTTCTCTTTAGATGCCTGGCGTCCGCCTCCCAGTGACTGTAATGTCACAGGATGACTAGACCTTATTACAGGATTATAGCGAACCTCAAATCCTTCTGTTCCAATGCCAACGAAAGACTTCAGACCACAGCAGCTCATCTGCAAAAGTAAGTTTAAATCGGGGGCTGAGCTCTGGTGTCAGTTGTTTTTATCACTGCTGGAAGACAAGGTGGCATTTATTAACAGCGACGAGAAGCCTCCAGCGAGATCATTGCAACAACAACAACACGATAGATACATTTGCAAAGGCAATTTCACTCACCACTGGTACTCATCTCGGACTCGATGTGTCGGGAGTTTTCCAACGGGAAATGTGAGGAGGCTGTGAGCAGCCGCTCCCGGCAGACAGACAGGCAGGGAGGGGAGAGGCAGGGAGGGAGGGGGCAGGGAGGGAGGGAGGGGTGTGCTGCACGCACGCAACGCAAATCAACCTGTTGGGAGCTCAATGCGCAAAAACACACATGTTAAAGCCGGGAGGGAGCCCGAGAGCGGAGTCCACCCGCATTAACACCGCCCGCCCCCCCCCCCTCACACACACACACACAGCCACTAACACCGCCCACACCGCGCTGGCGGAGGGGACTCTGCTTCTGTGGGGAAAGGGGGTTGGCTATTTATTTGTGTGTGCGTATGCGCGCGCATATGCATATATAGTATGTATACAGTGTGTAGATATGTATACAGTGTGTGTGTGTGTGAGAGAGAGAGTGCAATGGAATTAGTCCCCCCCCGCCCCTCGTTGCAGTCGTGCAGTAATGATGGATGGGAGCCGCTTGTCAGTGAGTGTTGAGTGCTCTCTCTCTCTCTCTCTGGTCCTGTCTCTCTCTCTCTCTGTTGCTATCTCACTCTCACTCTCTAATCCTGTCACCCTCTCTGTCTCTGGTCCTGTCTCTGTCTGTCTGTCTCTCTGGTCCCTGGGATCCCCAGCAGTAGCAGCCACAGCGCTGATAACCCACCTGCCCCAGCGCAGGCGCCTCGCCAGCTTTGGATGAGTGAGGAGCGGCCCCGGGGATGGCGGGACTTGTAGTGACTCTCTCCGCCACCCCCTCCTCCCTCCCTCCCCCCCCCACCCTCCTCTCTCCCTCCCTCCCTCCCTCCCTCTCTCCATTCCGTCCTCCTTCACCCCCTCCCTCTCTCCCCCAAACCCCTCCCTCCCTCCCTCCGCCCCCTCTCTCGTCACTCCCTCCGTCTCCATCCATCCCCCTCTTTCCCTCCCCCTCCCTCCGTCCCTCTCCTCTCCCTCCCTCCCTCCGCCCCCTCCATCTACCCCCTCTCCCTCCCTCTTCCCCTCTCTCCTCTGTGTGGGTGTATGTATGTCTGTCTGTCTGTGTGTGTGTGTGGGGGGGGGGGGGGGGGGGGGTGTCTCCCTCCCTTTGCCCCTTCTCCCTCCCCCTCTCCTCCCTCCGTCCCCTCCATCTCCCCCCTCTCTCCTCCTCCCTCATCTCTCTCCTCCTCCCTCATCTCTCCCCCCTCTCTCCTCCTCCCTCATCTCTCTCCCCTCTCTCCTTCCCTCTCATCACCTGCCACTCCCCCCTCTCTCCTCCGCCCTCTCATCTCCTCCCACTCCCCCCTCTCTCCTCTTCCCTCATCTCTCCCCCCTCTCTCCCCCCTCTCTCCTCTTCCCCCCTCTCTCCTCCTCCCTCATCTCTCCCCCCTCTCTCCTCCCCTCTCATCTCCTCCCATCTCTCCTCTTCCCTCCCTCTCTCTCTCCCCCTCCATCTCCCCCTCTCCTCCCTCATCTCCTCCCACTCCCCACTCTCTCCTCCCCCCTCCCCCTCTCTCTCTCCCTCCATCTCCCCCCTCTCCTCCCTCATCTCCCCCCACTCCAGCCTCTCTCCTCCTCTCTCTCTCCCCCTCCATCTCCCCCCTCTCCTCTCCCCACTCCTCCCCGGCCTCGGAACTACAGGAGCTGTTCGGCGCCTCCTGCCCGTGTTAACTGATCTTTCAGGCTGTTTCTGCTGCAGGAGCTAATGCCAACCCAAGACACTGCGCTAATGCGCTAGAGAGGGATGGGATGAATGGAATGAATGAATAAATGAATGAATGAATGAATGAATGAATACCTAGACGTGGGCAGGTACAGGAGGCTTTTGCATTGCAAAATGAATTCATACTGCGTGAAGGCATTGGGAAAGAAGCATGGGTTGAGAGGAAAGCATTGTATAAGGCTGGGCAGTTTGGGTTCATTCTGGTGCCAATTGATTGGAACTAAACTGCTCTAATTCTCATTCTGGACAGAAAAAACCTGTTTATCATTGTGGGAGTGAAGGTGAACTCAAAAGACTGTATGACTCAGATGTGTAATGCTAACAGGAATGGATGCTACAGTGAATGACAGAGAGATACATTTTAAGGTGTTCTAAACAATTAAAAATACCATGTATACAACGTATATACCAGGTACGTGCAAGCAAGTGTCGAATAAAACATCATGATTTTTGGGTATGTGATTTTGTATGTCCATTTTTATTCCATATTATTGTGCAGAACTTTTAACAAAAAGTTTGTTGACTTTTCATATACTTTAATAACAATAATCCTTGCATTTAATATAGCGCTTTTCACGTCTTCTAGACGTCTCAAAATGCTTCACACAATATACCGTGAAATGAATTGACTATATATGTGGGCTAAACGCGACAACAACAACAAAATTACATTTCTAGAGTGCCGTTCATGTCGGGAAGACGTCCCAAGGCGCTGAACAGTCAAGTTGGGGAGGGGCAGGGTACGTGGGAGAGAGTTGGGAAGGCAACAGAAGGCATGAGCAAAGAGGAAGATCTCGAGACCGGCTTTGAAGGAGGCAAGGAGGAAGCAAGGTGAAGGGACTCTGCGATGGAGTTCCAGAGTGTGGGGGCAGAGAGGCTGAAAGCTCGTCTGCCGATAGTAGGGCAAGTTGGGCAGGGGACATGAAGCAGACCAGAGCTGACTGAATGGAGAGGCAGGCAGGTTCATAGGGGGACATCAGATCAGAGAGATAGGAGGGAGCAAGGCCGTGAATGGCCTCGAAAATGAGGACAAAGATCGTGAATTCGATCCTCTGGGGGATGGGGAGCCAGTGGAGCCAGGTGAGGGTGGGAGTGATGTGGTTGCGGAGCTTGGTGTGGGAGAGGACATGAGCTGCAGAGTTCTGGATGATCTGCAGCTTGTGGAGGGAAGAGCCGGGAAGGCTGACGAGGAGAGAGTTTCCATAGTCAAGCCTTGAAGTGATAAATGCGTGGACTAGGGTTTCGGCAGCCTGAGATGTGAGGGAGTAGTGGAGATGTTGTGAAGGTGGTGGAAGGCAGTCCTGATAATGATGCAGATGTGGGGGAGGAAGGACAGTTCAGAGTCGAACAAGATGCCTAGGTTGCCGACTGACTGGCTTTGAGAGGTGGAGTACAGCCTTGGATGCTGATGCTGTTAGAGCCTGAAATGCAGAGGCGCTAACCCGAGCCAATCAAGAGGGTCTCAGTCTTGTGAACATTCAAATGGAGAAAGTCGTCTCTTGACCAGGACTTGATGTCAGACAGGCAGGCAGTCAGGATGCCAGCAATCCCGGAGTTGAGGGTGGAAGCGGATAGGTAGAATATGGAGTCGTCCAAATTTACCACATGTCTGCGGATGATGTCACCGAAGGGGGAAAATATGGAGGGTGGAGAGGAGGAACCAAGGATGGAGCCCTGAGGAATTCCGCACAAGATGGTGCAGGGCTGGAGGAAAAGCTGTTGACAGACACAAAGTGGAGGTGGTGTGAAAGATAGGACCTGAGCCAGTCAAGGACAGAACCTTGAAGGTTGAGGTGGGAGGAGAGGTGGTGGAGGAGGTTTGTGTGGTCCACGGTGTTGAAGGTGGTGGACAGGTCGAGGAGGCAGAGGGAGCCCTGGTCACAGATCATCAGGATATCATTTGTCATGTTGACTAGAGCAGTTTCCGTGCTGTGGGCAGCGCGGAAGCCTGACTGGAGGAGCTAGTGGATGGAGTGGGATGGGAGAAAGGAGCGAAGCTGGGAGGCAACGACTCTTTCAATCACCTTTGACAGAAAAGGGAGGTTGGAGATGGGCCGGTAGCTTGAGATACGCAACGCACCGAGGGAAGGTTTCTTAAAGATGGGGGTGATGGTGGCCATTTTGAAGTGGGTGTGACAGGTTGAAAGGGACAGGTCGAATGTGTCTGCAAGTAGTGGGGAAGGAGGTGAACCTGGCAGGTAAGGAGAGGGATGGGGATGGGGTCCAGGCAGCAGGTGGTGGGCTTCATGGAGAATATGGTGGTGATTACAGAAGAGGGGGTGACAGATTTGAAGATGTGGAAGGAGGGATGGGTAGGAGTCGGAGTGTGAGAGGGAGCTGTGGAGAGGGTGGAAGTTGGAAGGGTGGTGATAGCTGAGCGGATTCCTTCAATTTTGCACTTGAGGAAATCCAGCATCTCCTTGCAGTGGGAGTTGGAGGAGAGGATTTGCGAGGTGTGGTGGGGAGGCCGAGGAGCAGGTTTATTGTGGAGAACTGGAGTTTGTGGTTGTCCTTCGCTTCCAGGATTACCCTGGAGTAGTAGGACAATGCAGCAGCCAATTGCGCACAGCAGTGTCCCACAAACAGTCGTGGATTGAAACAACCAATAGGGGAGTGGGAACTGCAGATGAGGAATACTGATAGTGATGTTCTGAATATGTTGCAGGTTCGAATGGGGAGCTAGGAAGACCAAACTAGGAATGTACCTTGGGACATCCAACCAAAATGAAAGGCGTTTTATAATTGTAAAAGTGGAATATGTCAAAGGAATTAGGTTTTTTATGGCATCAGGTGTGTGATGTACAGGCAGATGTGGGCAATGTAGCAAAGGTGAAGTAAGTCAGTTTTGGCGAAGACTGGATATGAGGCAATAAGGAAAGCCAGTGATGTAGTGTTGCACACTGGTTCGGAATCTTTGAGAAAGTAGCCAGGGAGGTTTAGGAAATTTTGTTATAGGAAAGATATTGTTTTATATATGATTGAAAAACTTTTTGTTATCTTGCAACCATAAAATTATTTCCCACAGAAAGGTACAAGAAATCCTTGCATATAGATACAGTACATACAGTATATAAATAACAAGTAATAATGCAGTGAAAATTCATCATTTTGCATTAATATTTTGTACTATATTTTTCATTCCCCAAAATTAATTTCATAGTTCCAGAAGTAAATTTTACAAAATTCATTTGAATGAAATTATCCTACTTATTCCAACAACCTAATTACATTCATGAAACATCTAATGTTGTTAAATATACAGTATTGCAACAATAAAGTTCTTTAAGTAAAGCTTCTTACCATACAATTTCACTATTTTAGGAATTGCAGGCCTGGATCCAGCTGTAACTTCAAGTACAGTTACAACACATCAGTTGAATATTGCTGCATCTTTTTCAATGATTCAAAGTATGATTCAAAGATTCTCCAGTTGCATACAATGTGCTCCATTCTCTTATTGTGCGACTGAAACACTGAAGTGCGATTTTCAACTATGTGGAACAGTAGCATTTCTGAGTGAATTTACAGTGTCAAAGTAACGGTTCACTGTACATTGTTCGTTGCAAGGACTGTATCTCATTCTCTTAAAATAAGTGGTGTCATTAGCTGTCATGCTTGAGGGTCTTGGAACCTAAACATAAATTATTGGGGGAAGTACATTGAGATGTTTTGATCGAATGAAAGACTACAAAACTAAGCATTTTTATAGCAGCATTTTATAGGAATGATATTCTTTGCATTTGAGATAGTAGCTTATCATGTAGTCAGGATATCTCAAAGCACTTCACATGGATTGTCTGTATTTTGTGGTGAAATGTGGCAGCCAATTTGCACACAGCTATATCCAACAAATAGCCATTTCAGTTTTTTTTGCTTTCAGCATAACCTTTGTATATATTGTTTTGACTATTTTCCATAGCATGCTGTTTTTCAATTATTACAAAACAAAATTCCTTGCATTTTCCAGTACGAGTATAGAACAGTAGGCGTCTGTGGAGTTTCCGGATTGCTTGGATTATGGTTGTCCACAACCATTATCGCCAAGAGAAGTAAAGACTCAGTGAAGTCAGGACATTATAGAAGCAGTGGGAGCATTTATAAGAACTGCTCTATTTATGGCATACACAAGTGAAGGCTTGACTCCAGAGTCAATTGGTACTGTATTGCCACATCCGCAATTCCAGGCCAGATAATTTGAACTTTTAAATCATGTTACAATATTCTTTGCAAACTGTGTCTTCTTAATTTCAGTCAAAAATTCATTACAGAAATTTTGAATAACTGAAAAAAATTATGAAACTGTAATTGGCTAAGATGCTAATTGGTACTTTGTTGGGTTCTTTCAGAGATTTGGTGATCAACAAAGTCAGTTAAGACTGGATGTCACATCTATTAGAAAATAACAAGCTGAGTAGTACTCAGTAATGGGAAGTAGTGCACAGTTTAGGAACTCTCATCTTGTTTCCTTTCGGAAGCACTGCAGTTGGTCATTGTTAAGGAATTTTTTTTTGTGATTCATGGCCAAATTAGGTCAATGGTATCTGACATGTCTGTCAAAGTTAGATTATCAACAAATGTATTAGCAAAGTACCTTCACTCCTTAAAAGGAGTGTTACAGTATGTAAATCTGTGCTTAAAATATAGGATAATTCTGATACCCTCTGTGCTAAGGGGATTGCAAGGAATGGATACATGCTGAATAGGGTGGAGAAATGTTAATGAGGATTCACAGGATTATCATTCCAAGATTGATTTGAAAACAGGCTAAAAACACAACTGAACATTGAATGTTTGGCCCAAAGGCTTTGGATGCTTTTGTAACATAAATACAGTAATAATCTTTTAAAAATCATTCTGCTTTCTTTTACAGAATTTATAATTGGCAGTATTTTGCATTTTATGCTGCATTTATTTATAAAATGTCAAATGTTTTTGAGAATTGTTGCAATAAAACATAACGGGTCAATGCAATGAAGGTAAGAGTTCCTAATGAAATTTTCAACTAGCTATCTAAACCATAATGACATTGTGATGGCTGTGATGCTTGTCAGTGGCCAGCTACTTAGGCTCTGTTTCCAGCAAAACTACTGATTAATATTTCATTCCTTCAGCACAAAAATAGAATCATAGAAATGAGACCAATATATTTAAGCAGAAACTCATCAATGTATTTAAGAGGAAACTAGATTCATAAATAAGGGAGGAATGAATAGAGGGATATACAACAACAAAATTACATTTGTATAGCACCTTTCACATTCTGAGGATATCCCAAGGCACTGGACAGACAGTATTTGAGACCTGAGCAGGGGTTAAGGATTGGGGAGGGTGGTGGGCAGGGAGAGAAGGAGGTTGATCAAAAGCAGAGTCAAAGGGGAGGGCCCTTATGTGGACTGTAAGAAGGTAAGGGATGTGACGAGGCAGAGGGATTGCTAGATGGAGTTCCAGAGGGTGAGGGCAGAGTAGCTGAAGGTCCTCTCACCAATGGTGAGGCAGGGGACATGAAGCAAACCAGAGCCCACTGAGCAGAGGTTGCAGGTAGGTTGGTAGGGGGTTAGATGGTCACAGAGGTAGGGATGAGAGAGACCATGAAGAGCTTTGAAGGTGAGGACCAGGCTCTTGAACTGTATTCTCTGTGGGAAGCCAGTGAAGTCAGGTGAGGGTGGGGTTGATATGGTCACAGAGCCTAGTGCGGGAGAGGACATGGCTACAGAGTTCTAGATGAGTTCTGCAGCCTGTAGAGGGAGTGGTTGGGGAAGCCAAAAAGCAAGCAATTTGCATAGTCATGCCTGGATGTTATGAATGAGTGTATGAGAATTTCGGGGACCTGTGGTGTGAGACAGTGATGGAGCCAGGCAATGTTGCCGAGGTAGGGGAAGGCACATCAGGCCATGGATGTAGGGTAGAAAGGATAGATGAAAGTCGAACAAGACGCCAAGGTTCCAGACTGGGTTAGTGAGATGGCGTTGTGATGCTGTCATCGCCTGCGGTGTGGAGGTCCTGACAGGAGCCAATCAGGAGGGCCTCTATCCTGTTGACGTTCAACTAAAGAATGTTACATCTCCTCCATGACGATGTCTGACAGACATTATGTCAAGATAGCAGTTTTCCTGGAGTCATGGGTTGAGGCAGAGAGATACAGTTGGGTGTCATCCACATACATATGGAAGTTTACCTCATGTCTGTTGGCACCAAGAGGGACCATGTAGATGTTGCAGAGGAGGGGACTAAGGCTGGAGCCCTGAGGGATGCAGCTTGAGACGGTGTGGGGGTTAAAGGAGAAATCATTTGTGGGTCTGAAGTGGAGGCATTGTGAATGGCACAAACTGAAAAATACATGTTTGCTGCATGTTGGCAGCAGATGATGAGGATCTTAAAGGAGAATTGAGAGGAACTGCTGAAAGTGAGATCTTCCAATAAGGAGAAAGATCCCGAGGAGTAAGGACAGACCAAGAGGTGATTTAGAATGAAAGCAATGCAACTGCCACAGTCATTGGGATGGAGGGTCTAGTGGAATTATCCTGGAAAGTAGTGTTGGAGGTCATCCAAGTTTCAATGAAACCCAGGACAAGGATGTGTTCATGGGTGATAAACTATGTTTGTGGGGGACATGGGAGAAGGAGATTGAACAAATAGGGATGAGTGAGGAATGGTTCACTTCACAGGCCTTGTGGCATGAAGGGGAATTAGACTGCTAAAAAAAGGAGGAAGATGAGGCAGGTTAGAATGAGGGTGGTAGAGAGAGCAAGGGAACATAGGACACAACTTAAAGATCAGGCAAGATTGGACACAGTTTTTAAATTTTACAAATTAGTAAATATATTATTCTTTCCACTAGGGTCCGTCGATATGGAAATTTTCCGATTTAGATATATTGATGGGCTCATATCGAGATATACCGAAATATCAATATTTTCATTTTTTTTGTACTGCGCATGTGCGCGCGTCGCGAGCTGTGCGCGTATTCGGGGTTCGCGCGCATTCGGGGCCTATCTCCTCAGGAGGTAAATATCTCTCTCCCTCTCTGTGTGTCTCTCACACTCACTATCTCCATCTCTGTGTTTTTCTGTCTGTGTCTCTGTGTCTCTCTCACACCCCCCCACCCATCTCTATCTATCTGTATATTATCACATCCCCCCATCTCTCACCCCTGTCTCTCCCCCACCCCCCCCGCCGTCTCTATCTGCCCCCCCCCCATCTCTCTCTCCCCACCACCACCCCCCGCCGACCCTCTCTCTCCCCCCCCCCCCCCGCCGTTTTTCTCTCCCCCCCCTGCCGTCTCTCTTTCCCCCCGCACCTCCCTCCGCCGTCTCTCTCTCCCCCCCCTCTCACCTCCCCCCGCCATCTCTCTCTCTCTCTCCCTCCCCCCCCCCTCCCCCCAGCCGTCTCTCTCCCCACACCCCTTGCATACCTGTATATTGTATTCTAGGACTATGAATACAATATGGTGGCTTTGCACCTCGGTCTGTGCATTGTGTATAGAGATGAGCATTCTGGGTCTTGTAGTTCAGTGTGCGCGCATGCCGATTTTTTCCCTCAATATATCAATTTTTCGATATATCGATAGTTTTCATATATCTATATCGGCATATCGATATGAAAATTATATTGGGTATAACCAATATATCGATATATGCCAGACCCTACTTTCCATCAAGTTTAGTAAATTTTCTCAGATTACTCCTCTAGTATTTCTCCACATAAATTTCTCCACTGGGAATGCTTATATCTACAAATGAAATTGCCATCAATTGTAAATTAGTGTGCAAATAGACATAAAGTATTCTGTAACCTGAGAATTGTGTTCTACTGATCAATGAATTACATCAAGTATTGACAACAACAACTTTAGCGAAAACAACTTGCATTGATATAGTGCCCTTCACATAGGGAAGTGTCCCAGAGCGCTTAACACTATTGATACTAGAAACTCTACTGTTAAGTGGGATCCACTAAGTATTACAAATTTTCTTGAAAATGTAATTTAAAATGACCAATGTAAATTATCACAGTTTTTGTTGTAGCTATTGTGCTAATATTTACACAAATTCATATAATGCAAGTTCTTCAGTGCAATGTATATTTTTCATAACTACACAGCAAAATTCAACTGGACAATTAAATAATTAATCCCCTGAAGTCTTTTTATTAGAAATCCTGCACTAAAAGATCTACACTCCTTAACAATAATAACCTCTATAGAATCTCTCTTCTGGACAGCCCAATGGACACTGAAAGATTTTATACCGGTATATACGCTGCAGTAAAACACTAAGCTTTCCAGTTTCGATATAAATGGGTGTAAAGGCACCAATTGTTCCTGTCCCTGGAATAACTTCCTGCTTCCAAGTGGCTCTGTCATGAATTGAAAAGAACAGTTTTCACAGCTGGCCAGAATGCTAATTAACCGAATTCGAAACTACTAACGAGTCAGCCGCTACACCCCGAAACTCTGAAACACTCTCATTCAGTCCTTCGACCTAGCCCACTTTCTTTCCTTTTTCAATCCCTGCCTGAAAACCTTCCTCTTCATTGTTGCTTAATGCCACTCTCCTAATACCCCCCCTAGGCTCAGAGTCAGGCTCCCCTACTGTCAAACGCTGAGGTGCTACCCTCCGTGAAGGGTACAGTACAAGTGCAAGTTGTCTATTTATAAGTCTAGACAATGAAAATGTTGGCAAGTTGTTCAATAACTTCACAGATGGTATTGCAGCCAACCCCAATTGTGTTCTCTTGGAACATCCACAGGAGTGTACTTTCCATAACAACACAACAAGAAAATTGCATTTATAGAGGAGCGAATTTCACTTTGGGAGGACGTTCCAAGGAGCTGGAAAATTGGAAGGATTAAGAGTGAGAAGTCTGGTTAATGTTTTTTTCCCCACATAATACAAGAACATTCAGCTAATTATAAGCCCAAGAATTGCAATGCATTTAAGAAATATCGATTGGCAGTGATGTGCTCAGCCACTATACCCAAACCTCTGGAACTGCCTGCCTGAATCCCTGCCCTCCCTTGATCTTTACCCATCTTCACCTGAGGACTTTCCTCTTCGTCCTTACCTATGGCCACCTCCACTTTCTCCCCACTGGGAGTCAAACTATGCCATTGTTAGTGCTCCAACACGCTAAGCTGTATAAACAACACTTAATGCAAGTTGTTGTTCTTGTATTTTTTTGTGGGGTTGTTCTAGAATAATAAGATGCGTGTCGCAACTTTGTTCTACACCAGATATTGAGAGAGTGTTGAATGCGGGCAACATTGAGTAATATTAAGGATTTTCCAAATTTGTCAACTTTAGGATTTGAGATCAACCTGTTCATATTAATCTTGCTTCTTACTCAGTAGAATTTTTAGGTTTCTTCTACACTCTGGTTAATGACTCTAGTTAGATTCCCACCTCCAAAACATTTTTTCTTGCATATATTTCCTCTGCAAGAATGGTCTGTCTCTTGTTTCAGAGACAGACCACTGACTCATGCAGACATGACCTTTTACATCTCACCATCAAGCAATATGAAAAGTTACCTCATACATCTCTTTCACAAGTATAGTACACATATGCTTCATCTCATCGGAATCTAAACTTAGATGTGTTAAGTTCATTCAAGTGATTTATTTGAGGTCACTATTGCATTCCAGCAAAAAAGGGTACTCATTCATAATGTCATTATAGACTTAATGCTTTATTAGGCCTATAGACTCATTGCTATAATAAAAATACTTTGGGAGTAAAATGAAAATCATTTAAGAGCTTTGTTTTGAACATTGAAATAATATCTAGTGTTTCTGGATTCTGTTTTACTTAGATTGATTCACTTACAGAATCATGAACAATTTAATATGAATGGAGGCAGCAAATAAATACAAATTGCAAAACATTAGTAGGAGTAAGAAAACTGCTGCATCCCGTCGGTGATTTCTGATTTAGAAAAAGAGTCCAGTCTCACGGAGAGTAAAATTGGGATTACTCTTGAAAATAATTATTTCAAACGCAATCTCCTCCCTACTCAGAAATATACATCAATTAGATTTATTTCATCCATAATTATGTTTTTCCTTCACTTTGGTATTATGATGTTTTAATAAATATCTAATTCAGATTGATCAAAGGTCGGATTTGGGTGTTTGTATCCACCCTCAATCATTCAGATCGAACATATATATTAACAACTCTAGGATGTGTCAGGTGAGGTTAGGCAACATTATGTGTGATCACACTAACAAAACACATTTTAAAAAACAAGTTATGTACAGTACTTGGAAATATTATTCTTTCCAGTGTGCATGCATAATGTTGTGATCCCACTATTCCAGTTATGAATGTATGCTGTGGAAAATGTTCCATTAGCACCCTGGCAAGAGAGCCAGATAGTTGATTATAACTGTACAACACAGATTGAATTAATTCAGTGAGAAACACTTTGGATGTGAAGCTAAGCTATTCCACATGTTATTTAAAATATGTTTTCTTATGTTTGAAGGATAATCACAACTGCAAATTGTGTTTTTTTTCATATTTCTTGAAATTGCCATAAAACATTATTATTAATTATGTGGCATACCAAAGTGTAATGTGCCAAAATTAATAGTTGTGAGTCAGCAAGAAACAACAATTTGCACTTAAATCATGCCTCTGAATCGAGAATATTTCAAAACACTTTTAAAATGAGTGGGATTCCGAGCTGGGAGGGTGAGGTTGGGGTGAAGATCGAGGAGTTGGCATACATGAGAAAGGCAGAGTGAGATAGGGGATGATGTGCCCACAATGCGGAGCCACCAGGAGAAAATCCTGAGGCAGGAAAGGACTGAAAGGATTTTGGCAAGAAAGGCATCGGGACGTTGAAAGATCAGTAGAGAATGATGAGTTTAAGGTGAGGTGAGACAGAGAGTAAGATGTTCAAAATAGGAGAATCCGGAGAAGAAAGGGAATAGATTGAGAAGGAAATCAAAGATGAGAGCAATGCCACTGTGAATCAGTTGAACGATTAGCGTGGAATATGTACCTATTGAAGCAATCTCAGTGAGTGAGTATTCTAGAAGTGAGCCATATTTCTGAGAAGTTCAAGTTAAAATCATGGATTGGGAAGAGCTTTCAGATCAGTAGAGTTTGCAATTGGGATGATTGAGGAGTAGTTCATTACTTGGGAGGTGGCTTTGGACGGGCATTATAGAGAAAAAGGAGTTGGGGCAACCAAGTGTCTGCTCTTGTATAGTAGATGGGGGTGCCAGAGGATTCTCTGGTTGGAGCAGAGCTAAACCATGCAGTGCTCCAAGATGGAAATTAGTCAGGAATGGTGTCAGGAACCATGGATTAAGGGATGTGGGGATAAGGCGGGTAGGTGGAGTTAGATTAGAAGATCAGCCATGATCTAATCAATCAATCAAAACTTACATTTATATAGTGCCTTTCACGTCGGGAGAACATCCCAAGGCGCAGAACAGTTAGGTAGGGACCAGAGCGGGAGGTGGGGGGAGAGGTCGGGGTAGGGAGAAGGAGAGTAGAAGAATTTACTGTATATTTGTGGGCGAAACACGGCAGCCAAATTGCGCACAGCAGTGTTCCACAAACAGTCATGGAAGTGGGATTAGGAGAGAAAGGGGGAAAAGAGGGTAAGGTGGGGGGGGGGGGGGGGAACGGTGAGGTAGAGTAAACTCAGGGAGGAAAAGGAAAATTTTTGAATGGTGGGTCAGGTTCGAGGGACCGAATGGCCTACTCCTACTCCTAATTCTTATGTTCTTACGTAGGAATGGAGGAATAATGGGGAGTAGTGAAGAGTTTGGAGGGCAGCAAATGAGGGCATAATAGCTAAAGAGAAAGAAAAGTTAGGGAAGAAAGGGGAGAGCAGGTGGATGAGTGGAGTAAGGCGTCCTAGATCTGAAGTGGCAGCTTCAACATTTGTATTTTACCAACTGAAAAAGAATGATCAGGACCTTTAGATCTTTACAACCACCAGAATAAGAGGGAAGCCATTTTAAAAAAGTTTTTAACTAAAAGGTTTGTTTCATATCAGTTGCTGTGACACTCTGTGAGTACCAAGTAAATCAATCAGCAGAGTACCGATTTATTCAAAAAGGAAAGTTTCCATTATATTTCTAGCCACACCCCGGGTAGCAAGCACATGTGGGGCCCATATGGACATGGATCAAACCAAATTGGCGCATATGGGGCCCATATGGGCTTGCTACCTGGGACATTCATGATGTGACCTGCTGCTGACCCTGTTTATTCTGTGAAATAGTCTCTTGGATGTTGGATCAACAAAAACAACTTGCATTTATATAAAGCCCCTGTCGCAGGATAGTGTCACAGAGCGCTTGATAGTAGTGGAGTATAACATCAAGCTGAAGGGGAGGGGGCGGAAGTTCTTCAGGTATAACCTGACAATGGGAAAGTAGGGGACACTGCAGAGGGATAGAGGATGAATGTTAGAGTTTTGGGAGATAGTGACTGAAAGTGCAGCCGCCAATGGTGAAATGGAGAGCACGAGGTACTTGGAGGAAGCCAGAGCCAGTCGAGCACAGGCAACGGGTAGTGGGTTGCGGAGGTCATACAAAAGCCATTACTTCAATGAACAGATCAACCACTGGGAGCTTTGGCCTTCACTTTTGTTGGCAAATGATGAACCTCTTGTAGCTCTACTGGCACTGGAAATGTAATCCTGTAAAAACCAAAGCATCGGTATTTTGTGTGTGTTTTGATAGACCTCATTTCCTACTCACGAGTCGATACGGTTTTAAAAAAATTGTTTTTACCTATTTGCAATTTATGAAGCCATCTCTTCCTGGGACAGTTTCGTAGCAGATATAAATCAAGGAAATTCAGTGGATGTGGTGCAGACGGATTTCCAGGCCTTTGGTTAAATTCAGGACATGAGGAGTCATGCAGAAAAGTAGCAGAATAGATGAAAAGATGGCTAGAATGTAGCAAGTGAGGAATAAAGAGCAGTTTCCCTCCACTGGCAAGAAATAGGAAGTGATGTTGCACAGGGATCCATGTTAGGACACCAACTGTTCACCAGCACACAATTTGGACTCGGTACAGGAGATTTGGTATCAAATTTCACGGATAACAATAATAATAGATTACACCAAACTGGATGATATGATAAATGATGAAGAAATGCAAAAAGATGCAGGAAGGTGTATGCTGTGAGAGGGGAGTAGTAGGTATAAGTTATAGAAACAATGGCATGGACTAGTTTGGTTGAATGAACTGTTTTGGTGCTGTATGATCCACGTAATTTATGTTTCAATACTTTGTACACTGGTATATCATTTGTATGTGTGTGTGTGTAAATAAAACAATCTTTTGTCAAGAGTGTGTTCAATTGTGTACCTAGGCTGCCATCTGGTGGTTGAGAGAACGGTAGCACAACACTCCTAAAATCCAGTACACCATACTGCATTCTATTGGCTTGTATTGACTGTGTGGTAAAACACAAACACAAATAACACAAAATCATACCAGAACACTGCCACATTGACATGGTGGGTTCCTGTTACTGAAATCATCCACTGATTAAATAAGTGTAAGGATTATTATATAAATAAGTAACTATTGGAGCCCTGTAGCTCAGTGGTTGCCTTTCAAGTGAGAGACTTGGGTTCAATTCCAGGCAGACCAAAACCTTGAGCAAGTTTCCTTATTCCACATGTCTAATAATAATCACTCAAAACAAAATTGGTCATTTCAATCCACGACTATTTGTTGGACATTGCTGTGCGCCATTGGCTGCTGTATTTTGCCTACAAATATACTGTCAATTCACTATACAGCATATTCTGTGAAGCGCTTCGAGATATCTAGAAGACATGATAAGGCATTATATCAAATGCAAGGTTTATTATAACCCAATTTTAATTCTATAAAATCTAATTTCAACAAATGAGAAATTGAAAAAGAACAGTTTTCTAATACCATTACTGTAAGGAATGTCTAACACAGTAAAAGCCCATTTATCCGGCACCCTCGGGACCCGGCCAATGCCAGTTAAAGCCGGATATTCGGCCGAAAACACACAAAAATATATATATATGTTCAATTGTGTACCTCAAATAAATTGCCTTCAACACAAATCACTTCTATGTTAAATTACTATATTGTTAAATTATGAACTGCATTGGCTCTCTGTTTCACTGGATTTAATGAATGATCTTTGTTTTCAGATCTCTCCATGGTCTTGTTCCATCATAATTGATAAGCGTCCCTGGTCTTGCACCCCATCCCATACTCTCCAGCCTTCACTTTTTTTGTACTCTGTTTTGCTGCTCATCTTTTATTTCTACTCTAACTTTGGAAACTGACCCTTAAGCTATTATGCTGGTTTCCTCCTAGGAGCTTTTAAATGAGTTGCTATCTCTCTCCCTGCTTGTTTGTTAAAACCTCTCTTTGATTATTCTAAATTTCTCCCATTTTTGATAAGTCTCTACTGCTCGATCTTTACAACTCTCAACATTTTGGGTAAATTATACTACATAAATGCAAGTTGTATTGTGCTATCTAACAATAGATAATAATGTAACTAATACACTCGCCTTACAAGCGAGTGACCTGGGTTTGATTCCAGGCAGGGCGAAGCCTTGGGAAAGTTTTGTTGCTCCACACGTCTTGTAATAATCCCCCAGAAAAAACCCTATAATGCGGTGGTCATTTTCAGTCCATGACTGTGCGCGGTTGGCTGCCACGTATCGTTCACACACGTGCAATCAATTCACTTTGCAGTGTATTCTGTGAAGCGCTTTGAGATGTCTGGAAGACGTGAACAGCACTACATCAAATGCAAGGATTATTATTATTACCTCACAAACCGCCAGCACGACATCTGTTAATGGTTTTTCTTCTCGTTTGTGCCCAGTCACCTGCGGGGTACTCCAAGGATCCATCCTTGGCCCCCTTCTCTTCCTCATCTACACGCTCCCTGTCAGTGATGTCATCTGCAGACATGGAGTTAATGTCCACATGTATGCGGATGACACCCAACTCTACTTTTCCACCTCCAGTTGCAACCTCCAATCTCCTGATGTTCTGTCAGCTTGTCTGAGATGAATGAGCACAAATTTCCTGCAGTTAACATCAACAAGGCAAAGCTTTATTCTTTGGCTCCTGTTGACGTCTTCTGCTCTACAGTTCCGACCTCCTCATCCTATCCGATCTGTCCTTAAAACTCTAAACCTGTGCGCAAGGTTCAAGTTCAATCCCAGTTATCCTTCCTCCTCACATCTGGTCCCTCATCACCACTGCTTTCTTCCATCTCCGCCACATTAACCGTCTCCGCCAATACCTTACCCAACAGCTGCCAAAACCAATAGTCCATATTTTGTCACCTCTTGGCTGGTCTATTCTAGTGCCCTCCTTGTCAGTCTCCCCTCCTCCACCATCCACAAAATTCAGCTCACACAAAACTCTGCCGTCTGCATTCTCACCCACACCAAACTTCACACCCCGATTACCCAGGTCCTTGCCAAACTGCATTGGCTCCCTGTCACAGAGCAGATTGACTTTGAGATCCTCATTCTTGTGTTTAAATCCTTCCACTCCTCTGCACCTGCCCTACCTTTCTAACCTTCTCTCTCCTCATAGAGGTACACGCTGCCTCCGCTCTACTGGGTCCGGCCTCCTCCTTGTCCCCCAAATCCTCTGCTCCACCCTTGGCAGCCGTGCTTTCAGCCACTATGCCCCAAAACTTTGAAACACCCTCCCTCAACCCCTTTGCCTCATCCCTTCCTTTCCTATCTTCAGGTCATGCCTGAAGACCTTTCTCTTCGACCATGCTTACGGTCACCTTCCCCCTTCTCCTGGCTTGGCCTCGGGCTCCAGCATTGGAAAGCGCTCTGAGAATCCATCCGGTGTCACAGGGGAATCCAAAACAAGGGGACATAGCCTTAAATTTGAACCAGGCCATTAAGAGTGAAATCAGAAAGCTTTTTTTTCACTCAAAGGGTGATAGAAATCTGGAGTTCTCTCGCCCTAAAGGATACTGGATCCATCCATACCTTCAAGAGTGAGGTTGGTAAAGGGGTATGGGGAGAAAGCAGAAAATTTAAATTGAAAGGATTTGTAGCGGTATAAATCAGCCATAATCGAACTAAATGGCAGAAATGGCTCGAAGGGCTGAATAGCCAGTCCTGTTCCTATGTTCTACGTTCCTATGATAGGGCATTATACAAATGCAAGTTGTTGTTGTTGATGGGCCAAATAGCCTCATTCAGTGTTGTAAATTTCTATAGATGTTATTTCACATTTGCTCATTTTAATTGACATAGGATTCAAACCATTACGGCTTAAAGATACATTTAATAGGTTTAATTATTTTCTGTAACACAACCAGGTTAATCACAGTGAATGTTTTATTTATTGTGCGTTGAGTAGACTAAAACCTGTGTGTTTTTAAGACGAACTCCAGTGTAAAGAGTTTATATAACCAGACACCTGGAACAGCCTGTTGGTGTCACAAATTGTTATTCCGCTGATCTATACATGAATACTGTATACTAGTTGCTACTTTACAAATTTGCTACTTTATAAACAACAATCTTTTAAAAATGTATTCAAGTTGAATTTAAATGCAATGGTAGGAACAGGGGAATAAAATGCTGGTTTAATGAGCTTTGAGCTTCTGATATAACTGCTTCTTAATTGTTCCCCTGCAGACACGAATTTGCATAACTAAATGCAGCTCTGATGTGTTTAATGAATGTTTCTTGACAATAATGCACTTTGAATATTTCAGATCTATCCATCTATCGATCGATCGTTTCAATGAATGGAATGTGCACTCTCTTACTGGAGGGCTGCATCCTGCTTACCTAGTTCCAGAAAGTATTAGGCGCAGGTTGGCAAGAGCCAATGCTTGGGGATTTCAAGCATTTCAAGTATGTTATTGCTGGAATCTAACCAGCTAAAACCACATAGCTTGCTCCATTTTCACATAAGGTCTCCTCTTCAACCCCTTACCACCCCCACCCAACCTTGTTTTGTAATTTTCCTATAAGGCATTAAACTGGGTAGCAATTGGCTTCAGCTTCCACCTGATCTTGATCAGGAGAACCCTTCTGTAAAATGTGGGTGTGTCAATGTCACATGTGGTTAACATTGGGCTTGGTGATGATGCTTGCCATGGCTGCTGTTTGCTGACATTCTCTGGTGCCACACATGAAAAGTGGCTAATTGGAGAAGGTATCAAAGGGCTTTGAATTCATACCCCAGGAAGGAATCTGAGCCTTTACAGGAAATATTTTTTTTAATTTTTACAACTTGCACTTAAAAAGGCCTTCAATTTAGAATAAACTGTCAAAGCCCTTCTCTGATGCAGTGTGGAAATCGTGTATTGTTTTCTATTCATAGTAACGGTTCTTAGATGGAATTATTATATAGCTATTCAATACATATCTAGTCCACCCAACTGATTGCTTCCTATAAATGCTCACCTTCAAAGTGTCCTTGGCCTTGCCCTGCCTCACCTTCAAAGCCCTCCATGGCCTTGCCCACCCTCTGCAACCTTCTAACCCCCTACCAACCTGCCTGCCCCCTCCTCTCAATAGGCTCCAGTCTGCTCCATGTCCGCTGACCCACCCACTCCACCATTGGCGAACAAACCTTCAGCTACTCTGCCCCCAGCCTCTGGAACTCCATCCCGCCGTCCCTCCACTTCATCCCTTCCCTAGCCTCCTTCAAGTCCCGTCTCAAGACTCTCCTCTTCGACGGGCCCATCGATCACCCCAAATCTCCCCCTTTCCCTCCACCCTCCCTGACCCCGACCCCAGCTCATGTCTGAAACAATGACTGTCACTATACAAGTGTAATTTTGTTTTTGTTGCAGTGGCGATATATCTTGTATTCACTACTATTCATTTACTTTACTATTTAATCATTCCCAGGATTTGTTCATATAATTCAAGAAATGTTATTTTAAATAAATTGGAATGCCAGTATCTCTTGTCCAGTATTCCAAACATTCCTTGAAACCTCAATGAATTAAAATCTATTTAACCATGGTCAGAAAAGATTACGGTGTGAAGTCTGCCATGCTGAACTGTACTCCATATAATCAGGAGGTGGCGAGAATATTCTTCAGAAAGCTGTTTTGCAAAAACGTCAAGCAGTGGAGAGAGGGAAGGTGAAAGTAGGCATGGTTAAACAGGACGCTGGACAGTCCTAATAATCCTTGCATTTGATATAGCGCTTTTCACATCTTCTAGATGTCTCAAAGCGCTTCACAGAATATACTGTAATAATAAATAATAATAATCCTTGCATTTGATATAGCGCTTTTCACATCTTATTGATGTCTCAAAGCGCTTCACAGAATATACTGTAAAGTGAATTGACTGTATATTTGTGGGTGAAACATGGCGGCCAATTGCGCACAGCAGTGTCCCACAAATAGACGTGGATTGCAATGACCAATTTTATCATTGTTATTTTTCTGGAGGGGTTATTATTAGGTGTGTGGAGTAAGGAAACTTGCCCAAGGTTTCACCCTGACCTGCCTGGATTCGAACACAGGTCTCACATTTGTAAGGTGAGTGCTCTAACCACTGAGCTACAGGACTCCACACTGTAATGCGTGGAGGAGGCAAGGGGGAGGGATTGAGCCACATGCAACAACAACAAAATTACGCATGTAGAGCGGCACCCAACATCATGCTTAAAAGTATCCAAACCAAACTAAGAATATGAAGCATCCCACTGATACATGGACAATGCAGAGATGTCTATAGGAATGGCACTCTCTCCCTGGAGGGACGTATCCTGCTTTCCTAATTCTGGAATGTTTTAGGCACAGGTCGACAAGAGGCCAAGGCTTGGGATCCCCAGAAATGGCACTGGAGTCTAACCAGCTAAAACTGCATTGCTTGGCTTTGTGAGCACTGTCTGGGAAGCATTCTCACTGCTTGTCCATTGAGGATCACCTTAGGGCTTTGGCCTGCAAGGATAATGGGAGCTGAATGGGAAGAATCCCTGCTCCCCAGTATTTGACCCCTGAAGGGTCTGCCCTTCCAAGTCTTGCTGATGAGCCACTCTGGCTGTGCTGTCATCAGTGGTGCTCTGGAGTATTGAGTATGTGGCTCGGACTTCTAAGATTGCCACTGAGGGCTGGCTTGATTCCAGCATTCCATTGTCTAACATGTCACCTTGGAGCCAGTTCAGCACCAAGGATATCCCATTTACACCCCTCCCCCTCATTCCAGAACATAGTCACTACTCACTAGTTGATCATTTAACACATGACAAACACAGTTTTGAGTCCACACGAGGTGAATAGCAGCTACCAGGTAATAGGAATTATCACTCCCTGCAAGCTTCCTGTTGGGCAATAGAGCTCAACATAAAATGCAAGAGAGTATTGCATTCATTTTCCTGCCCACAGCTAAGGCACACATTCCTTCCCATTCAGTGGTGTGTTCCACCAGTTAGAGGTACGAAATTTGAGTAGTAAGATTTGATTGACCCTTAATCTACCCCTCAAGCGTTCTTAGCTCATATGCAAGGTCACATTCAAGAGTAAGCAGGAAGTGTTCAGTATTTATGATTGAGCAGATTCCAATGAATTGTATCTTTGTGACACTTTCACCCACACAATTGCAAGGGAAGCCAAGTCTTTATTTTAATGCTGTTTATTTTCATAGCATTTGACCATTTGTACAATTTGGAAACAAAACACAATTGTTTTGCATTTTTAACTGTCTCTTTATAATTCACCCATGGAGCTAATATTTGTATTTGCAAATTGGATTAATCTTTTTTTTTGCATTTGCATTGCTGTACATCTGTTTTTCTTATAATGCAAAAGCTATCGGAATGCAAATTTCTCTATGTTTGTCTCCCTTTATCTATTGACAAGATTGGGTATTCAATTTGTTGAACTGCACCAACAAGTGCCACACTAATTCCTAATTTATTTCCTCTTTCATTATTTTTTCAAATCAAATGAAAATATTGTCATTGATTCCTTTCTCTAATTCTTTGTCCTTCCTCCTCTCCCACTCTCCTTCCCCTTCTCCCTACCCCGACCCTCCCCCACCGCTCAGGTCCCGACCTGACTGTTCAGCACTTTGGGATGTCCTTCCGACGTGAAAGGCGCTATACAAGTGCAATTTTGTTGTTGTTGTTTGTACAACTATCTATGTTCTTAGCTGTGTATTTATATTGTGTGGCAATATCATTTGTTTCCGAAGTTAAACAATCAGTTCCTTTCTTTCTGCCTGACCCACACCGTGAACTCTCTCTTTGCCTGAATTTCTGCGCAGTCATCCATCTGGCTCTGATACAGAAACAATTTGCTTGCAGGAAGATCCTGCCACTATATTGATAAGAAGGTCTATTGTTGAAAATAACTTTACCTTCAAGCCAAATCTTTGAGTGAAAACATGGTTTTCAATCCCAAATGTGGTTTCAATCCTAAATGTTCGAGTTGTAATTCTAAGATTATGCCCACTTGCTCGAGGTTCCTCCACTAGAGGAAATAGTTTCTCTGTATATACCCCATCAAATTCCTTTAACATTTTAAACACCTCATTTAGGTTACCTCTCAATTTCCTAAATACAAGGAAATACAAGCCAAATATTTATAACTTGACCATTTTATTTAACCCTTTAAGCCTTGATAACATTCTGGTGAAACTGCAATGGGGAATCCACATAGTCTTGGCACCAATGCAGTGATGGAGAAATGCTACATTGTTGGAGTTCCCGTACTTCGGATGAAACATTAAATCTGGGTCCCTAGATTTGCCTCTTTGGGCAGCTCAAAGAGAAGGGAGTTTTGCCCAGTGTTCTCACCAACAATCTCCCAAGGAAATTTTGCTGTTTGTGGGCACATTGCAGCACGCAAATTGGCTGCCTCATTCACCTGTAAAATACATGTTCTCTACACTTCCAAGTAAAAATCCTGCAAAGTGCTTTGATGTAAAAGGTGCTATATCAAATGCAAGGATGATGATGATTATTAATATGAGAGTCAGCACTCCCAAGTGCCCATCCTTCATGTACCAGCCTGGATACTGAATATCGACACTGAATTTTAGTAACTGTACCACATGGAATTGAAATCAGTAACTTGCCAGAGAACAGGGATTGGAATCCCAATTTTACTTAATTTAAAGACAAGAATGGCATCTTAAGATTTTTTTTAAAAAAGACTGGCAAATCTTTAGGCAAGTCAAACATTTGAAAGAGACTTGCTTTGGAAGGGAGGGGAAGGAGTTGACCGATGGCACGGTCGAAGAGGAGGGTCTTGGGGTCCCTCTATCAAGCTCCTGTCTATATGCAGTAGGTAGAAATTAAAGAACCAATTAAAGAAAAGGAATGTCCTAGCCAACAAACTTCCAGTTGAAACTGGCCATTCACTTGATGGCTGTTTGTGGACATTGCTGTATGCAAATTGGCTGCTGTGTTTGTCACCAAATATACAGCTAGTACACTTTACAGAAAAAAAGTAGTCATATTATTCCTGTGGTCAACAGGGTGGAACATGTGGAAAGTTTCCCAAACATTGGTTCCCAAAGCATTACTCTTGGCTAGTTGTCTGTGACATATGTCATTAATATTCCCTTTCTTTCCTTTGTAAGATATCATGTCCCTTTCCTCACAGGGTTGGTTGAGATCTGGAATCAGCCCCACTCCACTGCTATTATTATCCTATTATTAAGGGAACACAAACAATATTGTTTATGTTGAAAATCAAATTATGCAGAATTAATCAATTATTTCACATCAAACCTTTGAAAACATGAATCAATGCAAATCATAGCAACCAGGGTCATTCAAGTCAGGTGGTAAATGTATAGTACAAAGCACCTGCTCAATCACAGTTCCTCAAATACTACATATTTTACATTTATGCTGGTCTTTATACCTTCTGCGTAAGAGCACATAAAGCACTGGGGCAAGGACAGCTTATCCTGGTCCTCACATTTAAAGCCCTACATGGCTTTACCCCACCCTACCTCTACAACCTCCTACCCTGCTATCAACCTGCCTGCACCCTCTGCTTAGCATGCTCTGGCCTGCTCCAAGTCCCCTGATCCACCCGCCCCACCATTGGCGGGAAAGCCTTCAGCCACCATACCCCCAACCTCTGGAACTCCATCCCTCCGCCTCGCTCCCTCATTAGCCTCCTTCAAGTCCCACCTCAAGACCCCAAATCCCCCCCTTTCCTTACACCCTCCCTGTTTCAGCTTGGGTCTGAAACAATGATCATCCAGTGTCTTGGGTCGTCCTTCTGACGTGAAAGGTGCTATACAAGTGTAATTTAGTTCTTTGTTGTTATTTAGCCCACCACAACTTATGTCACCACTACATTAACTTTCCTGTCATTGGATCTAACCCTGCTTTGAATAACCCCCATCAAAGAAACTTGTCAAGCATGACCTTCTCCTTGAAATCTATGCTGGCTGTTTCTTGTTAAGTTATTGCTGAACAGGAACTCCTCCAATGTACTCCATAATATGGATTTCAATATTCTGCATGCTATTGGTGATGAACTAACGGGCCTTGTGATACAATATACGGTAGCAATATCTGGCATTTATATAGTACCCTTCACACATGATAGTATCTCAGAAATAAGAGACAATCACCTGAGTTGTCCAAAATGAAATTCCTAACATTGATTTTGTGCCACCAAACATACTATCAAAGCAACTTATCACCATACTGGGTCAACTTCCCCTCCTCCCCATACACATGCACAGAAACACCCCTATTTCTGAGGCACTCTCACAGGCATACAATTGGACTACTTTTAAAATATAGCCTTTACATATGCCTGCTTGAAACACAGTTGTGTTCAGCAATGTTTTAGGAAGATTCTTTCAACACACACTTCCAGGTATGCTGCACATAATAATAATAATCCTTGCGTTTGATATAACGCATTATCACGTCGCTGATATGTCTCCAAGCGCTTCACAGAATTTATTGTAAAGTGGACTGTGTGTTTTTTGGGTGAAACAGTGTCCCACAAACAGTTGTGGATTGAGTGACCAATTTTTTTCCAAGGATTATTACCCTGGAAGGCTATCTGACAATCAACTAATGACTGGGTTCCTGTTAGGTAAACAGAAATGTGTGGAGTAAAGGAAACTTGCCCAAGGTTTTGCTTCACCCGCTGATGACAGTCCAGCCCAGCCTAGCTACATGCACCCATGATGAGATCCAGATCAGCAATTTGTTGGAGACTATGCGGCGACAGCAGATTCCGTGAGGACATGTCATTCAAAGCACTGACATGAGCATTCTTCCTAAACTCAATGTGCTCAGTGTTCAAGTGCTTTCCTGCCAGTTAGTGTATACAAAACAGCTCCTTCCAGCAGCAGGAAATGCTGACTAGGTTTCTGGGCATCAGATATCATTACTTAATGACAAAACATTTTCTGCCGCAATCCTTTTTCAAATGGTCAGGTTTCATGTGGGAGTTAAAATCATATAAGGTTTAAAACAATTTAGGAAAATTATGAAACATAAGCCTTGTCATGTTATAAAATGGGCTGTACTCTGATAATACCTTCACAGTTCAATAGGTTTTCAGAAAATATTTCTATCTTAAGGAATGCAGGAAATTCATGTATGCTATCTCTTATCAAGTGGAACTGCACCTTTTTGGATGATGGTATGTTTCTTATGTGGGACCTATCCACTGTCTGACCCTCTAAATACTACTAATGAGCCAAACTGGCTGATCTATCATCATCAATGCCCTGGAGTATGGTGGAGTTGGACTATAGCAGTTTTTTATGACTGCTCAACTCTTGTCTGTTTGATGAATACATGTATCATTTTCATGCGCAAACTATCCTGTTGTATGCAAATATCAAATTGATTACCGCAACTGTTTTGTTTCACAAATTACTTGGAATAGGATATTTACAGTTCTTTCAATATATCAAATGTGTCACAAAAGCCTTTTTTAAACGTAATTTGTTTAACTTTTAAGTGATGACTTTTAACAAAAATAACTATTCACGTTTTCTAAACAATTTTCAAACCTATGCATTTGATATCCATGGCTAGATGACTCTCTTCTGTTTCCCAAATAAAGAAGCGAACTCTTATTTTAACATTCTGTGACTACATTTGCCAAACAAATAATCCTGAAACTTTTAAAGGAAAGTGCTACTGATTGATTTCTGCTCATTTGCTAAATTAAATCTGCCATTATGACCCAGTCTGATGTACACATGACTCCAGTCCCACATTACATGACTGCCTCTTAACACCCTTTTGTAATGATCTAGCAAGCCACTCAGTTGGAGCAACCAGGGACAAGCAACAAATGCTAGTCCTATAAATGCTGACCATATTCTGAGATGAATTAGTTCAAAAAAGTACAGTAAACTCTGACTTGTGTTGTGGTGCTAATTGTGATATGGTATTATATTAAATGCAATTATTATTATTGTTATTACAGCATGCTGTGCAATATATCTAATAAATACAGTTCATTCTATGATAAGAATAAAAAAAAATGGATTTAGATTTATTATAATAATAATAATCCTTGCATTTGATATAGCGCTTTTCACGTCTTCTAGACGTCTCAATGTGCTTCACAGAATGTACTGTAAAGTGAATTGAGTGTATATTTGCGGGCTAAAATATTATTCCCATGATGTTCAGATAAAAGTGTTTATTTCTGTCAATAATCAACTATGTCTTTATTTTCAGGTTGCTTTGGTTAGTTAAATTGAACAAGGTCAGAGGCTAAGAGCAACAAGATCAACATTGAACTCTGGATACCGAGAGCGGTAGGAACCATGTGTTTGTTTCCATGTAATTTATAAAACTGCTTAAACTGTATAATACAGAATAGTTGAACTATAAGCCAAATGTATTTCAGAGGATTTTATTATTACAATAATTGAGCTTTATGTATACAAGAAATGAGTAGAGAAGTATCTCGTTTTATTAAATCGTAGGTATTTGCAAAATGATCCATTGTATTCAGTAATACCTCTCCATTACACATTATAAAGTGTACAAGCATCTGGAAAATGTTCTTGAAACTTTTCATTTCAAAGCCTTTATTTCAAATAATCCTTCATTTCCACCACTCATTAACCATTAGGAGAAGTTAGCAGCGTCCTCCAGACCTCTGCACATTGCACATTTAAGCCAGCACCACAATGTATTCAGCAGTAGCAGAATTAACTTCTCCCACCCTTCTGCTAGCGATGTATCATCCTATAGGCAGCTGATATTCAATTTGGCTAGGTGAATTTGTTTTTTTCATTTGTATAAGAGTGACGTTTTCAGACTGGATCATTCACCTTCACACAGGCATTATGTAATATTCATTTAAAGAGTTATCAGTGTATATGAACATATGAATAGGAGAAGCCCATTCGGTCTGTTAAACTTGTTCACCATTTTATTAGATCATGACAGATCTGCAACCAAATACCATTTCCCTACCCTTTCATCACACCCTTTCTCATCCCTGCCACTAAATATTAATCTAACTGTGAAATATTTTTAAAATCAAGTTTATAATGGAGAGCCCTGCAATAGAAATCTATTCCATCTGCGAAGATGGCCTTAGTCACTTGTGAGTAATAAGGTCTTTGCATCTACTGAAAACATTAAAATACTGTATTCAAAATTTGCTTTTGTATATTATCCGTATAAACTCACAGAGAATACCAGTGTAGAAGGCCAGTACACCAGGAGAAATTCCCTTCTCTTTTCAAGCAGATAAACAGAAAATGAGCAGGTGATAAAATAGAGGTAAGGATTATATAATCATTTGTTAGGAAATTTGTTTTATTATTATATGCAGAGGATGATACAATACACGTGAAATATCAACAATTTAGCCTTTTAGGTTGCATACTCAACCTCACCAAGTCAGTCAGGAACCTAGGTGTCTTGTTCAACCCTCAACTGTCTTTCTTCCCTCACATCTGCCTTTCCCCACCTCCGCAACATTCCCCGATTCCGCCATTACTTCACCCTGTTAAAGCTGCTGAAACCCTCATCTATGACTTCATTACATCCCGGCTCGATTATGCAAATGCAATATTGGTTGGCCTTCCCGATTTCTCCCTCCACAGGCTGCAGATAATCAGAACTCTGTGGCCCGTGTCCTCTACAATTCCAAACTCCATGACGCCATCTCCCCCATCCTTGCCCGACTCCATTAGCTCCACATCATCCAGAGGATCCAATTCAAGATCCTGGTCCTCACATTTAAAACCCTCCACAACCTCGCCCCACCCTACATCTGTGACCTCCTAACCCCTTACCAACCCACCCGCCCCCTCTGCTCAGCAGGCTCTGGCCTGCTCCACATCCCCCGACCCACCCGCCCAACCATTGGCGGGCGAGCCTTCGGCCACTCTGCCCCGAACCTCTGGAACTCCATCCTGAAATCCCTCTGCCTCGCCCCCTCCCTAGCCTCCTTCAAATCTTGCTTCAAGACTCTCCTCTTCGATGGACCCATCGGCCACTCCTTCCCCCACCACCATCCTCAGCTCGGGTCTGAATCAGTAACTGATTCCTCCTGACGTGAAAGGCGCTGTTCAAATGTGATTTTATTGTTGTTGTTTTACAAAATGAAACACGTTAATGCGAGAGAGGTGTTACTCTTGTAAGCTATTATATCCTTCGATCTCCTTGTTTCCAAATAAACCCAGTTTCCTAGTCATACTTGGATGTCATATGGACCGAATTTGATAAGACTCATCTCTATTATCCAATGAATAGTCTGAATCAGTGTTTTAATGTTTAACAAGATAGTGATTTGGTAGTGTATGATAGATAGCAGAGCATAACTGTGAATTTAATATCCATCCACCTATTGTGTTGTGCTTGTTGCAAGTCTTTTCAGATTCAAAAAATTAGTACAGCCTAAAAACGACCTGAAAATGAGGAATTTCAAGCATTTTAGACTTTGTTGGGTAGATTTTGTTATATTAAAAATCCCTGCATTTGATACAACACTTCATCACATTGTAGAAACATCTCAAAGCACTTTGTAGGTTTTTTTACTGTAAAGACTATCTTTGTAGGGAAATACAGCTATCAATTTGTGCACAATTGTCCCACAAGCTGTCATGAAATGTGCTATCACTTTATTCCAGGATATATCTTATCATGCAATTGTAGAGGTTGTGTGTGCAAAAAAAAATGAATGAGTATTGGTCAATAAAGTTATCGATGTGGAGCTTGTTGGCACTTTCTGACATGATACAAATGAATCTCATTCTCTCACCTCTTTTCTTTCCTAACTTGCCATGTGTCTTTCTTTTGATCTGCTTCCTTTTGTTTTCTTTCTTTACACACCTCTACCCTCTCCCTCAGTTAATCTCTTCCTGTTTGCCTTTTTTAAAACCCCCCCCCAAATTCCCTGACTTTACCTTTGGATCACCTCCACCTGCAATAGAAAAAGTAGTTCTGCAAACTGAGGTGGCCTGGGGGTGATGGGCACAGCTCCCTCTCCAGCGAAACAAAATAAAATTCTTCTTGTTGACATAAAACAAATGCAGAACGAAAAACAATATGCTTGACTGCCATGAATTTGTACCTCTTGTTTGAACTGGCAAACTCAATATCACAGAGTCCACCTCTTTGGACTATGGAACATTTCACTAAACAAAGGTCATGATCAATTTGAACTGACTTGTGTTACTAGTGTATTGCAAGTAGCCTTAACTATATTGTGACATTTAGTACAAAGATAAAATGACATCAAACATTTTGAAATTTAGTTCAGATGGTGGTTGGGGTATCAACCCTTTAGAGATAATAAAATAATTTAGATCTATTTGATCTCATCCTTTCCCAAATCATTTTTCTTGCATTTCATACCCATTTTAGGGCCTGCTCTATGTCCTCCGACCCACCCGCCCCACCATTGTGGGACAAGCCTTCAGCCAATCTGCCCCTAACCTCTGGAATTCCATCCCGCAATCCCTGAGCCTCAACCTCTCCCTAGCCTCCTTCAAGTCCCACCTCAAGACCCTCCTGTTCGACGGTCCCATCAGTCACCCCAAATCCCCTCCTTTCCCTACACCCTCCCCGATCCCGACCCCAGTTTGGGTCTGAAACATTAACTGCCCAGCACCTTGGGATCTCCTCCTGATGTGAAAGAGGAGGATATCCCATTTGTATGCAATACAAATATAATTTTGTTGTTGTTATTGTTTATTTTATCTTCCTCTGTTTCCAGTATCAAACTGTTTCACAAATTATTGTCCTGGTATCAGTCACTTGTTCCAGTCATTGATTCCCCTATGGATGAAGAAACACCTTCTGGAATCTGTCCTGAAATTGAAACTCTAAACCTATTTCCTCTTGTTCTGACATCTTGTGTTTTTCCAAGAATTGTTCTGATTTTACTTTCTCAATAATAATAATAATCCTTGCATTTGAAATAGTGACTTCTAGATGTTTCAAAGTACTTTACAGAATGTACTGTAAAGTGGATTTACTGTATACTTGTGGGTGAAACGAGGCAGCCAGTTGCGCACAGCAGTGTCCCACAAACAGTTGTGGATTGAAATGACCAGTTTATTGTTATTTTTGAGGGATTATTATTGAGGTATGTGGAGTAAGGAAACCTGCCCAAGGTTTTGTCCTGCCTGCAATCAAACCCAGGTCTCTCTCTTGCTAGGTGAGTGATCTAACCACTGAGCCACAGGCCTCCACTCAATAAAAATTTTAAATCTTATATACTCATGAAAAGCCCTCTCTTTCCACTTTAAAAAGGACTAAAGAGGCTTAGCCAGTCTATTTGTTGCTTATTGCTCATTTGTTTTAATACTGGCACATCCACTCCTTTCAGTGGGCTCCAGCCTGCTCCGTGACCCCTGCCCGACCCATCCTACCATCGGCGGATGGGCTTTCAGCCTCTCTGCCCCCATTCTCTGGAACTCCATCTCACAGTCCCTTTGCCTTGCTCTCTCCCTCTCTTCCTTCAAGGCTGGCCTTAAGACCTTCCCCTTTGACCGTGCCTTCTGCTGACCTTCCAATTCTCTCCCTCCCCTCCTAACTCTCTCCCGCCGCTCCCCCCCCTGCCCTGCCCCTCTCACTTGCTTGGGTCCCGTCGAATTCAAGATCCTTGTCCTCACTTTCAAGGTCATTCACAGCCTTGCCCCCGCCTATCTCACTGACCTACTGTCTCCCTGTCAGCCTGCCCGCACCCTCCGTTCAGCAGACTCAGGCCTGCTCCGCGTCCACCGCCCTAACCGCCCAACCATCGGCGGCTGGGCTTTCAGCCTCTCTGCTCTCACACTGTGGAACTCCATCCTGCAGCCGCTCCACCTCGCTTCCTCCCTTTCCTCCTTCAAAGCCGGTCTCAAGACCTTCCTTTTCGACTGCTCCTTCGGCTGCCCCACTAACTTTCCCCCTCTCCCTCTCTCCTTCCCCTACCCCAACCCTCACCCCTCCACTCCCCCCCCTCTCTCGCTCGGGTCCCGACCAGACTGTTCAGCGCTTTGGGACGTCCTCCCGAAGTGAAAGGCGCTCTGGAAATGTAATTTTGCTGTTGTCGTTGTTGCATCTATATATAAAACATCCACATGTTCATTTCCTTATTTTTGCCACAGAGTGAAACAACATTTTTTAGGGGTGGGCGGAGGGGCTGGGAATCATACTCTGAGCTTGAAATGATTTCATCTATATTTCTCTCTTCACATTCTTGGGGGAAAGATTTCTATGTAAATCGGGAGGCGTGTCTAAACCACAGAGGTGCTTTTAGGAGGAAATGTACAGATCCTAAAAGTGTGGAGGAGAGAGGCGTTTGCATTGCTGTTGTCTCTCCCCTCATTCCCTCTCCCCTGCTGAGCTGAGGATACTCATGACTGATTGATTGACTGCTTGTGTTGGACTAGTGAGTGTCTAAGGCTGTGGCATTACTCAAGGTTCACATTGCGCTGTGGTACATTTTTTTTGGAAAAAAAACTTTTTGTGTGTTGTGTGTGTGTGTGGGTTGTGTGTGCAACAAAAACCAAGCCACTGGTGACGTTCAGTTAAATGGGGATTGGCAGGTTCTCCAAGGACAGGGACAGCGCACAAGTCACAGGCAACTTCCAGGAGGAAGGAAACTTCTGTGTGTGACTTGCTGCCAGGGAGAGGCTGCTGCTGGACTGTGAGGAGGGCTGGGAGGGGGGGGGGGGGGTGTTGGTGTGAGTTGAGTCTGGCTTATGGAGCCTGTGGTCGGGGGCGATTCTCCCAGCACTGGAGAGTTCCCGTTGTACACCATCGAGGAGGAGAGGTCCAGCCTGATCTCTGTCAGCAGCTCCCGGGATCACTGCTTGGACAGCGGCCAGGAGGAGGAGGAGGAGGAGGAGGGCAGATCAGGTTGTTCCTTGCAAAGTAATTCCTCCGTTGAGGAGAAACTGCAGGAAAATCCAGCCTCAGCACACAGCAGCACGTTCACGGTGACAGATGGCGATGGTAACACTCACTTTGTTTTAAACCCTCCACCCACCCCCACTTTGGAGTATTTATCCATTTTGTTCCTCCTGTTTTGAGAGTGTAAACTTGCCTTTTGTGGAGTTGGGAGTGTTTGGGGTTTAATGATCTGTGGGAGTTTAAACCTGTTTTTCCTACGATTGCTTTGTTTCTACATCTTTGAAAGGTTTTTGATTTTAACTGTTAAAATAACTTCTTTGATGGAGATGGGTCCCACGAAAAGTGTCACAGACACAATCCACAATGAGTAGATGACTGCAGCTCCCTCTAGGGAGCCTTGGCTCTTGGCAACCTTGTCCTTAATACTTTCCAGAATTAGGTAAGCAGGATGTGTCCCTTCAAGGGAGAGAGTGCGCATTCCATTCTGACAATCTATCGCCGGGATTTCCCTGTGTGGATGGGAGGCATGGAAATCTCAGTTTGGTGGAGAATCATGAACATGGTGATGGGTTTCCACATGTGTTAGACACCAGGCTGACCAAACAAAAGTATGTCCTAATTACCATGGCCTATATATTTCTCCCCCTTCACCAATGCTTGCTCGGCAATAGAATTGTGGTTGGCCATCAAGACTGTAATAAGACTGTGATACTGTATATCTTTATAGAATTAGACCATACTCCAAAACTTTGTGATCACTCCATTCCTGTGCATTTGTATTTATCCTGTAAATGTTCCTGTGTATATGAACACACGTGCTAAAAGGAGGAACTGTTTGGATATGACCATGTTTTCATTGGGTGTGCATCAGACAGACAGACAGACAGACATCTATTACTAAGTTATAGATCCTGTAATAAGGTAAAGATCCAACTGCTGTCACGTCAATTGGACTGTAGAATTGGAGTTAGAGAAACATGGTTGTGGAGTCTGTATTTTAGTGGTTAAAGCACTTGCCTCGCAAGCGAGACCTATTCTGTGAAGTGCTTTGAGACATCTCAAAGATGTGATAAGGCACTGTATCAAATGCAAGGATTATTATCATTAAATCAGTCAATCACTAAGAGGACAAGATCTCAACAAACTGGTTAGAGCACTTTTATTAGGCATCATTTACTCTGTAACCAGTTGTGACAATGGAGGCTCAAACTAGAGAGTGTTTTATCTTGGTCAGCACAACAATTTACACAGAAACATTGACTTAGAAGGCTGCCTGAGGTGGCTCTTAGTGTGGAGAAGAAGAGCAGCAGAAAGCGAGCAGTGGATGGAAGTGACCAAAGTGTACACCATCATTGTTGCAGTGCTGGGATTTCCAAGTCGACATGGTAAGCTTGTCATTTTTAGTTGTAAAAATCAGTACAAATTTTATGAATATACAATTTATTCATAGCATGTGCATGTTTCGCGTACATGTTTCAAAATGTTAAAAATGTAACTTTTAATGAAAAATATAAACATGACAAACTTTATTTTACATATACTTCATGTCACGATCCTGTCCTTTGCATTTCTCATCTATTTTAACTTTCTCAGCAGATTATGAAGATGTTCCCATTGAAAATGATTTGTCCCTGGTCCAGGGACTATCTCCTGAGTCGAGTCACTGGAGTTACTGCCATCAATCTCCTTTATTTACTGAAAGAGGTTTCTGTCTTCACCACCCATTACTGAAGGACTGCCAACCAGGCGGGGGTGGTGGAAGCGAGAGTGGGGTTGGGTGGATGTGGGGGGAGCAGGGTGGGGGTGGAGGAGAGAGGGGGATGGCGTTGGAGTGGAAGAGCAGAGTGAGGGAGGAGGATGGGGGGTGCGGGGAGAGCGGGTTGGGGGAGAAGAGGGTGGTGGGGGTGGAGGAGAGCGGTTTGGTAAATACACAATGTTTTGGAGAAACCAATTGGAAACACGTTAAAACAAAAGGTGTGACAATGAGGAAGGGGTGAGTAGAAATATTAACTGAAACAGTAATTAAAACTTCACAAGGTCCCCGAGGATATTGTGTGTTGAATAGGGTCAGAATATGGCAATCGTCAGTTTCAGTCTTTGCAAAATTGCTTGCAGAAAGCCCTTCCCTGTGATCCCTATCTGGATTTTGTTCTCGCTGGTGCTTGAAAAGCTGCACTTCTGGGTTGTCCGGTCAGACAGCAACAAATCTCTCGGCTGCATTAGCATGGGCTTGGCTGTTGGTGGGACAAAAAATGCAGCTTGGTATTTCTGACATACTCCTTTGTTGTTTTAGAAACAGCTATAAATAAAGAACAGTTTACTACTTACAATACAGTGCTATGAAGTTAATATACTTATCTTACTCTGGGGCAGTTTCAGTTACTATAATAAACTCTTTGCATCTGGTCGCTTAAGTTTCACAAGAAGTGACAGTGACTAAAAAAAACAATGTCGAGACCACCATCAAGAACATTTTAACAACAAATTATATTTGTATGATGCCTTTCACATCAACAGGAAGTTGCAAGGAATTAAAAATATACATTGTGTCTTAAAGTGCACTAGTGCCTCATTGTGCAATTCTTTACAATTGGGTAATGATTTGCATTGGAACTAATTATTTCATGAAAGGAATTTCCAGGATAAGAATCTAGCATGTGTGAAGAATGCGCTTCGGAATTTAATTGCAAACTTCTGTTAGTAAGTAATGAGCAATATTAGGAGTGAAACTGAAATGTTATCTCATGGCAGTATCTCACTCTGGTTTTACCGCATGTTTGATAAGTAATTCAAATTAACTATGGTCAAGCCTGTTAAAGCCACCACCTCGATTCAGCAACCATCTGCCGTTAACAAGCGTATTGGACGAGTCATGACTGATTTTCTGTAATTAACCACCACTATTCAGCTGTTGGTGTACAGCTATCCTTTTAGGTGGTCAGTTCTAAGTGAATTTAAGTGAACCACAACAGCAACAATTTGCATTCAAAACCTTCTTCAGAACAGTGCAAATGTCATTGTCATCCTTTCCTCTTTCCCTCTCAGAGAGATCGCTGGCAATCGGTCGGCCAACCACGTGCGGCTGAGCATGTACCTAATTGATTGAGCAGAGTGTTTCTGATTGTAGTGCGATTGGAGGCCACACGGCTTGAGTTCTGAGAGATGAGTCTCTTATGTTTAGCCCTGTTATGTGAATAGTTTGGTTTATTAAACAATTTTCACTGTATAATTGAGTATTCAGTGAACAACATTCACTGTATTAATTTCTTAGAAATGTACATTAGTTTACTTAGTTTTCTGGAATGTAATTTAATTGAGCATAACCTCCTTCCTGCCCACCCCGCCCCCCAGTACCCGTGCGTCCCTCTGTTTACTCATTTGCCAGCTTTTTTTTCAGAAATTGTTCAAATGTGTTTTCATTCACTTGAAGTTTTACAAGCCTCTGAAGCATATTACAGTTGTTAACCAAAAGTTAAAAAGTTTAGAAAAGGTTCAGAAGTAATAATAATAATAATCCTTGCATTTATATAGCACTTTTCATATTTTCCAGACGCTTCACAGAATATACTGTAAAGTAGGGAACGGCGATTAATCGGTTTTTCGATTAAACCCGATGTGATTTTCACATCGGTGTGCCGATATGGTAATTCTAAAAAAACTGTTATATCGAGGGATTCGATTTTAAAAATATACATCGATATATTTAAAAATATACATCGTTCCTGGCAATATATCAATATTGTTGGTATTATCAGTGTAATGCGATCTTTTCCAGCTTACCTTGTCGCCGGCATTGCAACCTCCTAGATCTAGAGCATGGAATGCGCGTACATTCGGTGCGCGCGCACAATTAACGGGCGCCCACATCCGATGCGCACGCACACTTTACTGTGTATACTCGACGTGAGTCGTGGCGTCTTAACAAAGTCGCATCGCTGAAAATTGTAGTTTGAAAATTTACCTTTCTCATCATGGGGAAAAGAAGCCCCGTATGGGACACTTTGAAAACAATGCAGTCAGTAATGGTGTGTATAGATGTACAGTTTGCAAGGGCTTGGTTAAGACATCTGATTCGAGCACGAGCAACCTGCGACATCACATTAAGCAGCACCACCCCGCCCAGCACGCTGCCCTCAGAGCAAAATCATTGTCGGCAACAGAACGAAGTCGAACCAGCGCTTCGGAGAAAGCGACAGGTAGTGGGGCCAGTGCAGCTCAAACAATTCCTGCTTTATTTAAGAGGAGAACATTGTACCAGAGAGGGGACAAAAAGTGGCAAAGTATCACGAACGCTGTCACTTTTTGCATAGCAAAGGAGAGCTTGCCAATGGCGAAGGACATTAATTCAGACTTCAGACTACATAAAAATAAGTGGCATTTTGTGGCTGTAAGTGTTATTTTTGTGTGGGAGAGAGTTAGAAGCCAAACTATCACTGCCTCTATGTGTGTGTCTAGTCAGACACACACAGCAGTGATAATCTGGCTTCTAACTCTAACAGTCAGACTGTCTGTCTCTCTCTTTTCTATTGTAATAGATCTCATTTACACGTGGACATTACATGCTACTTTCAAGCAAGAAATGGAGGAGAATAAATCTCTAGATTTTGTTTTTGGTGTGTGTGTGTTCTATTTTGAGAGAAGGAGAGGGGGAAAGTTGGGAGAGAAGGAGAAAGGAAGAGAGGAGAGGGAGGGAGAGAATGAGAGGGGGAAAGGAGGGAGAGAAGGAGCGATGGGAAAGGAGGGAGGGAGGGAGAGAGGGGAGGGAGAGAAGGAGAGGGGGAAAGTTGGGAGAGGAGAGAGGAAGAGAGAAGAAGGAGGGAGAGAATGAGAGGGTGAAAGGAGGGAGAGAAGGAGCGAGGGGACAGGAGGGAGAGAAGGAGAGAGGAAGAGAGGAGAGGGAGGGAGGGAGGGAGGGAGGGAGAGAAGGAGAGGGGGAAAGGAGGGAGAGAAGGAGCGAGGGGAAAGGAGGGAGAGAAGGAGAGAGGGGAGGGAGGGAGAGGGGGAAAGTTGGGAGAGAAGGAGAGAGGAGGAGAGGGAGGGAGAGAAGGAGAGGGGGAAAGGAGGGAGAGGAGACAGGGAGAGTGGAGGGGGAGGGAGAGAAGGAGAGGGGAAAGGAGGGAGAGAAGGGAGAGAAGGAGAGAGGGGAAGGAGAGAGGGGAGGGGAGGAGAGTGGAGGGGGAGGGAGAGAAGGAGAGGGGAAAGGAGGGAGAGAAGGAGAGAGGAGAGAAGGGAGAGAAGGAGAGGGGGAGGTAGGGAGCAAACAACATCGTATAATTCAACAGACCTTGACACCAACATTACAAACTTTCTGGACCTAGAGCACGCATTTCGAAATGTGCGTGCACCGCGACTGCGCGCGCATCGTCAGTGCGGACGCACCGTCAATGCGCGTGCACCGTGACTGAGCGCGCACCATAAATGCGCGCGCGCCATCAATGCACGCGCACTTCGAATACACGCGCATGCGCAGTATAAAAACTCGATAGATCGGTTTAAGCAGGTATGAGCCAACCGATATAACCATATCCGGAAAAATCCCATATCGCCGTTCCCTACTGTAAAGTTAATTGAATGTATATTTGTAGGCGAAACATGGCAGCCAATTGCGCACAGCAGGGTCCCACAAACAGTTGTGGATTGAAATGACCAATTTTATTACAGTCAACCCTTGCCGAACGCGACTTTCTCGAGTGTGGATTTGCCTATACGAGAAGAAATAAATGCGGTACTTTTTTGTGGAAAACGAGTAAAATTTGCTTATACGCACTGGCTGGTCCCGCGCGCATGCACATTTGGGAGGACACTGGCAGCTCCTGACTAAGTTCGATGATTCCTCGGCCTCGGAGTAACCTGATGGTATTGCATGGTAAAGTACAATCAAGATTGTTTTGTTCATATTTACTGCATTCATATAGCCTCACACTTCCAATACCAAATATAAAATAATTTAGCCAAGCTGTGGTAGTGTAAGGTGCTGTTTTATTGCCTCTAGTGAGTCAGTGAGAGTGGGGAGAGTGTCAAGCGGGGAGAGCGGGCCAGGCGGCTGTAGCCCGCCTTAATCCGTATCTTGCATTGGATGTGCCTGGAGGCTTGAGGTTGGGTAGCCTATAGATGGATTCCCCTAACCCCTTTTTCTCATTACTTATTAAGCTTATCAAACGCGATTTTACCGAGTACGCTGTTTTCCAGGAAGGTAACCCCCGCATTCGGAGAGGGCTAAATGTATTGTGGATTTTTTTGGAGGGATTATTAGTAGGCATGTGGAGTAAGGAAATTTGCCCAAGGTTTCGCCCTGGCCCGCCTGGATCCGAACACAGGTCTCACGCTTGCAAGGCGAGTGCTCTAACCATTGAGCTTCAGAACTGAGCTACCCCTGTAATGCAAATTCCTGTTTAGAAATAGGTTTGTGTTAGTAATAGTCTCAGTTTAGGCTGGATATTCTCCTGCCACTGACAAGAATGTATTGCACCAATCTCTTCAATCTGCTGTCCTAGCTTGAACACTTTGCTGAGAGATAACAGAGGGGATGGAGATAATATTGAAAAGTATTCGTCAATAACTATTTGCTCAAGTTTCTTTAAATGGTTAAATATTTGGTATAGTTTTAATTTTTCCAGGCATTGAATTTAGGAATTTTGTTTTTGTTACAAGTCAGTATGGCTCAAATACTCAAACTCCCTGCTTGTGTGTCTTCCCATTTCTTCTATCCACAAGCTGCAGATCATCCAGAACTTTGCAACTTGTGACCTCTCCCATACCAGGCTCCATGACTCCATGACCGACATACTTCCCAGCCCTCAGAGAACAGAATTCAAATCCTCATCTTCAAGGACCCTCATAGCCTTGCCCCTTCCTACCTCTGTGACCCGCTAACCCCATTATCTACCTGTCCGCTCCCTCCGCTTGGCCTGCTCCACGTCCCATGCCTGACCAGCTCCACCAGGCCAGGCATGGGAGGGATACCAGCCGCTCGGCTCCACTCTTTAGAACTCTATCCCACATTGTCTTTGCCTCGCTCAATTTCTCACCTCCTTCAAGGCACATCTCAAGATCCTCCACTTCGACCCTGCCTTCAGGCACCCTCCCTTTACCCATCCTGCAATTCACCCTCCCTTACCACAGTCCCCCTCCCACCCACTTAGCCCAGGTCCAAACCCCTGACTGTCCTGCACCTTGTAACATCCTCCCTACGTGAAAGGCGTTATCCAAATATTGTTTTGAATTGTATTAGACCCCTTTCTTATGGTATCTATTGGAATGCATTCAAAACTCTAGAAGGGTCAGAGCCACTGCACTATCCAGTTCCATAAGCATGTTTATTTTCATTTCCTTTTTCTCTTTTTCGCTGCCTACTGAAGAAGAGTTTTCAAAAAGGTTTAAAAATTATGAATGTACTTTCTTGCTTTGATCGTTAATCTACAAGAAGGTGAATCGTATGTTCAAATAATGATTATAAGGACCTTTGAATGTCAACAGAAGTTGATTCTTTGAGATTTATTTCACAGATATTCTAGTTAAAAGTGGCAAGCTAATACTATTAATCTAAGCCCAGTATAGTGGATTCAGATTTCTCAGGCACAGCAAAATTCGATGAAGGTGAAAGTTTGGTTTGAAAAACGTACATGCTACAGACTTTTGGTAGTAATTGAAAAGAAGGTTGTAATAATGGTGATCATTTTTTACTTTAATATACAGTAATATCTTATCACATTGTTAAAATGTCTCAAAAACAGCTCACAGCATTTTATTGTAAAGTGTACTGAATTGCAGGTGAACCTACAATGAATAGGCACATAGCAATGACCCAGAAACAGCTAGAGTGAATGACTGATTTTATTTGGGGCAAAGGAACAATGTCCCACGTGGTATAGCCTACACATTTACCTCAAACAATCAGAGTGTTCAAATCCGAATGACCTGATCAATGCTAAAAATAAGATATTGCTTTTTAAATAGGCTTGGGTTTTAACTTCTCTCAGAACCTGCCTGTACTTAAACCATGTAATGACATTCCAGAACATTGTGTTATAGAGTTACAATAAAAATAGAGATGTAAGGTTTGATAAGTATAGTCATGGCTGCCTACAGTAAACAGGAAGTTTGGTACTGAGGTAAAGAAACAGAGTGCATGTATCACATTTCAAGTCAATCAACTGTTTTTGTCCGAACCAAGATAAAGGACTAAAGGCTGAAGCACTCAGGATACATAGGATGAATGTGCATCCTCTTCCTTGCTTCCAGCTAAGATAAAGATATTGTGAGATTGATGAGTTAAGTTGGCATTCTACCAGTGTGATGCGGCCGATAGAGCTGAAGGAAGTGTAGGATTTAGGATTATTTGTTTCCACTTTTGGGATGCCTGGAAGGTATGTGACTGAGAAATCTGCAGTCAGGAGCCAATCATTAGGCTCTCTGGAGTCAGACATAGCGACTGGAGCACAAGGATAGGATACTAACAGTGAGATCGTTACTGAATACAATTGAAGCCCCAATGTGAGTCGGCTGACATTAGCAATTGAAACTGCCGAGTACATTACATGTGGGACCCTTAGAGTCAACATAGAGATGAGACTGTTATCATGTTAGTCTGCCTGGCTTTTCACTAGCGGTGAAAGGAAGCACTGAGATGCCCAGCAGTTAGTTCTTTAATTTAGTTTGAGGAATGTGTCTACTGCAGTCTATCTGTCCGCTATTAATTGTAAGTTACTGATAACTCAATCATTACATGTCGTCATTCTAATGTTGTTTTCCAATTATTATCTGCAGGTAAAGCAGCCTTCTGTTCAGCTGCAAACTCCCCCATGAATTGGTCTAATTTATGCCAAAACTCTGTGGTGTTGGATGAGAATTCAGAAGCTGGAGAGCGAGCAGTTCCAGGTAAACACTTAGTGAAAAGCATTCCCTTCGAATGACTGTTAAATGTCGGTCTGTAAACGTATTGAAAACTCAAATCAATTAAAGAGTGGGATTGTTGTACCAGAGAGGGAATCTCACCCAGTTTGTAATGTATTGTTTCCATGTTGTGAGATGATTTGAGTGATTTTACAGTCTCTCTCTCGTTCACATATTTTCTAGTGCAGAGTCCGTCAGAAAAAAATGAAGCGTCGCTTTCTCTCCCTGAACAAATCTCACATAATTCAGCAGGCATGGAGAATAGGGAATCAGGTAAGTGATAGGGAATTTCAGCATATCCTGAAAAGTCCCTGAACCTTATCCTTTTATAAAGTAGCACTCGGGTGTGACAATGTAATAAAGTGAGAAAAATTGCATAGCCAATTCCCTACTTAAAAGCATTGAGTAAAAAACAGCTGGTCAGTAAAGCTACTAACCTTGATGGTCTCTGCTTCTTTGGTAAGATTTTCCTGTGTTTTCTCTACCAAATTTTCTTCTCAATTTTTCTCTCTCTCATCTTCGCCCGAAAGCATCAGACTAATTTCTTCTTCTAGGTTCAACTAATACAGCCACCGATAACCTCACCCATACCAAATGCTTCACACCCTCATCCAACGCTCACCAGGCTGTACTAGTGACCTAGCAACTCCCTGACCTACTTGTAACTCATTCCTCTACCTGCCCTCTTCACTCAGCTAACATAGACATGCCCACATCCCTAATCCCCCCCATGCCACCATCAATAGCGAATCTTCAATACTATGTCTTTAATCTCTGGTACTCCCTACCTCAATCCCTGTACCTGTCCCTCTCTTTATCTTTAAATTCCTCCTGAAAACCTACCTCTTCCACTGCACCTAATGTCACCTCCCCACCCACTTTTCCCTTGCTTGGTGTTTGGCCATTGCACAGATGCTATGGAATTACAGGTCATTGTTGTTGTGCTCTGTGTACATTTTCACAGGTGAGTACATTTCCATCTGCTGCCTCACTCAAGTTGTCTTTATTCATGAGTGACAGTGACTGTCAGATGGCAATTAACCATGGAAAGTCTTTACAGCCAAGTTCATTTGTGTCCTCACTTGATGTGCACCTTTTGAACCTCTAGCAAGGATCACTGGATAATGATGAGGGGTGGGACCCTGGCTGATTTTCAGCTCTCTTTCCCAAAGTCACTGAAGCCAAGTTGAGGGTCCAACCTGAGGTTAGCATAGACTGATTCAAACTGGCAATTTTATGATGCTGCATAAAATAGTTCTGCACTGGACCCTGAATTTATTTAAGAACCCATTGTGTTTCTCTGTTTCTAAGCAAACAATGCTGATGTCAATCGCTTTACCAGCCAGAGTAATTTCACACACTCCTCCTTTAGGTAAATTGTGGCGCAGAACTGTTGGCCACTGTAGAAAGTGACAGTATGAAGAGAGTGAGGATGGGGTTAGTGCAGAGTAAATCAAAATGGTAAATGGAGAGGAGGTAAAATAATTATACTGTACAATGGTGCAAAATAACAAAGGTAAATTAATGCTTGCAGGGCCTGATCGTCCTGAGAAAGAGTCACTGAGCAGTTGTTCCACACTATCGCTATTTGAAAGTGGAGTTCCGACTGGTAGGATTCTTCTGTCTTGTCACTGTTTGTGTTTAAAAGCAGTATTAGTTTTAATAAGAGACTTCCAGGTTGTATTTTGTGTTATGATTACGTGTTTGGCTTAATTTTTTTAAAAAAGGTTTTCTGCTCCTTATATTTAATTTGAACTCTGAGCCACATATTAGTGAGACAGGGGCTTAGGTACTATTCTCACCCCGTAGAGCTCCTGTTATGCCAATGAGTGACTCAGCAGTTCCACACAGTTAGTTACAACAGGAGGGAAATCTGAGGATAGGCCAACCAATCTTGTTTTCATTTGGGAGCCATTCATCAACTAAGGCACAAAATTAATAATAATAATCCTTGCATTTGATGTTGCGCCTTATCCCGTATTCAAGGCATCTCAAAGCGCTTCATAGGATACACTGTAAGCTGTAGTGACTGTGTGTTTTATGTGAGAAATTGTGCACAGCAGTGTCCCACAAACAATCGTTGGCAGGGAATAGATGCCCTGGGCATGTCAGCAAGTAGACCTAAAGGGGAGAAAGCAAATAAAAATTGTCATTTTCAGGAGTAAAATGTGAGCAGCACTATAACTATAGACACAGTTTAGTCACATATAAAGAAGTAATGTGTTAACTTATTAATTGAGAAAATATTTCTTGCCATTGATTCATTCATAGCTATTTCCCTGAAATTGATCGTAAAGAAACAAATCACTGGATTTCCCGATGCTCAACTGCAGGAGACGCTGAGAGCAAAACTACGTATTCTGGAGAATGAAAGTGGAGAGGTCCTATCCCTTCTTAGTGTAAGTTTGTTTGGCTTCTATTCCAGACGCAGAACTTAACAGTGCATAAATGTGAAGCACTTTGACATATGTCTGCATACAGTTCTGTGTGCATGTTTTATTCTTTCAATGAATGTTTTGCATCATTGTTACATCCAACATTCTGAAAGTAAAAGCCCAGTCACCTAACTCCAATTCTGTGAATGTAACATTGCATTTAATAAGAAAGCATTGGTGGAGCAATGGTCAGCTGACGAACTGAGGACAAGAGAATGAAGTAGAAATAGAATAGCAACAAACCAGTCCTGGGACAAGTTTCTCGTCCTGGCCTAGATAACTGCATTCTTTGTGAATAAGCTAGAATACTTTATCATTGAGTCAATAATAGATTCTTATTCATGACATACGTTTCAATTTGGATGTGTTGATATTTGCTAATAGTTTGCATTGGAAATATCAATGATTGTAGTGCTCAGGAACAGCAGGTAAATTGCTCCAATACTGGTTCACCCGTATCCTCTACTTTATTCCCATGCATTCAGCTCATCAATGAAGCAATTACCCTATTCCCATAGTGCAAACAACAACAACAACAAAATTACATTTATAGAGCCCGTTCCATGTCGGGAGGATGTCCCAAAACACTAACAAATGAACACAAATACTACCTAAATTACACGACAGATCCTTCTTAACACAAGAAAGATACTATGCAGAGAGATTCGACCTTTGTATGATGAGAGTTGCTTGGGGATTAGAATCCAAACACCAGTGATCCATCCTCATTAATGGTCCAATGCTCCAGATGACAAAAGGAGTCTTAACACCATTAGTAATGGTAATGACATCTGAAGGTCCCTATTTAATGGCCTGATTTGATTACATTGACCATTTACTGACCCAAACAGAATGTGTTGCCACTGAGCAGAAATGTGTAAGTGGAGTCCTGTAGCTCAGTGGCTTAGAACATTTGCCTTACAAGCGTGAGACCTGTGTTTGAATACAGGCAGATCAGGGCAAAATCTTGGGCAGGTTTTCTCATTCCACATGCATAATAATAATCCCTCCAAAAAAAACACAATAACAAAATTGGTCATTTCAATCCACGACTGTTTGTGCTGTGTGTAATTGGCTGCCGCGTTTCACCCACAAATATACAGTCAATTCACTTTACAGTATATTCTGTGAAGCACTTTGAGACGTCTAAAAGACGTGAAAGTCGCTCTATCAAATTAAAGGAGTATTATTTTTATTATAGTGAGGAACCTTCTGTGTGAAATCTGGATTAGCCTAAGAATATCAGACTGTGTTCCCAGAACCATGACATCAGCCTATTGTGGTGATCAAGTCAAAATGTCACCTTGTTTCAGGAGCTTTCGGCCAGGCTGCTGTCAATACACAGTGATCAAGACTTGATTGCAGTCACTTTTAAAACCTTTGAAGAAATATGGAAATTTTCAACATATTACTCGCTAGGTAAACTATTTCCCTTTTTTAAAAAAAATGTATTTTTGTATAATACATACAGCTGTGATTTATTTGCGTCACTGAAATTTAATGATCTATAATTCTACGATTGTATAGATATTTTAAGTTGATGTTAGATTTACAATTTATTCTCTGTTGTGGGAATGATTTGGAGGTGCTACATTCAACCGTGTGTAAAACAAATGTCCATTCATAGACAGATTGATGCTCATCATCTCATAATGTATTGGATCTGATAATTCCCTGCTTCTCTTCTTGTGGACAGGCTTTGTTGGCCATTGCTTAGAAAATCTGTTATTGGACCAAGTGTTCTGGCTGAACAACCTGGATGATGAGGATGTCATGATTGAGGTCCAAACAAGTGGAGAATCCTTGGAGATAATGTGGAAAGGCCTACTCCTACAAGACGGTAAGAATGTAAACATTCCAATATAGGAAACAAAGCAAACACTTGGATTTTGAATTTAAATAAAAAGATTACTTAGCATAAATAATAAAACATTGAAATTCAAAGGTAGATGTTCTCAATAGATTTTAATAATTTACTAGAACTATATTGCAGTACTAAGATTTTTAGTTACTGTATTGTTAAGTGAACTAGATACAGTTATATTGTGAGCAACTTGTGTGCCGGATTAGGGTACGATCATGTTGCGACAGACTTTGGAACCAGCAATGTGAAGAATTGCTTATACAGGGTAGCTACACAAACTGTGAAATCACTTCATAAGCTTCTGTCAGTGGCTCTGAGTCTGGGCCATACAAAAGCTGTAAGCCATGACCTGAATACCCAAGCCAGTCTCGTGATGGAAAGCCTCTAGCTCTGCAAGGCCAGGGAGAACAATTGAAGCCTGTAGTTTAGTCCCATTGCCAGACTGAGATGGTGCAGAGATGGCATAAGACTGTTGAGTGTGGCACCTTAACAAACTGATATACTGCAGAGGTGGGAATAGCTGAGCAGGTTGGAACATGAGTATGGTGAGATATAGACAGCATGTGGAATGCAGATGTGGGTTTGAAACCTAGCGTCTGCACACAATGAATCATTGTGTGCAGACGTGTTGAGTTTTATCGATGTTTAGCCAATTCTTTATGGGTGCACTCTTTGTGCTGTACACAAAGTCCTCTATTTGTGCTGCTCATATTTATGTTGTTTCGCTTTAATGTCACCAGGGAACATGATTCGATTTAAAATGCATTGATTCACTTTAACGTTGTTTTTGAAAGTATGCGAAATTTAAATGTACAAACTAATGTAGTGTAGTTTAGGCAGCGAACGCATTAAGACCCAGCAACCTCTAGAGCACTTGAGTTTGGCTTCACTTTCACCCTCGGATGAAAAGGCCGACAATCCTGCCTCTTTGTCTGAGTAACTACACCCCACATCAGGCTTCTGAATGCAATCTCTGCCGTCATCTCTGGTGAGAACAGTGCTCTGCACTCACTGTATTAACTTATTATTTTAACTTATAATAACATCTTGTTGGTTTTTTATTTAATATTTGTCCTGCAAATTTTGACCTCAAAATGACCCTGGGAACGTAACCTAAATTTATATCATTAATCAATGGTAAAATAGGTTTTGATTTAAGTTGTTTCACCTAACATCACATATTCCATGGACGTATCCCCAACGTAAATAGAGGACTTCCTTTCTTCCATCGTGGTGTGGGGGGTAGTACAGGAGGTTGATAGTATTGGACAAATACCCCCATGCCTGATTTGTACAAATACATCACCATAGGCTGATTGTAGTGAGGCAGAGGGCACTGATTGTAGTGAAGTCTGTGATATGGACCATCTTGCAATGCTACTTGAAAGTTAATTTGAAGAACTGTTTGAGGGGAAATACAAATCAATGTTTTATTTTGTTTGAGGTTTCAAAGTAATTCTAAAATAACCAGGAGTAAATGGAATGATAGATTTCTATAATAATAGGACGTGAATGTATAAGCTAACAAAAAGATCTACATTTCTTTAGATGTTTACCCACAACTTTAATTTATTTTACATCTTGTAAATGTTTGTGTCTAAATATTTCCAAATTTTATTTGTAAATCTCTTGATGCAATCCAAATATTTATTATGTTTTCATTATTTTTTTCCTTAAGGTTTGTTCTTTGCAAGATGTCCATCAAGTCTTCAGAAATGTGAAGAAATTGAACTGGAACTCAAACCAAATGATTTTGTTGTTGTTGCTGACACTAAACCCAGTTCTAAATTGGCAGGACAGTCTCTGTTCAGTGGCAAGAAGGGCTTGATTCCAAAATCTTGCTTCCAAAGTCTGGAGCTTCTCATTCCTTTCCACCAGTAGGTAGCAATGATTTTAAAATGTTTAAAATTAGAATGGATTTAAGTAACAGGGATGAGCTTGAGATATATCTTTTAGAGATGGTTAGTGGTTTACGGTGTCTCTTGGCATTTTGGTTAGAGCACTTACCTCACAAGTAAGAGGACCCAGGTACGATTTCCGGGCAAGGCAAAAGCCTTAGGTAAGTTTTCTTACTCCATCTGGCTGTTTCCCTACCAGTAAGTAGGAACCCATTTGTTAGTCAATTATATCCTGGGGTTAATAATCCATGAAAATAAATAAATGGATTTCTGGATGGATTGAGAAATGGATAGATAGAGAGAGAGAGATAGTATAGATACAGACAGATAACTGGATGGATGAATGGATGCATGGGAAGATGGATAAATAATTTAGCCACTCAATCTGTGTGAGACATTTCAGGGCGAAATTGGCTGGCACGTTTTTTCCACAAAATGAACAGTCAATTCACTGTAAAATATATTCTGTAAAGCGCTTTGAGATGTCTCAACAATGATACAATAAAACCTTAATAATCCGGCCTGGTTGGGCCCACTCACCTCTCAGATTTCGCAGATCGCCAGTATTTAGAACCTACCCTAAAAATGGCTGGGAAGCCTCGCCCCATACACCATGTGAGCTGTAAACACAGCACTGAAGCCAAACTATGCCTGAGCTCCATCCACAGTGCTGCAGACAGAATGTTGCCAGCAGGAACTGCAAGCAGCCATTCAGAATTTTGGGAGATTTGCTGGACATTGGAAAAAAAATAACAGTGTATGTATTTTGAAATCCTGCCGATTTTAAGGAGTTGCTGGCTTTCAGAATGTTGGATTATCGAGGTTTTACTGCAGTACACTATATCAAATGCAAGGATTATTATTAGGTTTTTGCTAATCTAATCGAAAAGACAAAAGCTTGAATTTAATATAACACCTTTCACTTTAGTAGGAGACCTCAAAAGTGTTCACACACACACAAGTGATCTGTGAACATTTCCCTTTCCGAATTCATGTAATTGTATCTCAGTGTATTTTATGGACTAATGCACTTGATAATATTATACTTTATGTTTTCTAGGTGGTTTTTCAAAATGTTTACTGAAGACATTGGCATACACAATGAACTGTCCACAGAATTTTCTTATCCACTTGGTAAGATCCTTACATTTTTATACATGAAATACAGGCACAGGAAAACAAACAGAACAAATATTCATTTTAATGTGTTATTCTTTGTGCAAGTGAAATTCATTGAAATTCCTCCTGGGTCAAGATTGCTATTTCAACATTTCAGAGAAACCAGAATTTGACAAATCAAATCAAATTTTAACCAAATTTCTCATGTTCTTATTGGAAATTACCATAAAAAGCATTAAAATGTAGACGTTATTTTAAAAAATGTTTAATATGGGGCACTCCAAAATGTTAAGAATAAAATAGAGTAAAACTAGGCACAGGTAAAATTTGAACCTGGTAACTGCTTCTATAGAGTTACTAGGTAGAACTAACAACAATAACTTGCAGTTAGACTACATCTATCATGCAGGGTAGTGTTTCAAAGCGCTTAGATGAAAGCCTTAAACTATCTAGCTCCATCAAATGCATCGAGAAGTCATAGAAGCAGCTCTGCTGTATTTTACAATCACCGAGACGCTACCCCTATATCCGGATGCTATGTAAATTCAAGTTGTTGATCCCACTGATATTATGGAGGCCCATTCTCACAGTATTCCTCAAATATGAAATTAATACATGCGTGCAATATGAGGCTTATTTCAAAGTTTACAAGCACTATTTGAAAGAGCTATACTGTCCGTGGGGTCTTAGATGTGTGTTGCATAAGAAGATTAACAGTCATATTGCATTAACAAAATAGCTGCCAACCTCTGGAAAACCTACATGTAATTTAAAATGTGCTTTAATTATCTTCAACAGGTAAGGGCTCCTGTATCACACTGGTTGATTATGAAGGTGCTGGGCTGGAGGAGTTGAGTTTCCAAATGGGACACGAGATTGAGGTCATTGGGTTGCTTATCGCCTGCATGCAGTGGTTTCTGGGCAAAAATAAAATGAGTGGAAAAATTGGATTTGTGAAAACAATTCATGTGAGACCCAAAGACTTTACTCCACTGTAAGTAGTTGACAGAGTTTAATATTGGGAAGTTGTAGTGGCTCACAATATTTTATTTTTTTAAATATTTGATGAGTTTAAGCTAAGGAATCGTACATAAAAAATGAGAATTCACTAAGAAAATTGGATGACAAATTCTAAAGTAACTTAAAGCTTCAGAGATATTTTTGTTGGAGTTCCAAGTTTCCCCCACAAATATACAGTCAGTTCACTTTACAGTATAATCTGTGAAGTGCTTTGAGATATTTAGAGGATACGAGAAACGCTATATCAAATGCAAGGATTATTATCTATTATTATAATAGCTCTCCCGTTCACTGTAGCAGTGCAATGTCATAACAGTGAATTAGTTTCACGACAACCAACAACTTGCGTTTATAGAACTCCCCTCACCTGCGATAAAAGCCGAAGGAGCACTTTGCAAAGACAGATTTTGATGATGGGGAAGGTGATTGTAACATGGTTGGAAATGTAGGATTTTAAGTGGTATTTGAAGACAGATTGAGAGGGCACAAAAAGAGGGTAATAGGGAAGGGGCAAAAGTAGAGTAGGTGAAATCACAGAGGTGGTGGAGGACAGGTGTGCTAGAGTGTGAAAGGATTGAAAGTACCAATATGTGGGTATAGCATGGAAGGAGGGATGGACGGTCAGATGGAAGAACGGAACGCATAAGTGACGGAGCGAGCAACAGAGTGAGTGAGTGACAGAGTGAGCATGCGAGTGCTATTAAGATTGGTATGATTTAATAAAATATGTGTCCCAATTCGAGTCAATGTATGACAGTACTTCACTAAAGATTTAAACCAGCTTCAGAGAGACAGGATTACCAAAGATTTGCCATCTTTTCTTAGGACAAATGATCTGTTGTTCATTGATGAGGCAGAAAACTTGTTTTTCACCGAGCAGGAAAGGTTCAATGAAGAAGATTCCATGAAGTTGCTAAAGCAACTGACACAGACAGACATGAGTGATGTATATCGAATGGGTGAGTCAATTTCCAACAATGTGACTAGTATTATATTACAGTGCAATACTGTATTTGCGTTCTTGAAGGGTCCGAGATGTACCACTGAAGCTACTGAATACTCTGGGCATGTTGCTTGATAAATAACAAAATTTAGGTAGTGTTCTTCATGCAAGGTAAAGTAAAGATTGCTCGTAACCAATGTTTTACTGTAAAATTACACAGATATCACAAATTTGCTTTGAAAGATATTTAAGCCTTTCAACAAATTATGAAATCAAAAGTGGCTGCTGTGTTCACAGTCCAAACATTTTGCAGTAAATCCTGTGAAACAATTTTGGCATTTTTAATGATAAGACATGGCATCAAATGCAAGGATCATTGTTATTGAATGAAGAAAAAATATTTTACTCATTATTCTAATTTTGATTTCATTTCTGAATCCAGACAAATTAGGGCCATTGAACTCACAATGCGAGGATGGAACAGGTAATACAGTAACATAACAATCTGCATAATATAAATCAGCTCTAACTTAAAATGTCTTTGTAGCCTGGCTCAGTTTGCAGCACTCTTGCATCTGATTCAGAAGGTTTTAGGTTCAAGTCCCACATTCACAACTCACAGTCCAGGCTGACATTCTAATGAGTCCTGACATTGCAATGTTGCATTCTGGTATATGTTGTCATTTGGATGAGAAGTTAAATCAATGTCCTGTCTGCCCATTCAGAAGCAAAAAAAAATGACACTATTTAAAAAGCAGTTTCTTCTCATGTCCATTTCACCAGGTAGGTCCTGGCCAATATTCCTTCAGCTCAAATGGTGATTTGCCTCTTGGCTATTTATGGGTCACTGCTGTGTGCAATTTGGCTGGCTGGCCATAGAATAGTGGGAAAAAAACTACAGCCAAAACAATGAAAGTTATTTTGTTGATCTACTTGTACCACAGATCTCATAGCTCGATTTGCTTCTCTACACTCCGAATTCCATAGCTGGCCTTAGTCTCAGTGACACCGATCTGGTATCTGGCATTCCACAAAGTAGCTCTGAGACGACATGCTACAGCATTCAAAACACCAACAGTGGCAGGGTTGACATCCTCAGGACCAAACCACAGTTATTGGGAGGGAAGGAGGTTCTGATTGTGGTGTTTCGGGGCTGCTTCACTCAGATTGTAATAAAATTCCCATTGTTAAGTAGATCCCACTGTAACAGTAAGTTGTTGATGAAGAATATCCACATGACTGAAGTACCAATGGGATCCCAGTGCGCATTGAACCCTGCCCTAACAAAACAACAACATCGCATTTATATAGCGGCCTTCAACCTGGACGGTGTCTCGGAAGGCATAACTCTAGCAGAGCCCAATGCCGAACCAGTGGAAAGGGATACGAGGGGAGGAAAAGCAAATAAAATAAAGGAAAATCATTTTTTATTTAAAAATTTCACATTTAGACACAAAACATAACAAGGTATTCTTTAGAATTTAATAGTATGAAAGATTTAGTGGAACCGTTTCTTGGATCTAATGATGCACTTGCTGTAAATAATTATTTTTTCTGCACAACAGAGCAACACATTCCAAGTGCTGAAGAAATGGATCTGATGAAGGCTAAGTTCAAAGGACCTATAAGCCACTCACAAGGCACAAAGGGCAGCACATCCAACAATATGCGCCAGGATGCCCGAAAGGGCTCTTTCATTGCAGACAAAGATTCAACACTGGTGTCTGAGGAAGCAGAAGAACAGTGTTTCTGCATCAATCACACAGAGGACTTGGACAACCCTGAAATCTTTTACCCTTTGTTGTTGTTTTTGAACAGCAAGGGATACAGCAAACACTTCAAAAAACTTTACGACTCCTGCTTTTCTTTTCTGACGTCCACATTTTATGGCTACAATGATGAGGAGGAAGTAGTGCATTACCTTGAGGTGGCGAGAGAGGTGGCAAGAAAGCAACGAATGCCGTGGGCCCAAACACGTGTCTGTTTTCTGTTGGGCCGAATGAGTGCCAAGAAACACAAATTCTCGCAGGCCAGAGTATATTTTGAAGAGGCAACAGGTTTGATGAAAGGGGAATTTGCAGATCTGTTTCTATCAATTGCTGTTTACACACACCTTGTTTCCATGTACCTCAAACAGAATAACAGAGAAAAATGTGCCGCTGTTTTTGAGAAGATAGCAGCCTTGCTAATGGGAATTCCAGATTACATCTGTAGCACAGATATGGAGGCTGAAATCCTTAAATATGTTTTAAGGCACGCTATATTGAACGAAAATCAGTTTGTTGAAGCCAGGACATGTTTTCTTCTAGCTAAGCTTTACATACATCTTAAACAGTATGACAATGCATTGCCTTTCATTGAACGCCTGCAGTTTTTGAAAAATAATTTCATGGTAGGAAACGTGACTTCTTTGGACTTTCACTTTTCCCTTGTAACATTGTACAGTCAAAAATGTTTGCCAAACCTTGCCCTGAGCTGTGCAAAGCTTTCATGCTCACAGCGCGGTAGGAAGTTAGTGGATTGTTTGAAAAGCACAAACTTTGTTGTGATAGATGCTTCAAAGCTGTGTGGATCAGGAGCCATTCCTGTGATTCCCACACAGGTAGTACCTTACCTTAAATGGGCACTTACCTTAGCAAGCAGACCTGACCAGGACAACATTTGTCGAACTATTTACCTCAGTTTGTCAAAAATCTACAAACACCACAAAGTCTACAGCAAAGCAGTTCATTACATGTCAGAAGCCATTAATACAGAAGCCTCTGTTGGTACTGAGGAAGTGATCGACACACAAATTTCTCTTGCATGGTTGCTCATTCTGAACAGTCAGCCCTCTAAGGCTACCATCCTTTTGAACATGCTGTTGGAGTACGTTCGGGATTGTCCTGTACAGCGGGGGGCTGTTTATAATATGCTCGCTATAGCCAAAAGGAGATTGAGCAATGTCAAGGAAGCGGCCGAGAACTACCACCAAGCTTTGTCGATCTCTGTGGAGACAGGCCTGAAATTTAATCAAGCCATTGTCCAGGCCAATTTTGGATTCCTTTGTCTCTGGTCAAAGGCCTACAGTCTGTCTGAACAATTGATGTTAAAGTCGATTCATCTTTTCTCTGAACTTCCAAACATTTCCTCTAATGAGAATTTTATTCACATTCTGATAGAGCTGGGACAATATTATATTGATCGGCAGTTAAAAGACATAGGGGTATTTTATTATGAATGGGCACTTCTGATTGCATTGAAAGGAAATCTTATTGAAAGTAAGTACCATATTGGCTTTATTTTTTAATGAAAAATCAATATCCACATATTGTACATGTAATTTATAAATTTATTCTAGAAGCTTTTACAGGTCATTTGCTCACTTTGGAAATCTGTCAAATAGTTGGGAGAAGGATTGGCAAAAGTTTATACAGTACACATGTTTATTATGTTGTGAAATTGTGAGCAAACGCATCTATATTTAACAATACAGTTTCCTGGATTTGTGCTATAAAATCAATAGTTTAAATAATCAGGTAACAGGAAAAAAAAAAGGAGTCTCATTAAAAAAAAGATTCCATTTTTACTAAAGGTTCAATCCTGTATCTCTAACATCCAGACATACAGTGCAACATACTGTAAACCTGCTGACTTGGAAACAAGTAAAAACATGTTTGTTACAATATTAAGTATATTGCTGTGATAATAACATAAAATACAAAGGTATGCAGTATATGATCCTTGCATTTCATGTAGCGCTTTTCACATCTTATCGACATATCGAAGAGCTTCACAGAATATAGAGTGTAAAGTGAGTTGACTGTATATATGTAGGCGAAATGAGGCAGCCAATTGCATAGAACAGTGTCCCGCAAACAGTCGTGGATTGAAATAACCAATTTTATTGTGGGCTTTTTTGGACGGATTATTTATAGGCAAGTGGAGTAAGGAAACTTGCCCAAGGTTTCGCCCTGATCTGCCTGGATTGGAACACAAGTTTCATGCTTGTAAGGCAAGTGCTCTAAGTACTGAGCTACAACAACAATAACTTTGATTTATATAGTGCCCTCCACGCTGGACGGCATCTCAGAGCGCTTTACAGTAGCGGATTCCGGGACCAAGCCAGATGCAGGGGCAGAAAGGTGACCAAAAGCCCGGTCGAAGAGAAAGGTCTTCAGCTGTGACCTGAAACTGGGAAGAGAGGGGACAAGGTGAAGGGAGTGAGTTCCAGAGCCTCGGGGCATAGTGGCTGAAGGCACGGCCGCTGAGGGTGGAGCGGAGGACTCGGGGGACATGGAGGAGGCCAGAGGAGTGAAGGCAGCAGGTGCTGGGTTGGGGGGAGAGGAGATCAGAGACATAGGGGGGTGCAGAGGAATGGAGGGATTTGAAAACAAGGGTGAGGATCTTGAAGTCGATCCTCTCTGGGATAGGGAGCCAATGAAGTCTAGCAAGGACTGGGGTGATGTGGGAGCGAAGCTTAGAGCGGGTGAGTATGCGGGCGGCAGAGTTTTGGATTAGCTGGATTTTGTGGATTGTGGTGGAGGGGAGACCGGCGAGGAGGGCATTGCAATAGTCCAGCCGAGAGGTGACAAAGGAGTGGACCAAGGTTCCAGCGGCTTTTGAGGTGAGGTATTGCCAGAGACGGGCGATCCATCGGAGGTGGTAGAAGGCAGTGCTGGTAACGGACCAGATGTGGGGGAGGAAGGACAGTTGGGGGTTGAACCTGACACCTACAGGAGCTCCACATCTCATCAGTTAATGAAAGATTTTTTCCTTTAACGGAATTTTTATCACAGTTTGGTGTCGTGGTAAGGAAATTAAATGACCTGTCAGTGAGATTGATTACATGCTCACGTCAATGTTTGAATGAACATATTGTAAATCAGTTGAGATTTGTATTGCACTCATTGTTGTACCAAGCCAGAGGCACATTACACTGTAATTATATAAATAATAATACAATCCTTGCATTTGATATAGCACTTTTCATGTCTTCAAGACGTCTCACAGCTCTTCCCAGAATTGACTGTATATTTGTGGGCAAAACATAGCTGCCAAATTTGCACAGCAGTGTCTCACAAACAGTTGTGGATTGAGTGACCAAATTATTATTGGGTTTTTTCTTGAGGGATTATTATCAGGTGTTTGTGGTAAGGAAACTTTCCCAAGGTCTTGCCCTGCCCGGAATCAAACCTAGATCTCTCATTTATGAGGCGAGTATTCTAACCACTGAGCTACAGGACTGCAATTAGAAAAATATAAAAAAATGTTATTGACAATACAATAAAACAAAAATGTCACTGCAGTAACTCAATAACAATTTACATTCATACTGTATTTCACTTTGGAGGACGTCTCAAAGCAGTTCCTTCACACATACACTCCCAAAGAGGTACATTGTGATAAAATGTGTGATGCTGATTAATGTCTGTGTAAAGTAAGATCTCTTCTTCTCCCTGCCTGTTTTGGCTCCTCCCCCTATCAAAACAATGGAGCATATTTAGTTAAAAGAATAACTGTGTACAGGGAAGTGATTAGGAGTCAGGAGAGCTCTTTCTGTCCTCATTGTTTCTGTTTTTTTCCGTGAATCTAGGCCAAGTACAAGTCACACAGTTGCTCTGCCAGTTTTACAGTTCTGTCCTTCCGAACGAGGCCCAATGCATCATTTACAATGAGTTTCTGCTTTCCCTCACTCGCAAGCTGGCAGACAAGGAACAGGAAGGGCACGTCCTCCAGAACATCAGCCAGCTCTACCTCGCTCTGGGGACTGAACGGTATGGGATTGATTGGACTTCTGGCTGAGGCAATGTTTCTGTCTGGGTCTAGGCTGATGAAACCCTTTTCTCAGCCTTTTAGAACATGCAATTCCTTTGGCAATTCGTATACTCAGTCTTAAGCTTTACGCCTTTCTTCGGTAGTTTGTCAAAGTAGCAGGAATTTTTTTTAATTAAAATTAAGAATTGTAAGTTTGCATGTTCAGAAACACTAAGAAAAAAACGTTTGTCTAGACCTGAGTGGAATTTCTATACACTAATGCCTTGAAGATTTCAGATCATAATAATCCTTGCATTTGATCTAGATCTTTTCATATCAGGAGGGCAGCTGAAAACGTTTCACAGGTTTTTCTGGATAGATCCTCACACTTGTGTTCAAAGCCCTTTACCTCCTAACCTCTCTGACCTCCTGACTACCCTATCCACTACCCGGTGCCTCCCCTCAACTCCTCCTTGTCCTTTGCACCCTCTGCCTCATCATCGGAGGTCGCATTTTCAGTCACTATGGCCCAAACTCTGGAACACTCTCCCTCAATCCCTCCGTTTTACCCCTTTTTCAAGTCCTGTCTGAAAACTTTCCTCTTTGACCGTACTTATGGCCACCTCCCCCACTCTGGCTCAGAGACGGGTTCCACCACTGTTAAAGCACTCTGAGATGCTACTGTGCCTGGAGGACGCTATATATGTGCAATTTTTTGTTGTTGTTAGTCTATTTTGTTGGCGAATGGCATTGTTCTGATTGGTTTTGCTATTCGTGTTCAAATGGCAAGAAGATTTCCTTTGTAGTTATTAGGGTCTAAATTGCAACAGTAAAAGGAAATGTAACTGAAATCATAGACATGTTCTAGTCAACCCACCTGAACAGCACATAGCCTTGAAATCAGCATCCAAGGGATTTCCAGAGGGTCTGCCATGACATATTTGGAATTTGCTTCACTCACTTTTCTGTAGATTAGGGTGATTGACCCTGTGCATGTTGTAATACAGTGCAGGTTATAAATGCCATGACATTATAAATATAAGATTCAAATATAGGGACAAATCAATTAAACTTACTGAATAGAGCAGAACAGTGCTCAGCTGATGGTCTCCTTGGAATTAGCTGAATTAGCTACAAGGTGACATATTTAGCCACAGAAGGTTGGAATTGTGGTGTCTCTGTGGTGGCCCTGTAGTTCTGTTCCTAAGCCAAGTGAGTCCACAATACCCCAGGACAGTTCTGATGACTGGCTCATTGGCAGGATTTGAAAGGGTTGACTAGTCACTGGGAGCAGGAACTCTTCCCACTCAGCTCCCATTAACGCTGCAAGCCCAAGGTCTAATTGGTGGGGTGGTCTCAACTGGAGAAGCGATAGGAAAAGTTGCCAGGCAGTGCCCAGGTTTTGGCTTTGGGTAATCCACTATGCCATCCAGTTTTAACTTCCATTTATCTTTGTGAATTCAGGGCATTTCGGTCAGCTCTGGAATATACTAAACGGAGCCTTGGAATCTTCATAGACCTTCAAAAGAAAGAGCAGGAAGCTCATGCCTGGCTTCAGGCAGGGAAGATTTACCATATTCTGAGAGAGAATGAATTAGTGGATGTCTACATACAGGTAATGAGAATCTTCAAAAGGCACATGGGTGAGTGCCAATGACTTTCCATCCAGCTCAGTTGAAACCAATCAAGGCTTGGACGGTCATTGACATTACTTTTTGTAAATTATATCTATTTATCATGGTAAGCGTGTGGAATCTATTAATAACTAAGGATTATTTTGTGTAGTATACCGCAGGTTATATGTTTCTATTAAACAGAGTCAACTACAAAGGTATGGGAAAAGACACACAAGTGGCACTGAAAGGATTGCCCTTGATGAAGTCGGCACAAATCCAATGGCTGTCCCATAAATGCAGTGCATAGTATTGTGTAGGCAAGCAGGAAGGCATAATCTCTATCTACTACATATCGTGGAGCTCCTGTAGCTCAGTAGTTAGAGCACTTCTGTGTTTCGAACACAGGCAGATCAGGGCAAAACCTTGGGCAAGTTTCCTTACTCCACAGGCCTGATAGTAAACCCTCAAAAAAACCCACAATAATAAAAATTGTTCATTTTCAATCCATGACTGTTTGTGAGACACTGCTATGGGCAATTGACTGCCACGTTTTGCCCACAAATATACAGTCAATTCACTTTACAGTATATTCTGTGAAGCGCATTGATAAGATGTGAAAAGTGCAATATCAAACTGCAAGGATTATTATTATTATTATATCAAACACTGTCAATATTTCCATAGAACCATAGACATATATGGCACAGAAGAAGGTCGTTTGGCCCATTGTGCCTGTGTTAGCTGCCTCAAGAGCAATCCTTTCAGTCCCATTTTCCTGCCCTTTCCCCATATCCACATAGCTGACTCCTTTTATAGATATTTATCTAGTTCCCTCTTGAAGCTCAATATGGATTCTGCCTCAATCACCACTTCATACCTTGACTGCAAAGTTGTTGATCAGGGAACTATAGAAAGCATTTAGCCCCTAAAGAGGCCACATAGCCTATTGTGCTTGTGCTCCTATTAGAACTGAACAAAACAGCTTGGTGCTGTGATGAGAAGACAGTAGGGTCTTTTGGAAGAATGAGGTCAGATGGGCTGAAAGGCCTCCTTCATCTGAACTGATCTTGTGATCTATATACCTGCTGTTTTGCAGATATGTTACTTTTTGATGCCATCATGTGAGATGTATTCTACCCATTGTTAAATGTATCTTATATTTAGCAGAGCATTATATAACCTAGCCTTGTATGAATAGTTTACAGGCGCTCAATAACTAAAAAACTTGGTAAGAGCCTCATTGTGATATCTCCACAATAATGCTGCTCATTCTCTAATAACAACTTAGGTTGCACAAGATGCTGCTGTCAGCACGGAAAAATTAGACTTTACACTGGAAGTTTTTGAAGCAGTGGGAGATGTGTTTTTTAATGGATCCTGGGACAGAGAAAAAGCCATATCCTTTTATAGGGTGAGTGCTATCTAGGTATATTTTGCTTTGGCTACTTGATGTTCTGTAAATTTGAACTATTGTAGAATTGTGTTTAATTTGACGTTTGGGGTTTATGTTCGTAGGTTGGGTAAACATTTGTAAATGTTTGCCCACAAAATATACAGTCAATTCATTTTACAATATAATCTGTGCAAGGCTTTGAGACATTATGAAGACATGATAAAACACTATATTAAATACAAGGATTATTATATTATTATTAAAAGCCACAAAATAATCTGAAGTGAAGATCACTCAGGAATCACATCGCACTGCAATTGAAATTAATTTGTATGTGAGAATAAATGTGGAGAGAACATGGAGTCCTGCAGCTCAGTGGTTAGACCACTCACCTTGCAAGTGAGAGACTTGAGTTTAATTCCTGGTAGGGTGAAACCTTGGGAAAGTTTCTTTACTCCATACGCTGATAATAATCCCTCAAGAACAAAAACAATAACAAAAAATTGGTCACTTCCACCCACGACTGTTTGTGGGACACTACTGTGTGCAATTGGCTGTCGCATTTTGCCCACAATATATTCAGTCGATTCACTTTACAGTATAAACATTGAAGCACTTTGAGATGTCTGGAAGACATGAAAAGCACTTTCGCCAATGCAAGGATTATTTATTATAATAACAAAGATTTTGAACACTTTATTGATTTTCAGATCCCTTGCCTGCTTTGATCCTAAATATCTGTGGAAACATGGGGAATAAAATACAGATATAATCATTTTCCAATGTTCCCCTGCCTCTTCAGCCTGTGGCATGCTCAGGCCAATTTTGGATTCCAGCACATCTATTATTGCCCTGGGTGGGATCAGCTAACTCAGCCCAAACTAAACATTGAACCAGGGACTGTGTTTGATTTAGTTTCACTGTGGCTATACCAACCAAGCCATTAGGAAACAAAGATTGGGTTCATATTTAAAATGATTGATTTGGGCTGAGGAGAGAGGAAGATCCCTGTTAAAAATACTTTTATTTTCAAGAAAAGTTTGAGGCAGTCTTACACGTTTGATATAGTGAATATTATAGATTTCATGGGCCATAAAAAACAAGACATTACAGTAATGGCTGGACTGAGGTCTGGATGGTTTCTACATTACATTGATATCTGCTGTAACAAATCTCCCTTGTGTTTTTCAGGATCGAGCGCTTCCACTTGCCATGAAGAGTGAAAACACAGAGGTACAGCTCCGACTCTGCAACAAGCTGACAGAACTACTGATGCATGGGAAGAGCTATGGAGAAGCCCTGGAATTTGCCCAAACTGCTCTGACACTCAGTGTGCCCCTGGGTAACCCAGATCTTTCTCTTTCTTTCCAATTTAAAAACAACAAATTACATTTGTCTAGCAACTTTCACACCAGGAAGATGTCCCAATTTGCCATTTGTTGTCGTTCAGTACAATAGGGTTGGAAAAGCATTCTGTCGCTGTAACTGTTGGAATTAGAATCTACAATGTTGTTATATTTTCTACACAGAAACCCCTGTACCTCATATTGACCTCAGCTCAACCTACTCTGAGCTAAGATGCAAGGGATTTCTAATCAGAAAACCCAGGTTACATTGTGAGTGGGGACCACACCTCAGGAAGAATATATTGGCTCTGGGTGGGATGCACCACAGATCCACCAGAATTAGTTTTTCGCACAAAAGATAGTAGAAATCTGGGGCTCTCTCCCCAAATGGCTATCAGACATGATCTCAAAGAATGGTGGAACATGCTTGAAGGCTGAATGGCCTACTCCTGTTGCTATGCTCCTATGTTTTTGTTTCAGTGGTTATGTGGTTCAAATGTTTTTACAATCTCAAAAGCAGCATGGCCAACGCATTCCAGTTGTAACACGTTTACAGCCTAATAAGTACTGAGTAAACTGATTTAGACATCTATGTTAGTGGCATGCATTTTAAAATATTGATTAGATTACATGTATACACATATCCACCGGCTCTTGATTCCTCGCTTTGTTAATGCTTTTGCAATAAACCGTTTGCTGTTAGATATAGTTTTAGCAATGCTTTGACTGAGAGTTAAGTGACTGACGCAGCACATCAAGAAGGAGAAACCTATTTTATTCAACCTAAGGTTACTGCATTCTTGGCTCTGATACAGATATTCTGTAATGGAAGAGAAGAAAGTTCTACATTCTTTTAATGCAGAGAATGTGACCAGAAAGCAGTTTCACGAATAAGATTGTGGTCTTGAAACTAATTAATTCCTTCCTGCCTTGAGACGAACTGAGTGAAGATTGTTTAAAATTCAGCATGTAAAACATTAATTTGGTTGATTCTCTGATCTGCTTACTTTTATCAACTTCACAAGCTCGTCTGGGGTTACAGGCTGATTCTTCAATATACCAGCCTTGTGATATGAGCATTTAATAAGGTTTTTCCCATTTTAATTCCACACAGTGAAGGTCAGACACATGTTTTACTAATGGTCAAAGAAATGCCAAGATTTAAAATGAAGTGCTCCCAATTGACAAAATAATTTGTTCCCATTAACCTGTGGAACCCGCTGTTTCATATGGTTTCATTAATAGAGGTTGTCGCCCCACACTTAGCTACTTCTATTTTAATTTAGCACTAGTGCTTCATTCAGTTATAATGAATATTTACAGTAAGAGCCTGTTTATCTGGCACCCGATCAACCGTAACTTCTGTATAACCGGCACCTCAAAAAAAAGGTCTGCATTCGATTAACCGGAATTTATCTGGAAAAATGCATTAAAAAAAAAACATTTTTGCGTTTTCAGCCAAATATCCGGCATGCGCTTTAACTGGCATTGTCCAGGTCTCGAGGATGCCAGATAAACGGGCTTTTACTGTATATGGTTGAGAAGGAAATGGACAAGTTGATCCAGATAAATTGCTCACTATATGAAGAACGGTGAAGGATTCAGACAAATGTTTCAGAATGAGTTGGTTAGGAATAAGAAAGGAAGCCAGACAAATTGTTATCAGGGAAGGCCATTGAAATGTACAATGAAATTTAGATCAGGAGCAAACCATCAATTAAGGTGAGAAAGAGGAGATTGAGGCTGAGAAGGAAGGTAGCTGGGTTTAGACTGATTCCAGGCTGGATGTTGGGTGTAATGTATAATCAATTATGTGTCATCTTGGCTCAGTGCTAGAACTCTCATCTCTGAACAGAATATTGTAGGTTCATGTTGGGATTTGAACTTACATCCTCTAAACTCATACTCCAATGCAGTGCTGGTGGGGGAATTGCATTGTCTGAGATGAAGTCCTTCAGATTAAGTTAAACCATGATCCTGTCTACCTATTCAGGTGGATGTTAAAGATCCTATGACACTGTTCAAAATGAGAAAAGAGTTTCTCCCGGTGTTCTAGCAAATAATACCCCAAATAAAATCGGTGATTTGTTTCATGGCTGTTTGTGGGACATTACTGTGTGCAATTGTAAAGCTGCATTTGCCTTAAAATACACAGGCACTTGCATTTCACAATAAAATCCTGTGAAACACTTTGAGATGTCCTTCCGATGTAGTAAGGTGCCAAATCAAATGCAAGCACAGTATTATTATATTAATTATTATGTTACATATGGAATATTTCCTTTTTTGTAACATTCTCTGTTTTCCTCTCTGATAGGAAATATGTTGAATGAACGCATTGCTTACCATCGACTGGCTATAGTACATCAGTCTCTTGGGCAGTGCGAGCTGGCTGAACACTTTTATCTGAAGGCCCTCTCCCTCTGCTCTTTCCCACTGGTGTTTGACGAGGAAACCATGTACTACGTCAGAGTGTATATACAACTGGGAGACATGACCTTCTATGACCTCAAGGTAAGAACAAATACTTACATTATGCTTGCATAAATATTATACTAACATAAATACAAAATGAGAACTAATAAACTTCAATAACATAAAAAACGTGAAAGCTCTAAAATGAAATCCTTATCCATTGCTCTTTTAGCTCTAGTATAGATCTTTCCAGTGCACTCTCCTCCCTATCTCCACTTTTTTAATAACAATATTCCTCAGATCTGACATAGTCCCTGAGACATCTCAAAGCGATTCAGAGTATATTATGAAAGGTGTATTGACTGAGTACCTTGTGGGTGAAACCTTTTTGTGCTTTTGCAAATCAAGTCATTTAGAACTCAGTCAAGTTGACACTTTATTAGTGACCGGAATGGATAGCCAGGTAGGATATTGGACTTGTTGGAAAATATGCTTGGTGCTGTAATGGGAGATTAACGGCTTTCCAGAAGGATAAGATCAAATGGACTGAAGGGCCTTCTTCATGTGAAATGATCTTGTGACGTTACACAACACAAAATTTGATAAAGAGTTGCTTTAAATAAGATCATCATTTTGACTGGTTATTATTCATTCTTACTCACAAGAAGATACAAAGCTTGAATAACAATTTAACATCAACCGTATCTGTGCATTTCTGTTGTTCATTGCAGGATCCACATGACGCAGCTGGTTATTATCATTTAGCCCTTGCAGCGGCCATGGACGTGGGTAACAAGAATTCTCAGCTGAAAATCTGTACCAGACTTGCCACTATTTACCATAACTTCCTCATGGATCGTGAACTGTCACTTTATTTCTATCAGAAAGCCAGAGCATTTGCCACTGAACTGAATATTCGAAGAATAAATTTGTCACCAGCCAAATATTACAAAGCCACGGGAGAGATGCCTTCAAAGTCCCTTGTTTAAGCATGAGTGGCTTCTCTGTTGCTTTGAAGTAATCAGCTGATTGCATATCATGGCTGCAACAAAATGCAGAGCTTCAAGACTTTGATTATTCTCTTTAGATGCGAAAGGTAAGATGCTACATTGAAGCTTCGTTTCCAGCTCACCTGCACAACACCTGCCCTCAGCTCACTCTGCCTATTTACTGAGCCAAAAGCCTGACATTTTGATCCCTACTGCTAGCAGAAATACCAGCCAGAGATGCCATTCTTCATGCTTAAGAATAAAAGCTTTGCAGCAGCCTATTTGCTCGATATTCATTCTTGTTAAGAAGTATGTTCTTGGACGGTGTTTGTTCATAACTTTCTAACTTTGCACTGTTGTGAGATGGACAGTTTTAACTTTCTTGTTTAAAAAAAAGTTATACTTAATGTGCAGTGAGTACAGTTGGATCTGCAGTTAAAGAAGAAAATCTTCAATATTCAGCAGGGTTTGAGTCAAGGCCATTCTTCGCTTTATAAGTCCAAATAAGTGAAATTGCTCAATAAGGCTTCATGCATGCCACTCAAGATATGTAACAACTGCTGCTATTTGTGGAACAGGGGAAATATAGAACTGTTTCATAAGTGAATTTCAGCTGCAGCATCTACCCTGGGTAAGAAATACATGCACTGAAGCTTGAGATTTTCCCCATGCACAGGTGAGGATGAGCTTGACCACAACAGCATATGACACCCTCTGAACATGTTAAAGCTGGAGTGTAGACATCACTATTAATCACGTTAAATTTACTTGATAATTAAGCACACATTATATATTGGATAGTTTGATCCTAACAATTCCGAAGGTCATTTTTCTGTTTATCTGTTTCTTAGAAACTCTTTTTTAAAACAAATGCTGAAAAGTTGCTTATTGGCGAGACAGACTAGAAAAAGAGAGATAGGTGCCATTTTTGCTTCATATTCTCACTGGTTTGTGGCTCTTTATGTTCTGTAATGCTTATCAAAGTTTTCAATTGTTTGGTCTGGTCTTAAAAAATGATGCAAACACAGCAGAAAATTCTGCATATTTATCAAGTTTTCATTTGATTAAATCCCAAGAAACGCAGAAAATATGATCTTGCTCTGTGCAGATTCAAATAGTTTTATATTGCAGACTTACAGTCATGTCATGTTACAGAACTGCATCAGCCAAAAATCTCTCTTGATGTACCAGAATCTTTGGTGCCATGGTGCTGTGTAGTTTACTCTGTTCAAGGGACAGATTCCACAACACCAGAAGCAACAGTAATTCAGCTCCCATGTATGCTTGGTGTGCAGATGTAAAATTGTGATCAGCGATTTTAGTTTGCTTGACTTGGTTGTTGGGGGAATGTCCTTTCAAGTGCGTTGTGTGTGAATGACACTGCAAGGTTTTGCAGGAGGCTCAGGGATCAGATTGCTCCTGGTCAGAAAATGTCTCTGCCCCCAGCAAGCTTTTATCATTGCCTTCAGTGATTTGTTCTCTGTGGGGGAGCCAAGAAATCACTTTAAATTAGGTTAAAAGTCCCCCATAAATAACAGAGCCTTCATATTTGTGCTATAATCACCTTTCATGTTATTTACACTCATTATAGATAGTTCAAATTTGCATTTAGCTAGACTGTGCCTGACTGAAAACTTTAATGTTACCAATGAATGCTGATTCCTGGAGTTTTCAAGTTTTTCTGTGATTATTTCTCTGTCAATACTGTCCCAAGGAAACTTACAACCACAGACAGTTTTCCTGTACAGACATTGAATTGTGGTTCATTGAAATCCTCTTTGGCCTCATGTTTGGAAGACCTTGTATAATTGAATTAAACAAGAGAAATGATTTCGATTTTCTCAGTCCCTTACGAGGTCTAAACATTTCATTCGTTTGGGCATTTTCTCTTGAGTATCTCCGCTTTTTATTGTCTATTTGCAAAATGTAGCCGTCAATCATTTCTTTTAGGCTGCAAGTAGGTTGCTACAGGAACCAAAAAGGCATCCCAAAGCTTTATATCATTCAATAAAGCAGACTTTTGTTTTTATTGTTGAAAGCTGACAGCAGGCAAATATTGTAGAAGGCCACCACTTGGCTACTCTCAGTTTCATTTAACTCTTTCTAACACGCTAGTGAATGTTTGGATATTTCTGCAAATTTAGATTTTCGTGATTAAGTTGCTTTTATGACAGAAATATCATCATATGATATTTTGGGAATATTGGTGTATAGGTTTGTTATTGAGTGAATTAATCAAAGATAATCTGGCATTGAGGGTTTGCATATTTTTCATTGCTACTGGTGTTGTTGAATCCTGGAACACTGATCAGGAAGCCAGCACTAATTACTGGGAATTCTTCAATTTGGATTTGCTGCTAGGAATTTGGGTTTGGTCCAACATACTTTCATTAAGGCAGGAACCAAAGACTTCCATTAGGAGAGGATCGGAAGGGCACATCATAGGTGATATTTGCAATGTTTCTTAATGTCTGCAATATGATAAATAGCACATGAATCATGTTGTGAAATGCTGCTGATTTCATCCTCACATTTCATAAATTGCTGGAACCCCTCAAGCTGTTGACTTTCAAACTGATTTGTTAGAAAGTTAAACTGAAAATTTGAATATTCAGCTTTACTCAACACTAAATTATGTGTGATATTAATAAAAAGATAATTGTCTTGTGGAATTATTTACAATATTCGGGAAATCTTTGAACCGAATAGTGCAAGGTTACTCATGAGCTGATTACATGTATTCCTGGAAAGAGAAGTGATCGAGAGATGAGGACAAGAAGAGATGGTGGATGAGTTCAGAATTATTAAAAGGACGAGACACTTTCCTGTCCCAAAAATGTGTTTGTCCGGAAGTGTGCTGTTTCCTTGGCATCATTTTGTAGCTATGCCATTTAAGGGGAAAAATGTGGCTCGCAGGGGGTTCCCAGTTCTTGTTATGAGAGCTTGTTGAAAGTCAAATCAGGGAGGGTAGATAAGTAGATTGAGGGATGGGTGGGGGCTAGATAAGTAGGGTTTCCTTGGAGCTGGTTTGCAACAGCACACCAGAATTAGGTCTCCCTCTGTGGCAATCTGTGTAGTCCAGTTTCTAAGTCAGGCAGGTCCTCATTACTCTCAGGCACTGAAGATGACAGCCCCACCAATCTGGGCTTGGAAGTACAGACTAGTCATTGGGAGCAGTGATTCTTCACTTGGGATGTCCTCCCGACATGGAATGTGCTCTATAAATGTAATTTTATTGTTGTTGTTCCCACTTAGCTCCCATTAATTCTGCAATCCAAAGCCCTACCAGGAAGGATGGTCCTAGTTAGAGAAGCAGCTGGAAAGCTTGCAGGACAGCTATGCATGCAGTTTCAGCTGGTTAGACTCTAGCAGTACCCCATTGCACACTCTAGGGTCTCCAAACCTTGGCTCTTGCCATCCCGCACCTAATACTTTCTGGAATTAGGTAATCATGATGCATCCCTCCAGGGAGAGACTGTGCATTGCATTCCAATAAATATAAATGGAATTGACACATGTAGTTGGGATGCATGGAATTCGCAGTTTGATTTGGATATCTTAAGCATGGTGATAAATTTCTGCATCTGTCAGATGCCCAGCTGATCAAACAAAAGAGCCATCCATTCAATTCCATTTTCCAGCCTATTCTCCATATTCTTATATTTCTCCTTTCTAGATATTTATGGAGTTTTCTTCACGAGAGATGGCAAGAAATCCTATAAGAAATTATGAAGAAAATGGCATTTTGTCCCATTTGATATCACCCTTTCAGAATAGCCACCCTATCATCTTCCTATTACAGCAACTGGGTGTCAACATGCAATAAAATGTGCTCACAGCCAAGGTTGGTAAATTTACCAAAAAGTACAGAATAACTCTCAGATTGTTGAAAGAACAATCATTTTAGAAGCTCAGTGATAAAAAGGAAAATCAGTGATAAGTTCAGTAAACCGCTATATAAATCGAAGTTGTTGCTTTGTTATATTGCCTGCATATTCTTAAACTTGGTGCCAGCACCTTTGAGTTAATTTAGAGCCGTTCAACCAGGTGTTATACATATGTAAATTAACAATTTTCTTCTGATCAAAATTTCTAAATAGAATATACTGTAATCATCCAATCTTTTGAAAAATGCATGTAATTTTGCAAATACATGGTATTTCATGCATACTTTTCGCTAGCAAGATATTTTTTTTCTGTGCATGTCACAACTTAATTATCAATTACATATGCATGGCTTTGTATGATTTCTAGAGGTGTTTCTGCAAATCATCAGAGTTCAATTAATTTTGAAACGTATAAACATATAAAATGATCCAGAAGATCAATTTGCATAAGAAATGCACATTTTAGTCTTAGCATAAATACTTAAATCATTCTGTTTTAAATAACTTAGATAATGATTTGCTTCCACTGAATGAAATCGCTGGTACCTCAGCCAAGAAGTCAGACAATGTATTGAGGCTTCATGATAGACATTCAATTTCAGGATGTTTCTACCTGATGTACAGACATTCAGAAAAAAAAAGGTCTGATGATTTACAAGATAAAGTGTTAAACAATACAGCATTAAAAAGTAGCCATTTCAATTAAAATTCAGTAAACTTTGTATTTTTGTATTCCAAAAATAAAAGTGATAAGATCATCTAATTTCTAGTGCATAGAAACAATAACAAATTACATTTGTATAGCATGATTTACATCAGCAGGACATCCCAAGGCGCTGAAACAAGAGTCAATCCATTCAGATTCTTTGCCAGTTCCACCTAGCTTAGTTGTTAACATTCTCAGTTCTGAATCAAAAGGTTGTGGATGTCAAATATTCGAGCCTGACACTCCTATGGTTGCTGAGGAGAAGGGGAGGAGGGGGTTGCACTGTCGGAGGTGCTATCCTTTGGATGAGGCTTTATCTCTTACTATCTTTCCTTCACAAGAGTCCATCCATCCATCCTTAAAAAAATGCCTGTAAGAAGCAGTTCAACATGCAAGCATTTGCCTTTTTAACTTGCAAGTTGCTATCAGGTTATTGAAGGAGTGTAGAGAGGAAGAACAATGCCATTTGCTTCATTTTGCTAAACTTCCCTTATCTTCCAAGGTTATGATATACTGTACAATATTCTGTGAAGTGCTTTGAGATGACTAGATGACATGGAAAGCCCTATATCAAATGCAAGGATTGTTACTATTATTATGATGATTATTATAATTTATAATTCTTGCATTAGAACCAAAATGCCACAGAAATGTACGATACACAAGAGGGCCATTTATCCTGTTGGGTCAGTGCCCTTTCCTGCCCTTTCATCATACACCAGTAGCTGAGTCTTTTTAAGGAGAAAAAAGAACACAATGATTTAGACATGAAAACTACCGAGTATTCTATCAGGATAAGCACAACATAATTTACCACAGTGATTGGTGAACGTTGGAAAATCATAGAAAAGTAAGATTTCAAAGTGTGCTAATTATCGTGTCACATTTTTCACATTTCAAAATTGGAGCCTGTAATTTATTTTCTGTTCATTTAATAATTATTATTTTAATTTTGGGGGCGTTTTCGGCCGAATATCCAGCAGGCGCTGTAACCGGCATTGGCCAGGTCCCGAGGGTACCAGATAAATGGGCTTTTACTGTACTAAAAAATTTCTGATCCAGTACAATTGCTTTTTAAAAAAAAAAAGCCAAATCTATATTTTAGGGCAAGCTTTTCATGACAGATAAGCTTTTAAATATATCTAACATGATAGTGTGAGACCTAATGGATCAATAATGATCAATTGAGTAACAATAACAGCCAAATGACTGCTTGGAACATCAGGTGTTTAACGCTGTGTTTATATTTCTGTATGTGAAGTTGCTTTGCTCCCGGTAGTACAGCGACATGTTGCGTGAATCCTGAACCTCCTACATCACATTGGAGCTATACACACACAAACCCTGCTATCAGAGTTTTGCACATGTACAGTTTTGAACATTTTCAGAGAAATTAAATCGCATGTTTGTTTTACAACGTTAAAATGTGAGTGGTACATTTATCTGTCTAACAATATTAAAATCCAAATTGGCTAATTTTTTTTGGTATTCCAATTCAACCCCTTGAGAACTTTCAATAATTATAAATGTTGCATTTACAAAAACATAATTTAAAAGTGATATCAGGTGGAGTGCGGTAGGATTCACTTGGAGTGTAAGTACACCATTAAACAGATCAATAATAAATCTGTCAGCAGTTTGTCACAGGGCCTTCCAGGTTTTTCAAAGCATACATTGCAATCAAATCAGGTAACATTTCAATGCACTCGGAGCAGTACTCCATATATTACTAGGCCATTTTTGCTCATTTATGTAAAAATAGTCTTCCTGCATTCTGAACCAAAAACGTGCTGCAGAAATATTTAACTTGTAACTTTGTCTTTGCTGAGCATTTGTTCTTCCACATTGAATTTGTGGTTGGAGAGGAGGTCACCTTATTTGCCTGTACTCTTTAGCTATGTTGCATAACACAGAGGTTTAGCTGATAAAACAAAATATTTTTGCATTAACTGTATTGTTTACTAACGTTTTCATTCAATGCTTATAATGGAATTTCCCAAGTGCAGAATGAAGATCTTTAATGAACAATGTTGTCAGCGCCTTAAGACATCCTCCTGATGTGCGCTATCAAATGTAATTTTGTTGTTGTTGGCAGCCTATTTAGAATGTGCTGCAGTAAGGGAAAGGTATTTTGAAAAATGTAGCAAAAGGTTTACCAACTGAGCACCACTTGTTTAAAAATCCAAAGGAGTTATTGAAAAGCAGCCTTTTTTAATTAGGGTAGATTTTTTAAAATTAGACAAAAGAGACACTGAAAAGAGGTTTCCAAATAGCTTTGATTTTTCACAGTTGATAGGTATGTTTTCATTAAGACCAACAAAGGTGAGACCTGTCTCTTTTACATTGGTTTTATAATTGGATCGGGGAGAAATCTCTGCTATGATGAGCAGTAGGCGAATAAACCACCAACAGGCAGATAATTGCAAAATTGTTTATAACTTAAGGTAATTTAAAAATATGACTGGAGAAAGCCTGATCTGATTTGGTATTGAAGATAAAGTAAGCATATACTTATTAGCTGAAATGACACTTCCACTTTACAATGAATGTCACTTTAACTGTTTTTGGCAGAAGAAATAAACACTGGAGCCCATGTTTTTCATTTGATAGATTTATTTATGTTGTACATTAATGTTTGTGTGTCAGTGTTATGTTAAATAATGTACAAGTACCCTTTGAGGAAATCAATTGGCATTTTAATATTGTTCTCCATGAAGATAGATTAAAATATGTTTCATACTGTGTTTCATTTGCCATTGGGTGTTCATTTCAATATGTACAAAGTTCAAACCGATAGCAGATTAACTTTGCAGTTAACTAAAACGCTTTTGAATTAAATTTGATCTTTCACATGTAGATAAGAAAATTAAAAAATTTTACTTCAGGTTTTTATTTGTGAAACAAGTTTTTACACACTGAATGCACTGCTGTTTGTAAAGACTGCCACAACAGTGAGTTAAATCAACTTATCGGTATATTGGGAGTTTTTTTACTTTTATATGTTCATACTTCACCCTGCTGTTAATAACTAATATTACAGCAATAAAGCTATTCAAATACCAGGCCAGGAGTAGCTTTATTACTGCAATTAAAAAAAAAGTTAAATGTTGTCACTCAATCCATGACTGTTTGTGGGACACTGATGTGCACAGTTGACTGTCCCATTTTGTCCACAAAATATACAGTCAATTCACTTTTCTGTGAAGCGCTTTGAGATGTTCTCTGAGACACCATCCAGAGTGGAAGATAATATAAATCAAAGTTGTTGTTGTTGTCTAAAGGACATAATAAGGCACCTTATGATTGCAAGGATTATTATTATTAATTATCTAAGCATTTAAAATAAAGCAATTAAAATAAACATAAATCCTGTGAAGCACTTTGGGACATCATCCCAACCTTTACTAAATGCAAATGATTATTATTTCAATAAAAAATGTAATAAAGGAACATTAAAATTTAACAAAGGAAAAGTCCCCATTGATTAGAAGATTGAAACATAACTCCACTATTTAAGAAGGGTGGGAGAGAAAATATGGGAAACTATACAGACCAGTTAGTCTGACATCAGTTGTAGGGAAAATTCTTGAGACCTTAATAAAAAGATGTAGTTTTGGGATACCTTGAAGACCATAAAAAGATTAGGCAGGGTCAACATGGTTTTACAAAAGGGAAGTCATGCTTGACTAATCTTTTAGAATTTTTTGAGGATGTATCCAGCAGGTTGGATAAGGGGGAACCAGTAGATGTGGTATATTTGGATTTTAGGAAGGCATTTGACAAGATGCCACACAAAGGCTGTTACTCAAGATTAAGGCCCACGGGATTAATGGGAAAAAATTAACATGGATAGAAGAATGGCTATCGGGTAGAAAGCAGAGAGTAGCGATAAACGGATCATTCTCGAATTGGCAGGATGTAACTAGTGGAGTGCCACAAGGATCAGTGCTTGGGCCTTAGCTATTTACTATTTATATCAATGATCTAGATGAGAACATTGAATGTAATGTGTCTTAATTCGCGGATGACACTAAACTAGGTAGCAGAGTGGGCTCTGAGGATGATGCAAAAAGATTGCAACAAGATATAGCTAGGCTAGGGGGGTGGGCAAGTAGATGGCAAATTGAATTCAATGTTAGCAAGTGTGAAATTATTCACCTAGGTAGCAAGAATAAAAGAATAGATTATTTTCTAGAGGGGGATAAGTTAGATAGTGTTAGTATTCAAAGGGATTTGGGTGTCCTTGTACACCAGTCCCCAAAATTTAGTTTGCAGGTGCAGCAAGCAATTAAGAAGGCGAACGGCATGCTAGCGTTCATTTCAAAAGGTTTAGAGTATAAGAGTAGGGAAGTCTTGCTGCAACTGTATAGGGCTCTGGTGAGACTGCACCTTGAGTATTGTGTGCAATTTTGGGCGCCTTATTTAAAAAAGGACATACTTGCCTTAGAGGGGGTGCAGCGTAGATTCAATAGGTTAGTTCCTGGGATGAGGGGACTGACCTATGAGGATAGGTTGAATAAACTAGGGCTGTATTCTCTGGAGTACAGAAGAATTAGGGGGGATCTTATTGAAACATATAAGATTCTTAAAGGGCTAATAAAGTAGGCACTGAGGGATTGTTTCCCCTGGTAGGAGAATCTATAACCAGGGGTCACAGTCTTAATATTAAGGGTCAGCCTTTTAGAACAGAGTTGAGGAAACATTTCTTCACTCAGAGGGTGGTGAATTTATGGAATTCACTACCCCAGAAGGCTGCAGATGCTTGAACATTTCCAAGGCTGAGACTGATAGATTTTTGAAAAATAGAGGGATCAGGGGATATGGGGATAGGGCAGGTAATCAAAGTTAGGTGAGAAGATCAGCCATAATCTTATTGAATGGCGGAGCAGGCTCGATGGGCCGAATGGCCTACTCCTAATTCTTATGTTCTTATGCCTTAATTAATTTTGTCACCATCCTTTTCCCCATTTTGTCTACTGTACTTAATTTGCCCATTTTTAAACAGGTTTTTAATTTTACTTTACTCTGACTTTTCCAGCCATTTTCTAAATTTAATAATGTTTTATTTCCTTCTTCATAGAATTATAGAAATTTACAGTGCAGAAGGAGGCTATTCATCCCATTGACTCTGCATCTGGTCTCAGAGCAAGCTGTTCATTCAGTCCCATTGAAGGGGCTGAACAAGTAGACATCACATCAGGCTAACACACTGGACACTTGATGAGAAAATGCAGTGATTATCCAGACTTAAAGTTAATAACAATTTACATGCAATCCTTCTTGCGATGTCCAATTGTATTTAAAGCACATCCCACTGGGTGGTGTCTATCTTGTGCCGATCGCTAAAAATAGCAATCTTTTCACCAGGTATTTTACAATGGGAAATCTATTAAAATAAAGTTGTTAAAAGTCTATTGATTTCGGTGTAAAATAGATCCCAACTTGTTATTTGTTGCTGTTAGTGATCTGGTAACAAAATGCCCTGTTCTACATTATTCTCTGTTGTATAACCTCATCAATAGGATGGATGAAATCTAGTCCAGGTGCTTGAATTGCTTGCAGCTTCCAGTGCTCGGAATGCCACTGACTGAATTCCTCAGATCCCCTGGAGGCAGAAGCTTCACTGCTTTGTTCCTTTGACATAAAATCTGTCAGATCTAGTGAAATGGGTCAGTTTAATTATGCGAGGTCTCACACCTACACCCATTCCCTGAAGCAATTCCTAATGTAGTCAAAAGAGGCTTATGATAAGTGTCAGGCTCAAAATTCAGAAGGGAACCAAGCAGAATATAGGAAGTGTAGGATAGAACTAAAAAAGGAAGTTAGAGGGGCAAAGAGACTGCATGAAAAACAATTAGCGAGTAAGATTAAGGGGAACCCTAAGGTTTTTTACCAACATATTAAGAGTAAAAGGTTGGTCAAGGAGAGGGTGGGGCCAATTAGGGACCTAGGAGGAAATCTCATTGTGGAGGCAGAGGGCATGGCTGATGTACTGAATGATTACTTCGCCTCTGTCTTCACAAAAGAAAATGATACAGCCAATGCCATGGTATTAGAGGAGAGGGTAGGAGAAATGGATAGAATAATTATAACCAGAGAGGAAGTGCTAAAAAGGTTGACGTCGCTCAAGGTGGATAAGTCACCTGGTCCGGATGGGATGCACCCTAGGTTACTAAGTGAGGCACGGGAGCAAATAGCAGGGACTCTGGCCACGATCTTTCAATCTTCCTTGGACACAGGGGTCGTGCCAGAGGACTGGAGGATAGCTAATGTTACTCCCTTGTATAAAAAGGGGCAGAAGGACAAGCCTGGTAACTACAGACCAGTCAGTCTAACGTCGGTAGTGGGCAAAATTCTAGAGTCCATAATCAGGGACAAGGTAGATCTTCACTTAGAAAGATATAGGCTAATAAAGGACAGTCAACATGGATTTGTTAAAGGCAAATCTTGCCTTACAAATCTGATAGAATTTTTTGATGAGGTAACGGAATGGGTGGATAATGGTAGCGCAGTTGATGTAGTTTACATGGACTTTCAAAAGGCATTTGACAAAGTGCCACATGAGAGACTTATTAAGAAATTAAAGGCCCATGGCGTAAAAGGGACAGTGGCAGCGTGGATCCACAACTGGCTGCGAGACAGAAAGCAGAGAGTTGTAGTGAGCGGCTGTTTTTCAGATTGGAGGGAAGTGAGCAGTGGTGTGCCACAGGGATCGGTTTTGGGACCATTGCTGTTTGTAATCTACATCAATGATCTGGACTTGGGTGTACGGAGTACAGTTTCCAAGTTTGCAGATGACACTAAGTTAGGGAGAATAGTAAACAGTGAGGAGGATAGTAGCCATCTGCAAGAGGATATAGACAAATTGGTAAAGTGGGCAGACACATGGCAGATGAAGTTTAATGCAGAGAAGTGTGAGGTGATGCATTTTGGGAGAAGAAATGAAGGGAGGCAATATAGGCTAGATAGTACAATTTTAAATGGTGTGAAGGAACAGAGAGACCTGGGGATTTGTGTTAGTGACTCGTTGAAGGTGGCAGGACAGGTAGACAAGGCTGTTAAGAAGGCATATGGGATACTAGGCTTTATAAATAGGGGTATAGAGTACAAAAGTCAGGAAGTGCTGACTAACCTCTATAGGACTTTGGTGAGGCCTCAGCTGGAATACTGTGTTCAATTCTGGTCACCACACTACAGAAAGGATGTGAAGGCATTGGAAAGGGTACAACGAAGATTTACTAGGATGGTGCCAGGATTGAGGGACTTCAGCTATGAGGAGAGGCTAGATAGGCTAGGGTTATTCTCTCTGGAGCAGAGAAGATTGAGGGGAGACCTAATAGAGGTTTATAAGATCATGAGGGGTTTCGACAGGGCAAATAGAGAAAAACTATTTCCACTCGTGGGTGAATCTGTGACTCGTGGTCACAGATTTAAAATAGTTTCAAGGCGCAGTAGAGGGGAGCTGAGGAGAAATTTTTTCACTCAGCGAGTTGTTCGAATCTGGAATGCATTGCCTGAAAAGGTGGTGGAGGCTGATTCGATAACAACTTTTAAAAGGGAATTAGATCTTTATTTAGGAAGAACGGGTCTATTAGGCTATGGGGAGCGGGCAGGGCAATGGGATTGAATCGCTCTTTTCAAAGAGCCGGCACAGACTAGATGGGCCGAATGGCCTCCTTTTGTGCCGTAAAATTCTATGATTCTATGATTCTATGATTCATGGAAATGCGCACCAGATCCTCAAACCTTGGCAGGTTTCTTCAGTGAAAGGATGCACTTGCATTTCTTAGCACCTCAGATGTCGAAACAACCATGAAAACCAATGTAGAAACTGTTCAGAAGGGTTTTGAAAGCAGCAAGGGAGTGTGCGAGGTGAAGCAATTTAAGAAGAGAGATTCAGAGTGCGGGTAATTAGCAGAAAGCTCACTCACTAATAGTTGGTCAGAGGAAGGGGATGTGAGTTAGCAGAGTGGAGTGCATGGAAAGGTGAGTGCTACAGGAGTTCACTGAAGTAGGGTTGGGCAATACTTTCAATGTATTTGAAAGTTAGAAATGAAGATCTTGAAATCTACGGAAATAGGGAATCGGTGGGGCCTGGTGAGGAAAGAGACAAAGGACTTGCATGCTTAGTAATGGAAAAAGTACAGGCTGTGGAGTTCTGCATAAACTAGAGCTAGGAAGGTCAGCAAGAATGGCTTTGGAGAAATCCCAAATTAATGTGATAAGGGCATGGAAGCGGTCTTTGGCTAGGGTTAAACTCAGTTGATGTTACAGAGGTGGAGCAAAGTCAAGACTTAGTCAAAGACCAGATGAAAGGCTAAGGAGAGCTGAAGATCAAAGCAAGCATCAAGGTGGGATGAGGAGTTGGGAAGCTGCCATGCAGTGCCGAGCAGAAAGGCTTCAGGTTTGTCGACATTCAGTTGAATGTCTATCACTTACTTTCACAGATTTTTCGTACCAGATTTATTTCAGAATGTTTAAAATCCTCATAGGACCACAACAAAATCATGGACTTTGGGTTTCCTGCAATTCTAAGCAGAGGGGTTGTTTGAGCATCTCCCACTCCCACTGCTATTATTGTGATACCATTTTGTCTCAAGTGTTCAGCAGTGGCCAAGACGTTATTTGTGCTCTGACCATCTGTGATTAACACAACAACCTTCTGAACTCCTGGTCTCACTCCCCTCTGGACACTCAGAGTATCTTCCAAGATATATTGTAGAGCCTTCCCGGTGAGAGCATTCCCATCCAGGAATGGAGCTGAGTTGATCGTTCTTATCATTTTTCCTTCACTGTCAAAGGTATCCAAGTTAAAGAGGGTTCGGGGTTTGCCACTGTAGATCACCATGCCAACCTGCGTGAGGTCTCTGTCAATATCAAAATGCGATATCACATTCCTCACAAAGCCTTTTATGTAGCGGAAATTCCGTCTTCCAACATTGTTCGAAGCATCCACAGCAAATACCAAATCCAAAGACTTGGAAAAGCATCCTGTTTAATAGTAAAAAAAAAGACTGATTAATGAATTGGTGCTATAATGCACACTGGCTAAGTTATATAAAGTAAACATAGTGTTCTGTTGGGGATGCTGTGTGTTGCAGGAATTAATTCGCCTAGACATTTTGTCTGTAAATCCCACAAACTGCAGTTTAGATCTGTTGCAAACAAATTAGATTTTTTTTTAACAGGAAAAAATGCTTCTAGGGCACATAATTGTTAACCATTTAAGAGCTAAAGTAAGGTTTGCCAAGTAGAAATAAAACCTGAAGCAAAATCAGGTGGAGTCTTGTAGCTCAGTGGTTAGAGCGCTCGCCTCAAAAGTGGTTTGATTCCTGAGAGGGTGAAACCTTGGGCAAGATTTCTTACTCTGCACGTCTGATAATAATCCCTCAAGAAAAAAATAATAATAAATTGTTCACTTCAATTCATGACTGTTTGTGGGATACTGCTGTGTGTAATTGGCTGCTGTGTTTCACCCCCAAATATACAGTTAATTCACTTTGCAGTATATACTGTGAAGCACTTTAAAACATCTAGCAGATGTGAAAAGCACTATATAAAATTTAAGGATTATATTATATCATATTATACCATCTTCTGAAAGCCTGTTAACAGAATAATCATACTTATCCAGCAAAGAATAAGCATTATCAATCTCACATTAGGGATTTATCCTCAAGAGCAAGATACTCAAAATTAAACCAAAAACTTACCAGGTGTGTTTAATCCACATATTTTGTTCCTCAGCTGTAAAACCTTAGTGTGCAGCTCATGAGCTTTGTTAAAGGTGAAGGCCAGCTCTGTGTCTCCAGCTATGTGGGTCAGTTCATTTATCATACTGCTTATCCCAACAGAGAGAATCAATATTTCCCTCTCTTTGGCATACTGTGCTGGGAAGATCAAAGAGTCACGTGATTTAGAATTGGACAGCACAACAAGAACATGGGGAACACTGTTTCTGGAGCCGTCAGTGGTCTTGAAGCCGTATTCAGCAACATATTGCAAAGCTCTTCCTGTAAAGGTGTTGCCTCCTTTGAAGCGAATCCAATCGATTGCTTTCATCAAGTCACTGAAGCTGCTGTACTGTCCCATTCCAATCTCCATACGAACACTGTCACTGTATTGCGCAAACCCCACTGAGACCATGGCCGATAAAGCTATGATAGACTGAAGAAGGCGTTTAACAAAACCTTTTGCCTGAAGGAATCCTTCGAGGCCCATATTCCACGATCCATCCACCAAAAAGAGCAGATCAACAGTACAGTCCGTAATGACAGTGGGTACTGCATTTGGCACATAAATACACAGGTTAATAAGGTCAAGTCAATGCTACACTCTTTACAATGGCACATTCCACTGAATCAATTGTTTTATTTAAATACTTACTCAGGTATTTGTTTCCAGCTGTGTGATGAAACAAGGATATATCATTAGTGAAATAAAGTGTTTCATGCATCTTATACTACTGCTCTTCAACATGAAGATAAACTCAGTCCACTAACGATGTGTAACAAATACACATCCACTTACATTTTTCACTGCAAATCTAAAGCATGTCCCACACACCACATCAAGAAACATTTCTTACATGTGGCATACATTACACATTCCAATGTGAATGTAAGCCATTTACAATATCCAAAGGTACACATTATAGATATACAACAACAGCAACAAATTACACTTGTGTAGCACCCTTCACAAAGGAAAGATGCAAAAAATATTTTTGTGGCGTCCTGTAGCTCAGTGGTTAGAACACTTGCCTTACAAGTGTGAGACCTGTGTTTGAATCCAGGCAGATCAGGGCGAAACCTTGGGCAATTTTCCTTACTCCACATGCCTAATAATAATATTATATAATCCCTCAAAAAAACACAACAATAAAATTTGATAATTTCAATCCACGACTATTGTGGGCCATTGCTGTGCACAATTTACTGCCACATTTCGCCCACAAATATACAGTCAATTCGCTTTACAGTATATTCTGTGAAGCACTTTGAGACATCTGGAAGATGTGAAAAGCGCTATATCAAATGCAAGGATTATTATTATTATTATTATTATGCCCCAGGGCACTGGACAGTCAGGGTTTTATGGACCTGGGTTGGGGACGGGTGGGGTGGAGGCCCAGGAGTGTTGGAGGTCAGAGGGTGCCTAAAGGCGCGGTCAAAGAGGAAGGTCTTGTAGTGTGGGAGTGAGACGATGGGATTGCGGGCTAGAGTTCTACAGTATATGGGCAGAGTTTGTGGAGCTCCTGTGGCTCAGTAGTTAGAGCACTTGTCTTGCAAGCTGGGGAGACCAAGCTGGGGAGACCAAGCTGGGGAGACCTGTGTTCGAATCCAGGCAGGTCAGGGCGAAATCTTGGGCAAGTTTCCTTACTCCACACGCCTAATAATAATCCCTCCAAAAAGAAACACAATAATAAAAATTGGTCATTTCAATCCACGACTGTCTGTGGGACACTGCTGTGCGCAATTGGCTGCCATGATTCACCCACAAATATATACAGTCAATTAACTTTACAGTTTATTCTGTGAAGCGCTTTGGGACATTGATAAGATGTGAAAAGGGCTATATCAAGTGCAAGGATTATATATACAGATGATGAATGCCCGATCACCAATGATCTAAATTATAACCTACATAACTGTAATGTCACCACAGCATAACTGTGTGAAATAATAACAATAACATTCTTCTATTTGATATAGCATCTTTCATGTCAGGAGGATGTCTCAAACTGCTCCACAACGTATTCTGTAATGTGTAGAGACCATACATTTGAAGACAGAACCTAATTCGTCCAGAGCAATGACCCAGAAACAGCCTTGAATGACTCTTATTATGGTGGATTGCTGGCAAGGAGACTGGGAGAAACATCCTTCTCTTTTTGCATCATGCCATGAAATCTTTATGAGCATCTGGACAGGCAGACAGGACCTCATCGAAAGGATGCCCACATCAGCAGCATTGCACTAGAGCGTCAGTCTCGACTTGATGAGTTCAAAGTCCTGGCTTCAACCAATGCCCTTCTGAGTCAGAGGCAAGGGTGCTAACAGGCTGGCAACTATATGGAATGATATGGCAATATAAAAATAAGATTCAACATCAAGCATCATTTAAACCACAAGCGATAACCCTAACCCAAATTACTTGGGATTTAGTGAGTATTCTTGACAGCCACAAATTGAGTTATGTCTGTCTTAATAACACATGCTGAATCCTGTTGCGTAATAGTTAGCCTTGCAAGCGAGAGGTCCCGAGTTTGATTCCCAGGCAGGATGATACGTTGGACAAGTTTCCTTATTCTACATGCCTTTTTTTCTTAACAGTAAGTAAGAACCCGGTTGTTAGTCATTTGCTGGACAGCTTTTCCGGTGGTAATAATCTCTCCAAATAATAAAATAATAATAATTTGGTCATTCAATCCCTGACTGTTTGTGGGACACTGCTGAGTGCAACTCACTGGCTGCCGTGTTTCACACGCAAAAATACAGTCAATTAATTCACTTCACAGTATATTCTGTGAAGTGCTTTAAGACATTTCCAAGAAATGATTTTTATTTATTATTGCAACAAATACACACCAAATACACATTGCAACAAAGGCCCAGTAAAGAATCTCATTGCAGGTTTTCTGCCATTTGTGTAGTTAGACCAATATTTCAAAATATTTAGAGAAACCTCATGATGAAATGCTGACGTGAGTGAGAAGGGAATACAGAGATACGGGAGAGGAGATTAAGAGAGATGTAGGCTCACTTGGAGTACAGTATAAACACAGGCATGGACTAGTTAGGTAAAATGTTTCTGTGCTGTAATGTTTTAGTAATTTTATGTCAATCCACAACTGGTTAGTAATCAGGATTCTGACTTATCTTGACATTGCTGGGAACGCTCAGCACAGTAGGCTGCATCTATGGAGTGGAAAATGAGTTAACATTTCAGGTTGATCATAGACCTACAATGTTAAGTCCTTTTCCTCTCTCCATAGATGCTGCCTGACCTGCTGTGTTTTCCCAGTGACTTCTTTTTTATTTCAGATTTCCAGCGTTTTCTTTCTGTCTTATCCTTCTGAGTTCAACTTCAATTGAAATTAACCAAGTGGAAGCCAGGTGTACTGTGTCATTCTGAGTGAGGGAAACATTGAGAACGCATAGACATATTGAAAACAGACTTACCACAGTTTTTATCTCCCCCATACCCAAGGGGACACAAGCAGCTGTATTCTTCTACCGTCTCCATGACACAGGTGCCACCATTCAGACAAGGACCTGAATCACAGGGATCTGCAATAGCAAACACAACCAAAATCGTGTTGTCATATACTGAATGTGGAACTATTGAGACAGGAAAGACAATCACTTTTACCCTCTCATCACAAATAATATCCAAATATTTGCTGACCTCAGATCAGTATTAATTTTGGGGCGGTAATGAAGTGTCTTTGTTAACCTGGTTTGTATTATTTCTTCGTCTAAGTTCAATCCAAATTTGAATTTATTGTCCTATTTTCTTATCGTTTGTGGGATGCTTTTGCATGGATTAACTGTTTATTATCTACAATACTAACTCACTTCCGCAAAGCAATTCAAGACACTTTTTTTTACAGGAAAGCAACTGTATGAATATAACTTATTATTTCTTTCTTGCTTCTTGTGTTTTGTTCTTTTTGTCTGTTTATCTCTACTGTTTAGAATTTCAAACTCTTGTCTCTGAAAGACTAAGTGCAGAGAGTTTCCATTTCAGACTGTGGAGAAACACCTTGCCTCCCAGTTGGACCACTCCCATGGTTTTCCAGCCGAGATTAGTAAATCAAAGGTGAGGTTCAAATTGCACCATGTTAGCAACATAGTGAATCCAACTTAATATCTGTTTGATACCTGCTCCTTACCGTGAGGAAAAGTCATACAGAGTGATAGTGAAGTTGAAGAAGGCAGTAATAACACCAGATTATATTTATACAGTACGTTTCTGTCAGAAGGATGTTCTAAGGCGATTCTATAGTAAGGTATATACTGTATTGCAAGATACTGTATTGCAAGATTAGGTCAGAAGATCAGCCATGATCTTATTAACTCTTGGCAGGCTCGAGGGGCTGAATGGCCTACTCCTGCTCCTAATTCTTATGTTCTTATTCAGATAATCGATATGCACACCTGCCTCCACGAAGCAAATGACCTTGCAACGCTACTCGAAAAGCCAAGGGAATGTCTCTCCCGCTGTCCTGGCCGACAGTGCCCCCCCACTCCCTCAATCTCACCGCCTTGACCTCTCCCTCACTCCCCACATATAAATCCCTCCTAAAGACCTTCCTATTTGATTGTGCTTATGGTCACCATCCTCCCTCCCTCTTTCCCAATTCTCCTGGCTGGTGTCAGACTCCAGGACACTACTCAGCTCGAAGGGTGCAATATAAATTACAAATTGTTGTAAAGTAGAACCCCACAGTCACCTCTCGGCTGTTCGTGGGGGCACAGCTGGACTGCCTTGCTGCCCTACAACATGATGCACAGTCACTCCACTTTACTGTCAAATCCCACCAAGCACTTTGAGAGAAGTTTCTGATGTGAAAAGTCCTCTATCAGGCATCTATATGTACATGTATAAACAACAACTTGTATTTATGTATATACGTACAGGGTGACAAAACAGTTGTGATACCATCACAATGTCTAATAAACCTTAAACAACAACAAAATTACATTTGTATAGCGCCTTTCATGTTCGGGATGATATCCCAAGGTGCTGGGGACGTCCCAAGGTGCCTTTAAAGAAATTATGAAAAACATTTTAGATAATAAGGTAGTTATCTTGACTTTTTTGGTCTCCCTGTATTTTAGCATTTTGTTATCAATAAAATAAATATATCAATGTGTGTGTATCTATATATATATATATATACACACACACATACAGTATATATAAGCTAATGAACTGTATACTAATGTGGACTAACGTGGAGTCCCGTAGCTCAGTGGTTAGAGCACTCGCCTCGCAAGCGAGAGACCTGGGTCCAATTCCCGTCAGGGTGAAACCTTGGGCAAGTTTCCTTACTCCACACACCTGATAATAATCTCAAAAGCAAAAAACCTCCAATAATTTAGGTCATTTCAATCTGCGACTGTTTGTGGGACATTGCTGTGCACAATTGAATGCCACGTGTTGCCCACAAATATACAGTCAACTCACTTTATGGTATGTCCTGTGGTGTACTTTGAGATGACCTGGGGATTTGTGTTAGTGATTCGTTGAAGGTGGCAGGACAGGTAGACAAGGCTGTTAAGAAGGCATATGGGATACTAGGCTTTATAAATAGGGGTATAGAGTACAAAAGTCAGGAAGTGCTGACTAACCTCTATAAAACTTTGGTGAGGCCTCAGCTGGAATACTGTGTTCAATTCTGGTCACCACAATACAGAAAGGATGTGAAGACATTGGAAAGGGTACAAAGAAGATTTACTAGGATGGTGCCAGGATTGAGGGACTTCAGCTATGAGGAGAGGCTAGATAGGCTAGGGTTATTCTCTCTGGAGCAGAGAAGATTGAGGGGAGACCTAATAGAGGTTTATAAGATCATGAGGGGTTTCGACAGGGCAAATAGAGAAAAACTATTTCCACTCGTGGGCGAATCTGTGACTCGTGGTCACAGATTTAAAATAGTTTCAAGGCGAAGTAGAGGGGAGCTGAGGAGAAATTTTTTCACTCAGCGAGTTGTTCGAATCTGGAATGCATTGCCTGAAAAGGTGGTGGAGGCTGATTCGATAACAACTTTTAAAAGGGAATTAGATCTTTATTTAGGGAGAACAGGTCTATTAGGCTATGGGGAGCGGGCAGGGCAGTGGGATTGAATCGCTCTTTTCAAAGAGCCGGCACAGACTAGATGGGCCGAATGGCCTCCTTTTGTGCCGTAAAATTCTATGAATCTATGAATCTATGTCTAGAAGTGGTGATAAGGCACTATATTAAATGCAAGAATTACCATGATTACTATTACTGTATTATGTTCTAGACCCTCTGCAACCCTTTATAAATCCTTTTTGCAAATCTAACTATTTATAACCTTCTTATTCCTTCAATTTCATTGTCTCAGAGTGATGAAGATCTTCCTCACAGGAATGAGAATGTTTTACCCTGGACCACTGTGCTATCTTATGATAGCAAGTTATACATCAAGATGATTGGGGAATGGTGTGAAGCAAGAAGAGGAGCTAATACAAAATAGTTTAACCTTGCCATAGGGAAAATATAGGTATAAATTGATATACAGAACATGCATTACCTGGGCAAAGAGTGCGGTGGCATCGGCTTTGTCTCATATGAAATACTCTTTTCCAACTAGAATGATTGAAAATTTACAATTATTAATATTAGGAAAATATTAATAATATTTAAAATAATCCTTATTATGCAATACAGTGACAAATGTGCAGATCACCAGTTATATTATTTCAATATTCTTATCAATATACAGATTTGCAATTGTTTTGTGAAAATATTGAATCTTCTACCCACAGGATGTAAAATATACCCTTGCAAAAATTATGCATTACATTCGAGTTTTCCACTCAATTATAATCTAATCATTAACAAGCCAAAAAGTACGTAACAAAAAATCCTTTTATTGGAACAAATGATGACATGAAATAAGAGACAATGCAGCCCATCAACCTCACTCCTTCAACTGTCTATAACAATTTATCCTATTATTTGTTCCACTTCATCCATTCCACTCAATAGGTGAAAGTTCAATACTCCTTGATCAGCAAAGGGAATGAGGCAAAACTCAATAATACTTAGATACTCAAATATCCCCAATCATTTTTTTGTACTACTCAAATCTATCCAGATATCCTGCAAGCAACATTCTCTGCTCCTTCCCACCCACTGACCCAGCTGGTATGAGGCCATTTATAAAATCACAAGAGAGATTCTGATGAAAAAGACCCCTCTTAATCTGATTTATCCTAAAGTTTTTGCATCACAGCATCAAGCTGCTTTATAAACAATTCCAGTGTCCTAGGCTCCATTGCTCTAGCTGGTAACCCATTCCAACTGTTCATCATCTGTGTAAGAATGCTCTATAGTATTTGTTCTAAAATTGGTCTTCAAAAAGCTATACTTGTGCCCTATATTCCTACAGTAAAAGCCTGTTTATCCGGCACCCGAACAACCGCAACTTCCGTATAACCAGCATCGCCAAAAAAAGGTCTGCATTCGATTAACCGGAATCTATCCAGAAAAATGCATTGAAATTTTGTATTTTTTTTTCATTTTCGGCCGAATATCCGGCAGGCGCTTTAACCGGCATTGGCCAGGTCCCAAGGGTGCCGGATAAATGGTCTTTTACTGTACCTTGCTCAGGGTTTACTTTGCCCATTGCATTTAACACTGTATGCACATCAGGAAGTATATGTGAAATGCACAAGTTCAATACCCTCCTAAAACTGGAACTTTTCTAAAAATGTCTTTAAAAGGTCATTGAAAAACATATTCGGGTTTTCTGCCTTCTGGATTTTTTTTGTCGACATATTGCTAGATATATTTGAAATTGCCTTTGTTCTGCAGCGATATCAAGGATATAATAGAATCAGAATAACTAGCTTGCAATCATGCTTTATACTTTGATCATCAAGAGATATAGGCACTAACATGTAAAATGGACAGAATGTAGCCATGGGTTTTCCATGCTGCCTGCCATCATTCCTTTTGCTTTTCCAACAAACATGTGTCCCATGATATTCTTTTTCTGCATCCACTGTTGTCCTCAGGCAAAACCGTGACACCACCCTGCAGGCTGTATAAAGCACAGATAAAATTATAACTGAACTATCTTTGTACTTGTTATGGACTTCAATGCAGAGTAAAGATATTCAATAAGAGAATGAAAGCAGTGCTGAAACAAGGATTCATGCATTTCGAGAAGCTTCTCATTTCGAATGGGGTTAAGTGTGATTTAAAGAGATTACATTATAAAAGTATGGTTTGGGTGGATTGGATGGTATAGTGGGAAAGCATATTTATATTTCAGTACTGGTATTTGTTTCTATTTTCAGTTCCGTCTGATGGGATGAATTTCTCTTTTAATTGGTCGTGTATAAGTTATTTTTAATAAAATAGGATGCACTAGTCTCAAATCAATTCTTCATTGGTTTGAGCAAAAGTCTTCCCCTAGATTGCAATCTGCAATCTGATTTATAGAGGCCACAGGACACAACAGCCAAAACAACCACTTGCACTTATACAGTGCTTTTCATGTAGGGTGAATGTCTGAAACTATTTGCTAGATAAATGATCCAACAGAGATTTATTGACCACAGGCAAAGTTAGAGATGCTTTTAAAGGCAGTTGGATAGAAAGCAAGGCAAAGACATTTGGATGTGAAAATGTTGGAGAAAAATTGAACCAGGAGACATGGTTGAAAGCTTGGTGGCATTAGTGGAACAGAAAGACTGAAGAATGAGCACAATTGGAAAGTGGAAGGAAAGGCAGAAGAATTGTGTGAAGGAAATGACATTAGAAGGGAGGGCTTTGAAAGTCAGGGCAATTATATTAAAATGAATCCAATTGGAAGTCAATTGAGCTCTGCAAGGCCGATCATACACCAAATGCTAAAATTAGCCAATCTTTTCATTTTATGTTTACAATATGACATTCAGGAAAATGTCTTAAAATCCCTTGATGAGCACCAAAGCTTACTTAAAGGAAAATATTTCAACTTTTTCATTGACCCCTGTATATGGGCAAGGAAGTTCTGGATAAACACATTAATAGAACATCAAGAGAGACTTTCCATAGTACTGTACATACTATACTATGTACAATATATTTTTGCATGAGGAATGGACATACCATACATGGACATTACTACAGTTTGCTATATTGAAGCTATAATGACTGATAGAGTTGCCTACCTGGGTGGATGTCAGAGCAGACTGTAGACTGAGTCAGTGTGGTGAATAAACCATTGATTGCATCGTCATAGTTTTCTGCATAGAACACATGTAATTCACTGGGATTGCTGGCTAAACTGTTCAGATCTTTCCACCTATAGACAGCACAACAATGAGTCAGAGAAAGACACTTCAGCTGAAGGATACAATCAGCATCACAGAGTTCACAGTAAAACACTTACGATGGATGCTTAATCCCAACAGCAAATATGGTCATTCCGCTGTTCCTGGCCAAACTTAATGGAAGTGTTGCATTGTCTTGAGATTTACCATCGGTGAGAATCACAATTATTTTTGGTGCACCTTCCCGTGCTCCGTGAAATCCTTTATGCAAGACATACTTCATTGCTCTACCAATTTCAGTACTGCCCCCCCTATGTTATAAAACGGAGAGGGAGGGAAGGGAGGAATTAGATTAATGCTTTAGAGAGAAATGGTGCAATGAGATACAAAATGACACATTCCAGAAAAATAATTCTAGCACATGTCAAGAGTTTCATCTAAATCAGACAGACATGCCTGAATAAAATTCTTTTGATGGCTTCCTTTGCTTCCTCTTTTGTCGAGTAGATCTCCAACCCAAACTCTAGTTTAGGTTTTGTACTGAACTGGATCACTCCTATACGCACCTGTTCAGAAGACCACAAGACGTTTATAATGGCATAATATTGGCAAATGCTATAGCGTCAGTTTAGATTAACAGATTACAGTACTTCAACAAATAAACTCTGTCCTCAACTCGGGTCTGAAGCAGTGACTGGGACGTCCTCCTGACGTGAAAGGCACCATACAAGTGTAATTTGGTTGTTCTGACTTGCTAAAAATAATTTGTGCATTTGATATAACGTCTTATCATACCAATGAGATGGCTCAAAGCTCACCACAACATAATTTGACTGTAAACTACATGACGCCTAACTTTAACATGCTTGTTGATGACATCAATGGCAAATTTGGTCAATTTCTCAATATTGTCATTTGTTGTTAGGATTTAAAAAAAGCACAATTTGAAACAAACGCTTTAAATTTAGTCATCCATGATAAATTTATAGCATATGGCATAATAGCACAGATTGGATCGGGGTTTTGGGGGGGTGTTGGAGGGGTGTTGGAGGGGGAAACAACTTCTCTCAGTTTTAGCACATTTTGCACATATAGGAAGTAAGAATAGGGTTGAAGCTGAAAGAGATCTACAGGTGTTAATTAACTTGTGATTGCTCTTTTCCAAGAAATGTGACTTAGAAAATTGAAGCTATGCTGAAAAAATAATCAGTACAAAGCATACAATAATCAGTGAATTGCAAAGTTTGGATTCAACTGTTATTTTAAAACATGTTAGAAAACATATCTCAATGGCTGCTACTATTTGTCCTTTATTCCAGCATAGACTATTTGTTACCAATAAAGGGAGCTGACAAAGTCTGTGAGGCTACATTAGATTATTCTCACGTTCCAGCTACACACCCAGTCCCAGTGGGAGGGGGGATAAATCTGCCTGTATATTGGTGCTTGATTAATACCTACGTGATTGTACAGGGGATCACGGTAGCTTTTTTTTAAGCATAAATAACTTGTTTACTTTTACAATCAAATATAATGTAACTAGAGTTCTGTCAGAGTAATTGCGGCTTGTTATTGGTTCTAAAGGTTAACTGAGTCTGTTGACCTTTCACTTGACAGGTGTACTAAGTCTGCAGTACTAGGCTACAAACAGTAAGTGGAAGTTTAATTTATCACAAACATATGAATGGTCAGTGGACCTTATCAAATAAGGTAAATCATCAGGAGAGATGCACTTTTATTTTCCCACATCTGCTATAAGTCATTTCAATACAAATTTTAAAGCTAACTTTATTGTATTAACTTTCTGCAGATACACCTCTTACCCTGTCAGGATTAATGTCAAGAACATCACACAACTTGGTGGCAAAACGTTTTGATCTTTCAAAGCTTCCTTTGCCAATGCTATAGGATCCATCCATCAGTAATAAGACATCAATAGCTTCTGAGCATTGAATTACTAAAGAAAATAGGAAAGATATAATTTAAATTTAGAAGCATCAATTTCTCATGCAATTTTGATAGTTGTACATTAAGGTCTGACATATCTATTTGAATTTATGCATAATTTCAAATGAAATTTGGCATTAATGCTGCTCTTAGAAGTAAAATATTAGGTACATAGGAATGGACAAGATCAGAATGCACTATTATGATCAATCTAGCTGATTCCAATGTAAAAAACAATCATACAATGCTCTATCTCTCATACCCTTCAATTGATTTTTCACCAACTATCTAATTTCATTTTGAATTTGCTGACACAATATGCCTCTCTGAATAGTTCAATCTAAATATTCATCACTCTGTGGAAATAAATTACATTGAACTATCTGTTCACTTGCCTTCTTTGCAGACGCTCTATCGGAGAGAGAAAAACATCATTAGTGACACATTGCAAAGAATGGAATGATAGATTTTAGATTTACTGATGCAATTTACGCCACCAGCTATGATCAGTAAATCAGTAAACAACAGTAAATAATAAGAGCAATCCATTTTTTAGGGATATCAAAATCTTCTGTATGTGTAGAAGTACCTCATATGTATTTCACATTGTTGGCTTTAAATGCAACTAAACAGATAATTGCCTCTCCATCTTTCCGTATTTCAACTGTCATATGGCTAGTATTCATTAGATATTGATTGCTTAAATCTATTTGTAATAAAGTAGAAGCTAGTCTGCTTGACTCAACTTATTTATATGCTTCCCAGGTGAGATACACACTTAGCTTTTGCAATTCACTAATCTGAAGTTTCAGAATGTATAAAAAGTCCAACTTACACTTTCCTGAAGACAAAATCTTTACTATTGTATCCTTGTCAGCCATTAGCTTATGCATGCCACGTCCTGGGGAAACTGGACATAGGCAAAACAAAGAAATGTATGTGAAGTGCAGTTGAGATTCTGAATGCCTTTTATATTGGAATTTCAGGTTGGAATCAAATCTATTTTTATGCAGACAATTCTTGCTGTAATGAGATGCACCAAGAAGACTCATAACATTACTGGGAAACTGATGGGTTTTAATCTACTTCTAAAAAGAAGAGCTTAGAATTGTTTTTCACTGAGAGAGAGTTATTGTGTTGTGGGATTCCCTGCAAGAATTCTGTTGAATGCAGAATCCACTGTGAGTTTCAAGAGGAAAGGAGACAGATACCATATATGAAGGATACATGTGTGAAAGGGTATGAGCAGAAGGCATGATGGAAGGGATTGAATGAATACCTCCTCAGGCCATTACACACTTGATGGGCTGAATGGCCTCCTTTTGTGCTGTAAATTTCCATGATTCTATAAATCCTCTTTATCAACTGAACACATTATTTCATGAAAGTTAAACCTCTGACTCCAGTGCTCCAATTTAACATTGCTTGGAATGCAGGAATACAAACAGCATATACAGTACACAGAAATTGATTGATCAATGTGATGTTTCTTAACAGATTCCATTATAAAATCTCACATTTCACCCCAGTATTATGAGAATAATAATTTGTATTTATTAGAACTAGAATAAATGTTTCAAAGTCGTTTACTATTAGTGAGGTTAACAATGGAAGATAATATAATATAGGCAACATATAGAGGATAGAAAATTATTATAAAGGACTGTAAACCAGTTATCAGGGTCAAATGTTTCAGGTCCTACACTTGTGTGTTGGTATGGTTCAGTTGGTAGCAATTACTCTTCTGAGTCAGAAAGGTCCACATCAGGAATTCAACTAATATACTCAGGCTAACACTCAATGCAGTGCTGTGTGATGTGCTGTAATATTGGAGGTGCTATCCTTCAGATGAGATGTTAAACATGTCTTCTTAATAATAATAATAATCATCATCCTTGCATTCGATATAGGACTTTTCACGTCTTCCAGACATCTCAAAGCGCTTCACAGAATACGTCTTCTAAACATCGTGTGGAGGAGTTGAAATTGACTAACAAAAGCAATATGAGAAAAGCAAAATAAGCCAAGTGCACTTAAGTGCAATGTGGGAAGCTCACTTTAGTGCTGTTTTAATGGGGCACTAAGATAAAACAAACCAAGGCAGCAAACGTAGCTTCCTGTGATGCTTTCAGTGGTGGAAGCTAAACAGCGGCCTCCGGTGGTAATGCAGATGTTGATGACTATATGTAACATGGGGATAGCAATGCCAAACCATCGCCAGGCTTCCGCAGAGGAAATTGTTCTTCTGCACTCCAGCAACTTGTCAGGATATTACATGTGACTTGTATTGGATCTGTCATGGAGAGCTTTATACCATCACTCAATATTAATAATACCATATTTTTCAGCAGCAATCTTCAATATAGAGAGCACAGACACACATTCTGAAAAAGGTTTTAGATTAAGGATGGTTAGTAATAAAATTGCAATAACTTACATACACAGAATATCATAAAATAATGTTCACGACCACTCATTTTGAGAAGATGAAGTTGAAAAAAAATCCTACCTAAAACCACGAGTAAAAGCCCAAGACGGAAACCTTGATCCAGACGTATCATCTTGAGATGTATCTAATGGATAGAAACAAAAATAAAACACAATAGATATTAATCAAGATATGACGTTAGCTCAACGTCATATCTTGATTAATATCTATTGTGTTTTATAGCGTAATGGTTCAGTAATCCAATCTCCAGCATCAATGTGAAACTGAATGGAGTAATAATAATCCTTGCATTCTGATATAGCGCTTTTCACATCTTATCGACGTCTCAAAGCGCTTCACAGAATTTACTGTATATTTGTAGGTGAAACACGGCCGCCAATTGCGCACAGCAGTGTCCCACAAACAGTCATGGATTGAAATGACCAATTTTTATTATTGTGTTTTATTTGGAGGGATTGTTATTAGGCGTGTGGAGTAAGGAAGATGGAGTAAGGAAACTCGCCTAACTTTTCACCCTGTCAGGAAATCGAACTTAGGTCCCCTTTTGATAGAGAAACTCAAAAAGGAAGAACAAGGTTATATTGCAGCAATTGAATGAAATGTTATTTACCGCAAATATTGGTCAGAAATATTGTCATAATTTAGCCTCATCTAGAAGCCAAATATTACAAATAGTTTATCATCCATGCATCTGATGTGTTTGGTAATTTTATGTAAAACATTTTCAAAGCCATTTTGCAGTCTAAACCCTTCTATGGGTTCAGACTTCGTGGGTGAATGTATCAATACTTACAAAAGAGATGGGAAATTTACAGCCACTACAACTTGTCAGTAAAATCCTACGAAATGCTCTGAGACATGAAATTAAAAGAAATGTTATTTCAAATCCAAAGATGATGATGATGTTTGGGGTCTCCAAACGTTGCTTTATGCGCAAAATAGTGGCTGAGAATAAAAACTGCTGGATGCTTTTGCTGTGCTGCAGATTCCATTATAAAATCTCACATTTCACCCCAGTATTATGAGAATAATAATTTGTATTTATGAGCACTAGAATAAATGTTTCAAAGTCTTTTTTTTTTACTATGAGTGAGGTTAACAATGGAAGATAATATGATATAGGCAACATCTAGACAAAATTGTTATGAAGGACTGTGAACCAGTTATCAGGGTCACATCACTACCTCACATGAAGTCCGCCACATGAATGCAAGCAAGTTGCTTTTTTGTGATGTCGTTTAAAAAGTTATTTGAGAGATCTGGAGATATTTGAAAGCCTATTAATTCACAGGTATCCATTTGGGTGGAAGAAGAACACTCTGGAGCGGTGGTAAAATCCCGGCACCATCCTGAGGGGTGGAAATCACACTTAGATTCGATGCCATTGAAACCCTAAATCACTCTGCGAATCACTCAGTCTCCAAATGGTCTGATGTTTTTAACGTGGTTTATAAAATCCCGGTAAACCTTGGAAGTGTGTGACAGTGAAATGACAGCATTGTGTGGGTGCCAAACACAATCGTTACTGCGGGTTAGACTTCTAACCCAGAACTGCTGTCCCTCTCTCAGGAATGGGCGACTGGAGATCTCACGAGATCTCAGGCTTCTATACCTTGGTCAAATGCATTTTCCTGGTCTTCGGGGGAGACATTAGATGATTTCAAATGACAACTTTGCAATGGTCACGATGACTGAGACTATTTTCAGTCTGATGGGGGGGGGGGGGGGGTGGACAGCCATGAACGTTGATGGATTTCACCCTCGACATTTGTGAGCAATAAACAGCTGAACTTCTTCCACCATCACAGCAAGCTTCTCACTAGCAAACCCCACCATCACAGCAAACTTCTCACTAGCAAACCCCACCATCACAGCAAACTTCTCACTCAGAAAACCCCACCATCACAGCAAGCTTCTCACCCAGCAAACCCCACCATCACTGTTTCCCACCATCAAAGAGTTGAAAAAAATACAACTCTTTTAAAGGTTGAATTTTGCTTATACATTATGAACACTTGGGTTTATTTTGTTAACAAAGATGAGGTAAAACAATTCAAACAGTTCGGGATGACTGTGGAACACTGTGTATATGTACTTGAAGAGTGTATTAGTATTATGATAAGAGTGGGAAACTCACCTCAGCAAGGCTCTAACCCTTGGAGGGAAGCAGAATGAAGGGAGGATTAGTTGATGGGACTTGCAGCTGTGTCCTCTTGTCGGTTTCTGGCTCCTGTTCCCACGTGGCATTGCAGCCAGGTAGAGAGGGAGAGAGCAGCTCTAAACCTGACCAATCTACAATTCATCTGCTCACTCAAATTCCTACTGTCACTTTCCTGTAGTTCAGTGGTTAGAGCATTGCCCTTGCAAGTGAGAGAGCTGGGTTTGATTCCCCGCAGGGCGAAACTTTGGACACGTTTCCTTAATCCACATGCCTAATAATAAACCCTAAAAAAAATCATTTCAATCCTTGACTGTTTATGGGACACTGATGTGTGTAATTGGCTGCTGCATTTCACCCACAAGATATACAGTCAATTCACTTTACAGTATATATTCTAGAAGATGTGAAAAGTTCTATATTAAAAAAAAACAAGGATTCTTCTAACACCTGTACACATTGCAGCCCTGGGGGCACTTCTGAAGGTGGATTGCACCTTCTCCTTTTGCTGATATCCCGGTAACAGCAAGAACGAATATCCAAGAAGGTTTGATTTTGGAGGGGAGTGAGGGAGAGATACTGCGTTCATATCTGAGGTTTGCAAGAGAAAGGCTAACACCCAGCACAAGCCTGCTCAAAGTCTGTAAAACAACAACAACAAAATTACATTTGTATAGCGCTTTTCACGTTAGGAGAACATCCCAAGGCGCTGGACAGTCAGAGTTTTACCCAAGCTGGTGTCGGGATCGGGAAGGGTGGAGAGAAAGGCAGGTGGGGGGGTGAACGTAGAAGAGATAGGTCTTGAGGTGGGACTTGTAGGAGGCCAAGTAAGGGGTGAGGCAGAGGGATTGCGGGATGGAATTCCAGAGGTTGGTGTCAGAGTGGTCGAAGGCTCGCCTGCTGATGGTGGATGGGTGGATCGGGGGACATGGACTAGGCTGGAGCCCGCTGAGCAGAGGGAATGGGCAGGTTGCTAGGGGTTTAGGAGGTCACAGAGGTAGGGTGAGTCCAGGCCATGGAGGGCTTTAAAAGTGAGGACCAGGATCAAAGTACAGTATCGATGAGAGAGGAGACCTCTTCATTTGCGTCTTTTTACCTAAGAAGTTTAGGGCCAAGGCTTATATTTGGGTAAAACAATGCACAAATAATTTTTGCATTTGATACACGGAATGCCTCATCTGCTAAAAGTTACCTTGTTTCATTCATTACTTCTTCCACCGCGAGGACTTGATATTGTGGCATCTTCCTTTGCGAGTGTTTACTGATTGGACTCAAATGAGCAAGGCTAGTCTTTCTCTGTGATGTTTTCGTAGCATTGCAGAAATATTCACAATGTATATACATTGTATATACAATAATAAATAGGCTTAAAGACATCAACGCTGTGAGGGACCGAGATAAATTGCAAGAACAAAGTATTTTTATTACCTATTATCTCAGCAAACATCCACTGCAAAATACAGTCAAGTCACTTTACAGTATATCCTGTAAAGTGCTTTGAGACATCTCAACGAAACTAAGGTGCTAATATCATATGCAAGTTATTATTATTATCTGGAGCAGGCACGGGAACATGAAGGTGCTTGGGACTTTGATTTGGGGGAAGATGGTGCCTATGCTTTTACTACAGTATATAAAAAGTATCATTATTCTACCCATCATCAGCTATTAAGATATAATACTGCACGCATAATATTTCCTAGGGCTACAGTCAGCCACATACTTTAGTCACTGCTTGCAGTGAATCCTACCAAGACTGATGTAATGGAGAATAACACAGGTGCATTCTGGAATGATGAATATTCAAATCAACAATGACAATGATTATTTTGATCAGACCTGGAATCATAATTCTCTGGATTTCACTTGTAATAGTGAGCTCTCACTAATTTAATTTATGTAGGAGACCTCATTGATTGTTCTGAGTTATTTACATATAGAGAGACAGACACAGATTAAATGTTACAATGAGTGCTTAATATGTCTCTTCATTCAAAAAATAGATTTGCACAATTCACACATCACACAAAATTAAATAGATGCATTAAATGATCAGTATGAAATTATCACACTGTGTATCTGCCTAGCTCAGTAGTATCACATGCCTCTGAGTCAGAAGTTTGTGGATTCATGCTCCAAGAGAGTGCTGGAGGTATTAATCATTGCATTTGATATAGTGCCTTTCACGTCTTCTAGACGCCTCAAAGCACTTCATAGAATATACTGTAAAGTGAATTGGCTGTATATTTGTGGTCGGAACGTGGCAGCCATTTGCACACAGCAGTGTCTCACAAACAGTCGTGGATTGAAGTGACCAATTTATTATTGTATTGTTGTTGAGGGATTATTATCAGGCGTGTGAAATAAGGAAACTTTCCCAGGGTTTTGCCATGCCTGGCATCAAACACAGGTTTCTATATATGTTTTGTCACAGGTGCTCTTCAGAGGAGATGTTAAACTGTGGTCCTTCCTGCCTGTTTTGGTGTGTGTAAAAGATCCCATGACTCTATTCAAAAAGAGTAGGGAGTTTCTTCTGGCTAACAATTATCCAAATAAATTTGCTCCCAGGTTGTACAAAAAGTGGCTGCGCATTTCACCTAAAAAATACACAGTCAATCTACTTTGCAGTTTATCATGTGAAGCACTTTGAGACTTCTCTAAACCTTGATAAAGCACTTTATCAAATGCAAGGATTACTATTACTATGTCACCTTGGAGCCAGTTCATGTCTTAAGAGATCCCGCTTACGTACCTCCGTGCACGGAGAATAGTCATGAATTGGTGATGTGTCAGCCGACAAGCGCAGATTTGAACACTCACTGGATGGTAGGTACCAGGAACTCCCTGTGAATTTTTCTGAATCACACATACCACTAATACAACTTATATCTATCTTTATATGCTAATAAAATAATAATATCTGTCTGTGCTTCAAGAAGGATCTCAATAACTGATTGATGTAGAGTAGGGTCCGGCGATATATCGATATATCGGTTATATCCGATATAATTTTCATATCGATATGCCGATATCGGAATTTTTAAATATATCGATATCGAAAAATATATTTGCAAATATTGATATATTGTTTCCAACGATATATCGGTATATATCGGTAAAATGCAGACTTTTTCAACTTACCTTGTCGATATCCGAATGCGCGCGCACACCGGAATGTGTGTGCGCATGCTCAGGACAAAAAATATATCAGTATATGTCGGTATGAGTAAACCGATATATTGATATCGGAAATTTTCCATATTGACGGACCCTAATGTAGAGGCATAAATTATACCTTATCAGATGTTTTGTAACTGGGAGTGACATGAGCATATTTGTTTTGAAAAAATAGTTTGTGGGTTATCTTCGGTTTTGCATTTTATTTTGTAGTTACACATGGTGGTCGAGTCAAAGTGATGCTGTGGCATCTGGTGTCATCACGTACATACGTACTCACGCACGCAGGCAGGCAGGCAGGTACATGAGTATAAATAAAGATGAAATGTCTGTCTATGTGCAATCTACATTCCATATTGGATCTTTTGGTTGCAAGCAAAGCCGCGAGTATGAAATATATTCTTTGTAAAAGTAGATCAAATTTATGTTTTAATTACCACACAATTTATAGGTTTAACTTTGCACTATTGTATATATATATTGCCTCATACTTATAACCACTTATTCAAAAAAATTGATTAATTCAAATTAATACAAACTTAATCCTATTTAATACAATATCACATAAAGACTGTAGACAAGCATTTTGGCTTGAAGGTTTGATGAGACAAGTTGATAAATTGCTGTTTAAACAATGTGCCTGTGTACATTCCTTGCTTTGAATATAGCATTGCATAAGACTCTTCTGCATTAAGATGTGCATCAGTGAAAACACCAAATGTAATTTATGACAAAATCAACTACCTGAAGAAAATTTAACTGACCTAATAAAGAATGAGAAAACACCAAAGGCAACTAGGTTTATACAAAATGTAAAAGAAAAACTTTTCTTTCTAGTCTTGTTGAGCCTTTCCATTACAATTTTATGTGTGTCACCTAAACCATATAATAGAGTCCTCCTTAGTTAAGCCTTTCTGTCATTTTGAGAGCAATGAGCAGCCAAGTAAAAACATCTTAGAGCATTCCACTCACGGGTTTGACTGTGAGGGTCAAAGGTCTGTGACTTTAAATATGTTGTCAGATGCCCATAAACTATTCAGGTTAACATTCTCAGATTACCAAAGTCTTTTCAGAAACAATTTACATTTTCTATGATAGAATGCAAAAGTAACGTTTATTTGCAAGATTATAAATTATGCTGATAAGTCTGCTGTTTCCATTTATTTGACATTAGTGTGATATCTTTCATTAGTTGCCAGAATAAAATATGTATTAACTGTATAAAATAGAACGATTGAGGTAGGATCTATGGAATTCAGACAATCTGTCTGCCGGGTAGGTATTGGAAAGTTGAATCCCTCTTGGAGTTGAGAATTCTAATAACTTACCAGTTCACAGCAGTGCAAGCATTGACTTGTTGAGGAATTTGCAGATTTATTCGACAAAATGAACATGAAGGATTTCATGAAAAAAACATGTTTGAATTGGAAATATAGAAGTTAATAACCGAGAGTTCTAAGAGCAAAATTGTCATTTGAAACAGTAATGCCCAACTTCTGGAGAAAATAAATATTTTATTGGACACAAAATGCAACTATGGAGATCATTTCACAGGAAAAATATTTTTAAAAAGAAACAATGTAAAACAGAAAAAAAGGATGTACAATATATGGATCATGGTGACGCTAAAGTTACAATTGTTTTGTATAAAAATGTACATAACAGATCATACACAGAAATAAAAATGTTATTCGCAGCAACCATCACATAAACCTACTGGGGAAGTGCACAGTTTAGTCAATTTGATCATGTACAGCCTTTACATGTACATGTACAGTAAGAAAGATAGAGGTAGAATAGTGATTTAATGCTGTGGGCAGTTTACTGATGAATGATGTAAAAGAATATTATTCGGCCATGGGAGTTCAAATCATTTAAGAGCTTATATGAATTGTTTTAAGTTGTACTCTGTGTATGGTGCATGTGTGTGTTTGGGAGTTAAGCTATTTCAAATACATGTACAGTGTGCTGTTAACCTCATAAGATAAAATGTACTCTTAGATTTGTTTCTCTGTCTCATAAGTATGTAGGGAATATTTGTGAGACAATTTTAAGTAGAATTTGAATCATTTTGGAAAACATAATCAGTATGCTAGAATCACAGGAAATTGTTCTATTAAGAAGCATTACTGTATGCTAACATGAAACACTAGATAGCCTTTTCAGATGTTTCTTGAAAACCATATGTTTATTAAAAGCAAGACATTTTAATTATTTTTAGAAGCATACAGATAGATTGAGTGAATGCACGTTTAATTATTTTTCTTGTTGAGAAATTATAACAATAGCAATGGAGAATGAGAAAGATACACAAGCAGTTTCAACATCAGCAGTAGTCAATAGAGGATTTTCATCTTTATACCACCTTAGCATGTTGAAATGTTGCAAAACAATTGATGAGTAATCAATGTCACGTGTAAGGTCAGAGGATCTTCATTGTTCAACTGAAAATAGGTAGATGAGATTTCAGTTTAAAGTCTCATCTGAAAGACAACACCTCCAAAAATGTGTCAGCCGAAGAGCTCAAGTCCTGATGTGGAAATATAGCATAGAAACATGATCAAATATAACCACACATGATCATGAAATGATGAAAGTAGTAACCAGTTTTTAACTTTAGATATTAAAGTACATATAATTAACACTAGAATAAGTAAAGTGCTGACCACACATAGTTCACATTAAGAGACCACTCCAAAGGTCAGTGTGCCAGGAAAAGAATGCAGGAATGCCATTAGCATTGATCAACTTAAACATGGCAAAGCTCCTCACCGGCTGCACAAGACTGGTACAGACCAACTCCAGTATCCTGGTATTCAAAGAAGGTCTGGTCAGCATACTCTTTCCCACAGGAACAGACAGATGTCCTTGGACTGAATGGTACCATTGACGTCATAAACAGCACCTATCTTAGAATTATCTTAGAACTTAATGTGATGATTGATTGTAAGTGTCAAACAGGCATTCATTGTATACTCTCTTTCTGTAACTAATGAAATCAGCTACATTGTCTTAACTGTATAAAAAGGGACATGGGATTGCCCCAAGTCCAGAGGCAAAGTATCAACTTCCTTGTGAGACGTGCTTTCCCTCTCTTACTAGTATTGTAATACAGCGCATTTCTAATATACCTTGTTTGAGTGTCATTTCTTTTCAGATTAATTAAACAGAAAAGATCGAATTCAACAAGGGATACCAGAGGAAGTCCTCCAAAATGGAAGGCGCTAAACAAATGTAATTTGTTCTTATTGTTAATGCTACTCAGACTGCAGAAGAATGTGAAGTAAAGCCAAAAGATTTCAGGCATGCCTCTTGATGTCCATTCTAATGATAGCATTACTTACAACCCTTGATACTTGTAGATATACAAAAAGATAAACTTACTAGAGTATAATGCAAATATTGGTACAAGCATATCCTATGGGTACATTATGTCAGAGTGGATTACACAAAACATAACATTTCATCTCTCTGACCGAGCTTTGAATCCAGTGCACATGGATGAGATGTTAGTTTCCTCTCTGTGATGGTTGTCAGAGTCCCTGGTGAGATTGTCAGACTCAGTGTGGATTCCAGATCACTTCATCCTTACTCCGTCTAGCAGTTGACATAGTAAAGACTAATAGAAAGTTACCCCATAGAAGAGTTCAGAGTCCAGCCTTGTAGATATCAAACACCTTCAACATTTTGCCCACAAATATACAGTCAATTCATTTTACAGGTATATTCTGTGAAGCGCTTTGAGACATCTAGAAGACATGAAAAGAGCCACATCAAATGGAAGTATTTTTATATTATATAACATTGTAATATTTTATTCCATAGCTTTGTATAATTGTATTATTTTGTAATTTAATCTGTCTGTTTAGAGCACACCCAAGTGATTTTGTTTTTACATTTTTTTTTGCTTTTTGTTTATGCATTCTGAAGCAACTATATTTCTACTGTGATATACTGTATATCCATAATTCAATAATGCTGTTGTAATTACTTACGTATAATCAAACATGTCTGGCTGTTTAGAGAGCAACTTATTTTATCCTAACTCAATCAGATTTGTGAAATTATCTCAGTTAAAAGATTATTTTTCCATATTTAAAATAAACTGAATTGCCTTTCTACGTAATAGATATATTGTTCAGCTGTTGATAGCTATTGCTATAAGATGTTTCACTTCAGTTTACTAGTTTTTGTCTCTATTAACATGAAAGGTGCTATACTCATGTAATTTTGTTGTTGTCCAGATTCCCAAAGCTCCTAACATTGTTATTCTTTGCTGCAGAGCTTCTTATAGTTTGATCCAAAAGTTTACAACATCAAATCATAATTATATATTCCTGTATATTGTCTATATTGTCTAACATTTCATAATTGCTGCCTATGGGTTTTTCTTTTTCTAATTTTAACTTGGTTTCTGATCTTGAGTTATCTCCATTCCTCTTCCCTCAATACATTCTGACAGCCTCAGGTGAGATCACGCTCCCACTTACAAGTTACTCTCCTTAACAGTGACCATGCCTGACCTTGGATTTTAAGTTCTCTTCAATCCCCTTGGCAAATGCTCTCCTACAGTGTCTGAGGTCATAGGCGAATGATTGCTTCAGTAAGCTGTCACATTTCATTCTGGGATCATTAGAGCTAGTGTTACCCTATGCTTAAGTAGCCAAACCATTCCAGCAAGTCAATTATACACACACACACACACACACTACATCAATGTTTTTCTTAAAACATCTTTATTTGCTTACTTAATTTGAAAATTGAAGAGTTTGGGTTTAGGTTCTCATCTTTTTCATTTTGTGTGTTAGCAACATCATCAAGCTCATACTTAACCGATAAGACCCGGATACATTGGTACAGCAATATTGATAGATTATAGAGTGAATGTTTAAGTCTCTTATAATCTCCACATTGGTGAGTGCCTCAAGGATCTCAGGTCTCTCTTATTACTCAGTGCACTGGATTCCAATACCTTAGTATTGTAAGTCTCAACACTGATTTTCCTTGAATCTATTGTGTGAGATTGGTTGATGTGTTTCGCCCACAAATATACAAACAATTCATGTTAAAGTATATTCTATGAAGTGCTTTGAGACGTCTTGGAGATGTGATAAGGCCCTATATCAAAAGCAAAGATTATTATTATAGTGCTTTGCCCTTCCAATTCCTGCCAATGAGCCAAACTGGCTGGGCTGCTATCAGTGGTGCTTTGGAGAACTGTGGATGCTCTTGGCTCAGGAATCGAAGACTGTGGAGCCAGTCCCCGCACTGAGTCTTTGAACGTATTGTCTAGGCTAACACTCCAATGAAATGCTTTGGTGCCCTCATTGGAGAGTATTACCATCCTTCGGGTGAGATGCTAAACCAGTCATTCCCAATCTTTTTTTGCTGTGACCCAAATCAACCACCAACAGGTCCTTGCGACCCAACTTTTTTTTGCTTCGACCCAAATTAGCCTCCAACCGGTCTTCCCACCACTAGAGGGTAACATCGCGACTGAAGCGAAGCTCAGCCAAAACATTATCTCTGTCTCTTGTTGGACTCAGTGTAACTATGTAAGTACAGGTACCCTTCCTCAACCATGGGGCATACGTTCCTGTAAACCTCCATGGTTGGTAAAACCGCGATTGGAAAATACAGGGCCTTATGGGAAACATGGGGATAGGGGGAGTATGTTTGCTTTTTCGTGGTTGGAAAATGCATGGCCCTATGGGAAACATGGGGATAGGGGGAGTACGTTCGCATTTCATAAAACGAAACACAAAAAACACACATACAACAGGGCCGTACGCAGGATTTTTAATGGGGGGGTGCGAATTGCTAGTGATGGGACCAACAATGGCCGGGGGTTTGCGGGCTGCCCCCGAAGCCGCCTCGAGGCTCCGACGTTTTACACAGTTTGAGGTCTTATTTAATCAGTTCTAAAGATCCAATATGAACGGTAAATGTTTCATGCCCTTGGTGTTTAAGAGCATCATTATTTATTCAGTGTTTTTATTTTCCCCGGTAGTCCGTGTCTAAATTTTTGGGGAAGGTCGAATACTCGATACTGTGGAGTGCGATTCGGGTATTGGCAGGCCGGAGTTGTCAGGCTGCATGGAGAGAAGGGATCAGTGGAGAAGTGTGGTTGTCAATGCCCGAGTTCGCTCTATCAGATGATGGTGAAACTATTTTTATGCCAAATTCGTGCGACATTGATGTTTTTTCACTCTGGGTACAAAACTGAATGTGAAATAAAGTAGCACTGTTTATCTTTGCAGTCATATGTTTTTTGCATGCCAGTGGACGTCTCTAAAAGCAATTTTTAATTATAGGAATACATTTTTAATAATATAAATCAAATGTGATGTGATAATCAAGACAAAACAAGAAACATGATATTTCAAAAACACGCCTATCAAAACTTAAGTAATTTTTACTTACATCAGATTAAAATACGATTTCAGCTTCCACAAAGTGGTGCTACCTTTTTATGTAGTGACTGTATACGGGATGATTTCCGATTGACACACCACGTAGAATAGGCGCTGAAGCAAAGGCCTACGTCCATGAGTATTTATTTTAAAGATAGGCATTCCCGTCCAGACACATATAACTTTTTTGTTGGGTTCTCAAAAGCTTCAATTTCTCAGAAGCTTGTAAATATGTTGTCATTGTTTGCTAGCATTACAGTCACACCTCTCAAAACTTGAGCAATTTTTACTTACGGTGATCAGATGAAAAGATGATTTTAACTTCCAGAAGTGGTGCTACCCTTGTGGCTGTATACGGGATGATTTCCAAACGAGGATTTGAGTCTTGGCGTGCGCCTATGTTTATCCAGTCACGAGTCACAGACTCGCCGCGTCATTGACTCGTCTATCGACGCGGTATGTTTTGGGTAGACGCCGATTCTGGTGTGCGACTCGATAATTTTATATTAATACTAAAACATTCAAAGATGTGTGTTTATAATTTATACATAGTTTTGAAGAACTGATTGTTACACAAATGCTCAATAAATTTACTTTACTTGGTATTTAAATTTGATAAAAAATACAATTCTCTACCCCGGAAAATGTGGACCTTTTATAATTTGGGGGGGTGCGTACGCACCCGTCGCACCCCCCCTGCATACGGGCCTGTACAATCATAACATACATGGGGATGGGGGAATAAGTTTGGGCGCATCTGCAGCAATCTGCGAGGCTGACTGACTGACAGATCTACACACAGACACAGAGAGAGAGAGAGACATGGAGGGTGGGGGGAGGGGGGGTGATACAGAAGGCTCACAGAGAGAGAGAGAGAGAAAACAATGGAGAAGGTGTGGGGGAGATGAAGAGAGGAATAGAGAGAAGATGAGAGAGAGAAGTAGGGGTGGGGGGAAGAGAAGGTGAAATAGAGTGGTGACAGAGGTGTACAGTTATACATGGGGATAGGGGGAGTAAGTTTGGGCGCATTGTCTGCCAGGATCTGTGGCAATCCGAGAGGCTGTCTGACTGACTGACTGATCTACACACAGACACAGAGAGAGGTGAGAGAAGGAGGGAGTGGGGGAGAGGAGGGGGTGGGGGGAAGAAAAGGTGAAATAGAGAGGTGAGAGAGAGAAGGGAAGAGAAGGTGAAATAGAGAGGTGAGTCAGAGATAATTCGCGTTTCCGTTTTTGTGAACGGAAACGCGAATCTCGGAAGGTGTGTTGCCTACCAGGTGCCAGGGTTGAAGACTTGACTGAGCGGGTCCAGGAAATTCTGCAAGGGGAAGGGGAAAATCCACTTGTGGTGGTCCATGTTGGGACCCATGAAGTTGAGAGGAAAAGACCTGAGATGCTCCAGGGAGAGTACCAGAGACTAGGGAGTAAACTGAAAAGTGGAACTTCGAGAGTGGTGATCTCTGGGTTGCTTCCAGTGCCTCGAGCAAGCCAGTTCCAGAATGCTAGAATAAGGCACATCAATGCATGGCTGGAGAAGTGGTGTAGAAAGGAGGGTTTCTGGTTCCTAGACCATTGGGACCAATTCTGGGGTAAGTGGAACCTGTACAAAATGGATGGGTTACACCTGAACAGGGCTGGAACCAATCTCCTTGCAGGGAGGTTGTCGAGTTTTGTGGGGGGGGGGGGCTTTAAACTAATCCCGGGGGGTGAGGGTGGGAAACTGATCAGTAGTTCAAATACAGGAGGGGTAATAAGGAGGACAGGGGAAAAGGGAAGACGGGAGAAAAATGCAGAGGAAGTAATTTGTGCCTTAGAGTGCATGTATGTAAATGCACGAAGTTTGAGAAATAAAATTGGTGAGCTGCAGGCTCAGGTTGCTGCGAGGCGATATGATGTTATAGCAGTAACAGAGACTTGGCTCCAGCATGGGCAGGAATGGGAGTTGAACATTCCTGGTTATAATGTATTCAGGAGGGATAGAGAAGGGAGAAAAGGGGGTGGGGTGGCAATTTTAGTTAAGGACTCAGTGACTGCCTTAGAAAGGAACGAGGTGGAAGAAGGACTAAAAACTGAATCTATCTGGTTAGAATTGAGGAATAAAAAAGGTGCAGTTACACTGTTAGGGGTATACTATAGACCACCAAATAGTGGGGAGGAGATAGACAAGCAGATCTGCAAGCGTATCACGGAGAAATGCAGAGCTAATAGAGTAGTGATAATGGGTGACTTCAACTATCCCAACATAGACTGGCAGAATAGTAGAGTAAAGGGCAAGGAGGGAGAAGAATTCCTGAAGTGTGTGCAGGACAACTTTCTTGATCAGTATGTTTCCAGTCCAACGAGGAAAGAAGCATTGCTGGATCTAGTTTTGGGAAATGAGGTAGGGCAAGTTCAACAGGTTTCTGTAGGTGAGCATCTAGGGAATAGTGACCACAATATCGTTAGATTCAGAATAATTATGGAAAGGGATAAGGAACGATCACAGGTGAGGACACTCAACTGGAAAAGGGCTAATTTCAATGAGTTGAGGTGGGACCTAGCCAAGGTGGATTGGAAAGAAAAATTGGCAGGTAAGACAACTAACGAGCAGTGGGCAGCGTTCAAAGAGGAGATAGTTCAGGCACAGGTCAAAAGCATCCCCACAAAGGTGAAATGTAAGGCATCCAAACCTCCCTGGATGACTAAGGAAATCGGGGCCAAAATCAAACAAAAAAAAGAGGCTTATGATAAGTGTCAGGCTCAAAATTCAGAAGGGAACCAAGCAGAATATAGGAAGTGTAGGATAGAACTAAAAAAGGAAGTTAGAGGGGCAAAGAGACTGCATGAAAAACAATTAGCGAGTAAGATTAAGGGGAACCCTAAGGTTTTTTACCAACATATTAAGAGTAAAAGGTTGGTCAAGGAGAGGGTGGGGCCAATTAGGGACCTAGGAGGAAATCTCATTGTGGAGGCAGAGGGCATGGCTGATGTACTGAATGAGTACTTCGCCTCTGTCTTCACAAAAGAAAATGATACAGCCAATGCCATGGTATTAGAGGAGAGGGTAGGAGAAATGGATAGAATAATTATAACCAGAGAGGAAGTGCTAAAAAGGTTGATGTCGCTCAAGGTGGATAAGTCACCTGGTCCGGATGGGATGCACCCTAGGTTACTAAGTGAGGCACGGGAGCAAATAGCAGGGACTCTGGCCACGATCTTTCAATCTTCCTTGGACACAGGGGTCGTGCCAGAGGACTGGAGGATAGCTAATGTTACTCCCTTGTATAAAAAGGGGCAGAAGGACAAGCCTGGTAACTACAGACCAGTCAGTCTAACGTCGGTAGTGGGCAAAATTCTAGAGTCCATAATCAGGGACAAGGTAGATCTTCACTTAGAAAGATATAGGCTAATAAAGGACAGTCAACATGGATTTGTTAAAGGCAAATCTTGCCTTACAAATCTGATAGAATTTTTTGATGAGGTAACGGAATGGGTGGATAATGGTAGTGCAGTTGATGTAGTTTACATGGACTTTCAAAAGGCATTTGACAAAGTGCCACATGAGAGACTTATTATGAAATTAAAGGCCCATGGCGTAAAAGGGACAGTGGCAGCGTGGATCCACAACTGGCTGCGAGACAGAAAGCAGAGAGTTGTAGTGAGCGGCTGTTTTTCAGATTGGAGGGAAGTGAGCAGTGGTGTGCCACAGGGATCGGTTTTGGGACCATTGCTGTTTGTAATCTACATCAATGATCTGGACTTGGGTGTACGGAGTACAGTTTCCAAGTTTGCAGATGACACTAAGTTAGGGAGAATAGTAAACAGTGAGGAGGATAGTAGCCATCTGCAAGAGGATATAGACAAATTGGTAAAGTGGGCAGACACATGGCAGATGAAGTTTAATGCAGAGAAGTGTGAGGTGATGCATTTTGGGAGAAGAAATGAAGGGAGGCAATATAGGCTAGATAGTACAATTTTAAATGGTGTAAAGGAACAGAGAGACCTGGGGATTTGTGTTAGTGACTCGTTGAAGGTGGCAGGACAGGTAGACAAGGCTGTTAAGAAGGCATATGGGATACTAGGCTTTATAAATAGGGGTATAGAGTACAAAAGTCAGGAAGTGCTGACTAACCTCTATAGGACTTTGGTGAGGCCTCAGCTGGAATACTGTGTTCAATTCTGGTCACCACACTACAGAAAGGATGTGAAGGCATTGGAAAGGGTGCAGCGAAGATTTACTAGGATGGTGCCAGGATTGAGGGACTTCAGCTATGAGGAGAGGCTAGATAGGCTAGGGTTATTCTCTCTGGAGCAGAAAAGATTGAGGGGAGACCTAATAGAGGTTTATAAGATCATGAGGGGTTTCGACAGGGCAAATAGAGAAAAACTATTTCCACTCGTGGGTGAATCTGTGACTCGTGGTCACAGATTTAAAATAGTTTCAAGGCCAAGTAGAGGGGAGCTGAGGAGAAATTTTTTCACTCAGCGAGTTGTTCGAATCTGGAATGCATTGCCTGAAAAGGTGGTGGAGGCTGATTCGATAACAACTTTTAAAAGGGAATTAGATCTTTATTTAGGGAGAACGGGTCTATTAGGCTATGGGGAGCGGGCAGGGCAGTGGGATTGAATCGCTCTTTTCAAAGAGCCGGCACAGACTAGATGGGCCGAATGGCCTCCTTTTGTGCCGTAAAATTCTATGATTCTATGATTCTATGATTCTATGATTCTATAAAGATCTCTACAGCCGATGATACACTTACACAGAGAGAGAGGATGCAGAGAAGCGACAATAAATTCATGTTACTGTATTTACCTTAATCCTAAGAGAGAAGGGTTGTCGCTGGTTGATTGCAACATCGCAACTGGGTCCTAGTGCTATACGCTAGCGCGAAGCGACATCGAGGCTGGTTGATGCAACTGGGTCCTAGCGTTAGTGTTAAAACCCGTGGATAAGCAAGGGTTATAAGCTGTGGTTTACAAGGGTTGTCGCATTTAGCATACCATGGATGCATGCATTTCATGGTTGTCGAGGGCGTGGTTAGGGCGGGGTACCTGTACGCTCTTTCATACAAATTGGTCAGCTTTTTTAGCATTAAAAAAGCATTTTGAACATTAAAAAATAATTCTGATGACCCTCCCGACCCAACTGAGGACCCCTGCGACCCCGATTTGGGTCGGCACCCGAGGTTGGGTGTTAAACCAAAGTATTCTCTATACCCCGCTTTGCCTGCCCCAACATAAGCGGCCTGGCCTTCAGCCTCTCTGCCCCCACCCTCTGGAACTCCATTCCATGGACCCTCCACCTCGCTCTCTCTTGCCTCCTTCAACAGCCATTTCAAGAGCCTTCTCTTTGAGTGCACATTCAGTCATAATAATGTAATAATAATCCTTACATTTATATAGCGCTTTCCACGTCTTATCGACGTCTCAAAGCGCTTCACACAATACAACAACATCCCAAGGTTGGGACCAGAGCGATGGGGGGGGGGGGGGGGGGGGGAGAAGACAAGAGGGAAGAAAGGGGGGAAAAGAGGTAGGGAGCAGAGCAGGGGGGAGGGGTTGTGGTTGGGCGAAGGAAAGTAGGAAAATTGACAGTGTATTTGTAGGAGAAACGCGGCAGCCAAATTGCACACAATAGTCGTGGAAGTGGGGCCAGGGGAGAAAGGGGGAAAAGAGGCTAATGGGAGGGATCGGGGTAGAGGGAAGGAGAGCGGAAAAACTGACTGTATGTTTGTGGGCGAAACGCGGCAACCAAAATTGCGCACAGCAGTGTCCGACAAACAGTCGCGGAAGTGACACAGTAATCCTCCTAACCCTACCCTCCCGTCCTCCACGCCTTCTGATCCCAACAACCCTGACTGTCCAGCGCCTCGGGACGTCCCGCTGACGTGAAAAGCTCTATACAAATGTCATTTGTTGTTGTTATTTATTATTGCTGACCACCAGGATTGGCTCCACATGGGGTACTCTCGCCTCCTCGTGACGTCACCCAGAGGCCAGTTCAGCGCACTCGGCCCCAACCCGCTATGACATCACCGGGCCGGTTCTCGCCCAACAAACCGCCCGCTTTGATTGGCTATCACCGCCCGAGTGGTCGGGAGCGAATAGCCGGCTTGCTGCCAGATGATTGGTCCTATCAGTCCGTCAATCAAAACACGTGACGGTTAGTGTAAAGGCGGGAAGGGGGGGGGGGCGGGGTCACCAACGCGGGACAATATAAAGACGGCGATCGGCGGAGAGGACTGAACCGGAGGCACTGAGAGAGAAGATAGAAGGTTGGAATCACACGACCATCGCGGATTTTTTTTGGTTTTATTTTTGGAGGGAAAAAAGCGGGGGTTGGGGGAGAACGTTCCTCTTCCTCCGCACGAGGGAAAGGACTTTAATTTTTTTTTTAATTCTAATAATAATGATGGATATAATAGATAAATAAAACGGCAGCGCCGACAATTGCGCATGGGTGGAAGCCACCCGTTGTTTCCCTCGTGTTCTGTCGTCTCCTCGTGTCTTACGGGGTCTTTCCTCTCTCTATATATATATATGTGTGTGTATATAATCCCCTTTCATACTTATGAATTAACGGTGTAAAGGGACGGGCGAGCTGTAATTTGGCCTCCTCGTCTTCGGCCTGAATGTGTAGCGCCGAGCCGTCGAGTGGAGTAGTTAAATTTATTTGGGGCGGGGGTCGTCTCTCTCCCGTTATAAAAACTGCCGTGTATGAGCTACAGATAGACCGACCCGGGAAACCACGGGAGGAGAAAGTTGAACGATCATCTGCCGCCTCCTCGACCGCCCTCAGGCCACGTGGCGGGGCCTCTCGCGCCCAGAGCTCAACGGACAGAACACACAGCCGTTTAACTGGCGACCCCACAACCTTTACACTGTACACACACCCATCCCACTGTATACACACCACACCCTGTACACACCCACCCCACTACACCCCACTATACACACCCACGTCACTGTACACACCCACCTCACTACACACCCACCCCATTGTATACATACCCACTGTATACATAACCACCCCACTGTATACGTACCCACCCTGTGCACACCCACCCCACTGTATACACACCACCCTGTACACACCCACTTCACTGTATACACACCACATCCTGTACACTGTACACAGACACCTGCTCATGGACTGTCCACACCACACCTTGTACATAGACCACTTTCTACATACATCACACCCATCCCACTGTGTACACCATACCCTGTATAAACACCATTGTGCATACAAACCACAACCTGTAGACACCCACCCCACTGTATATGCACCACACCCTGTAAACACGCACCCCACTGTGTACGCCTCCCCACTCTACCGCCATAGTTTGCATACACTATGTACATATGCACATATCCCCACAGTGTGTGTGTGTGTGTGTGTATATATATATATATATCTGCATCTTGTACACACAATGTTTTCACATGCAGTGGACACACCTCCATACTCATAGTATACACATCGTGAAAACAGCTAGTTTATACGCAAGTGTACACATTTCACAGTGAATGCAACAACAACATCACATTAAGCACTCTGAGACTCTGGTGTGCTATATTAATCAAAGTTGTTGTTACATTTGTATAACGGTATCTCATGCACAGTGTACACACATAGTGTGTTTATTTTTCACAGCTGTTTTTGTGGAAGTTACCAGACATGAGAACTTTAATCTTAACAAAAGAAGCAATGCCCTTTTCTCTGACTGAAGTATATTTTAAAGAAGTCATGCTGAGTCATTTTTTTGTACTTTTCATTTTCCTCAAATATAACATCCAAATAAAGATAGCCCTTAGAACAGGAAGGGTGTTTTCAAACACTGCTGCTATTATGCTTGCCTTATAAGAAATACACAATGACTTCTACATTTTACAGTTAATCTTGCCAGCGCTTTGAGATATGAAAAATGCTTTATCAAATATAAGGATGATTATTTTATGAATGTGAATGGTTGTATGATTTTAAGAGTTGAAAGAATATAATGCTGATATAATAAGAGAGAAAGTAATGTCAACTGCAAACAAATTACTGCTATTCAGTTGATAGGTGCAATATAATACATCGAAAACTCACTTCAAGATAAAAGGGCTCAGTGATGAGTTATTCGTAGCGGCGAGTTAAGCATATGTATAAATACAGTACATAAATTAATGCAGCTGGGATAAGGTGCCTGAAAAGTTGGTGGAGGCTGATTCAATAAGAGCTTTTAAAATAATTAGATCGTTATTTAGGAAGAACATGATTGTTAGGTTATGGGGAGAGAGCTGGGCAGTGGGATTGAGTTGCTCTTTTCAAAGAGCTGGTACATATTAGATGGGCCGAATGGCCTCCTTTTGTGCCATAAGATTCTATGATTCTATGATATGATGACTTAAATGGTAATGATATGTTAAACCGTGGTCAAGTTATCAAAAATTTATAGTAACTACTTTCTAATAGTCTGAATATAGATGAGAAATATCTGTTTTTTCAAAGATTATACTTGAGGTACGTTTAAAACTCGTGGCTATAATGAATAGTGGTTCCGAAATATAATGTAGAAAAACTATTCTGAAAACCCATTTTGTCCCGGATTTTTAATATAGATTTGAGTACTCCTTGTGATCATGACAGCAGAAAACCTAGACATGACAAATGGGTCCAATAAACATGGATCAGCAAACCAGAATGAAGCAGCATTGCTTGCTCTGATGGATCAGACTGGCTATACTATGATACAAGAAAATGGACAAAGAAAGTTTGGTGGACCACCACCAGGTAAGAGTATCATAATAAAGAAATGCATAAGTTAGAAGATAGAAGAATTTCTCATCGCAGCTTCTTTTTCCTGTACTTTGTCACATAGATGGCATCCACAGGTTCTTGTCTGATGCGATGCCCACTGCCTTCTGTACAGACTAGGAAACCAGCATGCTAACTGAAAACAGAAAAAATACATTTGTAAATATTTTAAAATAATTATTTTATACACTTATTGATTAACGTCTAAAAATATTACAAATCAAGATGATGATTAAATATTTCCATTGTTATAGGTTGTGAAAAATGTTAATACTGTACAATTGAATGACTAGTTATAGATTAATTCAATCATCAATGTTTGGATGTTTATCAGGAAAAATAGCAGAAATAATTTTTAAATTAATTGTATTGAGTCATGGTGGGCTACAAAATACTATTCTTTTACCCTTAAGACCTGGATTTGAATCCAGCCCATAATAGTTCTTTAATGAAATAACCAAGAGAATAGATAAATAAAGGTAATGATGTGGATGTGATATTTTTGTTTATTCAGAAGGCTTTAGATAAAATGCTGCATAGAAGGCTTTGTTCAAAAAATAAATACAGATGGCATTAATGAAAACCTAGCAGCATGGATAGTAACAAAACACAAAATGCTATAGATGCTGGGAATCTGAAACAAAAACAAAGGTTGCTGGGGAAACTCAGCAGGTCAAGCAGCATCCATGGAGAAAGGAAAAAGAGTCAACGTTTCGGGTCTATAACCCTTCGGCAGGACTGAAGGGTTATAGACCCGAAATGTTGACTCTTTTTCCTTTCTCCATGGATGCTGCTTGACCTGCTGAGTTTCCCCAGCAACCTTTGTTTTTGTTTCAGCATGGAAAGTAAGTTGTTTAAAGGGTTAGAAAAGGATGACAGGAGTATGTGGTTGTTAATCAGAATGGAGGGATGTAAATTGTGGTGCCTCCTGGTGGTCTGGTCTTTATTAGGATCAAGCACAGTAATTTTCTGTTTATAAATATTGTGTATTCTTGTGTAAGGCACGATTCCAAAGTTTGCAGATGACAAAGATAGGAAGTGTAGCTAACAGTGAAGAATATCGTAGGCAACTTCAGGTGGATATAGTGATGAGTTGATTGGACAGAGGAATAGCACATGAAATTTAATGCAGAAAACAACTTGCATTTATATAGTGCCCTTCACAGAGTGCATAACAGCTGTGGCTTGACCCAAAGTCAGAAAGGGAGGTTGGGGAGATATCTGGTGACTGAAGGCATGCCCACAGGAACGTTTTTGGGTGTAATCATGGACAGAGAGGGATTGAGGCAAAGAATTTGAAAGATTCTGGGTATAGTGTCTAAAAGCATGACAAAATACATACAGCAGGTCCGTGCCAATTAAAGCAAAGACAGTGGTGTAAGCAGATTAGAGATGTAGGGAGGTGTCATGGAGTGAAGTAGTTTGAATACGAGAGTGAGGATCTTGAAATTGAGCCGTTTTGCAACAAGGAGGCAGTGGAACCTGGCAAGTACCGATTGGTGTTTGCAGAGCCAGATATTGTTGAGGACACAGATAGTGGAGTTTTAAATCATTTGAGCCATGTTAACAGTAGAATTAGAGGGTTTGGCGAGGAGTTCATTAGAAAAATATAGGCAGGAGGTGAGAAAAACATGAACAAAAATTTCAGCAGCACTTGAAGTAAGGTAGGAATGAAGGCAGGGAATGTGGAGGTGGAGGAAGGCACCCCTGGTCAGTGACCAGATGTAGGGTAGAAAAGATAACTGGGGGTTCAACCTTGAGTGTTTGTTTTGGATATCTGTTGTACCTAATATATTTCTAACTGTATATATATGTTTAAAAGGGGATTGAACTTTGTGTCAGATTTGCTACAGGTTCAGTGAGTCACAGGAATAGGCAGGGAAGGTTAAGGAATTCTGAACTTCACAAAGGAAAAGTGAAGGGATAATTAGCTTTTTATATCAGAAATGGAAAGGTTTTAAAGTTTAAAAAGCATGCTGCAATTCATTCCAGTTATTCAATGCAACAACAACTTTGATTTATACAGCACCCTCCATGCCGGACGGCATCTCAGAGAGCTTCACAATAACGGATCCCGGGGGCAAGCCAGGGGCAGGGGGAGAAAGATGATCAAAGGCGTGGTCGAAGAGAAAGGTCTTTAACTTAGACCTGAAAGTGGGAAGAGAGCTGGTGAGGCAAAGCGAGTGAGGAAGAGAATTCCAGAGCCTTCTGACAGAGCGAAGGCAACAGGTGCTGGTTTGAGGAGAGAGGAGGTCGGAGAGGTAGTGGGGTGCAGAGGAGTGGAGGGATTTGAAAACAAGGGTGAGGACCTTGAAATCAATCCTCTCCAGGACAGGGAGCCAGTGAAGTCTGGCAAGGACTGGGGTAATGGGCGAGCGAAAGTTTGCTGAGAGTGAGAATGCGGACGGCAGAGTTTAGAATGACTTGGATTTTATGGATTGTAGTGGAGGGGAGACCAGCGAGGAGGGCATTGGAATAGTCCAGCTGAGAGTTGACAAAGGCATGGACCAGGGTTACAGTGGCTTTTGGGGCGAGATATTGCTGGCGATGGGCGATTCGTCGGAGGTGGAAAAAAACGGTGCTGGTGAGGGACTGGATATGGGGGAGGAAGGACAGTTGGGGGTCGAACCTGACACCTAGGTTACGCACGGGTTTGGAGAGTTTGGGGGCAGGCCGGGAAGGTGGAGGAGTTGAGGTGAGAGCCATGCGATTGAAGACGTTGACGAGAGCCAAAGAGTATGGCTTCCGTCTTGTCAACATTCAGCTGCGGGAAGTTCGCGCTCATCCAGCTCCTGATGTTTGACAGGTAGGCTGACAGAACATCAGGGGACTGGGGGTTGCAAAGTGGGGTGGAAAAATAGAGTTATACATAGAAGAATAATCCTTGCATTTGATATAGCACCTTATTAATCGGAGCACTTTATGTGGAGGATTTTGGCCAGGACCCTCAGAGTTCTCGTTTGAATAGTGCCACGGGATCTTCAACATCCATTTGAACAGAAGAAATAAATTTTGTTTAATATCTCATCAGAAAGATGGCACCTCAGACCAAGGAGCTCTTCCCCAAGTAGCCTAAACAGTGGTCGGTCAATCCACAGCGGTATGTGGGACACTTCTGTGCGTAATTGGCTGCTGCGTTTCACTCACAAAATATACTATCAATTCACTTTACAGTATATTCTCTGAAACGCTTTGAAACGGCTCAAATACATGATAACGCTCTATATCAAATGCAACGATTATTACCTAGGTCAGATTGGTTGCTGATAAGCATCAGGAAAAAAATGTGAAATTTACCATAGAGTATTTGGAAAATCAGTGAAGAGTGATCATATAATTGGCTCTGAGACGCCGTCCGGCGTGGAGGGCGCTATATAAATCAGAGATGTTGTTAATTCTTATTGCACATTCCTTAATACGTAGTTAAGAGTGATAGTATGGAAGTTTCAGAATATGACATCTGCCGATCTTGCTATCTAAACTAAATTTGATGCATGACTGGAACAATGGAGAAAAGGCAACTGGTTGAAAAATAAGTTTCATAGACTCCCAAAAGGAAGCAAATCTCTGTTCATTTATCTAACATGTCTAATTCATTGTTAAAGTTGTATTGATGCATTTGTTTGTAATGTTGGAACCAAAAAATATGGTGCCTTTCTTTGTCTTATTACAGGTTGGGAAAGCCCACCACCACCTCGTGGATGTGAAGTGTTTGTAGGAAAGATTCCACGTGACATGTATGAAGATGAATTAGTACCTGTTTTCCAGAGAGCAGGGAAGATTTATGAATTTAGGCTGATGATGGAATTCAGTGGTGAGAATCGAGGCTATGCTTTTGTAATGTATACTACAAGAGAAGAAGCTCAGAATGCAATCAAAATGCTGAACAATTATGAAATTCGACCTGGAAAATTTATTGGTGTCTGTGTTAGCTTGGATAATTGCCGTCTCTTCATTGGTGCAATTCCAAAAGAAAAGAAAAAAGAAGAAATCCTTGAAGAGATGAGAAATGTAACAGAAGGGGTTGTGGACGTCATCGTTTACCCAAGTGCTACTGACAAAACAAAGAATCGTGGATTTGCTTTTGTAGAATATGAATCTCACAGAGCTGCTGCCATGGCTAGAAGAAAGCTTATCCCAGGTACTTACTATTTACTGTACATGAAACTTAACTGGACAGATGAGCAAGATGAAAAATTACCAAATATAAAAAATATTTTGGAAAAAAATGCTTTATTTTTTGAACAAAATACTTTTTTTTAACAAAACAACTTGACAGGTTCAGTTAGTTGGTTTCGTATCAATGTTATTTATCTAGTTCCTATTTTTAGACATAGAGATTTTATATAAACTTTACTGAATTTGGACCCATGGTTTTGTGTTTATTTTAAGAGCTTTATCTTAAAAGTATTGTCATACAATACTGCACTGGGCTGCGTCTATTGGAAAACTCCTCGTCTGCCATTCTTACCACAACCCTTTGCTATACAAAATTGCAGTAATTAGACTTCACGGTAAATATTGTAAGAATAATTGAGCTTCTCATTCATTCAGCTGAATCCCAACCTGCCTTCAAACCTATAATAACAATAATCCTTGCATTTTATATCGTGCCTTATTACATCATTAAAACATCTCAAAGCTCTTCACAGGATAAACAAATAAAGTGTATTTTGTTGGCAAAATGTGGTAACCATTGGGCACAGCAATGTCCCACAAACAGCCATGGTTGAGTGACCAATTTTATTTTGGGGTTTTGTAGGCCAGTACACCAGGAGAAACTCCATTCTCTTCTCGAATAGTGACCTGAGATCTTTAATATCCAATGGAACAGGCAGATAGGTCCTCAATTTGAGGTCTCATCCGAACGACTGTACCTCCGGCAATGCAACACCCACCCCAGCACTGCATTGAAGTGTCAGGTTAGCCTATATGATTCCAAGACACCCAAAATGGGCCTAACCTTCTGACTCAGGCAAGAATTTTACCACTGTGCCAGTTGTCCACATTCCAGTTCTCAGTAGGGGTCAATTGTAAACTCAAGAACTGGAATCCTGACTCATGTTTTCCATACTAACCTGTACTGAGTACTTAGGCTAATTATAGAGCCTTGATTGCTGTACCATTTTATCTCATCCTTCCAGAATATCCACTCTGCTTTCTCTTATTACAGCATAAAGCTGTTTTTTTTAAAGAAAAGAATCCCAGGATCCTAGCCTCAATTACCCTCCCTGGTAAACTGTATTTACACAATATTTATACTTGCAGTATGTATCATTTGTACTGTATGATGAAAGCAGTGATAAGGTGGAACTGTTTGATTTTCTTTATCAAATGTAGCTATTTTCCTAAAAAAGAGGCATATAGGTAAGCCTCGATTTACGACGCTTCGATTTATCACATTTTGATTGAAGGACCATAATTTTTTAACACCTCTTGATCGATATACGACACTTGGATTCATTTTATGGACCAAATTTTTTTTGTACATGCGCAGTACATATTTTCAAGATCACGGTCGCATTTTCGCTCTTCGTTTTTGGCCATAAGCGCAGTCCATAGTGTATTCGCGGGAAAATCGTGCTCGCACCTGATGTAGTGAGAGTATCCAAGCGTTTGAACTGGCCAATAGCATGTCACTATATCATTCTTTACAAGCCTGCTGATTTTGAAGTGTCATCGCCCCACATCAGTATTACAGTAATTTCCTAACATTCCCGAGCGACTTTGAGTGATTTACAGCCTCTAGGGTGTGTTTACCATGCCGGGGAAGAGACAACAGTAAGTGAAATACGCAGTGGTGATACCGCTAGCAGCCAGAAACCCCGCAAAGTCATCACTTTAAGTACCAAATTGAAGGTGATAAAGAGCATCAATTCTGGTGAAAAAGGTACGGACTTCAGGAGGGCTTCAGGGCTAGCTAGATCGACGGTGGCTACTATAAAACAGAATAAGGACAATATACTGGCAAGTTCAAGGTGGGTTACAGCTACAGGTGCAAGCAGATTAGCAAAAATAGGAGTGATGTGATGGAAAACATGGAAAGAATGCTGAGTGTCTGGATTGAGGATCAGAACCAGCGAAATATACTACTCAACACCCTGGTTATCCAAGAGAAGGCAAAATAATTGTTTAGGGAGTTAAATGATCAGGAAGGAGAAGGCTCAATGCCACAATCTTTCAGTGCTAGCAGAGAGTGGTTTCAAAGGTTTAAAAGACGACATGGGCTCCACAACATCAAGATGAGTGGGGAAGCTGCAAGTGCTGACATTTGCTGCAGAAGAATATCCTGCTGAGTTATTTAGTGGGTTTAAGGTCTGAAAATTTTGTGAAAAGAATGCATCTCTGGTTATATAATGGGACTGCATGGGAAATCGTGTTTCGATTTAGGACGTTTCGATATACATACAGTTTTTCAGGAACATAACCCCAAGATAAACAGAGGTTTACCTGTATTAAAAAAGAAGTAAAGATGCATATTGAATTGACTTGGTAATATTTTTGAGGCCACAATGTATGAATCTAGATGTAGCGTGGGATGTAAATAGTTTGTTCATTTCCACAATATGTCCTGTGTTGATGAGAGCGGGATCCAGACTGATGAAGTAATAAAACAAATCTGTTTGCACTAAGATTACGTTATATGAAGAAGCTTTTAATGAGCAGGGCTATGTGGCTTGTGGCAGAAAAACAGTACTCACAAGGCAATTGTATAATAATAATCATAATCCTTATATTCGGTGTAGCACCTTATCATGCTGTTGAGACTTCTCAAAGTGCTTTAAAGGATAGATTGTAAAGTGGATTGACTGTATTTTGTGGACGTGTATTCTCTATGTGTTTTAATGGAGTAAACACTATATGGAGAGTTATAACTGAAATTGTTGGACTCTATCAGAAGATCTAAATAGGAGAGTGACTTTCAGCAGGTGTGGCAATGTAGCATCTTGGCCAGCCTGGTTATCTTGGCCAAACGGATTACTTATAGTCACAGTATATATCTTGTATGTAAGGTGCATGATATGTAAGGTTAATATGTCAGATAGGGTTAGTTAGTAGCACTTTGATCTCTGAGTCAGAAGGTTATGAATTCAAGCCTGATGTCAGGACGTGGAACCCATATAATCTATGTTGACAATGCAGTGCTTGGGATGTGGTGTATTTTCAGTGGTACCTCCTTCGGATGAAAAGTTAAACTGAGATCCAATCTGACTGCTCAGGTGAATGTTAAAGGATTCCAGGCATTTTTTTTGAAAAGAGAAGACAGTTTCTTCCAGTGTCCTTGCCAACAATCCTCCAAATTAAATTGTTTGCTCATTCCATGTTTATTTGTGGGACATTGTTGTGTGCGAAATAGGTTGCTGCATCCACCCAAGAAATTTGCACAGTAATAGTTTACAGCGATGCGCTTTGAGACGTCTAAATGAATATTCTTAATAATTACTCTCATAATAGGGTCCGTCGATATGGAAAATTTCCGATTTAGATATAACGATGGGCTCATATCGAGATATACCGATATATCGATATTTTCGGGGTTTTCGTACTGCGCATGCGCGCGCGTCGCGAGGTGCGTGCGCATTCGGGGTGCGCGCGCATTCGGAGGTGCGCTCACATTCGGAGGTGTGTGCGCATTCGGGGCCTATCTTCTCAGGAGGTAAATATCTCTCTCTCTGTGTCTCTCACACTCACTCTCTCCATCGCTGTGTTTTTCTGTCTGTGTCTCTGTGTCTCTCTCCTCTCTCACACCCCCCGCCCATCTCTATCTATCTGTATATTATCACATCCCCCCCGTCTCCCCCCCTCACGCGTCTCTCCCCTCCCCCCGTCTCTCCCCTCCCCCCGTCTCTCCCCTCCCCCCGTCTCTCCCCTCCCCCCGTCTCTACCCTCCCCCGTCTCTACCCTCCCCCGTCTCTCTCCCCCCCCCCCCCCCCCCCCATCGAGGACTATGAATACAATATGGCGGCTTGCACCTCGGTCTGTGCATTGTGTATAGAGATGAGCATTCTGGGTCTTGTAGTTCAGTGCGCGTGCATTCTGATTTTTTCGATATATCGACTTTTTTCGATATACTGATATTTTTTAAATGTCTATATCGGCATATCGATATAAAAATTATATCGAATTTAACCAATGTATCGATATATCGCCGGACCCTACTCTCATACTTACAACATTCTTGCCAATATGATTGCCTTATTTGTGAAGTGAATTTACTATTTTAATATTTCTTATTTCTTGCATGTTACAACTAAGTATATTTCTAAATATCTGGCCATGAAATGATATATGTCACAGAATAGAAGAAAGTCATTAATCATGGTGTGCTAGCTTCATTACTTGTACTAACTATTCCAAAATAAATGTCCTCTCTTTCTGATGGGATAAGAGTCACTTCTGTTAACTATAGGGACTAATGGATGCTGCCCAGTGTGTGGGCTTCAAGTACCAAAATTATCTTTTATTTTGTGGAAAATGCCATGCATTCTGCACGCATTAGGGAAGGTTTATCAGGGAAGATTTATCCTTAATCAGGAAAGATTTATCCTTAATAAAAATATGTGATGGCAGTACTCCCAATGGCTAACTGTAATAATGTAAGTTAAGACAACAATTGTAAAACGAGTATATTGTCTGAATGCTTTAGTTAAATTACTATTTTGCAGCAATTTCCTGGATATTCATTATTTGAATAACAACAACATTTATAATACATTTAGATAGCGCCTATCACATCAGGAGGACATCCATTAATATCAGACTCTATAATAATACTGATCAACGGGGGTCTTGAAGGCTAAAAACAACCCGAAAGTTATTTTTTCCTCCTCCTTGCGCCCCCTCAGGCATCCTCAATCTTCACTTCAAATGTGGTGCGAGGAGGTCATGGACTTCTTCTCCTCCAAAATCCACAATATCCGCCAGGCAGCCTCATCCTCCTGCCTCTCGTCGCCCACTACCACCACCCCCATTCCGTCCCCCCACCCTGGCCGTCTCAGCTACTACCACAACCTCCTTCCTACATTTCTTCTCTCCCGTCTCTCTTTCCTCCCTCTCGCGCACCATCACCTAATGAACCCCACCACCTGCTGCCTCGACACCCTTCCCACCAACTTACTGGTCACCCATCTCCCACTCCTCTGCCCACTGCAGGCTGACATTATCAACCAGTCCCTCTCCACAGGATCAGTCCAGGTCCCCTGAAAACTGCTGCTGTCACCCCCCTCCTCAAAAAACCTTCCCTTAATCCCTCAAACCCTAGCCACTACTGCCCTATTTCAAACTGCCCTTCCTTGCCAAAGCACTTGAATGCATTGTTGCCAACCAACTCGGCACCCACCTCTCCTCCCACTCCCTTTTCGAACCCCTCTGGTCTGGTTTCCACCCTGCCCACAGTACAGAGTTTGTGAAAGTCACAAACAATGTCCTCTAGCTGTGACCAGGGCTCACTCTGCCTCCTTATCCTCCTGGACCTGTCTGCTGCGTTCAACACGGTCAACCATGCCATCCTCCTCCACTTCCTGTCCTCCGTTATCCACCTCATTGGGAACGCACTTGCCTGGTTCGAGTCCTACCTCACAAATCGCCAGCAGTACATCTCAACAAACGGCTTTTCCTCCCACTCTCATCCAGTTACCTGCGAGGTACTCTTAAGGATCCATCCTTGGCCCCCTGCTCTTCATCATCGATATGCTCCCTCTTGAGGACGTCATCCGCAGACATGGGGTACACTTCCACATGTATGCAGATGACACCCAACTCTATTTCTCCACCTCACTTTGCGAACTCCAGTCCCCTGATGTTCTGTCAGCCTGCCTGTCAGACATCAGGAGCTGGATGAGCATGAACTTCCAACATCTGAATGTTGACAAGACGGAAGCCATACTCTTTGGCTCTCGTCAACGTCTTCAATCGCATGGCTCTCACCTCCTCCACCTTCCCGGCCTGCCCCCAAACCCTCCTCGCCAGTCTCTCCTTCACCACAGTCCATAAAATCCAAATAATTAAAAACTCTGCTGCCCGTATTCTCACCTTCACAAATCTTCGCTCCCCCATTACCCCAGTCCTTGCCAGACTTCACTGGCTCCTTGTCCCGGAGAGGATCGATTTCAAGATCCTCACCCTTGTTTTCAAATTCCTCCACTCCTGTGCATCCCCCTACCTCTCTGACCTCCCCGCTCCTCAAACCAGCTCCCGTTGTCTTTGCTCCGCCCGGTCTGGCTTCCTCTTTGTCCCCCAAATCCTCCTCTCCACCACCATCGGCTGTGCCTTCAGCCACTACGCCCAGAGGCTCTGGAACTCCATTCCTCACTCCCTTTGCCTCTCCCCCTCTCTTCCCAGTTTTAGGTCTCAGCTAAAGACCTTTCTCTTCGACCGTGCCTTTGGTCATTTTTCTCCCCCTGCCCCTGACTCGGGCATGGGATCCGTTATTGTGAAATGCAGTCTGGCGTGGAGGGCGCTATATAAATCAAAGTTTTGTTGTTGTCTTGGAAAAGCATAATGCTAAACCTAAGAAGTATTCCAAATAAAAAATGTGGTACTTTGTGGACTATTTTCAGGAACGTTTCAGTTGTGGGGCCATACTATTCAAGTGGATTGGGCAGACCCAGAGAAAGAAGTCGATGAAGAAACAATGCAAAAGGTTAAGGTATTGTACGTGCGAAACCTGATGATATTGACAACAGAGGATACTATCAAGATGGAGTTTAACAAAATCAAACCTGGAGCAGTTGAACGTGTAAAAAAACTCAGAGACTATGCATTTGTACACTTCTTTGACAGGGATGATGCAGTTACCGCTATGAATATAATGAACGATAAGTGTATAGATGGTGCGAGCATTGAAGTCACCCTTGCAAAGCCAGTTAATAAGGATGGCTCTTGGAAATATACTCAAGGTAGCCAATTTAATGTTAATTGTGAAAGTCAACGGCTGACGTTTTCAAACAAAGACGATGGAGGTCAAAAAACCCCAGGAAGATCGCCAAGTTTACCAACACGTCTGAATGGTCATCATAGCCCATGTTCACCTGAACTGGAAAGGTGCACTTATCCTCTTTTTCCAGGAATAAAGCTCACACCTTTAAGTATATATGCATTAAAGCCTTGTCATTTTCAGTCCTCTGTCACACATTTGGATTACTATTGCAACAAAAATAATTGGGCACCACCTGAATACTATCTCTACTCCACGACTAGTCAAGATGGGAAGCAGCTGCTTGTTTACAAAGTAGTTATTCCATCCCTTGCAAACAGTTCACAAGGTGCACTGAGCCGTTTCATGCCTGACAAACTCTGCACGATGCTGGATGATGCTAAGGAATTGGCAGCACAGTATGCATTAACACATTTAGGTAGGTTGGTTGTTATTTGCTGTTTATAATGGATTTTAATGTACTGTACTAAAATATGATCCATTCAACATAACTGAATACAGTATTTTGTTTAGAGATTTGATCATAATACTGTACTCTCTACGTGAGCAGGCTCCTTATCCTCTTCAGCCTCTTGACACATTCAATACTGTCATCCTGCTAACCAATACATGCTTCTTTGTCCACTCTGCCTGCTCCTCCATGACTGTCTTCCCTCTTGGTTTTACACTTACCTCTCTCTTTGCTTTCAAAACTTACCTTAAGTCCGCTTCTGGACACCTTTCCCTTTAGTTCTTCCCCCACCCCTAATTCATGCTTGGAATCCCACTTGTATAAAATGCTTCAAGATTTCCTATCTTCAACAATTAATTGTTCAAATATGGTAATAATGTTGGTGGTTTTATTGCAGATATTAACACCTCTGAATATTAGTGCACAGCAATAAATGTTTTGCTCTGATTGTAAGGAAGTTTAGTTACTTCATGTGTTTTACATTATAGATATAATATGATTAGTTACAGATCTACAAGTTCTACATTTTGATTACCGTATATCTCCGCGTTATATAAGGCGCACTTTTTTTCAGGTCGGAAGATCTCGAAAGTGGGGGGTGCGCCCTATACGCAGATACAAGCAATTTTGAGCCTCGGAGATACAGTAAACAGGAGGGGCGGCCGGCGCGCTGGCAGCCGGGGTTTGGTCAGTGTCCGGCGGGGGTTGGGGGGGAGCGGGTGACGGGGCTTCGGCCTCGGCCGCCCGGGCAGCGGCAGCAGCAGCGGACTTCAGTGCTGTGCTAACCTTCTGCTGAACCCAGTCTGCCTGCCTCACTCCCTGCCGCTCTCTCTCCCTGCCTGCCTCTCCCTCCCTGCCGCTCTCTCTCCCTGCCTGCCTGACTCTCTCTCTCCCGGGCTGCCGGCCTGCATCTCTCCCTCTCTCTCCCAGGCTGCCGCTCTCCCTCTCTCTCTCCCGGGCTGCCGACCTGCCGCTCTCCCTCTCTCTCTCCCGGGCTGCCGCTCTCCCTCTCTCTCCCAGGCTGCCGCTCTCCCTCTCTCTCTCCCAGGCTGCCGACCTGCCGCTCTCCCTCTCTCTCTCCCGGGCTGCCAGCCTGCCTCTCTCTCTCCCGGGCTGCCGACCTGTCGCTCTCCCTCTCTCTCTCCCTGCCTGCCTCTCTCCCCCTCTCTCTCCCGGGCTGCCGACCTGCCTCTCTCCCTCTCTCTCTCCCAGGCTGCCGCTCTCCCTCTCTCCCTGCCTGCCTGCCTCTCTCTCCCTACCTACCTGTCTCTCCTGTCCTCCCTTCTGCCGGCAATATCATTTAAAATGCTTCTGTTTTTTTTCACCAAGAAAAGGTCAAAAATGGGGGGGTGCGCCTTATACGCGGGTGCACCTTATACGCGGAGATATACGGTACATGCTGTTTGTATTGGTGCTTTGGGTTTGTTGAAGTGATGATTCAGAGAAATGCTAGTTTGAGTCGAAACAATGTGCTTTGTTTGGCGTGATTGAGTGAGGGTAAGAGGTTTCCCTACCTTGACTAATAATCTCAATGGTTAGGATCATTATTTTACACAGATAGTCAGATTGCAGTAGTTCATTTATTTATCCTTCTGCAGTGATTTGAATAGTTTGGAGTGGTAATGGTGACAAGGTCTACAGGAAAGGGACCTAGAGTCTCTGTTGTTTGCTTCCCAAATTCCAAATGGATGCCACGATACATACTGATTAGGGTATGTCCAGTCAGGGTTTCACCCATGTATTTGTTTTATGAGCAATGCATCTACTTGCCATAGCAATGAAAATGATGTTAACTTGCACACTGCAGATAGTCATCAATCCTTCCTTGTCTTATGGGCAGTCCCTAATGCAGAACCTCGTTCTGAGGATCCATTTACTTTGTGAAAAAAAACATATAGCTGGTTGTTTGGAATGGTTGATCAGACTACATGTAGGAGAGCAAAGTTTTCATCTGATCTTATACATTTTGCTGTACCTGGTGTGTGCGTGTGTTTTTCCACAATTCTGGTTTGTCCTATTTGTTTTCCCAGGTCTTTTAGTTTAAAAATTCTGTTATTTTCTGTAAGTAAAGCTACACTTTGTCTTTTATACATTTACTTCAAGTGGGATTTCCTTTTATAAAGGTGTAAAACTAAGTTTGCTCTTTTTAGTGAATATTGTTTGATTCAATTGAAAACTATAACATGAGTCAGAGTACTTGCATATTTTTGCATGTTAAAATACCATAGTTAAATGTACTTGTGGAATATTATCACACCTATTTTTTCATGTATTTTCAGACTACAGTTTGCGTCGGACCAATTCTGTGAATAGCCTTTCTCAAGTTGGTACAGCTCTTCCTGTCTCTGCATCCAGCCTGCTTCAGTATACATCCAGGCCTTACTCGTATCCTAGTTATCCATTGTCACCAACACTGTCTCTTGGTAATAGCAATCATATTGGACAACGGTTGTATGTCTCCAGCCATGGATCTTACTTCTAAAAAAAAGTATTGTAGTTGAATAACCAAATATTGTAAATGTATTTTTTCTTGGAACACAGGTTGACAGGTTGACTTTCTAAAAAAAAATTTTGTTCAATTGTTACACAATGGAATTTATTGAAACACAAATGTGTGACCTCCCTCTGTGTACTAATGTTTTATTAAATTGTTTTTACATTCTTGTTAAAAAATTTTAAATGCTGTTCTGAATTTGTACAGTTTTTTCACCACAGAGATGAACTAATTGCCTTTGTTGTCCTTTAGCTATCTTCGTGCTGAACACCTACAGCATGATTAAAGTAACAAGATGAAGATTTCTATTAGGACTTATCTATATCTACTGTCACTGTTTAACGCTGTTAAGCTTCACTTTTCTCTTGTTTTTGCCATATTTGGATGTTCTGCTTGTTGAGAAGCAAGCATTTATATTATATGTTAAATTGTTGCAATCATGTGTTCAATTAAATATTAAAACATTTTCTAGTTTGCTTTTTTTTAAATAGAAAACAAAAGTACTTAAAAGAGATTAGTTTCTTCAGGATGAAGCATTGTAAAACCCAATGGAGCACTGTGACAAAGTGTACGTTAAAATACTATTGATACTCAACCTGAACTCATGAAGTTCAATCATTACACATTTTAAACTAAGAAAAGTTACTAGTATTAGTTTCTTTGATATCATTGTTTTTTTCTGTGTTTAGTGAAACCATCAAGAACTTGAAGTTCTTGCTATACATTATGTATTAGATTAATCCCCGGATGATACTGTGCTCAGTGGATCTGGTTTGAATAGGTGTTGGCTTAGATCATTGAAAACAATGCATACTAAATACATTGGATATAGCTATCCAGGGATGCTTTGCATCTTTGTTGTTAGTCATTTCATGGAGTAGCATTGTTGAGGAAGTGCTGACTCTCAACAATCTTTAAAAAGTTAAGATATTTAATTACAGTAAAAGTATTCAATTTTACATTACAGCTTACACTGCAGCTTGAACAGTGCTTTGAATAGAGTGCACCCCAAAGCTTTATTTTTCCCATTAAGCCATGACAGCCAGACATAACATCTCACCCAATCTCATAAATCATAGTCTTAAACAGTGTCTCCATAAACTCAGAACAGTGCAGCATCAAATTGGGAAGTGATGTGCTAGCAATTTTACTAATACAAATACAGTACTTCTAGATCAGCGGCAAGCAGCTCAATTTTTCCCATCCCTGCCTCAGGACAGCAGTTGAAGGCCTGATGCCCTGAATTATCCTAATATAATACTAATTCTTGCATTTGATATAGCCCTTTTCACGTCTTCCAGATGTCTTAAAGCGCTTCATAGAATGTACTATAAAATGAATTTACTATATTTGTGGGTGAAACGCAGCAGCCAATTGATCACAGCAGTGTCCCACAAACAGTTGTGGATTGAAATGACCAATTTATTATAGTTTTTTTAAGTTATTATTATTAGGCATGGGGAGTAAGGAAACTTGCCCAAGATATATAACATGTTTATCAATAATTTGACCTCTTCCATATACGGTATTAAACATAGAATTTAAACTTAGCTCAAACTAATGCCAGAATTTTTATGCTGTATTTGCTTGGTAGCTTACCTTTAATTATTTTTTGTAGCAGAATATGTTGGAATGATGGTTTCACATTTGGCACTGAACTCGCCTGTATCTCATTTGGTAGGTGTCTGAAACACTTCACAACCTACTGTGAATTAAAGCCTCATGTTAAAACGTTGAGCTCAGAGTTTCGGGTAATTCTCCAATGCACTGCTAAAAGGGTGCATAGTTCGAGGCGTCATTTCGATGAGATGTTAAAGCAAGGTCCCATTTGCCTGTTTTGGTAAATGTTAAAGATCCTGTCACACTATGAAAAAAACAAAGGGAATTTACATAGCGGTGGCAGTCTAATGAAAGCCAAAGCAATTAGTGTGAATGCAGTGAAATAGGATTTATGTGTTTTTATTAGTGAAATACTGGTTGGGCAGGACAGAAAGGATTCATGGCCTTAACTTGATCCAGCCAATGAGCATTCCCATACACCACATTCATCTCTAGTTACTGGAAGGTATAGAAAGTAGGCCCAAAAAGTTAATTGTAGTTAAAAGTTAAAGTTAATTAATCGTAATTAATCCCATTAATTTGGCTCTGAAGTCAAGTTCAATTTGGCAGGTTAACCTTGGAGTATCTCGCTAACCATCGTTCCAGTGTACATAATAATAATCCTTGTATTTGATAGAGCACTTTTCACATCTTCTAGACATCTCAAAGCACTTCACAGAATATACTGTAAAGTGAATTGACTATATGTGTGGGTGAAACATGGCAGCCAATTGCACACAGCAGTGTACCACAAACAATCGTGGATTTAAATGACCAATTTTTATTATTGTGTTAATTTTTGGACGGATTATTATCAGGCATGAGGAGTAAGGAAAGTTGCCCAAGGTTTTTGCCCAGACCTGGGATTCACACACATTTGTAAGGCGAGTGCTCTAACCACTGAGCTACAGGGCTCCATACTATACGACAGAAGTGCAGCTTGTTCAAAGAGATTGAACTTATTACTCAGTGCACCCGAATGTTGTGAAGTACGTTGAAAGGTTCATCCTACATGAAAGGCACTTATTTTGGTTTTAGATGAGAACAGAAGTTCAAATGGGTAGTGGTGGTTTTTGATCTCAACCAAAAAACAAATTCAAGGATCCTGAATATATTTGAAGAAAATAAAATTAAGGCACATCATATTATTGTAAGACGTCTTTCTTCAAAACTTATCCTTGGAAAAGGAACTACCTCACGATATGTGAAAAACATTTCTTGACTGTTCATGTTAACCGTCATTCACTTGATTTCACAATTTCCTATTTTAAATGTCAGTAGTTTAATTTGATTACATTTGCCTTTATGAGAACTATCTACACTTAGCAGAAATAACAGTAAAACATTCAGTGGGCTTATAATTTGTGTGATATTTACGGCATAGTTTCTGTCCAAACAGCTTTGTATTCGGTCTTTATAAGTTTTCTTTAAATGGAAATCAAACATTGTAAAATAACTTGGATGCCCTTATTCTAGGAAAAGTGATGTGCTAGATATTCAACAACCATACACTGTATTGTACATAGATATCTCAGTGATACTTCGAAGAGGTTAAGATAAGTGCTCAAGAATGTATTTAGTTTGAATTTATCTCTTGGTCACGCTAATTACAAGTGAACAGCATTGCCTGTTTTCAGTTAATTAAATTTGAGTTCAATTAAAGCACCTATTTACAGAGTGCCATTTTCAAACTTGAGTACAGTATATCATGGCAAGGGTGTATTTGGATGTAAAAATTAATGTAATGTAAAAAATGGCTGGCAATGATTTTAATTTGTTTGTTGCCCCGCTTGACTTGTGCTTGTGGTTTGATCATTAATGTATCTAGCTCAGATTTCTCCTGCTAGGTCTTTGCATCCATATGTTCCTCACATTTTTATTTTTAATTTCTTCCCCCTCCTAAGCTGCTAAATCAATATTCTTGTAGACATATTTTTCCACTGAATCTTGCTAATGCTCCATTTAGGAACAGCTTTTCAGTTTGCTGGACCTATTCATTTAGTTATTAGACCATGTCGATCTCAAATACTAGAACAAAATCAACAAAATACTATTTCCCTCCTTTCTCCTGAATAGCTTTAATTTAATAACATTAGTGTCAGCCAAGCTGATTCTAACATTCTAGAGTTTGAGTCAGACAGTTGTGGGTTCAAGCTGCATGAAGGAGTTTGAGCTCATAGTCTAGACTGATACTCCAGTGCCATGCTGGGGTGTGCCATATTATCAGAGGTGGAGTCATTTGGTTAAGATGTTAAACTGAGGTTCCGTTTGTTTATTCAGATGGATATTACAGGATCCTATGGCTTTGTATGAACAGAAATATTTCCCCTGGTGTCCAGGGTAACAGATAACATTTTCACTTTAAAGTGAATCCCTTGAGACGTCTTGGTGATGTGATAAGATGGTATTTAATATAAATCCCCAATCATGTTTAATCTCCCTTTAAACATCTCAATTCTGCCTTTGGTCTATAAAATTAAATTAAATTCTATGATCCCATGGTGCAGCATGAACTGACACACATTTTACTTTAAGCAGTAAGGTCTAATAAAAGGTTAGTAGCCTTATACATATATTCAAAGTTTGGCTTTGGACTGTGTGGTACAATTCATAGCAACAACTTGATAATAGTTGTCGATAATTCAGTCTTCTGTTGTCTTCAGGTTTGGTTGTGGTTAGCTACTCTGTTCCCAAATTCTGCTCTTCTGCCTTCGTTGAAAATTATCCTTATATCGGTACCTTTTAAGCCACATTGACCTCATAAAGACAACTGAATTTAACTTTATTAAAAACATCTTTTGATCAACAACATTAACATCTGTCTTCCCATCACTGATATCCAGTCATTTTTAAAAATCAAAACTCCTAACGGCTTAAGATCCAAGGTAATTAGCACAGATTTAACAGTTCATTTTTAACGTCCATTGTGTAGTTAAATGTAGTTGCCCCTTGAGTAGGGTCACTTGGACCCTTGTGCTCATCAAAATCCTTTCCCTCCTACTTTCTTGGCCTCAACCATTTGCATTTGTGTTCTAAGTGTCCTTAAGGGTTTTCGTAGTCATCCTTTATCAAGCAAATTGGTCATGGTACTTTGCTTTCTTCTTTGGTCAACTTACAGTTGGAATTCCATCCCGCAATCCCTCTGCCTCGATTCCCCCCCTCCCCCATCTCCTTCCAGTCTCGCCTCAAAACTCTTCTCTTCTACGGTCCCATTGGTCACCCCATATCCCCTCCTTTTCCTCCTTGATCCAGACTCCAGCTCAGGTCTGAAAGATTCACTGTCCAAAATTAATTTTGTTGTTATAGTATACGTGAATTTCAGAATTGCCTACAGGTATTCTGGGGCATGGAATTACATATTTTTCATAAGTTGTTTTTAAACCACGTTTTACTATTTCAATAGTAGATTCGGGAGATTTTAAGAGTAGATTGTTATAATATTATTGCTGATTATTTCTTTTTCTTTTTCAAGGGTTGCTGCGAGGCGATATGATGTTATAGCAGTAACAGAGACTTGGCTCAAGCATGGGCAGGAATGGGAGTTGAACATTCCTGGTTATAATGTATTCAGGAGGGATAGAGAAGGGAGAAAAGGGGGCGGGGTGGCAATTTTAGTTAAGGACTCAGTGACTGCCTTAGAAAGGAACGAGGTGGAAGAAGGACTAAAAACCGAATCTATCTGGTTAGAAATGAGGAATAAAAAAGGTACACTTACACTGTTAGGGGTATACTATAGACCACCAAATAGTGGGGAGGAGATAGACAAGCAGATCTGCAAGCGTATCACGGAGAAATGCAGAGCTAATAGAGTAGTGATAATGGGTGACTTCAACTATCCCAACATAGACTGGCAGAATAGTAGAGTAAAGGGCAAGGAGGGAGAAGAATTCCTGAAGTGTGTGCAGGACAACTTTCTTGATCAGTATGTTTCCAGTCCAACGAGGAAAGAAGCATTGCTGGATCTAGTTTTGGGAAATGAGGTAGGGCAAGTTCAACAGGTTTCAGTAGGTGAGCATCTAGGGAATAGTGACCACAATATCGTTAGATTCAGAATAATTATGGAAAGGGATAAGGAACGATCACAGGTGAGGACACTCAACTGGTAAAGGGCTAATTTCAATGAGTTGAGGTGGGACCTAGCCAAGGTGGATTGGAAAGAAAAATTGGCAGGTAAGACAACTAACGAGCAGTGGGCAGCGTTCAAAGAGGAGATAGTTCAGGCACAGGTCAAAAGCATCCCCACAAAGGTGAAATGTAAGGCATCCAAACCTCCCTGGATGACTCAGGAAATCGGGGCCAAAATAAAGAGGCTTATGATAAGTGTCAGGCTCAAAATTCAGAAGGGAACCAAGCAGAATATAGGAAGTGTAGGATAGAACTAAAAAAGGAAGTTAGAGGGGCAAAGAAACTGCATGAAAAACAATTAGCGAGTAAGATTAAGGGGAACCCTAAGGTTTTTTACCAACATATTAAGAGTAAAAGGTTGGTCAAGGATAGGGTGGGGCCAATTAGGGACCTAGGAGGAAATCTCATTGTGGAGGCAGAGGGCATGGCTGATGTACTGAATGAGTACTTCGCCTCTGTCTTCACAAAAGAAAAGGATACAGCCAATGCCATGGTATTGGAGGAGAGGGTAGGAGAAATGGATAGAATAATTATAACCAGAGAGGAAGTTCTAAAAAGGTTGACGTCGCTCAAGGTGGATAAGTCACCTGGTCCGGATGGGATGCACCCTAGGTTACTAAGGGAGGCACGGGAGCAAATAGCAGGGACTCTGGCCACGATCTTTCAATCTTCCTTGGACACAGGGGTCATGCCAGAGGACTGGAGGATAGCTAATGTTACTCCCTTGTATAAAAACGGGCAGAAGGACAAGCCTGGTAACTACAGACCAGTCAGTCTAACGTCGGTAGTGGGCAAACTTCTAGAGTCCATAATCAGGGACAAGGTAGATCTTCACTTAGAAAGATATAGGCTAATAAAGGACAGTCAACATGGATTTGTTAAAGGCAAATCTTGCCTTACAAATCTGATAGAATTTTTTGATGAGGTAACGGAATGGGTGGATAATGGTAGCGCAGTTGATGTAGTTTACATGGACTTTCAAAAGGCATTTGACAAAGTGCCACATGAGAGACTTATTATGAAATTAAAGGCCCATGGCGTAAAAGGGACAGTGGCAGCGTGGATCCACAACTGGCTGCGAGACAGAAAGCAAAGAGATGTAGTGAGCGGCTGTTTTTCAGATTGGAGGGAAGTGAGCAGTGGTATGCCACAGGGATCAGTTTTGGGACCATTGCTGTTTGTAATCTACATCAATGATCTGGACTTGGGTGTACGGAGTACAGTTTCCAAGTTTGCAGATGACACTAAGTTAGGGAGAATAGTATATAGTGAGGAGGATAGTAGCCATCTGCAAGAGGATATAGACAAATTGGTAAAGTGGGCAGACACATGGCAGATGAAGTTTAATGCAGAGAAGTGTGAGGTGATGCATTTTGGGAGAAGAAATGAAGGGAGGCAATATAGGCTAGATAGTACAATTTTAAATGGTGTGAAGGAACAGAGAGACCTGGGGATTTGTGTTAGTGACTCGTTGAAGGTGGCAGGACAGGTAGACAAGGCTGTTAAGAAGGCATATGGGATACTAGGCTTTATAAATAGGGGTATAGAGTACAAAAGTCAGGAAGTGCTGACTAACCTCTATAAGACTTTGGTGAGGCCTCAGCTGGAATACTGTGTTCAATTCTGGTCACCACACTACAGAAAGGATGTGAAGGCATTGGAAAGGGTACAACGAAGATTTACTAGGAGGTACCAGGATTGAGGGACTTCAGCTACGAGGAGAGGCTAGATAGGCTAGGGTTATTCTCTCTGGAGCAGAGAAGATTGAGGGGAGACCTAATAGAGGTTTATAAGATCATGAGGGGTTTCGACAGGGCAAATAGAGAAAAACTATTTCCACTCGTGGGCGAATCTGTGACTCGTGGTCACAGATTTAAAATAGTTTCAAGGCGAAGTAGAGGGGAGCTGAGGAGAATTTTTTTCACTCAGCGAGTTGTTCGAATCTGGAATGCATTGCCTGAAAAGGTGGTGGAGGCTGATTCGATAACAACTTTTAAAAGGGAATTAGATCTTTATTTAGGGAGAACAGGTCTATTAGGCTATGGGGAGCGGGCAGGGCAGTGGGATTGAATCGCTCTTTTCAAAGAGCCGGCACAGACTAGATGGGCCGAATGGCCTCCTTTTGTGCCGTAAAATTCTATGAATCTATGAATCACTCCATTACTGCTTGTGTCAAAAGAATGGATGATGGATTCTAGAATAAACTAAACATTGAACGTGGAGGAGCTCATATGGTATTCCAAAGGTTACTGTGAGCAAAATCTTGACAATTATGGTTGCCCTCTCATTTGGACAATAGGAAAATTCATTTGTGAAGGATCATATATATTTGAGGAACTAGGAAGACTATGATGTAGGTTTATATTGTAGTCTTAAAATAGTGTGTGCCTTGGACGCCAGAAGATGGCACTGCAGTTTTAACAGTATTTAATAGTATAGCACAAAACGTACAATTTGATTCTAAATATGATATCGATATATGGGTGGGCTCATATTGATATATACCGATATATCGATATCGCTGGGTTTTTCTATACTGCGCATGCGCGCGCATTCCAGTGTGCGCGCGCATTCGGATGTACGCGCGCATTCCGATATGTGCGCACATTCCGTGCCCAGGAGGTTTGCAATGCCGGCGACAAGGTAAGTTGAAAAAGTTCGCTTTATACCGATATAACCGATATATCAATATATCGCCGGACACGATATACCGATATTTGCGATATACCAATTTTTTTTATTTACCGAATTTTTCGATATACCGATATATTTGAATTTCCAATATCGGCATATCGATATGAAAAATTATACCGATACAACTCATATTGATATATCGCCGGACACTGCTTGGCACTATATATAAAACATTAAAAAAATTGTTATTCTATATCCCTATTTATACCATGTAGGAGTCTTTTTTATATCAGTTTTATGAATTTGTCCCACTTTTGTAGAGTTTTATGTGTAAATTAACAGCAACGTCACTCTTAAGTCCTTAAAAATTGCCACCATTTGTTAAAAGAAACAGTGGAGGTGAGGAGAAATTTTTTCATACAGTGAGTTTGGATCTGGAATCCATTGCCTAAAAGGGTGATGGAAGCCAATTCGGTAACAACTTTTAAGAGAAAAGTAGATAATTATTTGGAGAGGATAAGCTTGCAGGGCTGTGGGGAGAATGCGGGGGCCCCGGCTCGATGGCTTTGTTCTGTGTTGTATAATTCTATGATTCTATGATTTAATGTATATTTAATCTTCTAATTCTACTTCCCAAATTTACCACATCACACTATTCAGCATTGGATTCATGCACGAGTCCACAATCCACTAGTCCACATTGTCTTGAAGTAACTTAAGGGTCTCTTCACAATTTGCCACACGTGTTGTATTGTAAATTTTTAGATTGTGACTCAAAAGTCTGAGTTCAGATAATTTGTACAAATATAGTAATTAGAACATCACCATGCATTTACATCTCCCAATCCCCCCCCCCCAAATCCTACCTCTATCCATGCTAAACCAATTCTGCTTCTGTAAAACACCTTTTTTTTGAATAACAATAACTTGCATTTTATAGCATGCTTCAGCAGCATCTTAGAGCTTAATAAATCTCTTAAGCAGCACCTTGTCAAATAGCTTTTGAAAACATGGAATATCAATATTCTGTGACTTGCTGAAAGATGCTATTAAATTTGTTAAGCGAAACTTGCCTTTTACAAATCTATGCTGGCTGTCATTAATTTAACCTTTAAATAATTAAGTGATGATTAATATTAGATTAATATGACTCCCTCTGAAAGTTTACTCATTTCGCCTGCAAAATATAGTCAATTCAACAACAACTTGGATATATAAAGTGCCTTCCACCCCAGACGTATCTCAGAACGCTTCACAATAACGGATCCCGGGGCCGAGCTGGGGTGGGGGGAGGTGTGGGGAAAGGTGACAGCGTGGTCGAAAAGAAAAGTCTTCAGGCAAAAGACTAAATTCATTTTGCAGTATATTCTGTGAAGAAACTTCAGACGTTTTGAAGACATTTGTACTATATCAAGTACAAGGATTTACCCATTATATGTGTGAAGTTAACTGATCTGATGGTTACTCAATGTATCCTTTCTTGAACAGAGGGGCCATCTCTTCAGGCAGCTTTCAGCAAAATATTCAGATACAAGGATATTTGACATTTTCTACCAACTCATTGCTCAGAGAGGTAGAGCAGAAAATGCTGTTTGATTGGAGTGATACGTTTTTTACAATGTTTAACGATACCATTGTTAATTTATTTCAGACAATTCTGTATAAAGCCAAAACACCAATTTCTCTATTCATTCATCAATACTTATTTTTTAAACTTTCATATGTCTGTTGTTAGTTTTACTATTTCAGAATTTTTTTTTCTGTGAAAAACGCTTGAGGAAGGATCTCAGAAATTTGACTTAGTACTTGGGAGCATGGAAAGAAACTGGACAGATTACCTACAATCTAATGCACACTCCATCAAATTTGATTCATCAACTCATGTGAAGTTTTACATGTAACGGACAGATTCCAGGTGATGATACTGTCTAAAAGCATTTCACAAGTGAGAGGAACTGTGATTGAAGCATCACTGATTTTTTTCCAAACAGTTTTGTATTCATAACAAATTGAGGTAGACGAGTCAACTCCTGCCTGAAATTATACAAGTACGCATTTAGGTTTAGCTGCAACAGCTATTGGATTCCAGGCATAACTGACTAAAATCTGTTGGAATTTGGGGAATTCAGCTAAGTTTACTAAGGTTTTCGAATGATAATCCTTGCATTTGGTATAGCAGCTTTCACATAACTGATATAATTGCCTCCTGACTGCACAAGTTATTTTTGCTGGAAAATAGGTGTTGTCATGGATATAGAAAAACGGATTTATGTATTGGTACATTCAAATATATATTGCTTGAACTGAAAATATAGACTTGGACAATCAATATTAGTTAATAAAAGGCTGCCTGTTACAGTAGTGCATTGAAGGATTTAGTATGAGATGTTACTTCACCAGAAAGAAATATTTATGTCAATGTTTTTGCCTTGTGAAATAAGAAACTGAATTCTGAAACAGCTGGGGTTTATTTACTTGAACCAATTTGTCACGTAACTGAGAATACCATAATGATGTAAATGCTGCTATATATTTTACTTTTCTTAGCTTCAGGACCCAAACTATTTTGCATCATTGCTAGAATTAGGCAATAAAATTTAGACCATTGGTTTAATCAATCTATCTAAGATTAACTCTTATTTATTACAGGTATTAATTTTTTTAATTTCCACTAGTGCACAAATACTTTTATGCTTTGTATGTTTTTACTGTGCTGTAATCTGCCATTTCAATATTTAAATGTTTTATAACGTACTGAATGCACCATTTCTCATATCTGTATGATTGTAAACTTTACAATGCATCTAATCGTGCAATATTGCAAAGGCAGCATTTGACCATGATAAAGAGGAATCAAAATCGAAACAGATTTCATACTCTATCACTGATATTGCAAAACACATTTAATATGCAAATCATCTGGCAATAGCGAACAAATATGCCTGAAACCAATAAAACAGGCGACTAAGATTCTTCTTTGAATGCCAACAAAACCAGGGATCTCGTACTTGGCCTCATTCTCCCTCAGGCACTGACCATATCAAGTTCCACGGGTGCTTGCTCCACAACATGAAACTGGTGTGGAATCTGGGTGTCTTTTTCGACCTCTGACTCCCTTTCATGCCTAACATCTGAGCTCTCACTTGCTCTGTGTACTTACCTCCACATTACCTGCCTTCATATCTCCCACACTATCTCTTCCCCATGGCTGCTGAGATCCTCATTCACATCTTCATCAACTCCAGTCCAGATTACACCAATGCCCTGTCTCCTACATGACCCAGGTAATCCCCACAAACTGCAACAATCCAGAATTCCGGTATTTTGAGTGTCGTGTTTGTTTCATGTGTCATCTGGCTGTTAATATAATTCTTACCTCTGAGACAGAAGGTTGTAGATTCTTGCTCCATGTAAAGGCCTAAAAGTCTCAGCTGACTGTCCAATTCAGTGTTGAGGGAAAGCTGCATTTTTTGAGGGTCCATCTTTTGGATAACGTTAAACCAAAGTCCTGGGTACCTTTTTGGGTTGACTTTAGAAATCTTACAGAACCATTTAATAATAGTGGTAGTAATAATAATAATCATTGCATTTAATTTAGTGCTTTATCACATCTTGGAGATGTTTCAAAGCGCTTCACAGAACATAAAAGACCGAGGCGCTCCTTGTTGGCTCGTGCCAGCGCCTCCACACCTCAGGCACTGGCAGCATCAGCATCCACAGATGCACACTCCACCTCACCAAGCCAGTCAGAAACCTGTTTGACCCTGAACTGTCCTTCCCCATATTAGTGTCATGATCAGCATTGCCTTCCACCACCTCCACAACATTGCCCGTCTCCACCACTGCTTCAACACTCAGACCACTGAAACCTTTGCACATGCGTTTGTCACCTCAAGACTCGACTACGGCAACTCCCTCTTTGTCGGCTGCCCCAACTCTTCCCTCCACAAGCTGCAGATCATCCAAAACTCTGAAGTGGGTTTCTGTCTTGATCGACAATCCCCTAAATAAATTTGGTCCTTCACTTCATTGCTGTTGGTGGCACATTGTTGTGAACAAATTGGCTTCCATGGTTGCCTCCAAATACACTGTCAATGTACATTGCAGTAACATTCTGTGAAACAATCATATTATGTGATAATGTTCCATGTCGAACATAAGGTTTATTTTATTTGTTATTTTGTCACGAAGTTCAATAATTTCAGGTGTTATAACCAGCTGCCTTTCCACTCTACTCCCTCCTTATCACCTGTATCTTCTGCTCCACCATCAGTGGCCATTCTTTCAGCCACCTCATCCCAAAACTTTGGAACTCCCTCTCTCTATCCCTTCGCCTTGCACCCTGCTTCCCCCATCTTCACATCGCGCCTGAAGACCTACCAAATGAAAGGATTATTATATTCAATAATTTCACAAAGACTTAGTGTTTAAAAGTGAGCAATACTGCTTTATAACTGTAACACTCTGTGCATGTGTCTTGTGGAGGTGGGGAGATTGCTAAAAGTCATCTCTGTTTTCAGAAAACGCGTTTGTACAATTGACAGAATATTAAACAGTTTGACACTGATTATCCATATCATAATTAGTGCAAAAGAAACACAATTTTTAATATTAAGAACGAGTGGTTTGAAAAGGTTTGGTCCATAGACAGTGAGGGTTTCTGACTGTTGGTAAATTTACTGAGATTGGTATTGTGAGCTTACAAAAAAATGGACAGTGATCATTGAACAAAATCAATTTTCCAATTGGTAAATTTACTGACCAGTGGAGAATAAAATGCATTTGCCTGTCAAAGTCAGTAAATATACTGGGAAACACATCCTTGTAGCCTGGAATGATTTCTATATTATTCATATTTTAAAGCAACCATTCAATGTAGTTCAACAATAATTGTCATTAGTAATTGCAGTAATTGTGTGGAGTCCTATAGCTTAGTGGTTAGAGCACTTGCTTTGCAAGTGAGAGACCTGGGTTCGATATCCAGGCAGGGTGAAACAGTGGGCACGTTTCCTTAATCCACACACCTCTGTTTACCTAGCAGTAAGTAGGAACCCAGTTGTTAGTGGATTGGCAGATTGCTTTTCTATGGGTAATAATTCAAAATATAATAAATAAATAAAAATCACTAAATCCACTATTGTTGGTAAGGACACTGCTGTGAGCAATTGGTTGTCCAGTTTTCTCCACAAAATATAAGGTCAAATGACTTTAGAATATATATTCTGTGAAGTGCTTTGGGACGTCTCAAAGACGCAATAAAGTGCTATATAAAATGAAAGGATTATTATTTTCAGCAATTCAGCAATTTCCATTTATATTGTGCCCTTCACATCAGAAGGAATCTCAAAGTGCTTCACATAGATGACAGAGTCTGTGTTAGGCTAGGTGGGGATTGGGAAAGGTAACCAAACGGACAGTCGGAAAGATAGGTTTTACTGTCACAAGATTTAAAAGTTAGAAGTATCAATTACTGCAGTTCTGCTTTTTTGGTTGCATCAGTTTTCCTGTTAAGCAATCTGATTATTTTAGTCTTAATGTACAAGATGTGTCTAATGATGAGATCCATCCTTATCTTATACAGGAAATAGCATCTCTTAAAACTGATTCATAATGATACAGTCGGGATTCAATTGATTTTCATTCCCGGGTAGTGATGCATTGTGTTCGAACATTGAACATCAGAACTAAATATGATTGTAAATATTCCAAATACATAATGATTTTGTTGATGTTCAGAATTTTGTTCATGCTCACTTATAATCACCCTCTTCCCAAACTTCCTCAATCATTCCCAGTTTAAATAAATAGCACCCTTGTACTGCCACTGTACCCTTCAATTTTGTCATGATGGAATTGGTGTTCCGATTGCTCCTGAATGCCTGAAGTACCTGTACCACATGCCTAAGATATGTCCTTTCATTGTGGACTATAATGGAGATGCTATTTTTTATTAATAGTACATATGCAAGAATTGGATGACAATGCAATGATGATCATTCAAATGTCATCAGTTATTTATGGCAATACATCCCTGTGTCCCCTCGGAAGGTACAGTGGCAAATTAATTTGCAACTTTTTTAAAAACTATTTTTTCCCTGCAATACCGGTTGGTACAATTTCATAAGTAAAATACCAGTTATGCATCAGTTGCAGCTTATGACGTTTATTCATTATTTTTCTATTGAAATTGAGACCTGTTGCAAAGAAGACATCTACTGTATCTAAAATGTTCCTTTATTTGTAATTCAAGTTGTGGGAGGAATAATATATGCCATTATTGAACACGTTTAAAAATCCTGGAATGTATTCACAGGGACTAGAATAAAACCGAGTACATTAAACAATTAACAGTATCAATGGCATACTGAATAGGGTTTTGACATGTCCGTTTACTAAGGATGGAAATGTTAATAGAGCATGCAACTTGATATTTCTAACATGGTGCCAATTAGTGCTCTCCCATTGATGTAGCAGAAATGTTGCTTGGCAACATGTCAATCTTACATATGCAGCAAGATCTTTCTTGGAAAAAGTCCACTGGATCCTGTGTCATTGCATGTCCGATCACACTCACTACTTATCAGCACCAGTTAAGTGTATTTTGAATGTGCTTCATTGACCATTTTAAACAATATGTGGAAATCCGTGCCCCAGTGAATGCAATTTTGGAGTGGAAAATATAGTTCCTTATTTCCACTCTACCTCTGGAACTAATTTCAAATCATGCCACTTCCCTTGCAATATAAATTAGAGCATACATATTCATAGTGTTTATTTCCATGTTTGCTCTTTCAAAGTAAAACTCTTATGTAGCTATTATTTTAGAATTTTTAATACTGATTCTTGTAGTTTACTATAGTTTACATAAGTTTTCTTGGTGTTTGCTGTAGTATGTCTAAAGGAGTGTTTGTATGCACGTTGTTTCTCAAACACCAGCTGAGAGTTATTAGTTAAAGTCTCTGAAGAATGCAACCTAGCATTTTAGGTTTGGAGTTCATTTAGTGTTTAATGCTGCCAAGATTGCTGAGCTGTAAATCCTCAGAGTCAAATTCAATTACTAACTGTCATAAAGGATATTGAGAAGAACAGTGATGGAGATTTGGATTTTTACGCACTATTCTCATGGCTTATTACACAGTACTTTCATTGTCAATTCGTATATCAGGAATCATTCCTGGTAACCAAATAAACTTGTAGTGGTGTAATTTCTAAAGCTTTCTAACAACAACAACAACAAAATTACATTCGTAAAGTGCCTTGCACATTAGGAGGACGACCCAAGTCACTGAACAGTCAGGGATCAGGGACCGAGGGTGGGGGTTGAGATAAAACACAATATGATGAATACATAAAAAATAGAATGAGATTTTAAAAAAACACTTATAAACCCTTCAAGTCCACTACCTCCTTGAAAACAGACCTGATGATGGACATAATCTCAGCCCTCTTTCTCCAGGATATAATCACGTGTATCTGAACACTAAAGATAATTGACAAGAACAAATTACACTAACACTTACCATTGCCATAGGGAAAATAGCTAAAAAATGTTTAATATAGATGCAATAGGAGGGAGAGAGACGGTGGGGGTGGTGGGTGGGGCAGATGGAAGTTTTTAGACGGGTTTTGAAAGCACAGAGGTGGGGAGCAGATGAATGTCAGAAGAGAGTACTGGAGTGCGAGGGAAACGTGGATGAAAGCTTGCCTTTAAATGATGTGGCGGAGCTAGTGGTAGTGGCTGTGTATGTTGTTGTGATGCCCTTGAGCTCGGTGGTTAGAGCACAATTGCCTTATAAGCAAGACCTGGGTTCAATTCCAGGCAGGGCGAAACCTTGGGCAAGTTTCCTTACCCCACACGCCTGATAACAATCACTTAAAAAACAATAATAAATTGGTCATTTCAATTCACGGCTGTTTGCGGAACACTGCTTGGAGCAATTGGCTGCTGTGTTTCGCCCACATAATTACAGTCAATTCACTCAACAGTATATTCTGTGAAGCACTTTGAGACATTTAGAGGAGCATTATTATTATGTTTGGTGGGGTGGTGGTGGTGAGTGTATCACAGAGCTATGGTGGTGTAATTTTATGGAGGCATTTAAAGGTAAGGATGAGGATCTTAATTACCCAAAACTCCATAATAAAAAGGTTAAGATGAAATCAAAATATTGACAGAGAAAAACAATACAAAAAGCGAGAAAGAGTACAGCAAAGCAGGTATGAAACTGAAAGACGTCATTTTCATTGTACAACGGCTGAAACGGGAAAGATATGAACAGGTGGTTAATATCAAGGTTAAGGTCACCTGGAACTAATATTAGTTGGGGAGATATGTATTGAAGCCCAACAAAAGGGGAAATCAACCATGAAAGTGCTTTGAAGCTCAATTAGTGTCCAGGCCCCAAAGAAAAAAAAGTATTGATGCTTTCTCTGCAGTGACTTGTTTTAAATTGACTACGGTATCACATAGTTGACATATTAGTACAATGTAGCCTGAAGGTATGTGATATTATGAAAATGTTAATCACACACTTCTGCTTTGTGATGATACCCAAATTTGAATAGGTAATATAATTTTTCTAGCCCATTACTGATTGAAATGTCAGGCTAGCTCAGTTGGTATCATTTTCTCCTCTGAGCCAGAAGAATGCTGTGGGTTTAAAGTCACACGTCTGTACTTTGGGACACATATTCTAGGCTGACATTCTGCTGCAATGCAGGGGAAATGCTGCATTGTCAGAGGTGCCATTCTTTGGTTGAAACATTAAACTGAGATTTTATCTGCTTGTTCAGGCGGATGTCATAGACACAATACCCTGGTCCATAATCCCCAGATAAAATTGGTCATTCAAAAATCACAACAACAACAACATCAACAACAACAACATCATCTCACCAACAACAACAACTTGGATTTATATAGTGCTATCCACGCCAGATGGCGTCTCATAGTGCTTCACAATAACGGATCCCGGGGCCAAGCCAAGGGGAGAGGGAAAAAGGTGACCAAAGTGCGGTCTAAAAGAAAAGTCTTTAGCCGTGACCTGACAATAGGAAAATAGGGGGCGAGGCGAAGGGAGTTAGGAAGGGAGCCTCGGGGCTTAGTGTCTGAAGGCACGGCCGCCAACGGTGGAACGTAGGATTCGGGGGACAGGAAAACGCCAGACCCAGTAGAGCGAAGGCAACAGGTGCTATTGTCAGGAGAGGAGGTCAGAGAGATAGGGCGTTGCAGAGGAGTGGAGGGATTTGAAAAAAAGAGTGAGGATTTTTAAATTGATCCACTCCAAGACAGGGAGCCAGTGAAGTCTGTCAAATACTAGGGTAATCTGGAAGAAAAGTTTAGTATGGGTGATTATGTGGGTGGAGGAATTTTAGATAACCTGGACTTTGTGAATGGTGACGGAGGGGATACAGGCGAGGAGGGAATTGGATTAATCCAGTTGAGAGGTGACAAAGGCATCGACCAGCGTTTTGGCCGCTTTTGGGGTGAGATATTGGTGGAGATGGGTGATGCATTCGAAATGGAAGAAAGTGGTGTTGGTGAACGACCGGATGTGGGGGAGGAAGGGTAATTTGGGGGTCGAACCTGATGCCAAATTGTGTCTGTTTGGGGACAATTGTATAAGGATATTGGCTGCCATGTTCATACAAGTAAACAGCCACCTTAAGTTGCAGAGGTTTGAGATGTTCTTGTGACAGGTATTATATCAAATGAACGAATACTTTTTGAACAGAATTAATTTCACATTTTTAAAATTTATAATCTGCAGGTTTATTGCAGTTTTTAATGTTGTTTACAAGTGGTAAACTGTCAATAATAATAATAATCCTTGCATTTGATATAGCGCTTTTCACACATGGAAAATTCCTAATCTGACTTCCTTGGCCGACAGAGGAGCCTCAAATTATAACTTCATATCTCTTTTCTGAATACACTAAAAGCCCGTTTCTCCAGCACCCTTGGGACCTGGCCAATGCCAGTTAAAGCACGTGCCGGATATTGGGCCGAAAACGCAAAAAAAGAAGCATTTTTCCGGATAAATTCCGGTTAATCGAATGCAGACTTTTTTTTAGGTTCCAAGTTATGGTTGATCGGGTCACGGATAAACAGGCTTTTACCATACTAAGTTGCACATTAGACTCCACTCTCACCTTATGAATAACAACTTGAATTTATATAGCGCTCTATATAGAGGTAGTGTTCTGACTGTTCCATGCCTTGGGACGTCCTCCTGACGTGAAAGGTGCTCTATAAATGTAATGTTGTTGTTGTTGTTGTCTGGGAATGTTAACAATGTTCTGGTAAAAACAAAAGGGAGATGACTGCAGGCACAGTTAAAGAGTAAGGTCTTGAGTTGCCACCTGAAGATGGAAAAATAAGGAACAAGGTGGAGGTATTGAGGCAGGGAGTTCCATAGTTTCTAGGCATATTGGCTGAAATCACTGCTGCTGATGATGGGGCGGTGGGGACGCGGGATGTGCAGGAGGTTGGAACTGGCTAAGAAAAGGGGAGGGTAATGAAGTATGGTGTGGGTAGTTTGGGAGGTTGGGATGTAGAAGGACATGAAGTGATTTGGAGATAAGCACGAGGATCTTGAAAATGATGGTGAAATATTAATCCATTAAATGGACTTGTGTTGTATTTGCAATCCATATGGAGAACCACTATGCATTTGCTGCATTTGTGGGTGAAACATGGCAGCCAATTGCGCACAGCAGTGTCTCACAAATAGTCATGGGTTGATGTGACCAATTTTAATTAAAAAAAACATTTTTTGTGGTACGCAGAACAAATTCAAAGTTAAACCAGAACAAATTTCCTGGAACTCTCTTCTTGGCAAACAAACAAACAAACAAACAAAACTTACATTTATATAGCGCCTTTCACGTCGAGAGGACATCCCAAGGCGCTGTACAGTCAGGTAGGACAAGAGCAGGGTGGGAAGGATCAGGGCAGGATAAAGCATAGTAGGAAAAGTAACTGTATATTAGTGGGCGAAACGCGGCAGCCAAATTGCGCACAGCAGTGTCCCACAATCAGTCACGGAAGTGGGACTAGGGGCAAAAGGGGGTAAAGAAGCAAAAGGGGAGGGGTCGAGGCAGGGGGAAGAAAGGCAGGAAAGTCGACTGTATACTTGTGGGCGAAACGCGGCAGCCAAATTGCGCACAGCAGTGTCCCACAAACAATCGCGAAAATGGGGCCAGGGGAGAAAGGGGGAAAAGAGGGTAAGGGGGGAGAGGGAGGGAAAGGTGGGATGGGTTAGGGTTAGGGAGGAAGAGGGGGGAGAAAGGGGGCTAAGGAAGAGAGGGAGGGAAAGATGGGTGGGGGCAAGATCAGGAAGAGGGAAGAGGGAGGGAAGGGGAAAAGGGAGGAGAGAAAGTGGGGAAAGGGAGTGAGGGAAGAAGAAGATGGGGGCAGGGGTGGGGGGAATCAAACAACAATAATAAACAACAAAAGCAATAATATTAACAACAAAAACAGCAACAAACAATAACCAACAATCGTCCAACAATCGTCCAGCAACCATTCCCTGTCCTCGCCGCCCACCCGGACGATCCCTGAGATGGCGGGAAAAAAAAGGGCGCGGAACAAAAAGGGCCCAGTGTGGTGTCAGGCCCCAAAACCGACCGGCTCCTCAGTCGATGAACCCGGGGACTCGGTGATGGCCCTGGCACCTCGGACATGGTGTGTCCGGCCGGCTCGCACAGCAGCAGCAGCAGCAGCCCGATCGCCGTCCGGATCTCCCGCGACGAGATGATCCGTCGCTTGCAGCACCTGGGTGCTCTCCCCCTCGCGGAAGACGTGCGCCACCCGCTGCCTGAGGAAAGTGCCGAGGTCGCGGCCTTTCAAGGTCCTGTCGAGGGGCCACTATTCGCACAGCCGGAGGAAGCGCCGACAGCGAGTGGCCGCCATTCCCTCCGTGATACTCCCCGTCGTCCAAAAAGATGGCTTCGTTGGCCGACTGCCCATAGAGGAAGAACCGGCAGCGATGGAAGCCGGCTCCAGCTGGTGGGCTGAGCGGTGCATAGCGTGAAAGCTCTGTCCCCGCAATCGTTCCAGCCTGAAGATCTCTAGTCTCGGGAGCGGGTGGTCCGTGTGAAAAAATATCACTATATATCTAATATCACTATTAGATAAAATAGATGATATAAAATATCATCTATCGCCAGGCGAGGTGGAGAGAGTGCAGGTGCTATCCTGCACTCTCTCCACCTCACGTACAACAGAACCATAGGCAGATTAATTCCAGTTTGATTCACGTTTGCAACCAGTAAAGACTGCAGGTGCAAATTGGATTGGGCTCCATTCTTCTATTTCCTCCACAAAAGCTTCCAGAACTATGAGAAGCACATTTTGTTTTGTGTTATCAAAAAACTGGCAAGCTCTTTGATAACATTAATAAATCTAACACTCAATTCCGGATGTTGAGTTGTGTATGCAAAGAGATGTGTGGGTGGATATCAGGGTTATTGATGCCAGGATGCTAGCCTAATTTAAAGAAAACAGCTTGATGCCGAGATGAGAAGACAGGACAGAGTATTCTGGAAGGATCAGATAATATGGGTCAAAGGGCCTTCTGCATCTGAACCTGACTTGTGATCTTTTTAAAAATTGTTTGTGAGGGATGCACCATTCATTTTAAAACGCATAAAACCTTGAATATTTAGTGCTTATGCTAAAAACATCACTTTCTTTCTGAGTTCAATTCAATTGCTTTACATGTAAAATTGAAAGGCCTGTTTAACAAAAATAATGACAGAGTAAATTACTATAATAATCTTTAATTTATACCGGGGGATTCAATTTGGCATACTATCCAGTCGTTGATTTTGCAGGAAGTACGTTTGAAAAAAAACAGGAATAGATACCGTGGTTCATTCTAACTGATTGAGAATCCAGTTTTATTTTACAATGATAGATTTTGCAGCATCCGAAAGTCCAGATGGAATAAAGATACTATATATCAGACGATTAGAAAGATTGGTTGGTAAGAACAACATGCACTTCTATATACTTATCCTATAAGATATCTCTCGCTGAACTCTAAACTTTTACAAAGTTTAAATCTCACAATGGGCTGAGTTGATCACTGCTATTGTATCTCATGGTTCCTCTATTTACATAATGACTAAATCCAGGTCTATGGTCTCTTCAAAGTCAAAGTATTCCGTAAAAATGTCTTGAGATTCATGGGTGCTGACTTTCCACATACTTTCCATATACAGTACTGCACTATAAAAGTGCATTCCCTTGAACTGAAACATTTCCTAAAGGAAGAGAAGCATATAATTAGTTATATGAAAGAATATATAGGATAGACTATCATCTTCCAAGCCCTTGTCCTTATGAAAAATATTTCATTGTAAAATATGCAATTAGGGAATCTACCGCAAACACCCTTATCTCCTTTATCCTTCCTTCGGATCCGTCCTTCAGATAAGCAGTTAAACCAAGATCTCATCTGCCTGTTCAGGTGGATGTTAAAGATAATAATAATCCTTGCATTTGATATATGGAGATGAATGGACATGATATGGACAAATCCTAGTGGCCTGGCCAATAATCCCCCGAATACATTATGTGTGCAACTAGCTGTTGCATTTCGCCCACAAAAATACAGTCACTCCATTTTACAGTACATCCTGTGAAGTGCTTTGAGACATCTCAATGATCAAATGCAATGATTATTATTATATTATTATTATCTCCTGAGGAAGGAAACCATTTATGAAATAGAAAAAGTAAATAGAAATGGGTATATTTCAGTTCATAACTTCAGTTATGGGGAAAGGCTAGATAGGCTAGGTTTATTCTCTTTAGAACAGAGAAGGTTGAGGAGACCTAATCGAGGTGTATGAAATCATGAGGGGATTTGACAGGGTGAATAAGGAAAAACTTTCCACTGGTGGGTGAATCTGTAACTCGTGGACACAGATTTAAAATAGTTTCAAAATGAAGCAGAGGGGAGCTGAGGAGAATTGTTTTTCACTCAGTGGGTTGTTTGAATCTGGAATGCATTGCCTGAAAAGGTGGTGGAGGCTGATTCGATAACAGCGTTTAAAAGAGAATTAGATCTTTATTTAGGGAGAACAGGTCTGTTAGTTTATTGGGAGGGCTGGGCAGTGGGATTGAGTTGCTCTTTTCAAAGAGCCGGCACAGACTAGATGGGCTGATGGCCTCCTTTTGTGCCGTAAAATTCTATGATTCTATGATTCTATTTGCTGCCTTGTCGACTTGGCAAATTTACTGATGGAAATGGGGCGAGACAGAGGGCTGCAGGGAGGTAGTTCCAAAGATTGGTGTACTTACTAAATGGATGAAACGAAACATAAGCTGGAAGAGAATCATAGAAATAGGGCTAGGATTTATAAGTGACAGTTAGGATCTTGAAATTGATCTTTAAGGAGACAAGGAAGATTAGTATGATAGACGTGGAGTTTGGTTCTGGGAGAGGATACGAGTGGAGGAGTTTATAATACCTGTATTCTGGAGTTTGTGGATATTGGAACTAATGGGACAAGGAGTGCATGGGACATGGAGTGCATTAGAGAGTAAGCCAGTAACAGTGGTATGATTGAGTATTTTTGTTTTGCAGGGTATTGTGTGAGATATGGGTAGGAGGGCAATGTGGAGAAGGTGAAGGAAAGCAATCTCGGTCAGGGATTGAATGTGAGGAAGGAAGGAGAGCAAATGATCGAACCAACACCAAGGTTGTACACTGGTTTGGTGAAGTTGGTGAATTTGAAAGAGAACCCAGGGCGGTTGAGAAAGTAATAATAATAATCCTTGCATTTGATGTTGTGCCTTATCATGTCTTCGAGGCATCTCAAAGCACTTCACAGAATATACTGTAAAGTGAATTGACTATTTTTGTGGGTGAAATGTGGCAGCCATAGAATGTTCCACAAATTGTCGTGGATTGAATGATCAATTTAAAATCTATATATTTTAAATTTGAAGGGACTATTGCCCTAAGAAACATGATCTACCAACTGACTAATAGCCGGGTTCCTACCTACTGGTACCTACCTAAAGGTGTATGGCATAAGGAAACTTGGCTGAGGTTTACCCCTTATGGGAAGCAAACCAAGAGAAGTCAGAGATGAAAGTGAGAAGATTTTGATGGAGCTGAGCTGAAAGTAAATGAGGCTTATGCAAACCTTGATGTCTCACAGGCTGGTAGACAGAATATAGTGCATTTGAGAGGCAAGGAATAAAGTGGAAATGTAAGTGATCAAACACATTTTTAGAAAATCTATCACCAACATTGGTTGAAACCAAATATTTCATTTTCTTTATAGCCACCTTCTGTCTTAGAATCATAGAATTATACAGCACAGAAGGAGGTCATTTGACCCATCATATCTGTGCCGGCTCTTTGAAAAGAGCTGTCCAAATCAATCCACACACACTCCCTATAGCCCCTGCAAACCTGTCTTCCCCCAAATAATGATCTAACTGCCATGTATTTTGAGCCGAAATATTCAATATTCAATGTTCAAGTTTCACTGATAATGGTTGCTCATGATAATCAAAATGGGAAAATAATTGGACTGAGAATTGCAAGAGGAAACCAAATGGTAGAATGTGGCTTTTGATTTGTAGCATGATTTCAGAATTCTGAGGATTGAAAACCACAGGAGCTACACTTCATTTTGTATTTTATCCCTGCAACACTCTGCCTAGCTTTTATCCTATACATATTACGTTGATAGCTGAAGAGGAAATTACATTTGCCAATTTTTCTTATAGTTATAATGGCAAGTACACTTCCAGTTTATTACTTGTACATCCACTTAAGTTTCAAAGAAATATTGTTGTAGTTGGGATTTATTGCAACCATAGTTAGTAGATTTAGAATTCTGCTTAATTACGTTTGCAGACATTATTACATTTCCAGCTAGTATTTAATTTTATAGAAGGACTATTACTGCCTTTTTCAGTTTCATGTTGTTTTAATGGGCTGCAACTGGAAAATCTCATTTTGGATTACACCAGAAATATATTTCCTAATAAATATATACTTTCTCTTTCTGGATGGAATGCCTAAAATTATTTTGGAAAAAAAAAGTTCTAAGAACAGCAAAGTTTTCATTGTAACACTTCATTGTAACTCTTATTACAGCTGTGCACAAACACGGGAGTATGAATGAGAAGAATCATAAACTAAACTATAGACTTTAGAACACTTTTAAGAATTGTATGTTTGTTTAAACTCAGTGCATGAATTAGCAAACTCTGCTACAGCCCAGGTCATGGAACAAAGTTATCGTTAGGGCTTTCAATTAAATTAATTTGGATAATCTCAGATCATGCCTTACGGAATTCAAGATCCGCAACGCTATAAATTGCCAATTTCACTCAGAGGTCAAATTAATGGTTGGTATTGGAAGCACCAATATTCACAGGATAATTTCTGAGGAAGAGTAGTCTAAAAGGAACTTTCTGTGCTCCAACATAAGCATATTTTGAGTAATATTGGATGCCAAAAGATTGACTGAAGTGTGACTAACGAGGTCTAATCAATAACAATAATCCTTGCATTTAATATAGTCTAGTTTGATGTAGAGTTTTTCACGTCCTCTAGAGGTCTCAAACGGATAAGGGAAGATAGAGAGGTAGGATAGCAGCTGAAGGCACAGTCAGAAAGGAGGGTCTTAATTCGGGCCTTGAAGGAGGCAAGGGGGTGAGCAAGTGCATTGACTGTATAATTGTGGCGAAATACGGCAGACAATTGCACACAGTAGTGTTCCACATACAGTTATGGATTGAGTGACCAAATTATTATTATTATTTTTTAAATTGAGGGATTATTATACCCGGAAAAGTGATCCGCCAATCGACTAACAACCGGGTTCCTACTTACTGCTAGGTAAACAGAGGCATGTGGAGTAAGGAAACCTGTCCAACATTTCGCCCTGCCTAAAATCAAACCTAGGTCTCTCGCTTGTGAGATGTGCTCCAGCCACTGAGCTACAAGGCTCCACAAAATGTAAGTAATAGATCAAAGGGGAAGATAAAGAATACCTATTTGGCACAGTATCCGGGTAAATCTCTGGGTGAAAAGGCAATTTCATAATGACCTATGTATACTCATTCAAAAAATCTTGCTCCCCTGCAATCATCATTTCCTCAATGATTGACGTATTCGGATTAGTGAAATTTTGGATAATTTGGGAATAATGTTGTGGTATTGACGTGCCGACCTGGATTGGTGACTAGTCATTTTTTATAGGGGTTATTACCAAGTACCGTCCACATGGAAATAGATAGAACCGGGTGTGTAATGTGTCATCTGAAACAATTCAGTGCTTTTACAATAATGCATTAAAATGCCAATCTCCTCGTCTGTGAACCAAAGTCCTGATGTGCGCTTGAATTTATGACCTTGTTAACCATGGGTGAAACTACTAATAACTGAGCCAATCTGAACTATGGAACCTTGTGTTCACATTATACTATCCTCACAATTGAATCAATCTGAGCTATGTAAACTGATATAAATTAATTTTACTTTTTCTACAGCAGTGATTGTATTATATTTCACATCTATTGCAACCAGAAATGAGTTGTAGTTTCTTAAAATATATTTTTCATCGACAAAGAATTTGAATTGGAATTCTTCAGGCTTCTCCTATGTAACACAGTCCATCATTTTTCAGATATAATAATATTGAATACATATCTTACACAATTTTGACTGATATTCTTCATGATTTATTCTTACATAATGTGGAATAACTGGAGATTTCGGAACATGCTGCTGCTTGTTGAAATGAATTGTAAGGTAAATGTATAGTTATTCAAAATGGTGTTACTGAGACAGCCATAGAGAATTAACTACATTTCAGCAAGCAAACCAGATAACTCTATGAGTTTCCAAGTGAGCAACAAAGCTCAACAATGAAATGTATGCAATCATTGCCACCATCCTCCTGCCTACAACTTCGGCACATATCTCTTCCCATTAACCGATGGTGGCACCAGTCAGAGTTGCGGAATTTGTGTGTTTGACATCTAATTCTATGCACCATCCAGCAGGAATCACTGGATAACAACCAAGAGAGGAAATCTTGAATGATTTTCACCTCTCAATGGGCACTGAAATAATTTTAATCTCTTTAATTTCTCCATGGCTGAACATCTATGTCACCACAGGGCAAAATACACCAATCTGCTCATTGGATAAACTTGGTCAGACTTTAGAACAGTATTCTGAGGAACCAACCAGTGAACAGTTTATCCTAGATCTTGTTCTGTGTAACGAAATAGGGTTAATCAGCAATCTGAAAGATAAGGCTCCTCTAGGGCAAAGTGACCATAACGTGATGGAATTTAACATTAAGTTAGAGAGTGATGTAGTTAAGTCCAAAGCAATGGTCTTAAATTTAAGTAAAGCCACATTTGCAAGTATGAAAGAAGATTTGGCTAAATAGATTGGGAAATTAGTTTAAAAGATATGACAGTAGACCAGCAATGGCAAATGTTTAAAGGTACTGTAAAATACAAAATTCCCAGTGATCACATATTCCCTTGAGGAATAATAATGCTACGGGAAAAGTGGTTCAACGATGGCTATCTAGAGAAGTTAGGGAAAGTATAAAATCAAAAGAAGAGACCCATAATACTGCCAAAAAAAGCAGTAAACCTGACGATTGGGGGACTTTAGAGATCAGCAAAGGAAAAACAGAAAACTGATTAAGAGGAAGAAAATGGAATATGAGAGTAAACTAGCTAGGAACATAAAGACAGAGTAAGAGTTTTTACAAATACTTGAAGAGGAAGAGACTATTAAAAGTGAATGTAGGTTCATTGAAGGCAGAGACATTATAATGGGGAATAAAGAAATGGCTGAGTCATTAACCGAATAGTTTGCTTCGGTCTTCACATTAGAAGACACTGAAAACTTACCGAAAATAGAGGGGAACCAGAGACTAATATTAGTGAGGAACTTAAAGAAATTTACATCAGTAAAGAAATAGCACTAGTGAAATTGATGGGATTAAAAACTGATACATCCTTGGACCTAATGGCCCACATCCTAGCATTTTAAAAGAGGTGGCTGCAGAGATAGTGAATGCTTTGTTTTTGATCTTCCAAAATTCCTTGGATTCTGAAACGGTTCTCATTGAATGGAAGGCCGCAAACATAACACCATTATTTAAGAGGGTTGGGAGAGAAAAAATGGGGAACTATAGACCAGTTAGTCTGACATCGATGTTTGGGAAAATTCTAGAATCGATAATCAAGGAAGTCTTCATGGAGTACATAGAAAATCATAACATGATTAGGCAGAGTCAACACTGCTTTACGAAAGGGAAATTGTGTTTAACAAATCTTTTAGAGTTCTTTGAGGATGTAACTAGCAGGTTGGATAGGGAGGAACTAGTGGATGTAGTATATTTGGATTTTCAGAAGGCATTCGACAAGGTGCCACATAAAATAGGGCCAATGGAATTAAAGGTAATATATTAGCATGGATTGGAGAGTGGCTAACGGGAAGAAAACAGAGAGTAGGGATAAACGGATCCTTCTCAGATTGGTAAGATGTGACTATTGGAGTGCCACAAGTATCAGTGCTTGGGTCTCAACCACAGCTGCCAACCTTTTTTTAACAAAATAAGTACTCCTGAAAGCTAAAAACAGTATTTTGTAGTAAAAAAATGTATTTTCCCCAGAACCTACCAGTACTTAACGAAAAAATTACAGCGCGAAAAGATGCCAAGTAAAATGGGACTTCTAAACCCCCTGTTAAGCAAAAATAACGTTAAGAGGGAGATCCCTACTGTGTTTCCGTACAAGGCAGTAATGCCTTGCGCCTAGCCTAGCGCCTAGCACTAACATTTACAGTTACAGTGACGGCAGTAGGTAGGTAGCACTGCTATAGAAGGCAGGGAGAGAGAGTTAAAGAGAAAGAGACTGAGACAGAGAGAGAGAGGGAGAGAGAGAGAGACTATGAGTGAGATTGTGACAGACTCAAGCAGAGAGAGAAAGAGACACAGAAAGAGAGAGAGATACAGACAGAGAGACAGAGAGAGAAAGAGAGAGCGCGACCCAGACAGACAGAGAGAGGGAAAGAGACACAGAGAGAGAGAGAGAGAGAGAGAAATAGACACAGAGAGAGAGAGAGAGAGAGAGACACACAGAGGAAGACTGAGACAGAGAGAGAGAAGGAGAGACAGACAGAGCATGGAATTTCCAAAATTGGGATTTTCCAAAAAACGTATTTTAACAAGAAAAATCGTACTGCCGTATTTACTTCAATTTATCGTACTAAATACGGCAAAATGTTCTGGTTGGCAGCTCTGCTCAACTATTTACGGTCTATATCAATGTTTTAGATGAGGAAATAGATCTTAACATATGTGAATTTGCGGATGATACAAAGCTAGGTGGGAGAGTAAGCTGTGAGGATGACACAAGAAGAATTCAAAGGGCTATAGACAGGCTAGGTGAGTGCGCAAGGAGGTGGCAGATAGTATAATATGGGGAAGTGTGAAGTTGTTCACCTAGGTAGAAAAATGGAAAAGCAGATTATTTTCTAGAGGGGGAAAGAATAGGTAGTGTTAATGTTCAGAGGGAATTGGATGTCCATGTTCATCTGTCACAAAAAATTAATATGCAGGTACAGCAAGCAACTAGGAAGACTAAGGGCATGTTTGCGTTCATTGCAAAAGGGTTAGAGTATCAGAAGGGAAGTCTTGCTGCAATTGAATAGACCGCACCTAGAATATTGTGTGTAGTTTTGGTCTCCTTATTTAGACAGGACATGCTCGACTTCGCAGTGTAGATTCACTAGGTTTGTTCCTGGGATGAAGGGGTTGACCTAAGAGGATAGGTTAAGCAAACTAGGCCTATATTCTCTAGAATATAGAAGAATTAGAGGAGATCTTATAGAAACCGATAAGATTTTTAAGGGGCTTGACAGAGTAGACAGTGTGAGACTCTTTTCCCCTGTTTGGAGATTCTAAAACTAGGGGTCACAGTCTCAAGATTAAGGGTCAGCCTTTTCAATAGTTGAGGAAACATTTCTTTACTTAGTGGGCAGTGAATTTATAGAATTCTCTACCACAGAAGGCTGTGGATGCTTCATCTTTGAACATATTCAAGACTGAGATTGATAGATTTCTAGAGGATAGAGGGATTAAGGGATATGGGGATAGGGCCGGTAAATGGAATTAGGTTAGAAGATGAGCCATGATCTTATTGAATTACGTTCATCTCGAGCAGGGCAGACTCGAGATGCCGAGTGGCCTACTCCTGCTCTTATTTCTTATGTTCTTATGCTTTGCGTGAGGTTGTAAAAACAGTTATTTCAAGAAAGCATAGACGCTGTGGTTAAATGTTAGAACATTTTAGTCATGATTTGGAGATCAACATGATTTAAAGGTTTCAGAAATTATGTCATTAGAGGCATGTAATAAAAACAGGAGAAAATATCTCCCAAGCCCTAATATAGACTGGAAGCTTAATGAATTCAGATTCACGTACAAAAAGAATTGTCAGTATATGACTAATGGCAGAATCACTAATGGCAGAAGCTGCTCTCAATGGAGCTGTCAGTTTTCCTCCAGACAATTACCAACAATAACAAGCAACGGCATGACGAAGCAATGAATTGGCTGGAAATAGCAAAATCTTAATGTATGGTAAAGAAAGAAAGATGTCTGATTTGCCTATGAGATCCCTGTGATACAAGTTCACAGACTGTATTCATTTTTTTTTCCAAATTGTACCACAGGAAGAACAACATCATATTAATTCATATAATGCATACTTTGATTAAGCAGGAAGTAGAAGATAATTTGTAAATTTGAAACCCGAGATGTCTCTTCTTGTTTCTAAATCACAACGCAGTATCTATTTTACTTTAATGATATTTCAAAACGAATTCTGACACCGGTATATGTGGATTAAAATAAATACTTCTGGCCTGAATAACTGCTGCAGATTTCTGTGAATATGCATAGTGAAAACCCATAGAATCCATACTCAGTTTTACTGTATTGTTTATATGCAGGATTAAGTTACTTTAACATGCATTTTGTTCCTATATAAGTTGTACTTGCTTGTTTTTACATGGATGGATTAATGTTTTGATTATAGCCAGTTGTACACTTAAAAATTCCCTCCATGTTTCAGTTGATTATGCTTATGCACACATCACACATGAAGTGCTCTGAGACGCCGTCCGGTGCTATATAAATCACAGTTGTTGTTATCAAATATTTATGAAAAGTATAGCGGTTCCAAATTTTTGCATCCAAATCTAGCTCAGCTCGATGGAATTGGCATATTTTCGCTCTGAAAACTATAAATCCCTAAGTGAAATGAGGTTTGCGTAAAGCTTTGGAGTACCAGACACTTTGGTGCAATGGAAATCCATTGGTTTAATGGAGTCCCGTTGAGTTTTGGTTTGAGCATTCACCTTGCAAACAAGAGGACACAGGTTTGATTCCTGGGTGGAGCAAAACCTTAGGCAAATTTCTTTACTCCATAAACCTCTGTTTACCTAGCAACAGGTAGGAACCCAGTTGTTAGTCAATTGGTGGATCGCTTGAAATAATTTGATCACTTTAATCAATGTGCGCAATTGGGTGCTGCGCTTCGCCCACAAAATATACAATCAATTTACTTTACAGTATATTCTGAGAAGTGTTTTTAGATGTCAGGACATGATAACGTGCTATATCAAATGCAAGGAATTATTGCTATTATTATTAAAATACAAGGCCTTCTAGGACATTATGATGAAACACAGTAGAGATGTACATTTTACAAGATTTTGTTCAGTGAGGAGAGAGCTGCAAAAACACAGGTCATTATTTCCCTGTTTAGTTTGAATTGCATGATATTAACACTTCATCCTTCACTTTGCTAAACAAAAAATTACAGCACAGATATAGCCCATTTGGCCCAAACAGACTTCTGTATTTTGTCGATTGTTTCCCTAACTTTGGCATATTTCAAATTTTACAAACTTGCTTTATTTTTAAGCTGTTCCCATTTACATTGAAGTGTTGTTCACATGCAAATTTTTAAATACCTAAAAATACACTAAAAGAGGCGCAATCAATAGAATATGAAAAGATCAATTTGATACACAATGCTTGGCAATATGTTGTATGTATTCTTATCAGGTGGCAGAATGAAAGCATATATAGTGAAGAAAATTAAAATGTTTGATGGGATAATTAACATCAACGGTGTAAGCACATCCTTGAAAAATTCTGATCAATTCCACATTTATCTAATCTGTTTCGAGCTCCTGTATTGCCTCAATCATGCAATTTAATGCATGGCTTTGTACATGTAAACCACCTCCGGAAAGGACGTGGGCTGCCCTGAGCAAACTCCAGATCAGGTGCTAATCAACATATTGATAGATCAATTTTCTTCAACAATACAGTACCACTGTTGATGTTAACTCTCCAACTAATGACTAACATCCTGGGGGTGTGTGGAGGGGTGGTGGGAAAGGTACCAGCTGCCTGGCTCATAAACAGGATTTGGAGAGGTAGCACATTCACTGAGAGTAGGGATTTTTGCCACTCAGTTTCTATTAATCCTGCAAGCAAAGCCCTGACAGACATGGTGATTGTAACTGGAAATCAGTGGGAAGCTTGACATACAGAAAAATATACTGTATTAGCTGGTTAGATTTCAGCAGTACCTCAATACACAGTCTGGGCTCCACAGCAACCTGCACATGATAATAATATTTGCATTTGATATTTGCCTTATCACATCTTCTAGATATCTCAAAGCATTTCACAGAATATACTTTAATGTGAATTCACTGTATATTTTGTGAGTGAAATGCCTTCTGAATTAAATAAACATGGTACATCTCTCCATGGAGAGATATGCCTGCGTTTCAGGCAAAAAATTAAATATTTCAGTAGAATATAACAACAACATAATTACTTTTGTATAGCATCGCAAGGGCGTCCTAATACATATAAAATCACACAGAATTTTACTATGAAATATAGTGATTGTGTATTTGTAGGCAAACTTGGCAGTCAATTTGCACACAGCAATGTACATCAATAAGATAAATGACCAATCGTATGTGGGGATTGTTAGCAGGACACAAGGAGAAACTCCCTTCTCTTTTCAAATAGTGTGGAACTCTCAGTCTCGTTCGGTTATTCATAAGCTTTGTGATGATTTCTGCAAGTGTCAGATCCAACTTGTCAGACCAAAAAAAATTAACATCTGTTTCATGTCTCAACCCATAGTCTTGCCTTTATGTTTAATTTGTGGACGTTGGGACATCCTCCCAACGTGAAAGGCGCTATACAAATGTAATTTTGTTTTTGTTGTTAATTCGCACTGAATACTGAAAATAAATTCACAATCGTAGAGAAAGTTAGTCCCCTGTCTTCAACCCTCCAACCCTATCCTGCTCAGAATTTCATTCCATCTCATAACGCACTTTGTAAAGTTTTCCTTTGTGAAAAAAAATTGTTGTGTTATAAAAATGCAATTTGCACCCATTGGAATTCTCTCCCTCTACCCTTCTATTTCACTGAATCTTCTGTCTTTTAATACTATCTAAAAACCTATCTCTTCAGCCTTTCCCCCTCATTGCTCAGCATATGTGCAAAACCAAGTTATTGTGCAAGATTTAGTGATGTTTTTTTAAATCTGGATTTTCCAACATTTTGTAAGCTGTTCTGCACTTCCAGCACTTTCTGTTTTTATGCAATTCAGTTGTATAGTAATTGCACACAGAGAGCTCATTGATCCTAAGATCCTAAGAGAGCAGTATCAAGTATCTAATTCACTTTTTCATAATAAAAGCAAACAAGTGAAACCAAATTGACCAGAATAACAATTAGGTTCCCCCAGTTTGCCACTACTGTCCAAGATATTCCAATTCATTGACATGTTTAAAGTTAGGCCTATGTGTTAACCATGCTTTGACAGGCTGAGGTGTGCATCAATAATAAAATTTAAATGAAGAGCAATATAACTGCAGAACCTTTTTTATTGGGGCAAAGTTGGATCACTAGTTCCCATTTTCAAATTTTTACTGGATCAGATTATCATTCGACTTTACAAGGACAACTAAACTGGAGTATTGAAAATGCTTACTCAGAGAATCCAGAGCATTTGGTTCATTGCCATTTATTTTGAGACTATTTTAATCAGCTCCTGAGGGATGTCTTAAAACAATTCACATTTATATTTTCTTCTATGGGCTTTCTCCATCAATAAGACAGTAACAACCTATTTACACTGACTTTCCAATATCTACTTCCTATAAATATGAACAATTCTTTGATTTCAAAACAGCTTTCATTTTGACCACAAGAAATTAACAAGTCATGAAAACTGTAATAATTCATTGACTAACTCGTCTGAATGCTTCCCTTTCAACTAATTTCAAAGCAATTTCTCAGACTAAATGAGGTCCTTTACAGAGTTATCCAAGTGCTAATTGGCTTGAATAATATATGTGGACACACAAAATTGTAATTTATTAGAGTTTTGTCTCTGTGTTTTGGTGCTTGTTATATCCTACGGGATTTATATGTTTAATGATACAGAACAATAGGCTGCAGGTTTACAAATTCATTTCCCAAATACTAAATTCTCATTACCATCAATAGCTAGAGCCAAGTGACAGAGGATTGGACTTACCACAGAAAGAAAACATGTAAAGTGAGGCACCATGTGCCACTTTGTGTGCATCCCACAGCATGACACTGAAGGAAGTGTGTGAATAGGTCTAATTAACTGTGTTGGTATGTTTCTAATCCTATATATTCTTGCACATTTTTTTCCAGTTCAGTTTTTACTCCCGCCTCCACCTAGTTACCTGTGGGGTACCCCAAGGCTCCATTCTTGGCCCCCATCTTTTGTAGTCCCACTGCTTCTTCCCTTCCTCCTTCAAGACCTGTCTCAAGACCTTCCTCTTCAATTGTGCCTTTGGTCACCTCCTCCCCCACCCACCTCCGCTCCACCCTCTGCAATCCCAAGCGCCACCTCGAGTGCAAAACATTGATTGTCCAGCACCTTGCAACATCCTCCCGATGTGAAAGGTGCTATACAAATGTAATTTTGTTATTGTTGTTCTTTACCTTATCTACATGCTCTCTTCGGTTACGTCATCTGCAGACATGGGGTAAATGTTTATGCATGTAGAAATTCTCCTCCTCCAACTGCGTTTGATGTCGTCAGTTTGGACATCCAGGCGTATGATGGACATGAACGCCTAGATGAGTGCAAATTTCCTGCAGCTGAATGTCGGCAAAATAGAAGCCTTCCTCTTTGGCTCCCATCAACGTTATCTCTCTTATGGGTCTGAACAACTCAACCTCTCCGGATTCTCCCTCAGACTCACTGAACCAGTGCGCAATTTAGGTGCCAGGTTCTATTTCCAGCTTTCCTTTCTACCACACATCCATCCACTGACCAGGATGGATTTTTCCACCTCTGTCACATTTGCCCAGTACCTGCTGCCTCTGCTTAGAAGCTGAATGTCCTGACTGTCCCTCGTTCCCTCCGCTCCAACATCGACTGCCATGCCTTCAGCCACTATGCCCAAATACCTGGAACTTCCCTCCTTCAATCCTTCTGCAATGCCCCTCACTGCACACTTCCAAATTCCTTCACCCACTAGCTCGAGATATTTTTATAGTTTTCAGAGAGTAATTTACTAATAGCAGTTAGTAAATTACTTTAGTTTCCTGGTCTTTAACATCCAGCTGTTGATTACACTCTGTGTCAAAATACTTCCTGGTTGCTGGACTAAAATTTACCTTCAGACATTTGAAACATAACTCCTTTTCCTGTATCATAGAGTAACAGAATCTACTTTATCATATTTGATGCCTTAGATACATCTATAAGTTCACCTCTGAGATGCCCATTTTCAAAGTTGAAATTGTTCTTCATAGATTATTGCTCTAACCCTGTAGATCATCCATATTGCCCTTCTTTGCAATGTCTCTAAGGCATATGCAGTCCTTTTACGTCATACTACAAAGTCCAGGGTTAAACTCAGATTTTTTTCCTTAGTATTTTAGAACATGGAAATTTTCCATGTCATGGTTAGAGCATTTGCCTTGCAAGTGAGAGCCCTCAGGTCAATTCCAGGCAGTGAAAAACCATGGGCAAGTTTCCTGATAATAATCCTTATATTTTTTTTAAAATTAAATCCACAACTGTTTTAGGGACACTGCTGTGCGCAATTGGCTGCCACGTTTTGCCCGCAAAAATATACAGTTCAATTCACTTGACAGTATATTCTGTGAAGCGCCTTGAGATCAAGGATTATTACTATTCCAATTGAGAATTAACAAATTGTCAGTGTAAAAATGACAATTAGATGTATTGATTTGTTTCTTCAATGTGATTTACAGTTATGGACTGTTAAAAGGGTTGGACTATCTCCAGCACTACACATTCATGATATTCTGGTAGTAATTAAAGTGACACTGCTTTCAACACCAGTGATCACTACCATTGAAATACAGTTCATAAAATGTCTCATGATGGCCCTACAGAAGTAAATTTTGTTCAAATTCCTTGTCAGACTGATCTGTTTCAAGCGCGTGTCACACAATTATGTGCATGAATGATTATTCTGTAAGATTTGATGTGTACAACAATCAATCTTCTATTTCCCGATTGTCACTAACACTATTGGATGAAAAATGTGATATGTGATGCTATCCCAATGGGGATATTCTGCTCCTAGAAATGTCCTCCTCACCAATTGTGTTTGCAAAGGTTTGCTGGAGTATGTGCAAGGAGATCAGCCTTGTTAAGTACCACTCTTCATTTTGTACAGCTAATGATTGCTAGCATTTGTTTTATGAGGCAGAATGCGTGATGATCAGAAGAAATCTCATGTTTCTATTAGACAAAGTATCTTGCTAAGCATAAACAAACTCACACCTCCATACAACTACAGTACTTGAAAGTACCAAATTCTGGTGCAAATATAATATTTATTTTAATAATTAAACATCTGAATTTTCACTATAATAATAACTCTAGCTTTACAGTCATTTCGTCCATTTGAAATGTAAGAGCACAAAGCACGGACTGTAGAAAGACCTATCTGGTTCTCAAAACCTTTCTCGGAAAACTCAGGAAAATTATGTTTAAGTGGCTCTGTTGTTTTTTATGATAGTAAAATTATTCTGATTGGCATAAGATTTTTCCTTTCAGAAGTTATTGTATGGAATGCATTCTCTCCCAGGATGGACACACGTGCCTGTTTACTTCATCAAGAGATATAAGGCATAGATGGGCAAGAGCAAAGGCGTGGGAACACTAGAATGTATATGGGGGTATCCTTGGAGTTCAACCAGCAACAGTGGAAAGCTTCCTGTTACTCATTGTGGTTACATTTCATAATAAACAATTCTGAAATTGTTCATAGTTATTTTATTTAATTGAAATGGGGTTCAGTGAATTGTACTAGGCCATTTTTATTTGCTATAAACCATAATAATTCTGATCCAATTGTAAAATTTATCAGGAAAGTAGTTCTGGATCAATTAGCTTTAATCTGTAATAGAATCATAGAATCATAGAATTTTACGGCACAAAAGGAGGCCATTCGGCCCATCTAGTCTGTGCCGGCTCTTTGAAAAGAGCGATTCAATCCCATTGCCCTGCCCGCTCCATTATGTATAGTCAATACATAATATATTGTAAGGCAGTTGTTTACTTTGAAATAAAACACAACATATTTGGTGCAGGCTGTACTGCGGCTAACATTTTTTTTCAATTGTTACAGCTCCTGAGCCCAAGTTATTTATAATTCCTTTGTGTTAATGTTTTCATAAATTATTCATTCACAGCAATTTCCCACTTAGCACATTTGCAAGATTGAACACATTCTTTGTATAACAAATTTACAGCATGTCTTTAAGATTTATTCAAAATGTGCTAAGCAGATTAAGTTATGGTCGACGCTGAAAGCTCAGTGTTGATAGTTTTTGCAATTGTACAAGCTATCAGATTGCTATGATTTGTTGATTTATTTACGATATATATAGAGATTGATATTGCCTCTATTCATTATACAGTATTTAAATAAATTGAAATGTTATTTTTTTGAAAACATACACCTTGATCCTAAGAACCTATAATCTTCACACACTAAGGAATATGGTTTATGAAATGGAATGTATTGTTAACATTAGCATCAATGAACAGTGTTCTGGCATGATATGTTTGGCTTTCTGCTTCAGTGATGAATTGTTTCAGGCTAACTTAGGGTTTGACGGATCCTGAAAATATCATGACCTTTCTTAGAACACTCAAGAAAATAACGTTTAAGTGGCTCTGCTGTTTTTTATGCTAGTAAAATTATTCCGAATGGCATGAGATTTTTTCATGTGAGAATCATTGTACTGTATATTGCAAATGATTCTATTTGAGCTTAATTGTCCCACGCGACTTGTATAATTCTGTATGGCCGAGGTATTGTGTGAAGAATCTGTATATGAAAGGATTGTCCATATATTTAGTAATAATTGTTAATATAATAATATACAGTCCGAGCTGGGTGGAGGAATGGTGGGGAGATCCGGTCCAGCAAGTCGGAATTTCCAGCTAAGTGTAATGACAATGCCAGTACCAGCATTTACCTACTTGTTACAGCACTGGCTTTTTCCAGTCCTGAAAAATGCTGGCAAATGCCGAGACGAGTATTGCAATACAACAACAACAAAATTACACTTGAATAGAGTCTTTCCCGTCCCAAGCAGCTGTACAGTCATTGTTTCAGACCCGAGTTGGAGAGGCGGAGAGTGCAGGGAAAGTCGGTGATTTGGGATGACCGATGGGACCAAAGATGACGGTTAATAGCTCAAATCAGTTGAGCAGACGAAAACAAATGGGCTGTCTGTGCTTCAACCTGAGTCAAAATCGATATCCCTGGCCACTGAAGGAAAGCAAGCATGGTGAGGTGGGGACATAAGCTAAGAGACCGAGACTGAGTCTATTAGGGAGCCCATGGATTTTTTAAAAATTCTGTTTTCAGAAAATGTGAGCTGGTTTAATATGAAATCCAGACACTCGGAGTCTGGTAAATGGGTGGTTTACTGCAGTTGTTTTTGCAAAGCATTTGATCCATTCAATAACTCCCACAGCAGCGGATATAAAGTTTTAAACAGTGGCAGCTGTCTTTCTTTCTTAGCCAGTTATACACAATTAAGGCCTGGGAGGCCTGGGTTTCTAGTTATTTTCTTTCTTGTTCAATGGATAACCTGGAAGCGTGTGAATTATCAGTTTGGCCACCCTCAGTAAGGCAGCTCTCACTCTTGTGCCTGTGATATTTTATATCTGGAGCTGAGACATTTGGAATTCCAGTTGCACAGAGGATTTGTTTTAGTGAAATCTGTGTTGCTTTCATTCATCAATATGTTGTAAAATAATGTTTAAAAGTTCTTTAAGAATGGCCATAAAGGTGAATGTTTCTTCTGCATTTAAAAAAATAATGTTCATATTTTACCAAATCTGAACACATATAACTCAAATTAGAATCATAGAATCATAGAATCATAGAATTTTACGGCACAAAAGGAGGCCATTCGGCCCATCTAGTCTGTGCCGGCTCTTTGAAAAGAGCGATTCAATCCCACTGCCCTGCCCGCTCCCCATAGCCTAATAGTCCCGTTCTCCCTAAATAAAGATCTAATTCCCTTTTAAAAGTTGTTATCGAATCAGCCTCCACCACCTTTTCAGGCAATGCATTCCAGATTCGAACAACTCGCTGAGTGAAAACATTTCTCCTCAGCTCCCCTCTACTGCGCCTTGAAACTATTTTAAATCTGTGACCACGAGTCACAGATTCACCCACGAGTGGAAATAGTTTTTCTCTATTTGCCCTGTCGAAACCCCTCATGATCTTATAAACCTCTATTAGGTCTCCCCTCAATCTTTTCTGCTCCAGAGAGAATAACCCTAGCCAATCTAGCCTCTCCTCATAGCTGAAGTCCCTCAATCCTGGCACCATCCTAGTAAATCTTCGTTGTACCCTTTCCAATGCCTTCACATCCTTTCTGTAGTGTGGTGACCAGAATTGAACACAGTATTCCAGCTGAGGCCTCACCAAAGTCTTATAGAGGTTAGTCAGCACTTCCTGACTTTTGTACTCTATACCCCTATTTATAAAGCCTAGTATCCCATATGCCTTCTTAACAGCCTTGTCTACCTGTCCTGCCACCTTCAACGAGTCACTAACACAAATCCCCAGGTCTCTCTGTTCCTTTACACCATTTAAAATTGTACTATCTAGCCTATATTGCCTCCCTTCATTTCTTCTCCCAAAATGCATCACCTCACACTTCTCTGCATTAAACTTCATCTGCCATGTGTCTGCCCACTTTACCAATTTGTCTATATCCTCTTGCAGATGGCTACTATCCTCCTCACTGTTTACTATTCTCCCTAACTTAGTGTCATCTGCAAACTTGGAAACTGTACTCCGTACACCCAAGTCCAGATCATTGATGTAGATTACAAACAGCAATGGTCCCAAAACCGATCCCTGTGGCACACCACTGCTCACTTCCCTCCAATCTGAAAAACAGCCGCTCACTACAACTCTCTGCTTTCTGTCTCGCAGCCAGTTGTGGATCCACGCTGCCACTGTCCCTTTTACGCCATGGGCCTTTAATTTCATAATAAGTCTCTCATGTGGCACTTTGTCAAATGCCTTTTGAAAGTCCATGTAAACTACATCAACTGCACTACCATTATCCACCCATTCCGTTACTTCATCAAAAAATTCTATCAGATTTGTAAGGCAAGATTTGCCTTTAACAAATCCATGTTGACTGTCCTTTATTAGCCTATATCTTTCTAAGTGAAGATCTACCTTGTCCCTGATTATGGACTCTAGAAGTTTGCCCACTACCGACGTTAGACTGACTGGTCTGTAGTTACCAGGCTTGTCCTTCTGCCCCTTTTTATACAAGGGAGTAACATTAGCTATCCTCCAGTCCTCTGGCACGACCCCTGTGTCCAAGGAAGATTGAAAGATCGTGGCCAGAGTCCCTGCTATTTGCTCCCGTGCCTCACTTAGTAACCTAGGGTGCATCCCATCCGGACCAGGTGACTTATCCACCTTGAGCGACGTCAACCTTTTTAGCACTTCCTCTCTGGTTATAATTATTCTATTCATTTCTCCTACCCTCTCCTCTAATACCATGGCATTGGCTGTATCATTTTCTTTTGTGAAGACAGAGGCAAAGTACTCATTCAGTACATCAGCCATGCCCTCTGCCTCCACAATGAGATTTCCTCCTAGGTCCCTAATTGGCCCCACCCTCTCCTTGACCAACCTTTTACTCTTAATATGTTGGTAAAAAACCTGAGGGTTCCCCTTAATCTTACTCGCTAATTGTTTTTCATGCAGTCTCTTTGCCCCTCTAACTTCCTTTTTTAGTTCTATCCTACACTTCCTATATTCTGCTTTGTTCCCTTCTGAATTTTGAGCCTGACACTTTTCATAAGCCTCTTTTTTTTGTTTTATTTTGGCCCCGATTTCCTTAGTCATCCAGGGAGGTTTGGATGCCTTACATTTCCCCTTTGTGGGGATGCTTTTGACCTGTGCCTGAACTATCTCCTCTTTGAACGCTGCCCACTGCTCGTTAGTTGTCTTACCTGCCAATTTTTCTTTCCAATCCACCTTGGCTAGGTCCCACCTCAACTCATTGAAATTAGCCCTTTTCCAGTTGAGTGTCCTCACCTTTGATCGTTCCTTATCCCTTTCCATAATTATTCTGAATCTAACGATATTGTGGTCACTATTCCCTAGATGCTCACCTACAGAAACCTGTTGAACTTGCCCTACCTCATTTCCCAAAACTAGATCCAGCATTGCTTCTTTCCTCGTTGGACTGGAAACATACTGATCAAGAAAGTTGTCCTGCACACACTTCAGGAATTCTTCTCCCTCCTTGCCCTTTACTCTACTATTCTGCCAGTCTATGTTGGGATAGTTGAAGTCACCCATTATCACTACTCTATTAGTTCTGCATTTCTCCGTGATACGCTTGCAGATCTGCTTGTCTATCTCCTCCCCACTATTTGGTGGTCTATAGTATACCCCTAACAGTGTAACTGTACCTTTTTTATTCCTCATTTCTAACCAGATAGATTCTAACCAATAAAATCTGTTTATTGCATCCAAAGTTTAGCTGAATTACAATCATAGACTTTTCTTGCAATATATATTTGTTGATGCTCTGGGAAGGAAACAGGCTAGATCCCTCTTAGACATATCTGATCAACAATCTGGAAAGATAACAGTGATTTGAACCAACTATGAAGGGAATTTCAATGAAGTTTACCTATGCACAGTATTCATTAAGGGTTCCCGCTTCAGTCATTCATCAAGGGTTCCCGCTATTACTTAATTGCAGCAAACATTATGCTAAAGTGTAGCTCACAGTTATGCTTTTTCTGCTCAGTAAACAAAATGTTTAATCCCATGCTAATTTGATGCATGGTTATGCAAAAATGTTATGCAGTTGACATATTTAATATTTTGTCAGAATAATAAACACAATATAAATTTCTGATGTTGGAAAATGACCTGAGGACAAAAATTAAGTTACATCACCAAATTCTTCATTCTTCAGTTTTAAATTAATATAAATACAGTAAAACCCTGTTTATCTGGCACCCTCGGGACCTGGCCAATGCCAGTTAAAGCGCGTGCCGGATATTCGGCTGAAAACGCGAAAAATATATATGTATATATTTAAATGCATTGTGCTGGATAAATTCTGGTTAATCGAATGCGGACTTTTTTTGAGGTGCCGGTTCTACGGAAGTTACGGTTGATCGGGTCACGGATAAACGGGCTTTTACTGTAGCTTGATATGGATTACAGTGACAACCTGAAGGCTATGCATGGATTGTAGCCAATATTATTTAGCAGCAGCTTCAAATCACTTTGTATAGATCAAGTAACTTTCAAAGTGTATATAATTTCCACATTATTTAGGTGCCACCCTTGCTCAGTTGGTGACAATCTCACCTGAGTTAGAACGTTCTAACACTACGTTCTGTAGTTTGAATTCATAGCGTTGGCTGACATTCCAATAAAGTACTGCATTGTTGATGCCATTCTTCGTATGAGATGTTAAACCGAGTCTCTGTCTTCCTGTTCAAGTGGACATTAAAGATCCCACGATACTATTCGAAAAGAAAACAAGTTTCTTCCAGTTTCCTGGCAAACAATGCCCCAGATAAAATTAGTCATTTTCTTTTTGGCTGTTTGTGGGACATTGCTGTATGCAAATGCATATTGATCGATAAAATGCCGTCATTCTGTTAAAGTTTCAATTTCCACGAAGCACTTTGACATGTCATTCCTAACTAGTCAAACACAGTATAGTACAATTGTGAAAACTTTCTGACAATTTATTTATTATTCCACTAGTATACAGTGCTATATAGATATGCACATCCCAAAGCTATACGGAACTATGATTTTAAAGTGAACCAATGTGAAATATGCTAAATACATTATTTTATGCTAGATATTTTATGTAAGAATCTGTGCCATCCTTGCTGGAAATCATTGTACATTAAAAAAAGTTGAAAAGGTTTTCTTTTGTAATAACAGTATGTTGTTAACATTTCATTTCAGTTAGCTTGCATCTGGATGGCAACAGCAAAAGAAGCAAAATAATCCCAGAGTGTTACCAGTGGATTTTAAAATTATAAAATCATATACAGTATATATATCAAATGGAAACTCAATTATTAAATTAGAAAGTAATGAATATTAAATTAGGCTAAAACTATGTAGAGTGAGTTATTCCTGCCTTTTAGGCTTTATGTAGCAAATTTCACACTGTGGATTGCAGGCTGTTTTCCTCCTTCAGCTAGTTAAAAGTAAATATTGCGCAATTTTAAAGGTATAATTTTTTTCGCTTTTATAATGTGCAAGCCTGCAAGCCTGACCTCATCTGAGGGAAACTCATGCCCTATTGCCTTGCAATGCTCAATGCTGTACAATATAGAGCTGTGTGCTTCTCCGATAGGCCAGGAATTGAAGTAATTTAGGAAATTCACCCCTTAGAGTGATTTTCCAAAATTGCATGACCATGTGTGTGGATTCGGATCAACCTACACCTGTAAGCAGTCCTTTTCCACCATGAACTTCCTAAAAAATAAATACTGTTCCAAACTATCAGATGATCACGTTAATAATCTTCTAGTGCAGTGCTCCAAATCAAATCCAAGTATCGAACAAAAAACAAATTCAGAAGCTTCATGAAGTAACTTGTCTGATATTTTATTGTGATTTTCTTAATAAATACATCTTTCATTTTCAGTAATATTTTTCTTTTTGTTTTAATTTTTTTAGTGGCACGGCGATAAGTCTTCGGTTCACACTGACATACTTTAGCAAAAGGTTTACACCAATTGGACACCCAGTAAGAACCTGTAATAGATAGAAACCAAACACTGTACAGTAAAAGCCTGTTTATCTGGCACATGATCAACCGTAACTTCCGTATAACCGGCATTGCAAAAAAAAGGTCCACATTTGATTAACCGGAATTTATCAGGAAAAATCCATTGAATTTTTTTAATTAATTTTTTGTTTGTTTCCGGCCGATTATCCGGCATGCGCTTTCACTGGCATTGGCCTGGTCCCAAGGGTGCTGGATAAACAGGCTTTTACTGTATAATGTCGCAAACCCTAACACCATTGATCCAAGCCCAGATCAAAGATACACACCATTTCAATCAGCACACATATCACCATTCTGCATCCAGTGATTTCTTTGTGCAGCAACCCAATTCGTTTTATGCTAGGTCTTTAAAATGCTGAGAGACTTATGTGTTGCAATAAGCAGACTCTGAGTGTACAAGGAAGGGGATTGGGACTAAGCAAATAAATCTTACTCACAGAATTATATGCTCCATAGTCCTAGCATTTAAAAACCTCAAGCAAGGCAAGAGATTAAGTGATGATTTATTTTCACATAGATTAGTGAATACGCTTGACAAATTCTCAGAAAAGCAATAAATGTTGTGTTGTTGATTTGAAAAAGAACTTGATGAAGTTTGAGTTCTTACAAAAGGTCATTGACCCCATACATTAATTCACTTTCTTCTCCATAGATGCTGCCTGACCTGTTGAGTGTTCTCAGCGACTTCTGTTTTTATTGGAGAAAATATTGGCAGTTATATATGGTATCAACTTGGGTGGAGGATAATTAAGTCAGAGGAGATAATTGCCTCTGTGCTACCGAGTTTGAGGGATGTCTTCTGTGGAGGGTTGCTGACCAAGATTAAATCAGGAACACACAGAGATATGGAAAGCCATGGCCTGCAGCACAATCTTTGAGAGGATAACCTTTTGAATCAGTGGACTATGATGAGTCAAATGTGTTTTTCTCTTTTGATGATTTTTAAATTTTATTTTATTTATCCCATTATGGTCTTTGCTGAATAAATGATCCTGTCATTTGACATTCACGTCATCAAAACATCTTAAAGCATCATAGGATTTTTATTGTGAAGTGTAGTGACTGTGTACTCCTAAGCTACATGTGCAATAACCAATTTATTTTTTGGATGTTAAAATGTTGCTATGAAAATGTATAAGATAAAATTAGAAAAACAGTGTTATAGACCAATATAAACAGCTGGAAATGTGCTATTCTTTTTACATTTGCATTAATTAAATACGATGAAGTACTCTGATTCATAATTGATTCTAAAATAATGCGATGTTAAGCTCAATTAAGAATAGAACATTTTCATTTTAGTGAATTTGAATTTTTTAAAAATCTATCTGTGATTTGAAAATTAATAATCTCTTTGGTTCTCTCCAGCTTTACAAATATTCCTAGAACCAATGTATTGCAACATGAGAAATAAGATATTGTACTGTACTGAATAGTTAAAGAAACATTATGAACATTTAAGAACCATAAAAAAGACATACAAATACAATGGTTAATATTATAAGAGCCAAAGGAACAACTAACATGAGCTATGAAATGGCAATTTTATAGCGTTATCAAAGATAATGCTTTACATTCTGAGATATGAACATAAAATAAAACGTAGTGGAGTAATTACTTGGTTGGATCTCAGCTTGTTGGTATTGAAGCTTCAATAAAAGAATATATTAATTATTTCTCAGTTTAAGCACAAATTGAGAAATCTGCACGCAACTATGAAAGCTGTTAAAATAACTTTTGTGTGAATTATCTTTCATATTAACCTAGCTAAAGTATCTTATCATTTCAGTTTAAGATGAGTTACCCTTATTTAAGATGTTAATGCACGATCAACCAAAACAAACGGAAAGACTGGGTGAGAACGAACAGTCTCTGATACATGTATTCATAACATCCAAGCTTAACTATGCAAACTCCTTGCTTGTCAGCCTACCCAACACCTCCCTCCACAGGCTGCAGATCATTCAGAACTCTACAACTCGTGTCCTCTCCTGCATTAGGCTCCATGGAATATCATCCCCACCCTCACCCGACTCCACTGGTTTCCCACAACAGAGGATACAGTTCAAGATCCTGGTCCTTACTTCAAAGCCCTAAATGGCCTCACTCCCCCCTACCTTCCGCTTCCTCCAGGTTCTGGCCTGCTTCACATTCCCCACCTCGCCCACCGCATGGGGGGGTTGGACCTTCACCCACTCTGCCCCCACCCTCTGAAACTCCATTCCGCAGTTCCTCTGCCTTGTCGCATCCATTGCCTCCTTCAAGACCCACCTCAAGTCCCTTCTCTTCAACCATGTTTTTGATTAAATTCCTTACCTATTGCCCTCCACCCTCCCTGATCCCTACCTCCAGCTCAGGTCCAAAATATTGTCTGTTAAACGCTTTGAGATATCCTCCCGATGTGAAAGGCACTATACAAATGTAATGTTGTTATTTTTGTTGTTGTTGAGAAAAGAGATTCATATCAGTGAATTTGAATGTCTGACCTTACAGGATGATGAACATTCTTCAGAAATGCAAGAAAGATAATAATTCCTGCATTTGATATAGCTCTTTTCATATATTCTAGATGTCTCAAAGCGCTTCACAAAATATACTGCAAAGTGAATTGACTGTATATTTTGTGGGTGAAACATGGCAGTCAATTGCTCACAGCAATGTCCCACAAATAGTCATGGATTGAGTGACCAAATTATTATTGTTTGTTTTTTCTTGAAGTGTTATTGCAGGCATGTGGAGTAAGAAAACTTGCCCAAGGTTTCGCCCTACCGGGAATTGAACCCAGGTTGTTGTTGTTGTGAAGTGAGTCCTCTAACCATTGAACTACAGGACTCCTAAAACATCCTAAGATGTTTCCCATTGTTTGCTGATAAAATCTTTGAACAAACTAAAAGGAATATGATTGGTAATGGAACAAGATGGTCATTTGGCTCAACAAGCTCATTCCACAAATAATGGAAACATCCTGTCATTGATTTCATTTTATCCTACCGAGATAGAGTGGAGGGCCCCACTTTATCTTCTGTGATGCATTTCTGCAAACAGTAAAACCTTCATTATCCAGCACCCTCGGGACTTTATTAACTTATTTTAACTTATTTATTAACTTAATTAACTTATTTTAAAACATACCATATTAATAATAGACTAAATAATAACAGAATATTGTATGGATACTTACCAATAAAACATTCCAGCACACTCAGTAAAATGATCGGTAAAAAAGCATTCCAGCATTTGGTAAGTTTAATAAGTGTGCGTGCACCACGCATACGCAAAGTGAGCATACCGTGAGTGTCCTGGATCTCCCAATACAATTGGGAGATACAGGTTGGTTGAGTATGCTGGTTGGTTGGGTACCGGATAAACAAGGTTTTACTGTATATACTTCCTGAATCATAAAATTGATCAACTACAAACTCTAGAATATTCCTGCATTTCCACATCTTTAACATTCAAATCTTACTGCTTCACTCCTCGGCCAAAACACAACATTGAATATTCTATTGCTTTACGAGCAGGAAACATTTATTTGTAATATTATAAGATTGGTTAAGATGGCTATTATGCTATTGTGTTAAGTTTTAGCATGCATTTGAAGTTGGATTGGAAGATACTTAACATTTGTACTGCTGTATCTTTTAGTGACATTTTGCTGATGATTCTACTTTGTAACTTTTGTAACCTTGCTAGGATTGAATAGTATCTGTATTTTCTCTATCAAATATCTTTGCTCCACCTGATACTGCTATGCTTTCAAGTCAGTTTGTGTTGATAATTTTGTGACATTTCTCAGTATGGACATGACTGATACTTGAACCCAACAATTGACATAAGGTTTGAATCCTCAAACTTTCACTCAATGGTGCGAGTGCTACCAATTGACCCAAGCCGACACCTGATGACCGACTTCAAGCTAAGACTATGAGCATTTGGGGCCTTGCGGAATTTTACTCAGTTCTAACTTATCATCACTTTGCATATGTTTGGGGTACAAATTTTACTGTGCCTAGTGACTTCATCTGTGCATGCAATGGAAAACATCCACCATTGACCATTTAGACACAATGAATGTCAACAGGGAGTACATCAGGAGAAAAGAGATACAGCATCAGATCAAGCCAATACTTCAAAATAAAATGCCCCCTTTGTCACCATTGGTTAGCCTACATTGGCAGTATATTGTCATTGGACCCATAGTAATATATCCAACATTGCAATCTTACATTGCATACACAGCATTTATTCCCTTTTGGAAAATGTGTACAGCAAGTAGAAAACAAAGAGGAAAACCTGAGAGAGGGAGAAAAAGAGTAGGGGAAGAGGGTAAGTGAGACCGTCAGATTGTTATAGTCAGTGATCTATCATTCAAAAATGTTATTTTTCATGGCACTACTGACTGCTCCTTCCTCACCACAATTCACTTTTAAATGACTGTATCAATTAAATGCACTATGGGAGATTGGTCAATTTAAGTGTCAATAAGGCCATTTTTACATTGAAGAAAACACCCAGATATTATTTTATCTGTCTGTCCAGTCTCATGCGTAAGCAACACAGGACAGTAAATTCCAGCTATGGCATTCATTTTAGCATTCACATTTGTGCATCTCTCTCACCAGTTCCATTCCACAGCATTCCGCTTAGTGGTTCATGCTTGTGAGAACTTAAGAAATGCAAGACGAAAAAAGACGATGGTCCATTTAGTTTGCCTTCCACCATCCTGACGGTCACAACCACATATGTCCTGAACTACCCAACTTGTCCTCCCACTCAAGTGGTAATGGTACTGCAGAGTTATGCACAGAAAAACCCAAGCATCAATATTGTATTGCATAGCTTTATATAGAAGCTGTTTCTCTGTTAGTTTATTATAATCCTCCCACGTCCAATATCCAAACCCTAAACCCTGGTAAATGTTTACAGGATTATTCTTGTTTTGCAAATAGGAAGGCCCATGGGGATCACTTTTCTATTTAACCTCATGTAAAACTGAATAATGCAATGTCACTGGACATCATAATCATCTCAAATTTAATAGTTATTGATTCAGTAATGGGATACTTTTGCCCTGTAATTTCAATACATACATAAAATTGAAACACTTATTAAAATGAATACACACATCTAAACATGTTCCATTTAATACTTTATCTTTCTGCACTTTGTGTCAAAGAACTTTATAACATAAATGGCTACATATGGACTACAGTGATAGGTAAAGCAGCATTCTTGTGTACATTAGCAACCAGTTTTGATGAGAGAATCGTGACCATAAAATAAAGGAGCAAATTTCATTCGGGCTTAGCAGTGATGCAGCATGAACTGTGTTATCAGTGTTAATGAATCCCCAGGGCAGAAGCCTGGCAGGTAACTTGCCTCCAGCTGAAGTGTATAGAGGCAGACTTTAGTGCACCTGCTTTGAAAAAAAAAGGTTATTCAGTCTAGTCCACAGGATCCCCCGTGCAGGTGTTACTTGATGTACTTTTTACTATATTAGCAACATGAAGGAGCCCACACCATATAGCCATGCTGTGCTATATGTTATATTCAATTTTATGTATATTTTCAAAAGAAAATAGCGGCGAGAGGGACACACGGGTCTAGAGCTGTCTCTGTGCATTAAGAGCATATGGCAGAGATTGCAGAGATTGCTCGACCTGACCTGACCTGACCTGACCCACAGCCCACAGCCCATCGACCCACAGCCCCGGCACCATCCCCAGCCCCAAGACCCACAGCCACAGCCACAGACTTGGCTCCAGCCCCGAGACTCACAGCCCCGGCTCCGGCCACAGTCCCAGGACCCCCGGCCCCAGACACAGCCACAGCCACATCCCCGCACCCCCGGCTCCAGCTCCGTAACACACAGCCCTGGCTTCAAGACCAGCCCCACGACCAACGGCTTCGTGAAAAACAGTCCCGGCTTCAAGACCAGCCCCACGACCAACGGCTTCGTGACACGTTGCCCCGGCTTCAAGACCAGCCCCGCGACACACAGCCCCGGCTCCAAGACCCACAGCCACGAGACTCACGGCCCTGGTCCCGGCTCTAGCCTCGACGCGGCGACCCATAGCACGGACACACGCAGCCCCGGCGACCGGACCTAAAACCCACAACCCCAGCCTCGGCCGCAGCCCCGGTCAGGCTTCAGACCACAGCGCCTCTGCATCCCCCAGCCGCGGCCTCATATCCCTTGAGATGATGCCGCCCCATTGACCCTCGCTCCTGGTCCCCCGCGTGCGCAATATGGCTGCCGCCACGACCCGAGCTTCCCTCCCCCTATTCAAGCTTTTCCCCCCAACCCCCCCTCTTCGTTATTTTTTCTCTACCCTTCTTTCTCTTCGCCCTCCTCGTTTACTGTCCCTGCTCGACCTTCCCACCGCTTCCCTCTGTTCCAGTATTGGAATCCTCCGTCGGGCTCACCGTGGCACTCGGCGTTGGCTGTCCAACAGCAGTCACACCAAGTGCCCTGTCCCCCACCATCCCCGCCAGCCTCACCAGACACAAACCCGGGGGTCAACCTCTCCTCCCTTATTCAGATCCCCACCCTCCCCGCCGACCATCCCAGCCCCCCCTCACACCCCTCGGCCAACTGCTTTTTCCGCATCGGCCTCCAAAATGTCCGCTCTGTCTGCAACAAGGCACTGGCCATCAACGATCTCATCCTTGGTGAGAACGTTGACATCATGGCCCTGACGGAGACTTGGATCATCCCAGGCGACACTTTCCCCCTTGTTGAAGCCACACCACCCAACTACACATTCCACCATGCTCCTCGACCCAACCGTCGTGGCGGTGGCGTGGCCCTCATCTCCAGGACATCCCTCACCCTATCCCCCTATTCCTCCGGCTCCTTCCCCTCTTTTGAACATCTCACCCTTTCTCACTCCTCCCACAGTTCTTTCAAAATCCTACTAGTTTATCGCCCCCCCAAACCCTCCCCCACTTTCATTTCAGACTTTTCTTCACTATTAGTTTCCCTTTGTGCCTCCTCTGATCGCCTTATTATTCTTGGCGATTTCAACCTCCATTTCACCCCCTCCTGCCCCATTTCCTCTGAATTTTCCTCTTTACTTTCGTCTTTCAACTTGTCCCTTCATATTAACACTGCCACCCATCCTCTCGATCTGGTGATCACCCGAGGCATCAACGTCTCTGGCGTCACCATCACAGACAAGGCCATTTCTGACCATTTTTTCATTTCCTGCAACACCTCTATCCCTCCCCCCTCCACTTCCAAACCCACCACCATCTTCTACCGGCCCTGGAAGAAGATTCCCCCTCAAACTTTCACCTCTGCCCTAGAAACCTCCGACCTCCTCCCACAATGGCATTCTTTTTGTACAGACCCATCCTCCGCCTCCACCGCCCTCCACAACACCCTCTCCACTACCTTGACACCCTGGCCCCCCTCACCTCCAAAACCGTCTCCCATTCCCGATCATCACTGTGGTACACATCTCACCTCCGTTCCCTCAAAAGCCAAGTGAGAGCAGTTGAACGCACCTGGCTCAAATCTGGCCTCACGGTCCACCGGCAAATCTGGCTGGACCGCATCAAATTTTACCGCTCCACCCTAGCCACCGCCAAATCAGCCTTCTACTCCAGGATAATCCTGGAAGTGAAGGACAAACACCGTCTCCTCTTCGCCACCATCAACCAGCTCCTCCGCCCCCCCCCCCCCCCCCGCCTCACCTCGCAGATCCTCTCCTCAAACGTTCGTTGTGAGGAGATGCTGGATTTCCTCTAATCCAAAATTGAGAAAATCCGCTCTGCGGTTTCCTCCCCCCACCAGTCCTCCACCTCAGCGCCCTCATCAGCTACCTCAACCCCTACTCACCCCCCATTTCACACTTTCAACCCCACCACCCCGCTTTCAATCACAAAAACAATCACCTCCATGAAACCCACCACATGCTCATTGGACCCCATCCCCACCCCCCTCCTCCGCACCCAGCTCCATTTGTTAGCCCCACTCATTTCTGACTCCATTAACCTTTCCCTCTCCCCAAGAACCGTCCCTACCTCCCTTAAAACAGCCACCATCACCCCTATCCTGAAGAAACCCTCCCTTGATGCATCGCAACCATCAAGTTATCGACCCATCTCCAACCTCCCGTTTCTATCCAAGGTCCTTGAAAGAGTGGTTGCCTCCCAGCTCCGCTCTTTCCTTTCAAATCACTCACTTCTTGAACCCCTCCAATCACGTTTCCGCCCAATCCACAGTACAGAAACTGCCCTGGTCAAGGTCACAAATTACATCCTAACCACCTCTGACCAGGGCTCCCTCTGCCTCCTCGTCCTCCTTGACCTGTCTGCTGCGTTCGACACAGTCGATCACACCATCCTCCTTCAACGTCTTTCCTCCCACCTCAACCTTCAAGGCACAGTCCTTGACTGGTTCCACTCTTATTTGACCCATCGTTTACATTTTGTTTCTTCCAATGGCTTTTCTTCAAACCCCCGCACAGTTTCCCACGGCGTCCCTCAGGGCTCTGTCCTCAGTCCCCTTCTTTTCACCCTTTATACGCTCCCCCTGGGCGACGTCATCCGCAGACATGGGGTAAATTTCCACATGTATGCGGATGACACCCAGTTGTACCTTTCTGCCTCATCCCTCAACCTCCAGACGATCGATGTTCTGACAGCATGTCTGTCCGACATCGAATCGTGGACGAGGGACAACGTTTTGCAATTGAACGTGAATAAGACCGAGGCCCTCCTGATTGGCTCAAGCCAGCACCTCTGCACATCGGGCGCTGCCAGCCTCAACATCCAAGGCTGTACTCTCCACCTCACAAAGCCAATCAGGAACCTCGGCATCATGTTCGATCAAAAACTTACCTTCCTCCCCCACATCCGCGCCTTGACCGGCACCGCCTATTTCCATCTGCGCAACATTGCCAGGCTCCGTAATTATCTTACCCCCCGCGCTGCCGAAACACTCGTGCACGCGTACATCACCTCACAGCTGGATTACGGAAATTCTCTCCTAGTCGGCCTCCCCAGTTCCTCCATTCATAGGCTGCAGGCCATCCAAAACTCTGCAGCCCGTGTACTATCCCGCACCCGCCTCCGCGACCACATAACCCCCACCCTCGTTCGTCTCCATTGGCTCCCCATCCTCCAGAGGATCGAATTTAAGATCCTCGTCCTCACCTACAAGGCCTTGCACGGCCTTGCCCCATCCTACCTAACCGATCTACTCTCCCCCTACACGCCCACCCGGACCCTCCGTTCAACAGGACTTGGCCTGCTCCAAGCCCCCCGCCCGAACCGCCCCACCATCTGAGGCCGGGCCTTCAGTTTCTCCGCTCCCACCTTATGGAATGCCATCCCTCAATCCCTCCGTTTCGCCTCTTCCCGTTCCTCTTTCAAGGCCGATTTGAAGACTTTCCTCTTCGATCGTGCCTTTTGTTCCACCCCGGACTCTTTTACCTCCCCTTCGTGTTTCACCCCTTCCCAAACACTCCCCTCCCAGCTCGGGTCACACGCCTCTTGTTTAGCGCCTTGGGACGTCCTCCCGACGTGAAAGGCGCTATATAAATGTAAATTGTTGTTGTTGTTGTTGTGCAGCATCATTAGATGTTCCATCAGCTGTTTATTCATCATGCTTTCCTTTAATTTGAGGATTACTCAATAGCTCAGTGGTTGGAATACTCACCTCGCAAGCAAAAGACCTGGGTTTGATTCCCAGCAGGGCAAAATGTTGGGCAAGTTTCCTTACTCCACATTCCTCTGTTTATCTAAGTAAACCTGGTTGTTAGTCGATCGGTGGATCGCTTTTCCAGGGATAATTATTCCTTCTATAAAATAAATAAATAATAAATTGGTCATTTCAATCCACGACTCTTTGGGGTACATTGCTGTGCACAATTGGCTGCCGCATTTCACCAACAAACTATAAAGTACCAGTCAATTCATTTTACAGTATATTCTGTGAAGCACGTTGTGACATTTAGAAGATGCGATAAGGCACTACTGTATATCAAATGCACGGATTATTATTATTGTTGGTCTGCAGCGTATGAAATTGATCTCGTCTCGTGGATAAGAATCAGCAGGTTTGCCTCTGCCCCTTGAACAAGACCATGTTGTTTGGTGTGGAATACTGTATGACATTCTTGAGCAATCAAGCGACATTGAATAAAATAGACTTTGGAATCAATTAATCAATGTAACCAGCTTTGTTTTATCAAGCACATTTAACTTACTTGTAACATGATAGTAATTCAACATATTGGGTTAGGACACTTGGAAGAGAATTTTGAAAACAGACCTTGGATTGATTAATATAATAATTCTTGTATTTAATATAGCACATATAATTTAAAAATATCTCAAAACACTTCAAAGGCCGGTGCTGTTAACTGAAGTGACTGTATTTGTAGGCATTTGTAAGTTTCTGATGAAATTTCAACAAAATCAGTGTTCAATAAGTTTGGTTTATCTATGGAGATGTGGAAAATAATTTTATCCTTCTTAAGATTCAGGTCAAAAAGATCAGCCCAATATTGGAAACAGATTCAACCCTTTCCACAACTCCTACGAACCTGTCTGAATGTCATGCAGATTTACATCTCTGTGAAACAATGGAGATACTGTATTCACTGTTTGGATGAGATGGGATGCTTTGTAGCAGTAAATTTGATCTGCTTAATAATAATAATCCTTGCATTTGATATAGTGCTTTTCACGTCTTCTAGACGTCTCAAAGCGCTTCATGGAAGATACTGTAAAAGTAGTTTATATATATGAGTCCATTGGCATCTGCAACTTTTGACTATGAAATGGAATTTCTGAAGTAGTAACTGCCTGACTGAAACCATTCCAATCAACTTTATGATGCATCAGACCTTATGCTTGACATACTTTTCAAAACACCAGACCTGCTGAGCAAAGAGTGGTCAGATATTGCTTTGTTGAGGTTTTTCATACATCAGTATAGTCTTAAATTTAAGAAGCACTATGTCCACTTTCTTAACTTTCTACATCGCAACGCATTTTGGTTAGCGGAGTCACGATAGGCCGTACAAATGTAAATTTGTGTTGTACCGGTACACCGTAATCTAGAACTCAAAGTTCTAAATCTGACCAACTCAATGTGTTATGGGGATGATTCATGGAACCATTCAACCCATCCCGTGTGTGCTGGGTCTTTAAAACGTGATGCTTTCAACAACAATGAATTACATTCATAGAGAGCATTTCATGTCAGGAGGATGTCCCACGATGCTGAACAGTCAGGGCTCAGGACCTAATCTGGGGATGTTGGGGGTGGGGGTGTGGTGCACGTGGTTGGCGATGAGGGAGGGCAGAGATTTAGGATGGTGGCTGAAGGCAAGTTTGAAAAGGAGGTCTTGAGACTGGCCTTGAAGGAGGTAAGGGAGTGAGCAAGATGAAGGGATTGTGGGAAGGAGTTCCAAAGCGTGGAAGCAGAGACTGAAAGCCTAGCCACCGATGGTGGGGTGGTTTGGGCGGGACATATGGAGCAGCTGGAGCCTGTTGAATGGAGGGAGCGGATAGTTGATAGGGGGTTAGATCAGAATGGTAGGAGGGGTAAGGCCATGGAGGGCCTTGAATGTGAGGGCAAGGATCTTGAATTATATCCTCTGAGGGATGGGGAACCAATGGAGCCGAGCAAGGGTGAGGGTGACGGGGTCACGGAGCCTGTTGTGGGAGATCACATTTGCTGTAGAGTTCTGGATGATCTGCAGCTTGTGGAGGGAAGAATTGGGGAGGCCGACAAGGGTGGAGTTGCCATAGTCAAGCCTTGAGGTGACAAATGTGTGCAGTCTGCGGGGTGAGGCAGTGGCGGAGACGAACTCTACTGGCCTCAAAATCTACACTTCTGTTCTCAATAAATTTTGGGTCAGAGCAAATCAGATTCACTGTTCATTAAGTTTAATTTACAGGTCACACATTACTGCGGAGATAAACGATTCTGTGTTTGGCATCTAGCCTTCTGTTAAATGTCTGTATACAAAATGTACACCTTGATTTAAAGTTAAGCAACCATACCTATTAATGATAAGTCCCACAATAAATCTTGTTAAATGAGAGTCCAGCTCTTATTGAAACAAACATCAATATAGACATAAATAATCCTCCACAGGTTGTTTATTCGGCTAGGAGCTAATGTTCATCGTCTCTTGAATCTGTGGTAAATACAGCAGAATTGCACAATTGTTGAGAAAAAGATATTCCTGAGGAATTGCTGACTGTGAATGTATTTTAGGAGAGCTTGAAAAATTGACACAGTTGATATTGTTCATTTAAACTCTCATTTTATCCCCTTGGAAAACATGCTCTTGTTATGATTTATTTTGCAGTATCTACAATTTTATTATAGACTATGACTAACTTTCTCATGCTCCATCTGTTGGGTTTTTATATGGACTCCATTACACAGCACAATGTGGCTTGTATTCTCAAGATGTATTGAGTGTTGTTGTAATGTATATATAAAAAATAATGGTTCAAAGCCTTTAAGCTTAGAAAGAAGCCAAACTCAGATTTGTAACTATGGCTAATGATTAGTAAATATGAAGACTGTTTTTATATATACAGTATAATTCCTTTGCTGTAAGATTGTGAAGTTGGGCAATATTATGCTGGTGTGGGAAATATGCTTGCCTCAACACTGATCTTGGAGCTAAGGAATAGTTTTTCTTTTTAAAAAAAAGTATTGTATCCATCTCATAATCATTAGTTAGAGTGACATCCTGTTTCTGTCTGTTTAGTGTTGTTTATGATTCAGATACCTGGCCCCAATGCAGCACTTTTACAGACTGTCAAAAAAAAATCAATGTTTCCTTCAGCACTTAAACGTGCATCACACATGCACGGCTTTAAACAAAGTGTTTGCAATGTCACATCCCATTGTTTCTTTAACAAGCCATATTAGATCGAGAAAGTGTGCTAGTCCTTCAATAAAATGTTTTAGGCACGATCATCCTTAAATAACACATTTTGTTCGGTATTCTTTCAATAAAACATGGTTAGGTGTGGTGTTAAATAACATTGTTTAATAATAATATATAATCCTTGCAGTGACACAACAGCAACGTGCAGCATTTTGATAAAGCGTCTTATCGCGTCTCTGAGACGCCTCAAAACACTTCACAGAATATTGCTGTGAAACTGAATTGACCGTATGTTTTGTCGGGTGAAAATTAGTCGTCCTGCAGTTGGGTGCAGTGGGTTCTGCGGTTATTTCGTGCAGGGAATTTTGTTTAGGCTGAACTGGCGGTAACGCAAACCGTCTCCCGTTTGCAGGGACTGCACTGCACTGTACATAACTCTCCTGAAAGGTATCGCCACATCTCTGAGCAGCTGTGGGCCATGCCAGCAGTAGACGCCTGTTCTGTTCACGTTTATTCACCGAGTACGGGACTGAAAATGCACTTTTCAGGCGGATGCAACCACACGTCAAAACTTGAGTGTTTTGGCCACTTTAGAATCCCCCCAAACACCCGCAGAAAGATCCGTGACTCCCCGACTGCCGCTAAACCCGCTGTCCAGTCTCAACATGCTCCGTTAGTACAGACCAGAAGCTGTCCTGGTTCAGCAGTGTGGCTGCCCCCCTCCCTCTCCCTGCTCGCTGTTGGCAAAGTCACTCCTGTTCACGATGCACGAGGGTTTTCTCCAGGTTCCTCCCCACTTCTCATCGCTCGGGATCAAGCGCTTTGGGGAGGACCCTCCCTCCCTCCCTCCCTCCCTCCCTGTGAGCGGCGCTAACTGTCTGCAGCAAATGCAAAATGTAGGAAGCGATGGGGAGGGAAGCCGGCAACAAGTTGCTTATTAAAGAAATAGGCATCAAACCAACCACAGCATCTGTTTGCCCACAAACAGACAGGTGCCGCTCTGCCCTGGCCGCCGGGCTGTGAGCTGATAACCCCAGTGCTGCTGATGCCGCCGCCGCCGCCGCTCTGGGAGTTGAATTGAAAGTATCTTATCAGGAGATATTGATGGTTTCCCTCCTCACGCTGCCCAGGTCCAGCCAACATGTTTGATGGAGATTTACTGGGACCTCACTGACAGCTCTCCAAGCCTCCCTCCCCCCCCCCCCACCCGTGGGGGAGGAATCCGCCTTTACCAGCCAGCTTTACACTTTGCATTACTGGAGACTCAAATTAACGCTGATGGCTTTAATATGCGGCGACTCCAACGTAAGGGATTCCAATCCAGTGTAACTTTGTCAGGACAGAAATATATCCTGAAGCTCAGAACAGATCACAGCTGTTAATTTATTGTTCTGTGTGTGTGGGGTGGTGGTGGGGAGGGGGGTGTTGGTGTGGGAGGGGTGTGGGGGGGAAGGAGGGGGGTGTGTGGGTGTGTGTGTGTGTGTGGGGGGTGTGGGGGGAGGGAGGGAGGGGGGTGTGGAGGGGTGTGTGTGTGTGGGGGGGAGGGAGGGGTGTGTGTGTGTGGGGGGGAGGGAGGGGTGGGAAGGGGGGTGTGGGGGTGTGTGAGGGGAAGGGAGGGAGGGGTGTGTGTGGGGGGGACGGACGGGTGTGTGGGGGGGGTGTGGGGGGGTGGGGAGGGGGGTGTGGGGGTGTGTGAAGGGGAGGGGGGGTGTGAGGGGGAGGGAGGGAGGGGTGTGAGGGGGAGGGAGGGAGGGGGTGTGAGGGGGCGGGAGGGAGGTGGGGGAGGGGTGGGAGGGGGGTGGGGAGGGGTGTGGGGGTGTGATGTTCACAGAGAGGACCTTCCCTCCCGTCTCTTTTGCTGAAGTCCTCTGATAAAGGTGTTGTCAGCCTGGGGTGTGAGGATGGTGTTGGCTTAGCAGAGAGAGCAGCCGGTGCTGTGGGTATCACTGACTGACTGACTGAGTGAGTGAGTAGAGCAATTCACACAACTAACTGCATTGGCTCGCCGTTCTCTGGTAAGCAGTTCACATCAGCTTATCTCTGATCTATCTGGTTGAACTGTATTGTTATTATATAGATGTATAGTTTTATCACATACAGTATATCTACACTAAGCCTACTGTGGTCTCATCCCAATTGTGTCCCGCTTTCATTTCCATTTGACCTCGCTGCCAATCTGTTGCAGCCACACGCCGCTGTTTTCTCAGACCTCACCTGGTTATTTTAATGTGATATATGACTTTAGGTAACATTGCTCGATGCGTCCGTGCGCTGTGCGGCGTCTCGGGTTCCCGGAGGCTTTCCCGCCCTGGTTACAGTCGCGTGTTTCAATGGGGGAATCGCCCACGGCTCTTTAACCGGCGTTTCTGTGTTCTGTCCTTGTGGCATTCGGTCCGATCTCAGTTCGATCGCATTTATTATTTACCAAACATGCTCATCGATGGACAGACCTCCGAGTTCACACATGTACCAGCCGATAGTCATTCAAGATGCAACGCTTACTCACCCACACCGTGCGGTACGCACACGCTCGGGGACCTCGCCGGGCTGTAGCAGAGTGAGATGGAGTGAGTGCAAATCAACTCTGTTAACTTCTTCAGCACCTGATCCTGTCAGCAGCTGATGGCCGGTGCCGGCTGCTCCTCACTGCTGCAGTGCAGGGCTCCTGGAAACACAGAGTGTTGACAGCCAAGGGGAATGTATTATTTACGCAACAAGACCCACAGTGTCCGGCAGTTCTCAACTGAAGGCGACAGTCGTGAGTCTGATGGTGGAGAAGCTGTGATATCACCTTTAAATCAACTTTTAATGATCACGATCTTGTAAAGACCCCCCCACCCCCCCCACAAGGCACCACCAGCGAAAGGAAAACGAGCCGGGAAAAGCAGGGGGGGGGGTTGGGGGGGGGGGGGGGGGGGGGAGGGATGTGCGCAATAAAGCTTTAAAACTAACCATTTCTGCTGTGCCACCCCCCCCCCCCCCCCTCCCCTCCAACCTGTACAATTTGTGATTGTTCAACCACATCAGCCTTTACACCCTCCCCACCGCTCTCCCTCCCTCCCTGCCTCCCCACCGCTCTCCCTCCCTCCCTCCCTGCCTCCCCACCGCTCTCCCTCCCTCCCTGCCTCCCCACCGCTCTCCCTCCCTCCCTCCCTCCCTCCCTGCCTCCCCACCGCTCTCCCTCCCTCCCTGCCTCCCCACCGCTCTCCCTCCCTCCCTGCCTCCCCACCGCTCTCCCTCCCTCCCTGCCTCCCCCACCGCTCTCCCTCCCTCCCTGCCTCCCCACCGCTCTCCCCTCCCTCCCTGCCTCCCCACCGCTCTCCCTCCCTCCCTGCCTCCCCACCGCTCTCCCTCCCTCCCTGCCTCCCCACCGCTCTCCCTCCCTCCCTGCCTCCCCACCGCTCTCCCTCCCTCCCTCCCTCCCTGCCTCCCCACCCCGCTCTCCCTCCCTCCCTGCCTCCCCACCGCTCTCCCTCCCTCCCTGCCTCCCCACCGCTCTCCCTCCCTCCCTGCCTCCCCACCGCTCTCCCTCCCTCCCTCCCTCCTCCCTGCCTCCCCACCCGCTCTCCCTCCCTCCCTCCCTGCCTCCCCACCGCTCTCCCTCCCTCCCTCCCTCCCTCCCTCCCTGCCTCCCCACCCGCTCTCCCTCCCTCCCCACCGCTCTCCCTCCCTCCCTCCCTCCCTCCCTCCCTCCCTCCCTGCCTCCCCACCGCTCTCCCTCCCTCCCTCCCTGCCTCCCCACCCCTCTCCCTCCCTCCCTCCCTGCCTCCCCACCGATCTCCCTCCCGCCCTCTGATCAGTTTTGCATTTGCCTCATTCACTGTACAGCGACTACTTTATTATGATTATTATTACACAGAGGTCCTCTGTCTCCCTTTGGCTGACTGCTAGTCTCCGCCACTACTCTGAGTGGAGGGCGCTATATGGTGCAAGTTGTTGTTGTTGTTGTATTATTGTGTGAAACTCTGATCAATATTCGCCACAGGAGTGTCAACAACAACAACTTTGATGTATATATATATTATATATATATTGCGCCCTCCACGCTGAAACGGCGTCTCAGAGCGCTTCACAATGGCGGATCCCGGGGCCGGGCCAGGTGCAGGGGGAGAAAAAAGGTGACCAAAGGCCCGGTCGAAAAGAAAAGTCTGTATCCGAGACCTGAAAGTAGGAAGAGAGGGGGGTGAGGCGAAGGGAGTGAGGGTGGGAGTTCCAGAGCCTCGGGGCGTAGTGGCTGAAGGCTCTGGTACCCAGAAGGATCAGAGAGTTTGTTCAGCGATCCTGAAATTAAAACAGATGTCTCTGGGAGTGCGCAGCATCCATAGAGAGAGAGAGAGGAAAATGCGTTAACATTTCAGGTTGATGGCTTTCAGCGGTTCTGACAAAGGATCACCGCCATGAAATTGCTAGCTCTGATTTTTCTTTTAAATTCAGTGTTACTGGGAAGTCTGAAAATTATGGAAAACATTGTTTTTTAAAAAAAACACTGTCGGCCTTGACTTTAGTAATCAATGTAATGTGCCCCACAACAGCTAGCCAAGAGTGGTACTAGTTAAATATCCTTGTGCTTCCTTTTGTTTCCAGAGAAAAACACTGAAGAATGAAGAGTTAAACCGGATTCATGGTCAACATGGGTCCTTTAGAATCAGAAAGTGAGGTCAATGTGACAGAGGAGAGAGAACAGGGAGCAGCAATGGACCTGACAGAATGGGGAGGATTTACCACCGCAAATTACAATGGCGCTTATCCTGCCCACTTCTCTATAAGAGACAGCACAAAGTTACTTGGGGTGCAAATAACTCTCATCCTAGCTTATTGCTCCATCATAGTTCTCGGGGTTGTGGGCAATTCACTGGTTATCTATGTAGTTATCAGATATAAAAATATGGTCACAGTCACCAACTTCTTTATTGCAAACCTGGCAGTGGCTGACTTAATGGTGAACACTTTATGTCTGCCTTTCACTCTGGTATACACCTTATTAGGAGTATGGAAATTTGGCTCAGTTTTGTGCCATCTGCTTCCTTACGCCCAAGCCCTCAGTGTCCATGTGTCCACAGTGACTCTCACTGTCATTGCTCTGGACAGACATCGATGCATTGTTTATCACCTGGAGAGCAAAATCTCCAAGAAAAGATGCTCCATCATCATAAGCATTACCTGGCTCGCTAGTGCTGTGCTGGCTTGTCCTCAAGCTATATTCAGAGAGTATATAAACATAGAGCTCGAAGGTCTGAAAATGCATGCATGTTCAGAAAAGTGGCCGAATGGGAATGACAGTGATGGCACTCTCTACAGTGTGTCCATGTTGCTGCTGCAGTATGTGCTGCCCCTGGTGATTATATGTTATGCCTACATTAGAATCTGGACCAAGCTGAAAAACCATGTCAGTCCAGGGGGAGGGAATGATCACCACCACCACCAGAGGAGAAGAAAAACCACCAAGATGCTGGTGATGGTAGTTGTGGTATTCGCTGTGAGTTGGTTGCCGTTCCACATATTTCAACTTGCCATTGACATTGACAAGAATGTTTTGGATTTAAAAGAGTACAAGTTACTCTACACCATATTTCATGTCATAGCCATGTGTTCCACCTTTGTCAATCCGCTGGTCTATGGATGGATGAATAAAAATTACCGGTACGCCTTCCTCACCGTGTTCAAATGTGAGCAAAGGCTTGATTCGATTCACCCTGAAGGAATAGCAAGGTTCAGAAGGAATGCACGGAAGGAAAATACAGAAGTGACAAACTGTCTATCATCTCCAGCCATTCAACTCAACGAAGTCAATCGTCCAACCAATGTTTAATTTCGCATCCTCTCATGTCTGGTGAACACCAACCTCCAATTTCCTTGGTTTACTGAGCGGCTGATTACTACATTAAATCAGTTAGTAAAACGACTACAGTACATTCCAATGTCAGCGTCTTGTAAATAAACAACAACAGCAACAAAATTACATTTACAGAGCGCCTTTCATGTCGGGAGGACTAATTAGACCATTATTTATTATTTTTCCTAAAGTAGTACACTGGCTAGTCCAAATAGCATTGAAAAAATATCGGTTGAGAAAGTGGAATCCACTCAGAATTTGTGTTGCATACTAACCAAAATACTTTGTTCCGTACTGTACTGTCATAAGAAAATATTTCTAGACGGGTGTAGCATTAAAGTTGACTGGTGTTTTGAAGACTAAATATAGAGATTCTTTCATCTGAAATTTATGTTTTTTTTACAGATATTACTATGGTATTCATAATCATTCAGTGTTTGTTGATTAGGCCAATCCCTCAACCCTCCCTCGTTAAAAAAATACCATCACTACCATTATACAATTAATTGTATAACATTTACATAGATTTAAATGGATTGAACAGTGAAAACAAGCCACTGGGCCCATTATAACCATCCAGGTGTTTATAGCCACATGAGTCTTCACAGTTTCTTATCCCTTCTCCCATACCCATATACAGTATTCCCTTCTCCCTCATGTATGCAAAATCTGCAATACATGGCAGAAGCCTAGATACAATTCAAGTTAAAATTGGAAACCTAAATGTACAAGCAAAGTGAAAGTGAATAGTACTCTGAAAAACAATCCCAGTCTGTGCTTGACAAAGGATGGCTTGCATTTTAATTGCCATATGTGTAAAATACAACTTCATAAACCGTCCTATTAAATTGTATCATTTTTAAAGTAATTTTTTCTATTGAGGAATGATAGGTGAAGAACTAGAGTGCTGGGCACCATCATGGTTCAAAAGAATAGGTACAGGATGAAACAAAATAAAATATATTGATGACAGAACAGGTAGACAGAGCTGTTAAAAAGGCATATGGGATACTAGGCTTTATAAATAGGGGTATAGAGTACAAAAGTGAGGAAGTGCTGATTAACCTCTATAAAACTTTGGTTAGGCCTCAGCTGGAGTACTGTGTCCAATTCTGGTCACCACACTATAGAAAGGATGTTAAGGCATTGGAAAGGGTGCAAAGAAGGTTTACTAGAATGGTACCAGGATTGAGGGACTTAAGTTATGAGGAAAGGCTAGATAGGCTAGGTTTATTCTCTTTAGAACAGAGAAGGTTGAAGAGACCTAATAGAGGTTTATAAAATCATAAGGGGATTCGACAGGGTGAATAAGGAAAAACTGTTTCCACTGGTGGGCGAATCTGTGACTCATGGTCACAGATTTAAAATAGTTTCAAAACGAAGCAGAGGGGAGCTGAGGAGAATTTTTTTCATTCAGTGGGTTGTTTGAATCTGGAATGCATTGCCTGAAAAGGTGGTGGAGGCCAATTCAATAACAGCTTTTAAGAGAGAATTAGATCTTTATTTAGAGAGAACAGGTTTGTTAAGTTACAGGGAGAGAGCTGGGCAGTGGGATTGAGTTGCTCTTTTCAAAGAGCCGGCACAGACGAGATGGGCTGAATAGCCTCCTTTTGTGCCATAAAATTCTATGATTCTATGATGGCAGGTATGAAATTGAAATGCCTGTGAATTGTTGGAGGAGGAGAAACTAAGGGCCTATGGGTAGATGAGTTGTAACAGGATTCAACCTGTTTTTAATTTGACTCTGAGGATTGAAGGAGTTTGTGTGATGGGGTATTGGGACAAACCCCACCGAGGAAAGAAAAGTCAGAGGAACAAAAATTACACATAACACAGCAACTACTGTATATTGTTTGTGAGGGAGACAAATAGACAAAACTTAGAGGCTACATATGAGAAAAAACTGTCTTCTATTAATTCCTAACTAGTGGTCTGGTTTTTGCCACAGAAAAACCAAGAGAGATCTGGCATAAAGTTAATTAAACAGCTGGATGAGACTGAAAAACACATGGAAAGAGATGTGAAACATGGTCAATGATCTGAGGAAAGATGCACAATTTAGCACCCTATTTTGTGAATGCCGTGTTAAATCATATAAGAATGTAGTATGTGCTCGTTAGATAAAAGATTGAAGATGATAGTGGCTGTTAGAAGGGATTCTGAGCTCATGCCAATCACTTGTGAATATTTAAAATGAAACCTCGGTGACAGCTGGTATTGCATATGTCACATCACAGTTTCAGCATTTAATGGATGAGAGCTTCCATATGCATGCTGATGTTCATCAGTGCATTCTCGATGAGATTTGCTGAGGAGCAGCAGATGGGTGACCCCCTGTAGTGATGGTTCAATGTCAGTGCATCTGAGAAGATGGACATACCTGGTTTTCCTTGGCTGATATATCAGGTGTTGCTTTTGCAACAACTGTGACCTCAAACAATCGGGTGAACCACAATGTGGTGCTAGTATTAATGCATTGGTTTCCACAGCATCAAGATCTATTACAGGACTAAACTATTCCCTCTGCTACCCCATTATTACCACTGGCACTGGTAATAGTACAAGCACCAGAACACATACCTTGTAAGTACAACACCTAGACAACAATGAATTGTTATTAATAACAACAACAACAATGTTTGAATTTGATAATACATCTTATTACATCGTTGAGGCATCGAAATGCGGCAGCCAGTTTGCATACAGCAACGTCCTACAAACAGCCAATGGAGTGTGTGACCAAGTTTATTTGAGGGATTGTTGGCCAGGACACTGGGAGAAACTCCCTTTTCAAATAGTGACATGGGATCTTTAATGTCCACCTGAGCAGCCGGATGGGAGCGTGGTTTAAAATCCTCATCCGAAAGATAGCATGTTGACAATGCAACCTATCCCCAGCGATGCACTGGAGTCTCAGCTTAAACTGTCATTCCAAGTTCCGATGTGGGGCTTAAACCCACAACTTTCGGACTCAGCGGTGAGCGTGCTACCACTGAGCAATACTCACACAAGGGAAAAAGGGCTACAAAAGGATGACACAGAGTATATGTACATAGGAGTACACTCCAAACTTTGTCACACTCGCCACATTTTGTAAATATCACTCAATTGTACCACCTGATGAATTGACGTGCCTTTGAATATATGGCCTCTGTCACCTGATGAATTGCATGTGAGATGTTCCGCTCACTGATTCTCGCTGATCACTTGTCATGGCTTGTAAACCAATGATTACATATATTTAAGACACTGCAATCATAACTGGAAAGCAGTCCAATTTGTAAAGCTTTGATGAATGTTCCCCTGCAGAAGCCACAATGTTTCATGACTGTCTAGCGCACCATTGTTACGTGTATGAGTACTGTACTGAACCCTCTTTAACATCCACCTGACCCGCCAGACGGTAGCGTGGTTTAAAATCCTCATACGAAGGATAGCATTTTGGCAAATGCAACATACCCTCAGCGATACACTGGAGTCTCAGCTTAAACTATGTCATTCCAAGTTCTGCAAGGTCAATGTATGATATCTGATTGCATTATACACAGCTTCAGGACACCTAAATGGGCAATGATGTTTTGCCAATGATCATGCAGTTTCCTGTCAACAAAGTCATGTTTCTCATGGATCACAAGACAGAAAACTACTGTGCCCATAGTTGCTAGTTAATTAACCACAATTTCCTCTACTAGCTATTGATTGGTGGACATTAAGCATATCCTATATATGCCTGCAATTTTGTGGATGCAATGAGCAGAAAATTATGTAGAGCAATTATGAAGATACTCTTGTTTGGATGTTGCCATGTATCAACGTGCTTGTACACATTCATTGGAAGCTCCTGAAACTCTCGTGCTTCAGTCGGTTCATTAGTCGGTTTTCACAATGTAAACACATAATTCTTATTTGTGTTTCAAAATTTCAAAATTTTAAGGGGTTCACAGCCAATAGGCGTTGATTCATGTGCTGTGCCTACATGTTTGCTGCAAAATTTATCTGGCCACAAGAACACTTATTGCTACTTACATAGCCTTGCCTCCAAATCAGGATAATTCATTGTTTTCTGTGTACTTGCATATTTGTATTGCTATTGCTTAAAGCATTATTAAACAACTGTTAACCAGACAATTTTTTTTTAATTTGAAAAACATTTTCAGTATCACAATCCATAGTGAATGAAAATAATTCAATAAAGGTTTTCTTTTAGCACTTTATTACCTCAAAGCGTTCACAGATAATCTCTGTTAAGCCTATTGACGATTTGTGTAGGTAAATTAAACAGCTGATTGCAATGTAAAACAAATCGTGAAATTAATGATAAATTTATCTGGAGAATTGTTGGCTAATTCATCTAGAGTATTTTTATTGGTCAGCTGGATGTCTGACAAGCGCAGAAATCCATCATCATAATTAAAGAATATCCAAACCAAACTGGAATTCCATGCATCCCACCTACACATAGGAATTCCAAACATATATATTTGGAATTGAATTTGTTGGGTAAAGCACAGGAAGAATTCCCCTTCTCTTTCCCAATAGTCATGGGATATTTTTAATCCTTATGTGAAAGAACTTGAAAGTGCCATGATATACAGACAGGAATACTGTAATATGATATACAAAATGCAATTATAGGGTAAAAAATGCAGCTAGTGATATGATAAGAAACTTTGGCGGTAATTATCACATCACTCATCTGCATTCTTCAGCCCAGTATTTGTACCAGATGTTTTCCATTAATCTTTCTCTTGATTAAAATGCTGTGGCAACTGGATTTAAATCGATAGAAGACTAATAATGGGCGTGAGTAAATTTTATCTCTGAAAAGTATTGGATTTCCAGTTGGATAGCTCAATAGATGTAAACAATTTGAGTTTCACAAATCAATTTTAATTAAGACTCTATAGTGCTCCATGTCTCCTGCCCGACCTGCCCTACCATCGGTGGTCGGGCTTTCAGCCTCTCTGCCTGCATACTGTGGAACTTCATCCCACAGTCCCTTCGCCTTGTTTCCTTGCCTTCTTTAAGGCTGGTCTCAAGACCCTCTCTTCGATCTTGCCTTCTGCCGCCCTCCCAGCCCTCTCCCTCCCCTCCCTCCACCCTTCTCCTCCGCCTTGGTTGGGTCCCGGTCCCTAATAGTTCAGCACCTTGGGATGTCCTCCTGACAAAAGAATAAATAATGCTTTTATGCTCCAACAGAGAGACCTTTAGTGCAGAGCTAACAATGTTGTCAAAGATTATATATGGTCCAGTTTCACCTAACATTATTTTTATGCTCAATTGAAGGCAAAGAATCTTATTTATAATTGCACAAAAACTCCCTTCTTTTTCAATGTTTTATAAAGTTAGGTTCCTAAGTTAAATTTAAAGTAGCATGGAGTATTCATAGGCATAGGTAGATTGTATCTCTCAATGATTGTCACAGTTTGTGATGTCAAAGAATACAAGTGGTCAGAATATGTTTGTTTCCCAGAGAAATATATATATTATTTTTATCACAACAACAACAAAACAAAATTACTTTTTTAGAGCGCCTTTCACGTCAGGAGGATGTCTCAAGGCGCCAAACAGTTAGGTCGGGACCCGAGCATCTATATTCCTCATCTGTACGCTCCCTTTTGGGGATGTCATCCGCAGACATGGGGCACACTTCCACATGAACGTGGATGACACGCAACTCTATTTCTCCACTTCACTTTGCGACCCCCAGTCCCCTGATGTTCTGTCAACCTGCCTGTCAGACATCAGGAGCTGGATGAGTGCAAATTTCTTGCAGCTGAATGTTGACAAGACAGAGGCCATACTCTTTGGCTCTCATCAACATCTCCATTCACTTGGCTCTCACCTCCTCCATCTTCCCAGTCTCCTCCTGAAAATCTCCGAACCCGTGTGCAACCCAGGCGTCAGGTTTGATCCCCAACTGTCCTTCCTCCCCCACATCCTGTCCCTCACCAGCACTGCCTTCTTCCACCTCCGACGGATCGCCCGTTTCCGGCAATACCTCACCCCAAAAGCCGCTGAAACCCTGGTCCACACCTTCGTCACCTCTCGGCTGGACTATTCTAATGCCCTCCTTGCCGGGCTCCCCTCCACCACAATCCATAAAATCCATTTAATTCAAAACTCTGCCGACCGCATTCTCACCCGCACCAAACTTTGCTCCCCCATTACCCCAGTCCTTGCCAGACTTCACTGCTCCCTATCTCAGAGAGGATCGACTTCAAAATCCTCACCCTTGTCTTCAAATCCCTCCTCTGCACCCCACTACCTCTCTGACCTCCTCTCTCCTCAAACCAGCTCCCGTTGCCTTCGCTCCACTGGGTCTGGCCTCCTCCATGTCCCCCGTATCCTCCGCTCCACTCTCGGCAGCCGGGCCTTCAGCCACTACGCCCCGAGGCTCTGGAATTCCCTTCCTCACTCCCTTCACCTCGCCCCCTCTTTTCTCAGCTTCAGATCCCACCTGAAGACCTTTCTCTTCGACCGCGCCTTTGGTCACCTTTCTTCCCCTGCCCCTGGCTTGGTCCCAGGATCCGCTATTGTGAAGCGCTCTGAGATGCCGTCCGGCGTGGAGGGCACTATATAAATCAAAGTTGTTGTTGTTGAGAAAGGGTGAGGCGCAGGTTAGGGGGGAGGGGAAGGGAGGGAGGGAGTTAGGAAGGCAGCAGAAGGCACGATCGAAGAGGAGGGTCTTGAGACTGGCCTTAAAGAAGGCAAGGGTGGACGGCGAAATGAAGGGACTGTGGGATAGAGTTCCAGAGTGTGGGGGCAGAGAGGCTGAAAGACCGATGGTAGGGCAAATCGGGCGGGGGTATGGAGCAGTCTGGAGCCCGTTCAATGGAAGGGGCAGCAGGTTCATGGGGGGACAGCAAGTTGGAGATAGGAGGGGGCAAGGCCATGAATGGCCTTCAAAATGAGGACCAGGATCTTGAATTCGCTCCGCTGGGGGATGGTGAGCCAATGGAGTTGGGCAAAGGTGGGAGATATGTGGTCACGGAGCTTGGTGCGGGAGAGGACATGATCTTCAGAAATCTGGATGATCTGCAACTTGTGAAGGGAAGAGCCAGGAAGGTCGATAAAGAGGGAGTTTCCGTAGTCGAGCCTTGATTTGACGAATGCATGGACAAGGGATTCGGCAGCCTGAGGCGTGAAGCAGTGGCAGAGTCTGGCAATGTTGCGGAGATGTTAGAAGGCAAAACTGGTCATGTCGTAGATGTGGGGCAGGAAGGACAGTTCAGGGTCAAACAAGACACTATCGAGAACAAAAACATTTACTGAAAGTATTTATTCTATTTTCTTAAATATTGTACTTTTTGTCTGTGTTGCACAATAAACTGGAAACATAGGATGGCTCACATCTGGCATTCTTGAACATCATGCTCCCTTGAGCCTTGGCTCTGGCTTCCTGCTGCTATCTTTATAGAAGCAGAAGTGGAAAGAGTTTAAAGGTTAAAAATACATCATTGTTTGTGCTCCCTTCCTACACAATCAAAACTTGTGTCACACTCATTTGCCACTATTGGCGAGAAGATAGTTCCAGAATACGTGGATTCTCACAGAGCTCAAGGATTCTCCTGCAAACAGTTTGTTTAAAAGAATTTAATTCTGTTTCTAACATCAGATTATTTTAACATGACTCTAAATCCTGGTACCGTATTTGTCATTTTCATTTTGACTAGTCACTAAAATAAATAGCAGCTCCTGAAATATAAATGGGATTAATTGCTTGATTTTACTAGCTACTCGTATTTAACACAGAAGTTCCAAATAAGTGAAGCAACTACAGAATTGAATTCCACTTATGGTTCTTCTAATAAAACTAGTCAAAGATGGTTTGCATTTGTTATTTTGCTTTAAAGATGTCACAGCTGTGAACAATAATTCCTGCCAATTGTGAGAAACAATTGTAATTGAAGAGTGTAGAATGACACAAACATTCAATTCAAAGCTGCAGTCCAAACACTTATAGGATGAAAAATAATAGAATAATGTCTTGATTATCAGCAGCAATAATTATTAAAGACAAGAAATTACATTGGTAATTTACGCCAGGAGAATGGTCAGGGATTTAGACCCGAGCTGAATGTGCATTAAAGAAGAGGATCTGCAGACTGCCTTGAAAAATGTATGGGAGAGAGTGAGGCAAAGGGACTGGGATCAAGTTCCAAAGGATTGGGGCAGAGAAGCTGAATGCCCAATTGCCAATGGTGAGCAGGCCAGAGCTCGCTGAGTGAGCACAGAGTAGACAGGTCTATATGGAGTTATCAGGTCACAGAGATAGGGAGTAGCAAGGTATACCCCATTTTACATCTTCAAGTTTTGTTGTTCTATTTGGATTTCTCTGGTTTATTAAACAGAAGTGGAAATTAATGCAATGCATTAGCATTTGTACACAATTGATTTGAAACTATTAAATGACATTACTTCGCTCTCCATCTTCCCAAAGGATTGCCAGAGCTTGTTTGCAAATACTCTCCTGGCACCTAGCACATTTCAAACACTTTTCTAATACGCACAACATGATGTGGTGGCAGAATAGTTTAGCATTGGATCCACCTTTGGGATATTAGTAATTAATGAGTTCAACAGTTCCATCTTATGTTGGGCATAAGCTTCAGAATCTACTGTGTTTAGGCATCTTGAACCCAGTTAAAAGGGAAGCAATGAAAACAGAAGTTGCTGGGAATACTCAGCGAGTATCTATTGAAAGAGGAAAGTGTGTTAATGTTTCAGGTTGATGCCTTCCATCAAAACTGGGCGATGTTGGAAGGGGGCAGAATATAAGGATAATGAAGGTATTTTCTCAAGCACCAAATGAAAACAGAAGTAATATTTAAATTTCTAGGAATACAAATGTTAAATATAGTCCAATAAAATTAGCTCCTGGAAATGATTCTATGTCACTGAAATTTTTGTATTGATAGTTCGGGAAGGAGGTGTTTGCTGCTGGTCAGGCTGCTGATGGCTTTTTAGTTACTTGGCTGTCGTCTGGTTCTGTTATTGTTAAATCTACCGATCTATGAGTTCTGAATTGGGGGATGCTGCATCTGTACCTCCCAGGCAAAATGATAGCACACTCTGGCTTGAACAACTGCTATGATTCTTATAATAATTGATTAAATCCATAATTCAACCAAGACATGACAAGAAGCTCAATCTCCAACACTTGCTATCATACAGCACAATCCAGGTTAAAATGAATGACTGGTAATATGAAGGAAATATATCAAACAGTTTTTAGATCTAGAATGAATTTTGTAGAAATAATTACCAATTCTTCTGGTACTTGTAATGTTAACACCTATTTTTATTCCCTATGTTCCTACTTTTCTTATGGATGATCATTACTCAGAAAAAAATGCATTATGCTTACATTTTTGAAACACACACTATATTGGATTATGCAATGATAAGTGCTGATATTGTAATAGAGGTACTGTATAAGGTGAACAATAGAAGAGAATGGAGTGACTCATTTATTAACTGAATAATAGCATTTTACACTTTGTTTCACACAATTCCAATTGTTAGCTAGAGATATTCCTATTATATTATGCTGCCTGAACTTCAACCAATGTACTCCATTAATTCAGTATCTTTGCTCTTGATTCGAAGATACATAGGAGTTTTTTGAGAACTTGACTGAGAACTTGACTTATTCAGTTTTCCCCAAAGTAATCTCATTTTGGAATTTAGCCAGAGGAATTCCAAGTTCTTAGAATCTCGGAAGGTCCATATGTATGACAGCTATGGCACAAAAGCTATGAAACTCGCTCCCTCAATCCCTGGGGAAAGAGAGGGCAAGAAAGTCTTGTGTCCTCTTTCCCCATTTTCAGGTTGCGCCTGTAGGTCTTCCTCTTCAACCATGGCTATGGTCATTTTCCACACCCCCTGGCTCGGCATCAGACTCTGCCATTGTTAAGCGCTTTGGGATGCCGCCCAGCATGGAGGGCACTATTTGTAAGTTGCAAAATAAGTTGTTTTTGTTGCTGTACATGTTAGTGGAATGCAAATGAGAAACAACATGTTCTAAAGCAAACATTATTTTGATATAACTATTAATTCAGCAGTTAAGCTTTTACACTGCGGATATTTTAGAAGAGATTCCTAGACAAGTTATCTGGTAGAAAGTACCAACTGATCAGCCTGATCCCTTCAACGATATGCTCAGATGAATCTTGAAAGGCCTGAGGAAATAAGGCCGTTGGTATTGTTGGTTTTCAGATAATAGTAATATTTAAAAACTGTGATCCCAGGACAGGAACAACAAAGTTCATGCTACAAAGATAACAGAATACTGTGTGTATATATATATATATATATGTATATATATAATAAAACAATGACAATCAGAAGGGCTGTAGGTGAGCGCTAAGGGCTGTAGGTGGGCGATTAGGGCTGTAGGTGGGCGCTCACGGCTGTACGTGGGCGCATAGGGCTGTAGGTGGGCGCTTAGGGCTGCAGTTGGGCGCTCAGGGCTGTAGGTGGGCGCTCAGGGCTGCAGGTGGGAGCTTAGGGCTGTAGGTGGGCGCTTAGGGCTGCAGTTGGGCGCTCAGGGCTGTAGGTGGGCGCTCAGGGCTGCAGGTGGGAGCTTAGGGCTGTAGGTGGGTACTTAGGGATGTAGGTGGGCGCTCAGGGCTGTAGGTGGGCGCTTAGTGCTGTAGGTGGGCGCTTAGGGCTGTGGTTGGGTGCTTAGGGCTGTAGATGGGCGCTTAGGGCTGCAGGTGGGTGCTTTGGGCTGTAGGTGGGCGCTTAGTGCTGTAGATGGGCGTTTAGGGCTGTAGGTGGGTGCTCAGGCCTGTAGTTGGGCGCTTAGGGCTGTAGGTGGGCACTTAGGGCTGTAGGTGGGCACTTAGGGCTGTAGGTGGGTGCTTAGGGCTGCAGTTGGGCGCTCACGGCTGTAGGTGGGCGCTCAGGCCTGTAGTTGGGCGCTTAGGGCTGTAGGTGGGCACTTAGGGACGTAGGTGGGCGCATAGGGCTGCAGTTGGGCGCTCAGGGCTGTAGGTGGGCGCTCAGGCCTGTAGTTGGGCGCTTAGGGCTGTAGGTGGGCGCTCAGGGCTGTAGGTGGGCGCTTAGGGCTGCAGTTGGGCACTTAAGGCTGTCGGTGTGCGCTTAGGGCTGTAGCTGGGCGCTTAGGGCTGTAGGTGAGCGCTTTGGGCTGTAGGTGGGCGCTTAGTGTTGTAGGTGGGCGCTCAGGGCTGTAGGTGGGCGCTTATGGCTGTAGGTGGGCGCTTAGGGCTGTAGGTGTGTGCTTAGGTCTGTAGGTGCGCACTTAGGGCTGAAGGTGGGCACGTATGGCTTTAGATGGGCGCTTAGGGCTGTAGGTGGGCGCGTAGGTCTGTAGGTGGGCGCTTAGGGCTGTAGGTTGGCGCTCAGAGCTGTAGGTGGGCGCTCACGGCTGTACGTGGGCGCTTAGTGCTGTAGGTGGGCGCTCAGGGCTGCAGGTGGGCACTTCGGTCCATATGTTGGCGCTCAGGGATGTAGGTTGGCGTTTAGGGCTGTAGGTTGGCACTTAGGGCTGTAGGTGGGCGCGTAGAGCTTTATGTGGGCGCTTAGGGCTGTATGTGGGCGCTTAGAGCTGTAAGTGTGCGCTCAGGGCTGTAGGTTGGCACTTAGGGCTATAGGTGGGCGCTTAGTGCTGTAGGTGGGCACTTAGGGCTGTAGGTGGGCGCTCAGGCCTGTAGTTGGGCGCTTAGGGCTGTAGGTGGGCGCTTAGGGCTGTAGGTGGGCGCTTATGGCTGCAGGTGGGCGCTCAGGGCTGTAGATGGACGCTCAGGGCTGTAGGTGCGCGCATAGGGCTATAGGTTGGCGCTCAGAGCTGTAGGTGGGCGCTTAGGACTGTAGGTGGGTGCTTAGGGATTTAGGTGGGCGCTTAGGGCTGCAGGTGGGCGCTCAGGGCTGTAGGTGTGCGCTTAGTGCTGTAGGTGGGCGCCTAGGTCTGTGGGTGGGCGCTTAGGGCTGTAGGTGGGCGTTTAGGGATGTAGGTGGGCGTTTAGGGATGTAGGTGGGCGTTTAGGGATGTAGGTGGGCGTTTAGGGATGTAGGTGGGCGTTTAGGGATGTAGGTGGGCGTTTAGGTCTGTGGGTGGGCGCTTAGGGCTGTAGGTGGGCGCTTAGGGCTGTAGGTGGGAGCTAAGGGCTGTAGATGGGCGCTTAGGGTTGTAGGTGGGCGCTTAGGGCTGTAGGTGGGTGCTTAGGGCTGTAGGTGGGAGGTCATGGCTGTAGGTGGGTGCTTAGGGCTGTAGGTGGGCGCTTAGGACTTTAGATGGGCGCTTAGGGCTGTAGGTGGGTGCTTAGGGCTGTAGGTGGGCGCTCAGTGCTGTAGGTGGGCGCTTAGGGCTCTACTTGGGAGCTTAGGCCTGTAGATGGGCGCTTAGGGCTGTAGGTGGGCGGTTAGTCCTGTAGGTGGGCGCGTAGGGGGGCGCTTTGGGCTGTAGGTGGGAGCTTAGGGCTGTAGTTTGGCGCTCACTGCTGTAAGTAGGCGCATAGGACTGTAGCTGGGCGCTCAGGACTGTAGGTGGGTGCTTAGGGCTGTAGGTGGGAGGTCAGGGCTGTAGTTGGGCGCTTAGGACTGTAGGTGGGTGCTTAGGGCTGTAGGTGGGTGCTTAGGGTTGTAGGTGGGCGCTTAGGGCTGTATCTGGGCGCTTACGGCTTTACGTGGGCGCCTAGTGCTGTAGGTGGGCGCTCAGGGCTGTAGGTGGGCGCTCAGGGCTGTAGGTGGGCGCTTAGGGCTGTAAGTGGGAGCTTAGGCCTGTAGATGGGCGCTTAGGGCTGTAGGGGGGGCGCTTAGGGCTGTAAGTGGGAGCTTAGGCCTGTAGATGGGCGCTTAGGGCTGTAGGTGGGCACGTAGGGCTGTAGGTGGGCGCTTAGGGCTGTAGGTGGACACGTAGGCCTGTAGGTGGGAGCTTAGGGCTGTAGGTGGGCGCTCACTGCTGTAAGTAGGCGCATAGGGCTGTAGCTGGGCGCTCAGGACTGTAGGTGGGCGCTCAAGGCTTTATGTGGGCACTTAGGTCTGTAGGTTGGCGCTCAGGGCTGTAGCTTGGCGCTTAGGGCTTTATGTGGGCGCTCAGAGCTTTAGGTGGGCGCTTAGGGCTGTACGAGGGCGCTTAAGGTTGTAGGTTGGCGCTTAGGGCTGTAGGTGCGCGCTTAGGGCTGTAGTTGGGCGCGTAGGGATGTAGTTGGGCTCTTAGGGCTGTAGGTGGGCGCTTAGGGCTGTACGGCGGCGCTTAGGGCTGTGTGTGTGTGTAGTGACTGTGTGTGTGTGTGTGTAGTGACTGTGTGTGTGTAGTGAATGTGTGTGTGTAGTTACTGTGTGTGAGTGTCGTGACTGTGTGTGTGTAGTGACTGTGTGTTTGTGTGTAGTGACTGTGTGTGTGTGTGTGTGTGTAGTGACTGTGTGTGTGTGTGTAGTGACTGTGTGTTTGTGTGTACTGACTGTGTGTGTGTTTAGTGACTGTGTGTGTGTGTGTAGTGACTGTGTGTGTGTACTGACTGCGTGTTTGTGTGTGTGTAGTGACTGTGTGATTGTGTGTGCTGACTGCATGTGTGTTTGTGTAGTGACTGTGTGTGCTTAGAGACTGTGTGTGTGTGTAGTGGCAGTGTGTGTGTGTTTGTAGTGACTGTGTGTGTGTGTACTGACTGTGCGTGTGTTTAGTGACTGTGTGTGCGTGTGTAGTGACGGAGTGTGTGTAGCGACTGTGTGTGTGTGTGTTTGTGTAGTGACTGTGTGCGTGTGCAGTGACTGTGTGTTTGTGTAGTGACTGTGTGTGTGTGTAGAGACTGTGTGTGTGTGTACTGATTGTGTGTGTGTTTAGTGACTGTGTATTTGATTAGTGACTGTGTGTGTGTACTGATGGTGTGTTTGTGTGTGTGTAGTGACTGTGTGTGTGTGTGTGTGTTTAGTTACTCTATTTGTGTGCTTAGTGACTGTGTGTTTGTGTGTGTAGTAACGTGTATGTGTATGTGTAGTGACTGTGTGTGTGTTTGTAGTGACTGTGTGTATGTGTAGTGACTGTCTGTGTGTGTGTATTGACTGTGTGTGTGTATATGTGTAGTGACTGTGTGTGTGTAGTGACTGTGTGTATGTGTAGTGACTGTGTGTATGTGTGTATAGTGACTGTGTGTGTGTAGTCACTATATGTGTTCAGTGACTCTGTGTGTGTAGTGACTGTGTGTGTGTGTGTTGTGACTGTGTGTGTGTGTGTGTAGTGACTGTGTGTGTGTGTGTGTTTAATGACTTTGTCTGTGTTTAGTGACTGTGTGTGTGTGTAGTGACTGTGTGTGTAGTGACTGTGTGTTTGTGTGTGTGTAGTGACTGTGTGATTGTGTGTGCTGACTGCATGTGTGTTTGTGTAGTGACTGTGTGTGTGTGCTTAGAGACTGTGTGTGTGTACTGACTGTTTGTTTGTGTGTGTAGTGACTGTGTGTGTGTGTGTAGTGTCTGTTTGTGTGTGTGCAGTGACTGTGTGTGTGTGTAGAGACTGTGTGTTTGTGTAGTGACTGCGTGTGTGTGTAGAGACTGTGTGTGTGTGGGTACTGACTGTGTGTGTGTTTAGTGACTGTGTGTTTGATTAGTGACTGTGTGTGTGTGCACTGACTGTGTGTTTGTGTGTGTAGTGACAGTGTGTGTGTGTGTGTAGTCACTGTGTGTATGTGTAGTGACTGTGTGCGTGTGTAGTGACTGTCTGTGTGTGTGTATTGACTGTGTGTGTGTGCAGTGACTGTGTGTATGTGTAGTGACTGTGTGTATGTGTGTGTAGTGACTGTGTGTGTGTGTAGTCACTGTGTGTGCAGTGACTGTGTGTGTGTAGAGACTGTGTTTGTGTGTGTGTGTGTACTGACTGTGTGTGTGTGTAGTCACTGTGTGTGTGCAGTGACTGTGTGTGTGTAGAGACTGTGTTTGTGTGAGTGTGTGTAGTGACTCTGTGTGTGTGTGTAGTGACTGTGTGTGTGTGTGTAGTGACTCTGTGTGTGTGTTTAATGACTTTGTGTTTAGTGACTGTGTGTGTCTCTAGTGACTGTGTGTGTAGTGACTGTATGTGTGTGTAGTGACTTTGTGTGTAGTGACTATGTGTTTGTGAGTACTGACTGTGTATGTGTGTGTGTGTAGTGACTGTGCGTGTGTAGTCACTACACACGCAGACACAGTCATTAAACACACACACAGTCAGTACACACAAAGTCACTACACACACACAGTCACTACACACACACAGACAGTACACACACACACACTGTCTCTAAGCACACACACACAGTCACTACACAAACACACATGCAGTCAGCACACACAATCACACAGTCACTACACACACACAAACACACAGTCAGTACACACACACAGTCACTACACACACACACACAGTCACTAAACACACACAGTCAGTACACACAAACACACAGTCACTACAAACACACACACACAGTCACTACACACACACACACACAGTCACTACACACGCACACAGTCACTACACAGACACTACACACACACAGTCACTATACACACACATGCTCACCACACACACACTTTCACTACACACACAGTCACTACACACACACAGTCACTACACACGCGCATACACACACAGACACTACACACATACACAATCACTACAGACACACACAGTCACTACACACACACAGTCACTACACACACAGGGAGTCAATACACACGCACATACAGTCACTACACACACACACCGTAACTACACACACACACAGTCACTACCTACACACACACAGTAACTACACACACACACAGTCACTACACACACACACATACACAGTCAGTACTCACAAACACACAGTGACTACACACAAAGTCACTACACACACAAAGTCACTACACACACACAGTCACTACACACACAGTCACTACACACACACAGTCACTAAACACAGACAAAGTCATTAAACACACACACACACACACACAGTCACTACACACACAGAGACACAGTCACTACACACACACACAGTCACTACACACACACACAGAGTCACTACACACACACACACAAACACAGTCTCTACACACACACAGTCACTGCACACACACAGTGACTACACACACACACACAGTCACTGCACACACACAGTGACTACACACACACAGTCACTACACACACATACACACAGTCACTACACACACAGTCAATACACACACACACACAGTCAATACACACACATAGACAGTCACTACACACGCACACAGTCACTACACACACACACAGTCACTAAGCACACAAACACAGTAACTACACACACAGTCACTACACACACACAGACACACCGTCAGTATACACACACACACAGTCACTAATCAAACACACACAGTCACTAAACACACACAGTCAGTACACACAAACACACAGTCTCTACACACACACAGTCACCACACAAACACACACAGTCACTAAACACACACACAGTCACTACACAAACACACAGTCACTACACAAACACACACAGTCGCAACACACACACAGACAGTCACTACACACACAAACACACAGTCAGTACACACAATCACACTGTCACTACACACACAGTCACTGCACACACACACACATATAAACAGACACTACACACACACACACAAACACAGTCACTAAACACACACACTGTCACTACACACACACACAGACAGTCACTACACACACAAACACACAGTCAGTACACACACACACAGTCACTTCACAAACACACAGTCACTTCACAAACACACACAATCACTAAACACACACACACAAACACACACTACACACACACACACAGTCACTACACACACACACAGTCGCTACACACACACACACCATCACTAAACGTGCAAACACAGTCACTAAATACACACACAGACAGTCACGACACACACATACACACAGTCAGTACACACACACAGTCTCTAAGCACACACACAGTCACTACACAAACACACATGCAGTCAGCACACACAATCACACAGTCACTACACACACACAAACACACATGCAGTCAGCACACACAATCACACAGTCACCACACACACACAGTCAATAAACACACACACAGTCAGTACACACAAACACACAGTCACTACACATACACACACAGTCACTAAACACACACACAGTCAGTACACACAAACACATGGTCACTACACACACACACACAGTCACAAAACACACAGACACACACAGTCACTACACACGCACACAGTCACTATACACACACACACACAGTCACTACACACACACAGTCAGTACACACAAACAAACAGTCACTACACACACAGTCCCTACACAAACACACACACACAGTCTCTACACACACACAGTCACTGCACACACACAGTGACTACACACACACACAGTCAGTACACACAAACACACAGTCACTACACACACACACACAGTCACAAAACACACAGACACACACAGTCACTACACACACACACAGTCACTACACACACACAGACACACCGTCAGTATACACACACACACAGTCACTAATCAAACACACACAGTCACTAAACACACACAGTCAGTACACACAAACACACAGTCTCTACACACACACAGTCACCACACAAACACACACAGTCACTAAACACACACACAGTCACTACACAAACACACAGTCACTACACAAACACACACAGTCGCTACAAACACACACAGTCTCTAAGCACACACACACAGTCACTACACAAACACACATGCAGGCAGCACACACAATCACACTGTCACTACACACACAGTCACTGCACACACACACACATATAAACAGACACTACACACACACACACAAACACAGTCACTAAACACACACACTGTCACTACACACACACACAGACAGTCACTACACACACAAACACACAGTCAGTACACACACACACAGTCACTTCACAAACACACAGTCACTTCACAAACACACACAATCACTAAACACACACACACAAACACACACTACACACACACACACAGTCACTACACACACACACAGTCGCTACACACACACACACCATCACTAAACATGCAAACACAGTCACTAAATACACACACAGACAGTCACGACACACACATACACACAGTCAGTACACACACACAGTCTCTAAGCACACACACAGTCACTACACAAACACACATGCAGTCAGCACACACAATCACACAGTCACTACACACACACAAACACACATGCAGTCAGCACACACAATCACACAGTCACCACACACACACACAGTCACTACACACGCACACAGTCACTATACACACACACACACAGTCACTACACACACACAGTCAGTACACACAAACAAACAGTCACTACACACACAGTCAGTACACACACACACACAAACACAGTCTCTACACACACACAGTCACTGCACACACAGTGACTACACACACACACAGTCAGTACACACAAACACACAGTCACTACACACACACACACAGTCACAAAACACACAGACACACACAGTCACTACACACGCACACAGTCACTACACACACACAGACACACCGTCAGTATACACACACACACAGTCACTAATCAAACACACACAGTCACTAAACACACACAGTCAGTACACACAAACACACAGTCTCTACACACACACAGTCACTACACAAACACACACAGTCACTAAACACACACACAGTCACTACACAAACACACAGTCACTACACAAACACACACAGTCGCTACAAACACACACACACACAGACAGTCACTACACACACAAACACACAGTCAGCACACACAATCACACAGTCACTACACACACACAAACACACATGCAGTCAGCACACACAATCACACAGTCACCACACACACACACAGTCACTAAACACACACACAGTCAGTACACACAAACACATAGTCACTACACACACACACACAGTCACTAAACACACACACAGTTAGTACACACAAACACATGGTCACTACACACACACACACAGTCACAAAACACACAGACACACACAGTCACTACACACGCACACAGTCACTATACACACACACACACAGTCACTACACACACACACAGTCAGTACACACAAACAAACAGTCACTACACACACAGTCCCTACACAAACACACACACACAGTCGCTACACACACACAGTCACTGCACACACACAGTGACTACACACACACACAGTCAGTACACACAAACACACAGTCACTACACACACACACACAGTCACAAAACACACAGACACACACAGTCACTACACACGCACACAGTCACTATACACACACACACACACACACAGTCGCCACACACACAGTCAGTACACATGCAAAAAGTCACTACACACACAAACACACAGGCAGTACACACACACGCACACAGTCACTAAGCACGCAAATACAGTAACTACACACACACACACAGTAACTACACACACACACACAAACACAGTCTCTACACACACACAGTCACTGCACACACACAGTGACTACACACACACACAGTCAGTACACACACACACACAAACACAGTCTCTACACACACACAGTCACTGCACACACAGTGACTACACACACACACAGTCAGTACACACAAACACACAGTCACTACACACACACACACAGTCACAAAACACACAGACACACACAGTCACTACACACGCACACAGTCACTACACACACACAGACACACCGTCAGTATACACACACACACAGTCACTAATCAAACACACACAGTCACTAAACACACACAGTCAGTACACACAAACACACAGTCTCTACACACACACAGTCACTACACAAACACACACAGTCACTAAACACACACACAGTCACTACACAAACACACAGTCACTACACAAACACACACAGTCGCTACAAACACACACACACACAGACAGTCACTACACACACAAACACACAGTCAGTACACACACACAGTCTCTAAGCACACACACACAGTCACTACACAAACACACATGCAGGCAGCACACACAATCACACTGTCACTACACACACAGTCACTGCACACACACACACATATAAACAGACACTACACACACACACACAAACACAGTCACTAAACACACACACTGTCACTACACACACACACAGACAGTCACTACACACACAAACACACAGTCAGTACACACACACACAGTCACTTCACAAACACACAGTCACTTCACAAACACACACAATCACTAAACACACACACACAAACACACACTACACACACACACACAGTCACTACACACACACACAGTCGCTACACACACACACACCATCACTAAACATGCAAACACAGTCACTAAATACACACACAGACAGTCACGACACACACATACACACAGTCAGTACACACACACAGTCTCTAAGCACACACACAGTCACTACACAAACACACATGCAGTCAGCACACACAATCACACAGTCACTACACACACACAAACACACATGCAGTCAGCACACACAATCACACAGTCACCACACACACACACAGTCACTAAACACACACACAGTCAGTACACACAAACACATAGTCACTACACACACACAGTCACAAAACACACAGACACACACAGTCACTACACACGCACACAGTCACTACACACACACAGACACACCGTCAGTATACACACACACACAGTCACTAATCAAACACACACAGTCACTAAACACACACAGTCAGTACACACAAACACACAGTCTCTACACAAACACAGTCACTACACAAACACACACAGTCACTAAACACACACACAGTCACTACACAAACACACAGTCACTACACAAACACACACAGTCGCTACAAACACACACACACACACACACAGACAGTCACTACACACACAAACACACAGTCAGTACACACACACAGTCTCTAAGCACACACACACAGTCACTACACAAACACACATGCAGGCAGCACACACAATCACACTGTCACTACACACACAGTCACTGCACACACACACACATATAAACAGACACTACACACACACACACAAACACAGTCACTAAACACACACACTGTCACTACACACACACACAGACAGTCACTACACACACAAACACACAGTCAGTACACACACACACAGTCACTTCACAAACACACAGTCACTTCACAATCACACACAATCACTAAACACACACACACAAACACACACTACACACACACACACACAGTCACTACACACACACACAGTCGCTACACACACACACACCATCACTAAACATGCAAACACAGTCACTAAATACACACACAGACAGTCACGACACACACATACACACAGTCAGTACACACACACAGTCTCTAAGCACACACACAGTCACTACACAAACACACATGCAGTCAGCACACACAATCACACAGTCACTACACACACACAAACACACATGCAGTCAGCACACACAATCACACAGTCACCACACACACACACAGTCACTAAACACACACACAGTCAGTACACACAAACACATAGTCACTACACACACACACACAGTCACTAAACACACACACAGTCAGTACACACAAACACATGGTCACTACACACACACACACACACAGTCACAAAACACACAGACACACACAGTCACTACACACGCACACAGTCACTATACACACACACACACAGTCACTACACACACACAGTCAGTACACACAAACAAACAGTCACTACACACACAGTCCCTACACAAACACACACACACAGTCGCTACACACACACAGTCACTGCACACACACAGTGACTACACACACACACAGTCAGTACACAGAAACACACAGTCACTACACACACACACACAGTCACAAAACACACAGACACACACAGTCACTACACACGCACACAGTCACTATACACACACACACACACACACACACAGTCGCCACACACACAGTCAGTACACATGCAAAAAGTCACTACACACACAAACACACAGGCAGTACACACACACGCACACAGTCACTAAGCACGCAAATACAGTAACTACACACACACACACACAGTAACTACACACACACAAACACACCGTCAGTACACACACACACAGTCAGTACACAAACACACAGTCTCTACACACACACACAGTCACTACACACACACCCAGAGTCACTACACACACACAAACACACAGTCTCAACACACACACACAGTCACTGCACACACACAGTGACTACACACACACAGTCACTACACACACATACACACAGTCACTACACACACACAGTCAATACACACACATAGACAGTCACTACACACGCACACAGTCACTACACATACACACAGTCACTAAACACACACACATTCAGTACACACAAACACAGTCACTACATACACACACACAGTCACAAAACACACAGACACACACAGTCACTACACACGCACACAGTCACTATACACACACACACACACACACACAGTCGCTACACACACACACAGTCAGTACACATGCAAAAAGTCACTACACACACAAACACACAGGCAGTACACACACACGCACACAGTCACTAAGCACGCAAATACAGTAACTACACACACACACAGTAACTACACACACACAAACACACCGTCAGTACACACACACACAGTCAGTACACACAAACACACAGTCTCTACACACACACAGTCACTACACACACACACAGAGTCACTACACTCACACAAACACACAGTCTCTACACACACACACAGTCACTGCACACACACAGTGACTACACACACACAGTCACTACACACACATACACACAGTCACTACACACACACAGTCAATACACACACACACAGTCAATACACACACATAGACAGTCACTACACACGCACACAGTCACTACACACACACACAGAGTCACTACACACACACAAACACACAGTCTCTACACACACACACAGTCACTGCACACACACACAGTCACTACACACACATACACACAGTCACTACACACATACAGTCAATACACACACATAGACAGTCACTACACACGCACACAGTCACTACACATACACACAGTCACTAAACACACACACATTCAGTACACACAAACACAGTCACTACACACACACACACAGTCACTACACACACACACAGTCACTACATACACACACACACAGTCACAACACACACACAAACACACATACACACTGTCACTACACACACAAATACACAGTCAGTACACACACACACACAGTCACTAAGCACACAAACACAGTAACTACACACACAGTCACTACACACACACAGACACAACGTCAGTACACACACACACAGTCACTAATCAAACACACACAGTCACTAAACACACACAGTCAGTACACACAAACACACAGTCTCTACACACACACAGTCACTACACAAACACACACAGTCACCAAACACACACACAGTCACTACACAAACACACAGTCACTACACAAACACACACAGTCACTAAACACACACACACAGTCACTACACACACACACACAGTCGCTACAAACACACACACACACAGTCACTAAACACAGACCCCCCGTGCGGGGGGTTCGTAAACCAAATTGCTTAGCAAACACGACCAAGTTTGGTTGGGAGGGTTCATTAACCAAAGCGATTGCAGAAACGACAATGTGTCGTTCGGGGGGTTCGTAAACCAAATTGCTTAGCAAAAACGATCGAGTTTGGTTGGGAGGGTTCATTATCCAAAGCAATTGCAGAAACGACTAAGTGTCGTTTGGGGCGTACGTGACCAAATGTCTCTCCCTACCTGCCTGCCTCCCTTTCTGCTACTATATCCCACTCCATGCCTCCCTCGCTGCCTGCCTCTAGCCCTCGCTGCCTACCTCTCTCGCTCTCTCTCCCTCTCTGGCTGCCTCTCTCTCCCTGATTGCCTCCCTACCTGCCTGCCTCTATCTATATCCCCCTTTGGGGGGTTCGTGAACCAAATGTCTCTCCCTACCTGCCTCCATACCTGCCTCTATATCCCGCTCGCTGCCTGCCTCTGGCCCTCGCTGCCTACCTCTCTCGCTCTCTCTCCCTCTCTGGCTGCCTCTCTCTCCCTGGCTGCCTCCCTACCTGCCTGCCTCTATCTATATACCCCTGTGGGGCGTTCGTGAACCAAATGTCTCTCCCTACGCTGCATCCCTACTTGCCTCTATATCCCCCTCGCTGCCTGCCTCTGGCCCTCGCTGCCTACCTCTCTCGCTCTCTCCCTTTTGGGGGGTTCGTGAACCAAATGTCTCTCACTACGCTGCCTCCCTACCTGCCTGCCTCCGATCCCTTTTGGGGGGGTTCGTGAACCAAATGTCGCTCCCTACGCTGCCTCCCTACTTGCCTCTATATGCCCCTCGCTGCCTGCCTCTGGCCCTCGCTGCCTACCTCTCTCGCTCTCTCTCTCCCTGGCTGCCTCCCTACCTGCCTGCCTCCGATCCCTTTTGGGGGGGTTCGTGAACCAAATGTCGCTCCCTACGCTGCCTCCCCACTTGCCTCTGTATCCCCCTCGCTGCCTGCCTCTGGCCCTCGCTGCCTACCTCTCTCGCTCTCTTCCTTTTGGGGGGGTTCGTGAACCAAATGTCGCTCCCTACGCTGCCTCTCTATATGCCCCTCGCTGCCTGCCTCTGGCCCTCGCTGCCTACCTCTCTCGCTCTCTCTCTCCCTGGCTGCCTCCCTACCTGCCTGCCTCCGATCCCTTTTGGGGGGGTTCGTGAACCAAATGTCGCTCCCTACGCTGCCTCCCGACTTGCCTCTATATGCCCCTCGCTGCCTGCCTCTGGCCCTCGCTGCCTACCTCTCTCGCTCTCTCTCTCCCTGGCTGCCTCCCTACCTGCCTGCCTCCGATCCCTTTTGGGGGCGTTCGTGAACCAAATGTCGCTCCCTACGCTGCCTCCCCACTTGCCTCTGTATCCCCCTCGCTGCCTGCCTCTGGCCCTCGCTGCCTACCTCTCTCGCTCTCTTCCTTTTGGGGGGGTTCGTGAACCAAATGTCGCTCCCTACGCTGCCTCTCTATATGCCCCTCGCTGCCTGCCTCTGGCCCTCGCTGCCTACCTCTCTCGCTCTCTCTCTCCCTGGCTGCCTCCCTACCTGCCTGCCTCCGATCCCTTTTGGGGGCGTTCGTGAACCAAATGTCGCTCCCTACGCTGCCTCCCTACTTGCCTCTATATGCCCCTCGCTGCCTGCCTCTGGCCCTCGCTGCCTACCTCTCTCGCTCTCTCTCTCCCTGGCTGCCTCCCTACCTGCCTGCCTCCGATCCCTTTTGGGGGGGTTCGTGAACCAAATGTCGCTCCCTACGCTGCCTCCCGACTTGCCTCTATATGCCCCTCGCTGCCTGCCTCTGGCCCTCGCTGCCTCTCGCTCTCTCTCTCCCTGGCTGCCTCCCTACCTGCCTGCCTCCGATCCCTTTTGGGGGGGTTCGTGAACCAAATGTCGCTCCCTACGCTGCCTCCCCACTTGCCTCTGTATCCCCCTCGCTGCCTGCCTCTGGCCCTCGCTGCCTACCTCTCTCGCTCTCTTCCTTTTGGGGGGGTTCGTGAACCAAATGTCGCTCCCTACGCTGCCTCTCTATATGCCCCTCGCTGCCTGCCTCTGGCCCTCGCTGCCTACCTCTCTCGCTCTCTCTCTCCCTGGCTGCCTCCCTACCTGCCTGCCTCCGATCCCTTTTGGGGGGGTTCGTGAACCAAATGTCGCTCCCTACGCTGCCTCCCGACTTCCCTCTATATGCCCCTCGCTGCCTGCCTCTGGCCTTCGCTGCCTACCTCTCTCGCTCTCTTCCTTTTGGGGGGGTTCGTGAACCAAATGTCGCTCCCTACGCTGCCTCTCTATATGCCCCTCGCTGCCTGCCTCTGGCCCTCGCTGCCTACCTCTCTCGCTCTCTCTCTCCCTGGCTGCCTCCCTACCTGCCTGCCTCCGATCCCTTTTGGGGGCGTTCGTGAACCAAATGTCGCTCCCTACGCTGCCTCCCTACTTGCCTCTATATGCCCCTCGCTGCCTGCCTCTGGCCCTCGCTGCCTACCTCTCTCGCTCTCTCTCTCCCTGGCTGCCTCCCTACCTGCCTGCCTCCGATCCCTTTTGGGGGCGTTCGTGAACCAAATGTCGCTCCCTACGCTGCCTCCCTACTTGCCTCTATATGCCCCTCGCTGCCTGCCTCTGGCCCTCGCTGCCTACCTCTCTCGCTCTCTCTCTCCCTGGCTGCCTCCCTACCTGCCTGCCTCCTATCCCTTTTGGGGGGGTTCGTGAACCAAATGTCGCTCCCTACGCTGCCTCCCGACTTGCCTCTATATGCCCCTCGCTGCCTGCCTCTGGCCCTCGCTGCCTCTCGCTCTCTCTCTCCCTGGCTGCCTCCCTACCTGCCTGCCTCCGATCCCTTTTGGGGGGGTTCGTGAACCAAATGTCGCTCCCTACGCTGCCTCCCCACTTGCCTCTGTATCCCCCTCGCTGCCTGCCTCTGGCCCTCGCTGCCTACCTCTCTCGCTCTCTTCCTTTTGGGGGGGTTCGTGAACCAAATGTCGCTCCCTACGCTGCCTCTCTATATGCCCCTCGCTGCCTGCCTCTGGCCCTCGCTGCCTACCTCTCTCGCTCTCTCTCTCCCTGGCTGCCTCCCTACCTGCCTGCCTCCGATCCCTTTTGGGGGGGTTCGTGAACCAAATGTCGCTCCCTACGCTGCCTCCCGACTTGCCTCTATATGCCCCTCGCTGCCTGCCTCTGGCCCTCGCTGCCTACCTCTCTCGCTCTCTCTCTCCCTGGCTGCCTCCCTACCTGCCTGCCTCCGATCCCTTTTGGGGGCGTTCGTGAACCAAATGTCGCTCCCTACGCTGCCTCCCTACTTGCCTCTATATGCCCCTCGCTGCCTGCCTCTGGCCCTCGCTGCCTACCTCTCTCGCTCTCTCTCTCCCTGGCTGCCTCCCTACCTGCCTGCCTCCTATCCCTTTTGGGGGGGTTCGTGAACCAAATGTCGCTCCCTACGCTGCCTCTCTATATGCCCCTCGCTGCCTGCCTCTGGCCCTCGCTGCCTACCTCTCTCGCTCTCTCTCTCCCTGGCTGCCTCCCTACCTGCCTGCCTCCGATCCCTTTTGGGGGGGTTCGTGAACCAAATGTCGCTCCCTACGCTGCCTCCCGACTTGCCTCTATATGCCCCTCGCTGCCTGCCTCTGGCCCTCGCTGCCTACCTCTCTCGCTCTCTCTCTCCCTGGCTGCCTCCCTACCTGCCTGCCTCCGATCCCTTTTGGGGGCGTTCGTGAACCAAATGTCGCTCCCTACGCTGCCTCCCTACTTGCCTCTATATGCCCCTCGCTGCCTGCCTCTGGCCCTCGCTGCCTACCTCTCTCGCTCTCTCTCTCCCTGGCTGCCTCCCTACCTGCCTGCCTCCTATCCCTTTTGGGGGGGTTCGTGAACCAAATGTCGCTCCCTACGCTGCCTCCCCACTTGCCTCTGTATCCCCCTCGCTGCCTGCCTCTGGCCCTCGCTGCCTACCTCTCTCGCTCTCTTCCTTTTGGGGGGGTTCGTGAACCAAATGTCGCTCCCTACGCTGCCTCTCTATATGCCCCTCGCTGCCTGCCTCTGGCCCTCGCTGCCTACCTCTCTCGCTCTCTCTCTCCCTGGCTGCCTCCCTACCTGCCTGCCTCCGATCCCTTTTGGGGGCGTTCGTGAACCAAATGTCGCTCCCTACGCTGCCTCCCTACTTGCCTCTATATGCCCCTCGCTGCCTGCCTCTGGCCCTCGCTGCCTACCTCTCTCGCTCTCTCTCTCCCTGGCTGCCTCCCTACCTGCCTGCCTCCGATCCCTTTTGGGGGGGTTCGTGAACCAAATGTCGCTCCCTACGCTGCCTCCCGACTTGCCTCTATATGCCCCTCGCTGCCTGCCTCTGGCCCTCGCTGCCTCTCGCTCTCTCTCTCCCTGGCTGCCTCCCTACCTGCCTGCCTCCGATCCCTTTTGGGGGGGTTCGTGAACCAAATGTCGCTCCCTACGCTGCCTCCCCACTTGCCTCTGTATCCCCCTCGCTGCCTGCCTCTGGCCCTCGCTGCCTACCTCTCTCGCTCTCTTCCTTTTGGGGGGGTTCGTGAACCAAATGTCGCTCCCTACGCTGCCTCTCTATATGCCCCTCGCTGCCTGCCTCTGGCCCTCGCTGCCTACCTCTCTCGCTCTCTCTCTCCCTGGCTGCCTCCCTACCTGCCTGCCTCCGATCCCTTTTGGGGGGGTTCGTGAACCAAATGTCGCTCCCTACGCTGCCTCCCGACTTGCCTCTATATGCCCCTCGCTGCCTGCCTCTGGCCCTCGCTGCCTACCTCTCTCGCTCTCTCTCTCCCTGGCTGCCTCCCTACCTGCCTGCCTCCTATCCCTTTTGGGGGGGTTCGTGAACCAAATGTCGCTCCCTACGCTGCCTCCCCACTTGCCTCTGTATCCCCCTCGCTGCCTGCCTCTGGCCCTCGCTGCCTACCTCTCTCGCTCTCTTCCTTTTGGGGGGGTTCGTGAACCAAATGTCGCTCCCTACGCTGCCTCTCTATATGCCCCTCGCTGCCTGCCTCTGGCCCTCGCTGCCTACCTCTCTCGCTCTCTCTCTCCCTGGCTGCCTACCTACCTGCCTGCCTCCGATCCCTTTTGGGGGCGTTCGTGAACCAAATGTCGCTCCCTACGCTGCCTCCCTACTTGCCTCTATATGCCCCTCGCTGCCTGCCTCTGGCCCTCGCTGCCTACCTCTCTCGCTCTCTCTCTCCCTGGCTGCCTCCCTACCTGCCTGCCTCCGATCCCTTTTGGGGGCGTTCGTGAACCAAATGTCGCTCCCTACGCTGCCTCCCTACTTGCCTCTATATGCCCCTCGCTGCCTGCCTCTGGCCCTCGCTGCCTACCTCTCTCGCTCTCTCTCTCCCTGGCTGCCTCCCTACCTGCCTGCCTCCGATCCCTTTTGGGGGGGTTCGTGAACCAAATGTCGCTCCCTACGCTGCCTCCCCACTTGCCTCTGTATCCCCCTCGCTGCCTGCCTCTGGCCCTCGCTGCCTACCTCTCTCGCTCTCTTCCTTTTGGGGGGGTTCGTGAACCAAATGTCGCTCCCTACGCTGCCTCTCTATATGCCCCTCGCTGCCTGCCTCTGGCCCTCGCTGCCTACCTCTCTCGCTCTCTCTCTCCCTGGCTGCCTCCCTACCTGCCTGCCTCCGATCCCTTTTGGGGGGGTTCGTGAACCAAATGTCGCTCCCTACGCTGCCTCCCGACTTGCCTCTATATGCCCCTCGCTGCCTGCCTCTGGCCCTCGCTGCCTCTCGCTCTCTCTCTCCCTGGCTGCCTCCCTACCTGCCTGCCTCCGATCCCTTTTGGGGGGGTTCGTGAACCAAATGTCGCTCCCTACGCTGCCTCCCCACTTGCCTCTGTATCCCCCTCGCTGCCTGCCTCTGGCCCTCGCTGCCTACCTCTCTCGCTCTCTTCCTTTTGGGGGGGTTCGTGAACCAAATGTCGCTCCCTACGCTGCCTCTCTATATGCCCCTCGCTGCCTGCCTCTGGCCCTCGCTGCCTACCTCTCTCGCTCTCTCTCTCCCTGGCTGCCTCCCTACCTGCCTGCCTCCGATCCCTTTTGGGGGGGTTCGTGAACCAAATGTCGCTCCCTACGCTGCCTCCCGACTTGCCTCTATATGCCCCTCGCTGCCTGCCTCTGGCCCTCGCTGCCTACCTCTCTCGCTCTCTCTCTCCCTGGCTGCCTCCCTACCTGCCTGCCTCCGATCCCTTTTGGGGGCGTTCGTGAACCAAATGTCGCTCCCTACGCTGCCTCCCTACTTGCCTCTATATGCCCCTCGCTGCCTGCCTCTGGCCCTCGCTGCCTACCTCTCTCGCTCTCTCTCTCCCTGGCTGCCTCCCTACCTGCCTGCCTCCTATCCCTTTTGGGGGGGTTCGTGAACCAAATGTCGCTCCCTACGCTGCCTCCCCACTTGCCTCTGTATCCCCCTCGCTGCCTGCCTCTGGCCCTCGCTGCCTACCTCTCTCGCTCTCTTCCTTTTGGGGGGGTTCGTGAACCAAATGTCGCTCCCTACGCTGCCTCTCTATATGCCCCTCGCTGCCTGCCTCTGGCCCTCGCTGCCTACCTCTCTCGCTCTCTCTCTCCCTGGCTGCCTCCCTACCTGCCTGCCTCCGATCCCTTTTGGGGGCGTTCGTGAACCAAATGTCGCTCCCTACGCTGCCTCCCTACTTGCCTCTATATGCCCCTCGCTGCCTGCCTCTGGCCCTCGCTGCCTACCTCTCTCGCTCTCTCTCTCCCTGGCTGCCTCCCTACCTGCCTGCCTCCGATCCCTTTTGGGGGCGTTCGTGAACCAAATGTCGCTCCCTACGCTGCCTCCCTACTTGCCTCTATATGCCCCTCGCTGCCTGCCTCTGGCCCTCGCTGCCTACCTCTCTCGCTCTCTCTCTCCCTGGCTGCCTCCCTACCTGCCTGCCTCCGATCCCTTTTGGGGGGGTTCGTGAACCAAATGTCGCTCCCTACGCTGCCTCCCGACTTGCCTCTATATGCCCCTCGCTGCCTGCCTCTGGCCCTCGCTGCCTCTCGCTCTCTCTCTCCCTGGCTGCCTCCCTACCTGCCTGCCTCCGATCCCTTTTGGGGGGGTTCGTGAACCAAATGTCGCTCCCTACGCTGCCTCCCCACTTGCCTCTGTATCCCCCTCGCTGCCTGCCTCTGGCCCTCGCTGCCTACCTCTCTCGCTCTCTCTCTCCCTGGCTGCCTCCCTACCTGCCTGCCTCCGATCCCTTTTGGGGGGGTTCGTGAACCAAATGTCGCTCCCTACGCTGCCTCCCTACTTGCCTCTATATGCCCCTCGCTGCCTGCCTCTGGCCCTCGCTGCCTACCTCTCTCGCTCTCTCTCTCCCTGGCTGCCTCCCTACCTGCCTGCCTCCTATCCCTTTTGGGGGGGTTCGTGAACCAAATGTCGCTCCCTACGCTGCCTCCCCACTTGCCTCTGTATCCCCCTCGCTGCCTGCCTCTGGCCCTCGCTGCCTACCTCTCTCGCTCTCTTCCTTTTGGGGGGGTTCGTGAACCAAATGTCGCTCCCTACGCTGCCTCTCTATATGCCCCTCGCTGCCTGCCTCTGGCCCTCGCTGCCTACCTCTCTCGCTCTCTCTCTCCCTGGCTGCCTCCCTACCTGCCTGCCTCCGATCCCTTTTGGGGGCGTTCGTGAACCAAATGTCGCTCCCTACGCTGCCTCCCTACTTGCCTCTATATGCCCCTCGCTGCCTGCCTCTGGCCCTCGCTGCCTACCTCTCTCGCTCTCTCTCTCCCTGGCTGCCTCCCTACCTGCCTGCCTCCTATCCCTTTTGGGGGGGTTCGTGAACCAAATGTCGCTCCCTACGCTGCCTCCCCACTTGCCTCTGTATCCCCCTCGCTGCCTGCCTCTGGCCCTCGCTGCCTACCTCTCTCGCTCTCTTCCTTTTGGGGGGGTTCGTGAACCAAATGTCGCTCCCTACGCTGCCTCTCTATATGCCCCTCGCTGCCTGCCTCTGGCCCTCGCTGCCTACCTCTCTCGCTCTCTCTCTCCCTGGCTGCCTCCCTACCTGCCTGCCTCCGATCCCTTTTGGGGGCGTTCGTGAACCAAATGTCGCTCCCTACGCTGCCTCCCTACTTGCCTCTATATGCCCCTCGCTGCCTGCCTCTGGCCCTCGCTGCCTACCTCTCTCGCTCTCTCTCTCCCTGGCTGCCTCCCTACCTGCCTGCCTCCGATCCCTTTTGGGGGCGTTCGTGAACCAAATGTCGCTCCCTACGCTGCCTCCCTACTTGCCTCTATATGCCCCTCGCTGCCTGCCTCTGGCCCTCGCTGCCTACCTCTCTCGCTCTCTCTCTCCCTGGCTGCCTCCCTACCTGCCTGCCTCCGATCCCTTTTGGGGGGGTTCGTGAACCAAATGTCGCTCCCTACGCTGCCTCCCGACTTGCCTCTATATGCCCCTCGCTGCCTGCCTCTGGCCCTCGCTGCCTCTCGCTCTCTCTCTCCCTGGCTGCCTCCCTACCTGCCTGCCTCCGATCCCTTTTGGGGGGGTTCGTGAACCAAATGTCGCTCCCTACGCTGCCTCCCCACTTGCCTCTGTATCCCCCTCGCTGCCTGCCTCTGGCCCTCGCTGCCTACCTCTCTCGCTCTCTTCCTTTTGGGGGGGTTCGTGAACCAAATGTCGCTCCCTACGCTGCCTCTCTATATGCCCCTCGCTGCCTGCCTCTGGCCCTCGCTGCCTACCTCTCTCGCTCTCTCTCTCCCTGGCTGCCTCCCTACCTGCCTGCCTCCGATCCCTTTTGGGGGGGTTCGTGAACCAAATGTCGCTCCCTACGCTGCCTCCCGACTTGCCTCTATATGCCCCTCGCTGCCTGCCTCTGGCCCTCGCTGCCTACCTCTCTCGCTCTCTCTCTCCCTGGCTGCCTCCCTACCTGCCTGCCTCCGATCCCTTTTGGGGGCGTTCGTGAACCAAATGTCGCTCCCTACGCTGCCTCCCTACTTGCCTCTATATGCCCCTCGCTGCCTGCCTCTGGCCCTCGCTGCCTACCTCTCTCGCTCTCTCTCTCCCTGGCTGCCTCCCTACCTGCCTGCCTCCGATCCCTTTTGGGGGGGTTCGTGAACCAAATGTCGCTCCCTACGCTGCCTCCCCACTTGCCTCTGTATCCCCCTCGCTGCCTGCCTCTGGCCCTCGCTGCCTACCTCTCTCGCTCTCTTCCTTTTGGGGGGGTTCGTGAACCAAATGTCGCTCCCTACGCTGCCTCTCTATATGCCCCTCGCTGCCTGCCTCTGGCCCTCGCTGCCTACCTCTCTCGCTCTCTCTCTCCCTGGCTGCCTCCCTACCTGCCTGCCTCCGATCCCTTTTGGGGGGGTTCGTGAACCAAATGTCGCTCCCTACGCTGCCTCCCGACTTGCCTCTATATGCCCCTCGCTGCCTGCCTCTGGCCCTCGCTGCCTACCTCTCTCGCTCTCTCTCTCCCTGGCTGCCTCCCTACCTGCCTGCCTCCGATCCCTTTTGGGGGCGTTCGTGAACCAAATGTCGCTCCCTACGCTGCCTCCCTACTTGCCTCTATATGCCCCTCGCTGCCTGCCTCTGGCCCTCGCTGCCTACCTCTCTCGCTCTCTCTCTCCCTGGCTGCCTCCCTACCTGCCTGCCTCCTATCCCTTTTGGGGGGGTTCGTGAACCAAATGTCGCTCCCTACGCTGCCTCCCCACTTGCCTCTGTATCCCCCTCGCTGCCTGCCTCTGGCCCTCGCTGCCTACCTCTCTCGCTCTCTCTCTCCCTGGCTGCCTCCCTACCTGCCTGCCTCCGATCCCTTTTGGGGGGGTTCGTGAACCAAATGTCGCTCCCTACGCTGCCTCCCGACTTGCCTCTATATGCCCCTCGCTGCCTGCCTCTGGCCCTCGCTGCCTACCTCTCTCGCTCTCTCTCTCCCTGGCTGCCTCCCTACCTGCCTGCCTCCGATCCCTTTTGGGGGCGTTCGTGAACCAAATGTCGCTCCCTACGCTGCCTCCCTACTTGCCTCTATATGCCCCTCGCTGCCTGCCTCTGGCCCTCGCTGCCTACCTCTCTCGCTCTCTCTCTCCCTGGCTGCCTCCCTACCTGCCTGCCTCCTATCCCTTTTGGGGGGGTTCGTGAACCAAATGTCGCTCCCTACGCTGCCTCCCCACTTGCCTCTGTATCCCCCTCGCTGCCTGCCTCTGGCCCTCGCTGCCTACCTCTCTCGCTCTCTTCCTTTTGGGGGGGTTCGTGAACCAAATGTCGCTCCCTACGCTGCCTCCCGACTTGCCTCTATATGCCCCTCGCTGCCTGCCTCTGGCCCTCGCTGCCTCTCGCTCTCTCTCTCCCTGGCTGCCTCCCTACCTGCCTGCCTCCGATCCCTTTTGGGGGGGTTCGTGAACCAAATGTCGCTCCCTACGCTGCCTCCCCACTTGCCTCTGTATCCCCCTCGCTGCCTGCCTCTGGCCCTCGCTGCCTACCTCTCTCGCTCTCTTCCTTTTGGGGGGGTTCGTGAACCAAATGTCGCTCCCTACGCTGCCTCTCTATATGCCCCTCGCTGCCTGCCTCTGGCCCTCGCTGCCTACCTCTCTCGCTCTCTCTCTCCCTGGCTGCCTCCCTACCTGCCTGCCTCCGATCCCTTTTGGGGGGGTTCGTGAACCAAATGTCGCTCCCTACGCTGCCTCCCGACTTGCCTCTATATGCCCCTCGCTGCCTGCCTCTGGCCCTCGCTGCCTACCTCTCTCGCTCTCTCTCTCCCTGGCTGCCTCCCTACCTGCCTGCCTCCGATCCCTTTTGGGGGCGTTCGTGAACCAAATGTCGCTCCCTACGCTGCCTCCCTACTTGCCTCTATATGCCCCTCGCTGCCTGCCTCTGGCCCTCGCTGCCTACCTCTCTCGCTCTCTCTCTCCCTGGCTGCCTCCCTACCTGCCTGCCTCCTATCCCTTTTGGGGGGGATCGTGAACCAAATGTCGCTCCCTACGCTGCCTCTCTATATGCCCCTCGCTGCCTGCCTCTGGCCCTCGCTGCCTACCTCTCTCGCTCTCTCTCTCCCTGGCTGCCTCCCTACCTGCCTGCCTCCGATCCCTTTTGGGGGGGTTCGTGAACCAAATGTCGCTCCCTACGCTGCCTCCCGACTTGCCTCTATATGCCCCTCGCTGCCTGCCTCTGGCCCTCGCTGCCTACCTCTCTCGCTCTCTCTCTCCCTGGCTGCCTCCCTACCTGCCTGCCTCCGATCCCTTTTGGGGGCGTTCGTGAACCAAATGTCGCTCCCTACGCTGCCTCCCTACTTGCCTCTATATGCCCCTCGCTGCCTGCCTCTGGCCCTCGCTGCCTACCTCTCTCGCTCTCTCTCTCCCTGGCTGCCTCCCTACCTGCCTGCCTCCTATCCCTTTTGGGGGGGTTCGTGAACCAAATGTCGCTCCCTACGCTGCCTCCCCACTTGCCTCTGTATCCCCCTCGCTGCCTGCCTCTGGCCCTCGCTGCCTACCTCTCTCGCTCTCTTCCTTTTGGGGGGGTTCGTGAACCAAATGTCGCTCCCTACGCTGCCTCTCTATATGCCCCTCGCTGCCTGCCTCTGGCCCTCGCTGCCTACCTCTCTCGCTCTCTCTCTCCCTGGCTGCCTCCCTACCTGCCTGCCTCCGATCCCTTTTGGGGGCGTTCGTGAACCAAATGTCGCTCCCTACGCTGCCTCCCTACTTGCCTCTATATGCCCCTCGCTGCCTGCCTCTGGCCCTCGCTGCCTACCTCTCTCGCTCTCTCTCTCCCTGGCTGCCTCCCTACCTGCCTGCCTCCTATCCCTTTTGGGGGGGTTCGTGAACCAAATGTCGCTCCCTACGCTGCCTCCCCACTTGCCTCTGTATCCCCCTCGCTGCCTGCCTCTGGCCCTCGCTGCCTACCTCTCTCGCTCTCTTCCTTTTGGGGGGGTTCGTGAACCAAATGTCGCTCCCTACGCTGCCTCTCTATATGCCCCTCGCTGCCTGCCTCTGGCCCTCGCTGCCTACCTCTCTCGCTCTCTCTCTCCCTGGCTGCCTCCCTACCTGCCTGCCTCCGATCCCTTTTGGGGGCGTTCGTGAACCAAATGTCGCTCCCTACGCTGCCTCCCTACTTGCCTCTATATGCCCCTCGCTGCCTGCCTCTGGCCCTCGCTGCCTACCTCTCTCGCTCTCTCTCTCCCTGGCTGCCTCCCTACCTGCCTGCCTCCGATCCCTTTTGGGGGCGTTCGTGAACCAAATGTCGCTCCCTACGCTGCCTCCCTACTTGCCTCTATATGCCCCTCGCTGCCTGCCTCTGGCCCTCGCTGCCTACCTCTCTCGCTCTCTCTCTCCCTGGCTGCCTCCCTACCTGCCTGCCTCCGATCCCTTTTGGGGGGGTTCGTGAACCAAATGTCGCTCCCTACGCTGCCTCCCGACTTGCCTCTATATGCCCCTCGCTGCCTGCCTCTGGCCCTCGCTGCCTCTCGCTCTCTCTCTCCCTGGCTGCCTCCCTACCTGCCTGCCTCCGATCCCTTTTGGGGGGGTTCGTGAACCAAATGTCGCTCCCTACGCTGCCTCCCCACTTGCCTCTGTATCCCCCTCGCTGCCTGCCTCTGGCCCTCGCTGCCTACCTCTCTCGCTCTCTTCCTTTTGGGGGGGTTCGTGAACCAAATGTCGCTCCCTACGCTGCCTCTCTATATGCCCCTCGCTGCCTGCCTCTGGCCCTCGCTGCCTACCTCTCTCGCTCTCTCTCTCCCTGGCTGCCTCCCTACCTGCCTGCCTCCGATCCCTTTTGGGGGGGTTCGTGAACCAAATGTCGCTCCCTACGCTGCCTCCCGACTTGCCTCTATATGCCCCTCGCTGCCTGCCTCTGGCCCTCGCTGCCTACCTCTCTCGCTCTCTCTCTCCCTGGCTGCCTCCCTACCTGCCTGCCTCCTATCCCTTTTGGGGGGGTTCGTGAACCAAATGTCGCTCCCTACGCTGCCTCCCCACTTGCCTCTGTATCCCCCTCGCTGCCTGCCTCTGGCCCTCGCTGCCTACCTCTCTCGCTCTCTTCCTTTTGGGGGGGTTCGTGAACCAAATGTCGCTCCCTACGCTGCCTCTCTATATGCCCCTCGCTGCCTGCCTCTGGCCCTCGCTGCCTACCTCTCTCGCTCTCTCTCTCCCTGGCTGCCTCCCTACCTGCCTGCCTCCGATCCCTTTTGGGGGCGTTCGTGAACCAAATGTCGCTCCCTACGCTGCCTCCCTACTTGCCTCTATATGCCCCTCGCTGCCTGCCTCTGGCCCTCGCTGCCTACCTCTCTCGCTCTCTCTCTCCCTGGCTGCCTCCCTACCTGCCTGCCTCCGATCCCTTTTGGGGGCGTTCGTGAACCAAATGTCGCTCCCTACGCTGCCTCCCTACTTGCCTCTATATGCCCCTCGCTGCCTGCCTCTGGCCCTCGCTGCCTACCTCTCTCGCTCTCTCTCTCCCTGGCTGCCTCCCTACCTGCCTGCCTCCGATCCCTTTTGGGGGGGTTCGTGAACCAAATGTCGCTCCCTACGCTGCCTCCCGACTTGCCTCTATATGCCCCTCGCTGCCTGCCTCTGGCCCTCGCTGCCTCTCGCTCTCTCTCTCCCTGGCTGCCTCCCTACCTGCCTGCCTCCGATCCCTTTTGGGGGGGTTCGTGAACCAAATGTCGCTCCCTACGCTGCCTCCCCACTTGCCTCTGTATCCCCCTCGCTGCCTGCCTCTGGCCCTCGCTGCCTACCTCTCTCGCTCTCTTCCTTTTGGGGGGGTTCGTGAACCAAATGTCGCTCCCTACGCTGCCTCTCTATATGCCCCTCGCTGCCTGCCTCTGGCCCTCGCTGCCTACCTCTCTCGCTCTCTCTCTCCCTGGCTGCCTCCCTACCTGCCTGCCTCCGATCCCTTTTGGGGGGGTTCGTGAACCAAATGTCGCTCCCTACGCTGCCTCCCGACTTGCCTCTATATGCCCCTCGCTGCCTGCCTCTGGCCCTCGCTGCCTACCTCTCTCGCTCTCTCTCTCCCTGGCTGCCTCCCTACCTGCCTGCCTCCGATCCCTTTTGGGGGCGTTCGTGAACCAAATGTCGCTCCCTACGCTGCCTCCCTACTTGCCTCTATATGCCCCTCGCTGCCTGCCTCTGGCCCTCGCTGCCTACCTCTCTCGCTCTCTCTCTCCCTGGCTGCCTCCCTACCTGCCTGCCTCCTATCCCTTTTGGGGGGGTTCGTGAACCAAATGTCGCTCCCTACGCTGCCTCCCCACTTGCCTCTGTATCCCCCTCGCTGCCTGCCTCTGGCCCTCGCTGCCTACCTCTCTCGCTCTCTTCCTTTTGGGGGGGTTCGTGAACCAAATGTCGCTCCCTACGCTGCCTCTCTATATGCCCCTCGCTGCCTGCCTCTGGCCCTCGCTGCCTACCTCTCTCGCTCTCTCTCTCCCTGGCTGCCTCCCTACCTGCCTGCCTCCGATCCCTTTTGGGGGCGTTCGTGAACCAAATGTCGCTCCCTACGCTGCCTCCCTACTTGCCTCTATATGCCCCTCGCTGCCTGCCTCTGGCCCTCGCTGCCTACCTCTCTCGCTCTCTCTCTCCCTGGCTGCCTCCCTACCTGCCTGCCTCCTATCCCTTTTGGGGGGGTTCGTGAACCAAATGTCGCTCCCTACGCTGCCTCCCCACTTGCCTCTGTATCCCCCTCGCTGCCTGCCTCTGGCCCTCGCTGCCTACCTCTCTCGCTCTCTTCCTTTTGGGGGGGTTCGTGAACCAAATGTCGCTCCCTACGCTGCCTCTCTATATGCCCCTCGCTGCCTGCCTCTGGCCCTCGCTGCCTACCTCTCTCGCTCTCTCTCTCCCTGGCTGCCTCCCTACCTGCCTGCCTCCGATCCCTTTTGGGGGCGTTCGTGAACCAAATGTCGCTCCCTACGCTGCCTCCCTACTTGCCTCTATATGCCCCTCGCTGCCTGCCTCTGGCCCTCGCTGCCTACCTCTCTCGCTCTCTCTCTCCCTGGCTGCCTCCCTACCTGCCTGCCTCCGATCCCTTTTGGGGGCGTTCGTGAACCAAATGTCGCTCCCTACGCTGCCTCCCTACTTGCCTCTATATGCCCCTCGCTGCCTGCCTCTGGCCCTCGCTGCCTACCTCTCTCGCTCTCTCTCTCCCTGGCTGCCTCCCTACCTGCCTGCCTCCGATCCCTTTTGGGGGGGTTCGTGAACCAAATGTCGCTCCCTACGCTGCCTCCCGACTTGCCTCTATATGCCCCTCGCTGCCTGCCTCTGGCCCTCGCTGCCTCTCGCTCTCTCTCTCCCTGGCTGCCTCCCTACCTGCCTGCCTCCGATCCCTTTTGGGGGGGTTCGTGAACCAAATGTCGCTCCCTACGCTGCCTCCCCACTTGCCTCTGTATCCCCCTCGCTGCCTGCCTCTGGCCCTCGCTGCCTACCTCTCTCGCTCTCTCTCTCCCTGGCTGCCTCCCTACCTGCCTGCCTCCGATCCCTTTTGGGGGGGTTCGTGAACCAAATGTCGCTCCCTACGCTGCCTCCCTACTTGCCTCTATATGCCCCTCGCTGCCTGCCTCTGGCCCTCGCTGCCTACCTCTCTCGCTCTCTCTCTCCCTGGCTGCCTCCCTACCTGCCTGCCTCCTATCCCTTTTGGGGGGGTTCGTGAACCAAATGTCGCTCCCTACGCTGCCTCCCCACTTGCCTCTGTATCCCCCTCGCTGCCTGCCTCTGGCCCTCGCTGCCTACCTCTCTCGCTCTCTTCCTTTTGGGGGGGTTCGTGAACCAAATGTCGCTCCCTACGCTGCCTCTCTATATGCCCCTCGCTGCCTGCCTCTGGCCCTCGCTGCCTACCTCTCTCGCTCTCTCTCTCCCTGGCTGCCTCCCTACCTGCCTGCCTCCGATCCCTTTTGGGGGCGTTCGTGAACCAAATGTCGCTCCCTACGCTGCCTCCCTACTTGCCTCTATATGCCCCTCGCTGCCTGCCTCTGGCCCTCGCTGCCTACCTCTCTCGCTCTCTCTCTCCCTGGCTGCCTCCCTACCTGCCTGCCTCCTATCCCTTTTGGGGGGGTTCGTGAACCAAATGTCGCTCCCTACGCTGCCTCCCCACTTGCCTCTGTATCCCCCTCGCTGCCTGCCTCTGGCCCTCGCTGCCTACCTCTCTCGCTCTCTTCCTTTTGGGGGGGTTCGTGAACCAAATGTCGCTCCCTACGCTGCCTCTCTATATGCCCCTCGCTGCCTGCCTCTGGCCCTCGCTGCCTACCTCTCTCGCTCTCTCTCTCCCTGGCTGCCTCCCTACCTGCCTGCCTCCGATCCCTTTTGGGGGCGTTCGTGAACCAAATGTCGCTCCCTACGCTGCCTCCCTACTTGCCTCTATATGCCCCTCGCTGCCTGCCTCTGGCCCTCGCTGCCTACCTCTCTCGCTCTCTCTCTCCCTGGCTGCCTCCCTACCTGCCTGCCTCCGATCCCTTTTGGGGGCGTTCGTGAACCAAATGTCGCTCCCTACGCTGCCTCCCTACTTGCCTCTATATGCCCCTCGCTGCCTGCCTCTGGCCCTCGCTGCCTACCTCTCTCGCTCTCTCTCTCCCTGGCTGCCTCCCTACCTGCCTGCCTCCGATCCCTTTTGGGGGGGTTCGTGAACCAAATGTCGCTCCCTACGCTGCCTCCCGACTTGCCTCTATATGCCCCTCGCTGCCTGCCTCTGGCCCTCGCTGCCTCTCGCTCTCTCTCTCCCTGGCTGCCTCCCTACCTGCCTGCCTCCGATCCCTTTTGGGGGGGTTCGTGAACCAAATGTCGCTCCCTACGCTGCCTCCCCACTTGCCTCTGTATCCCCCTCGCTGCCTGCCTCTGGCCCTCGCTGCCTACCTCTCTCGCTCTCTTCCTTTTGGGGGGGTTCGTGAACCAAATGTCGCTCCCTACGCTGCCTCTCTATATGCCCCTCGCTGCCTGCCTCTGGCCCTCGCTGCCTACCTCTCTCGCTCTCTCTCTCCCTGGCTGCCTCCCTACCTGCCTGCCTCCGATCCCTTTTGGGGGGGTTCGTGAACCAAATGTCGCTCCCTACGCTGCCTCCCGACTTGCCTCTATATGCCCCTCGCTGCCTGCCTCTGGCCCTCGCTGCCTACCTCTCTCGCTCTCTCTCTCCCTGGCTGCCTCCCTACCTGCCTGCCTCCGATCCCTTTTGGGGGCGTTCGTGAACCAAATGTCGCTCCCTACGCTGCCTCCCTACTTGCCTCTATATGCCCCTCGCTGCCTGCCTCTGGCCCTCGCTGCCTACCTCTCTCGCTCTCTCTCTCCCTGGCTGCCTCCCTACCTGCCTGCCTCCTATCCCTTTTGGGGGGGTTCGTGAACCAAATGTCGCTCCCTACGCTGCCTCCCCACTTGCCTCTGTATCCCCCTCGCTGCCTGCCTCTGGCCCTCGCTGCCTACCTCTCTCGCTCTCTTCCTTTTGGGGGGGTTCGTGAACCAAATGTCGCTCCCTACGCTGCCTCTCTATATGCCCCTCGCTGCCTGCCTCTGGCCCTCGCTGCCTACCTCTCTCGCTCTCTCTCTCCCTGGCTGCCTCCCTACCTGCCTGCCTCCGATCCCTTTTGGGGGCGTTCGTGAACCAAATGTCGCTCCCTACGCTGCCTCCCTACTTGCCTCTATATGCCCCTCGCTGCCTGCCTCTGGCCCTCGCTGCCTACCTCTCTCGCTCTCTCTCTCCCTGGCTGCCTCCCTACCTGCCTGCCTCCGATCCCTTTTGGGGGCGTTCGTGAACCAAATGTCGCTCCCTACGCTGCCTCCCTACTTGCCTCTATATGCCCCTCGCTGCCTGCCTCTGGCCCTCGCTGCCTACCTCTCTCGCTCTCTCTCTCCCTGGCTGCCTCCCTACCTGCCTGCCTCCTATCCCTTTTGGGGGGGTTCGTGAACCAAATGTCGCTCCCTACGCTGCCTCCCCACTTGCCTCTGTATCCCCCTCGCTGCCTGCCTCTGGCCCTCGCTGCCTACCTCTCTCGCTCTCTTCCTTTTGGGGGGGTTCGTGAACCAAATGTCGCTCCCTACGCTGCCTCTCTATATGCCCCTCGCTGCCTGCCTCTGGCCCTCGCTGCCTACCTCTCTCGCTCTCTCTCTCCCTGGCTGCCTCCCTACCTGCCTGCCTCCGATCCCTTTTGGGGGCGTTCGTGAACCAAATGTCGCTCCCTACGCTGCCTCCCTACTTGCCTCTATATGCCCCTCGCTGCCTGCCTCTGGCCCTCGCTGCCTACCTCTCTCGCTCTCTCTCTCCCTGGCTGCCTCCCTACCTGCCTGCCTCCTATCCCTTTTGGGGGGGTTCGTGAACCAAATGTCGCTCCCTACGCTGCCTCCCCACTTGCCTCTGTATCCCCCTCGCTGCCTGCCTCTGGCCCTCGCTGCCTACCTCTCTCGCTCTCTTCCTTTTGGGGGGGTTCGTGAACCAAATGTCGCTCCCTACGCTGCCTCTCTATATGCCCCTCGCTGCCTGCCTCTGGCCCTCGCTGCCTACCTCTCTCGCTCTCTCTCTCCCTGGCTGCCTCCCTACCTGCCTGCCTCCGATCCCTTTTGGGGGCGTTCGTGAACCAAATGTCGCTCCCTACGCTGCCTCCCTACTTGCCTCTATATGCCCCTCGCTGCCTGCCTCTGGCCCTCGCTGCCTACCTCTCTCGCTCTCTCTCTCCCTGGCTGCCTCCCTACCTGCCTGCCTCCGATCCCTTTTGGGGGCGTTCGTGAACCAAATGTCGCTCCCTACGCTGCCTCCCTACTTGCCTCTATATGCCCCTCGCTGCCTGCCTCTGGCCCTCGCTGCCTACCTCTCTCGCTCTCTCTCTCCCTGGCTGCCTCCCTACCTGCCTGCCTCCGATCCCTTTTGGGGGGGTTCGTGAACCAAATGTCGCTCCCTACGCTGCCTCCCGACTTGCCTCTATATGCCCCTCGCTGCCTGCCTCTGGCCCTCGCTGCCTCTCGCTCTCTCTCTCCCTGGCTGCCTCCCTACCTGCCTGCCTCCGATCCCTTTTGGGGGGGTTCGTGAACCAAATGTCGCTCCCTACGCTGCCTCCCCACTTGCCTCTGTATCCCCCTCGCTGCCTGCCTCTGGCCCTCGCTGCCTACCTCTCTCGCTCTCTCTCTCCCTGGCTGCCTCCCTACCTGCCTGCCTCCGATCCCTTTTGGGGGGGTTCGTGAACCAAATGTCGCTCCCTACGCTGCCTCCCTACTTGCCTCTATATGCCCCTCGCTGCCTGCCTCTGGCCCTCGCTGCCTACCTCTCTCGCTCTCTCTCTCCCTGGCTGCCTCCCTACCTGCCTGCCTCCTATCCCTTTTGGGGGGGTTCGTGAACCAAATGTCGCTCCCTACGCTGCCTCCCCACTTGCCTCTGTATCCCCCTCGCTGCCTGCCTCTGGCCCTCGCTGCCTACCTCTCTCGCTCTCTTCCTTTTGGGGGGGTTCGTGAACCAAATGTCGCTCCCTACGCTGCCTCTCTATATGCCCCTCGCTGCCTGCCTCTGGCCCTCGCTGCCTACCTCTCTCGCTCTCTCTCTCCCTGGCTGCCTCCCTACCTGCCTGCCTCCGATCCCTTTTGGGGGCGTTCGTGAACCAAATGTCGCTCCCTACGCTGCCTCCCTACTTGCCTCTATATGCCCCTCGCTGCCTGCCTCTGGCCCTCGCTGCCTACCTCTCTCGCTCTCTCTCTCCCTGGCTGCCTCCCTACCTGCCTGCCTCCGATCCCTTTTGGGGGGGTTCGTGAACCAAATGTCGCTCCCTACGCTGCCTCCCCACTTGCCTCTGTATCCCCCTCGCTGCCTGCCTCTGGCCCTCGCTGCCTACCTCTCTCGCTCTCTTCCTTTTGGGGGGGTTCGTGAACCAAATGTCGCTCCCTACGCTGCCTCTCTATATGCCCCTCGCTGCCTGCCTCTGGCCCTCGCTGCCTACCTCTCTCGCTCTCTCTCTCCCTGGCTGCCTCCCTACCTGCCTGCCTCCGATCCCTTTTGGGGGGGTTCGTGAACCAAATGTCGCTCCCTACGCTGCCTCCCGACTTGCCTCTATATGCCCCTCGCTGCCTGCCTCTGGCCCTCGCTGCCTACCTCTCTCGCTCTCTCTCTCCCTGGCTGCCTCCCTACCTGCCTGCCTCCGATCCCTTTTGGGGGCGTTCGTGAACCAAATGTCGCTCCCTACGCTGCCTCCCTACTTGCCTCTATATGCCCCTCGCTGCCTGCCTCTGGCCCTCGCTGCCTACCTCTCTCGCTCTCTCTCTCCCTGGCTGCCTCCCTACCTGCCTGCCTCCTATCCCTTTTGGGGGGGTTCGTGAACCAAATGTCGCTCCCTACGCTGCCTCCCCACTTGCCTCTGTATCCCCCTCGCTGCCTGCCTCTGGCCCTCGCTGCCTACCTCTCTCGCTCTCTTCCTTTTGGGGGGGTTCGTGAACCAAATGTCGCTCCCTACGCTGCCTCTCTATATGCCCCTCGCTGCCTGCCTCTGGCCCTCGCTGCCTCTCGCTCTCTCTCTCCCTGGCTGCCTCCCTACCTGCCTGCCTCCGATCCCTTTTGGGGGGGTTCGTGAACCAAATGTCGCTCCCTACGCTGCCTCCCCACTTGCCTCTGTATCCCCCTCGCTGCCTGCCTCTGGCCCTCGCTGCCTACCTCTCTCGCTCTCTTCCTTTTGGGGGGGTTCGTGAACCAAATGTCGCTCCCTACGCTGCCTCTCTATATGCCCCTCGCTGCCTGCCTCTGGCCCTCGCTGCCTACCTCTCTCGCTCTCTCTCTCCCTGGCTGCCTCCCTACCTGCCTGCCTCCGATCCCTTTTGGGGGGGTTCGTGAACCAAATGTCGCTCCCTACGCTGCCTCCCGACTTGCCTCTATATGCCCCTCGCTGCCTGCCTCTGGCCCTCGCTGCCTACCTCTCTCGCTCTCTCTCTCCCTGGCTGCCTCCCTACCTGCCTGCCTCCGATCCCTTTTGGGGGCGTTCGTGAACCAAATGTCGCTCCCTACGCTGCCTCCCTACTTGCCTCTATATGCCCCTCGCTGCCTGCCTCTGGCCCTCGCTGCCTACCTCTCTCGCTCTCTCTCTCCCTGGCTGCCTCCCTACCTGCCTGCCTCCGATCCCTTTTGGGGGCGTTCGTGAACCAAATGTCGCTCCCTACGCTGCCTCCCTACTTGCCTCTATATGCCCCTCGCTGCCTGCCTCTGGCCCTCGCTGCCTACCTCTCTCGCTCTCTCTCTCCCTGGCTGCCTCCCTACCTGCCTGCCTCCTATCCCTTTTGGGGGGGTTCGTGAACCAAATGTCGCTCCCTACGCTGCCTCCCCACTTGCCTCTGTATCCCCCTCGCTGCCTGCCTCTGGCCCTCGCTGCCTACCTCTCTCGCTCTCTTCCTTTTGGGGGGGTTCGTGAACCAAATGTCGCTCCCTACGCTGCCTCTCTATATGCCCCTCGCTGCCTGCCTCTGGCCCTCGCTGCCTACCTCTCTCGCTCTCTCTCTCCCTGGCTGCCTCCCTACCTGCCTGCCTCCGATCCCTTTTGGGGGCGTTCGTGAACCAAATGTCGCTCCCTACGCTGCCTCCCTACTTGCCTCTATATGCCCCTCGCTGCCTGCCTCTGGCCCTCGCTGCCTACCTCTCTCGCTCTCTCTCTCCCTGGCTGCCTCCCTACCTGCCTGCCTCCGATCCCTTTTGGGGGGGTTCGTGAACCAAATGTCGCTCCCTACGCTGCCTCCCGACTTGCCTCTATATGCCCCTCGCTGCCTGCCTCTGGCCCTCGCTGCCTCTCGCTCTCTCTCTCCCTGGCTGCCTCCCTACCTGCCTGCCTCCGATCCCTTTTGGGGGGGTTCGTGAACCAAATGTCGCTCCCTACGCTGCCTCCCCACTTGCCTCTGTATCCCCCTCGCTGCCTGCCTCTGGCCCTCGCTGCCTACCTCTCTCGCTCTCTCTCTCCCTGGCTGCCTCCCTACCTGCCTGCCTCCGATCCCTTTTGGGGGGGTTCGTGAACCAAATGTCGCTCCCTACGCTGCCTCCCGACTTGCCTCTATATGCCCCTCGCTGCCTGCCTCTGGCCCTCGCTGCCTACCTCTCTCGCTCTCTCTCTCCCTGGCTGCCTCCCTACCTGCCTGCCTCCGATCCCTTTTGGGGGCGTTCGTGAACCAAATGTCGCTCCCTACGCTGCCTCCCTACTTGCCTCTATATGCCCCTCGCTGCCTGCCTCTGGCCCTCGCTGCCTACCTCTCTCGCTCTCTCTCTCCCTGGCTGCCTCCCTACCTGCCTGCCTCCTATCCCTTTTGGGGGGGTTCGTGAACCAAATGTCGCTCCCTACGCTGCCTCCCCACTTGCCTCTGTATCCCCCTCGCTGCCTGCCTCTGGCCCTCGCTGCCTACCTCTCTCGCTCTCTTCCTTTTGGGGGGGTTCGTGAACCAAATGTCGCTCCCTACGCTGCCTCTCTATATGCCCCTCGCTGCCTGCCTCTGGCCCTCGCTGCCTCTCGCTCTCTCTCTCCCTGGCTGCCTCCCTACCTGCCTGCCTCCGATCCCTTTTGGGGGGGTTCGTGAACCAAATGTCGCTCCCTACGCTGCCTCCCCACTTGCCTCTGTATCCCCCTCGCTGCCTGCCTCTGGCCCTCGCTGCCTACCTCTCTCGCTCTCTTCCTTTTGGGGGGGTTCGTGAACCAAATGTCGCTCCCTACGCTGCCTCTCTATATGCCCCTCGCTGCCTGCCTCTGGCCCTCGCTGCCTACCTCTCTCGCTCTCTCTCTCCCTGGCTGCCTCCCTACCTGCCTGCCTCCGATCCCTTTTGGGGGGGTTCGTGAACCAAATGTCGCTCCCTACGCTGCCTCCCGACTTGCCTCTATATGCCCCTCGCTGCCTGCCTCTGGCCCTCGCTGCCTACCTCTCTCGCTCTCTCTCTCCCTGGCTGCCTCCCTACCTGCCTGCCTCCTATCCCTTTTGGGGGGGTTCGTGAACCAAATGTCGCTCCCTACGCTGCCTCCCCACTTGCCTCTGTATCCCCCTCGCTGCCTGCCTCTGGCCCTCGCTGCCTACCTCTCTCGCTCTCTTCCTTTTGGGGGGGTTCGTGAACCAAATGTCGCTCCCTACGCTGCCTCTCTATATGCCCCTCGCTGCCTGCCTCTGGCCCTCGCTGCCTCTCGCTCTCTCTCTCCCTGGCTGCCTCCCTACCTGCCTGCCTCCGATCCCTTTTGGGGGGGTTCGTGAACCAAATGTCGCTCCCTACGCTGCCTCCCCACTTGCCTCTGTATCCCCCTCGCTGCCTGCCTCTGGCCCTCGCTGCCTACCTCTCTCGCTCTCTTCCTTTTGGGGGGGTTCGTGAACCAAATGTCGCTCCCTACGCTGCCTCTCTATATGCCCCTCGCTGCCTGCCTCTGGCCCTCGCTGCCTACCTCTCTCGCTCTCTCTCTCCCTGGCTGCCTCCCTACCTGCCTGCCTCCGATCCCTTTTGGGGGGGTTCGTGAACCAAATGTCGCTCCCTACGCTGCCTCCCGACTTGCCTCTATATGCCCCTCGCTGCCTGCCTCTGGCCCTCGCTGCCTACCTCTCTCGCTCTCTCTCTCCCTGGCTGCCTCCCTACCTGCCTGCCTCCGATCCCTTTTGGGGGCGTTCGTGAACCAAATGTCGCTCCCTACGCTGCCTCCCTACTTGCCTCTATATGCCCCTCGCTGCCTGCCTCTGGCCCTCGCTGCCTACCTCTCTCGCTCTCTCTCTCCCTGGCTGCCTCCCTACCTGCCTGCCTCCGATCCCTTTTGGGGGGGTTCGTGAACCAAATGTCGCTCCCTACGCTGCCTCCCGACTTGCCTCTATATGCCCCTCGCTGCCTGCCTCTGGCCCTCGCTGCCTACCTCTCTCGCTCTCTCTCTCCCTGGCTGCCTCCCTACCTGCCTGCCTCCTATCCCTTTTGGGGGGGTTCGTGAACCAAATGTCGCTCCCTACGCTGCCTCCCCACTTGCCTCTGTATCCCCCTCGCTGCCTGCCTCTGGCCCTCGCTGCCTACCTCTCTCGCTCTCTTCCTTTTGGGGGGGTTCGTGAACCAAATGTCGCTCCCTACGCTGCCTCTCTATATGCCCCTCGCTGCCTGCCTCTGGCCCTCGCTGCCTACCTCTCTCGCTCTCTCTCTCCCTGGCTGCCTCCCTACCTGCCTGCCTCCGATCCCTTTTGGGGGCGTTCGTGAACCAAATGTCGCTCCCTACGCTGCCTCCCTACTTGCCTCTATATGCCCCTCGCTGCCTGCCTCTGGCCCTCGCTGCCTACCTCTCTCGCTCTCTCTCTCCCTGGCTGCCTCCCTACCTGCCTGCCTCCGATCCCTTTTGGGGGGGTTCGTGAACCAAATGTCGCTCCCTACGCTGCCTCCCGACTTGCCTCTATATGCCCCTCGCTGCCTGCCTCTGGCCCTCGCTGCCTCTCGCTCTCTCTCTCCCTGGCTGCCTCCCTACCTGCCTGCCTCCGATCCCTTTTGGGGGGGTTCGTGAACCAAATGTCGCTCCCTACGCTGCCTCCCCACTTGCCTCTGTATCCCCCTCGCTGCCTGCCTCTGGCCCTCGCTGCCTACCTCTCTCGCTCTCTCTCTCCCTGGCTGCCTCCCTACCTGCCTGCCTCCGATCCCTTTTGGGGGGGTTCGTGAACCAAATGTCGCTCCCTACGCTGCCTCCCGACTTGCCTCTATATGCCCCTCGCTGCCTGCCTCTGGCCCTCGCTGCCTACCTCTCTCGCTCTCTCTCTCCCTGGCTGCCTCCCTACCTGCCTGCCTCCGATCCCTTTTGGGGGCGTTCGTGAACCAAATGTCGCTCCCTACGCTGCCTCCCTACTTGCCTCTATATGCCCCTCGCTGCCTGCCTCTGGCCCTCGCTGCCTACCTCTCTCGCTCTCTCTCTCCCTGGCTGCCTCCCTACCTGCCTGCCTCCGATCCCTTTTGGGGGGGTTCGTGAACCAAATGTCGCTCCCTACGCTGCCTCCCGACTTGCCTCTATATGCCCCTCGCTGCCTGCCTCTGGCCCTCGCTGCCTACCTCTCTCGCTCTCTCTCTCCCTGGCTGCCTCCCTACCTGCCTGCCTCCGATCCCTTTTGGGGGCGTTCGTGAACCAAATGTCGCTCCCTACGCTGCCTCCCTACTTGCCTCTATATGCCCCTCGCTGCCTGCCTCTGGCCCTCGCTGCCTACCTCTCTCGCTCTCTCTCTCCCTGGCTGCCTCCCTACCTGCCTGCCTCCTATCCCTTTTGGGGGGGTTCGTGAACCAAATGTCGCTCCCTACGCTGCCTCCCCACTTGCCTCTGTATCCCCCTCGCTGCCTGCCTCTGGCCCTCGCTGCCTACCTCTCTCGCTCTCTTCCTTTTGGGGGGGTTCGTGAACCAAATGTCGCTCCCTACGCTGCCTCTCTATATGCCCCTCGCTGCCTGCCTCTGGCCCTCGCTGCCTCTCGCTCTCTCTCTCCCTGGCTGCCTCCCTACCTGCCTGCCTCCGATCCCTTTTGGGGGGGTTCGTGAACCAAATGTCGCTCCCTACGCTGCCTCCCCACTTGCCTCTGTATCCCCCTCGCTGCCTGCCTCTGGCCCTCGCTGCCTACCTCTCTCGCTCTCTTCCTTTTGGGGGGGTTCGTGAACCAAATGTCGCTCCCTACGCTGCCTCTCTATATGCCCCTCGCTGCCTGCCTCTGGCCCTCGCTGCCTACCTCTCTCGCTCTCTCTCTCCCTGGCTGCCTCCCTACCTGCCTGCCTCCGATCCCTTTTGGGGGGGTTCGTGAACCAAATGTCGCTCCCTACGCTGCCTCCCGACTTGCCTCTATATGCCCCTCGCTGCCTGCCTCTGGCCCTCGCTGCCTACCTCTCTCGCTCTCTCTCTCCCTGGCTGCCTCCCTACCTGCCTGCCTCCTATCCCTTTTGGGGGGGTTCGTGAACCAAATGTCGCTCCCTACGCTGCCTCCCCACTTGCCTCTGTATCCCCCTCGCTGCCTGCCTCTGGCCCTCGCTGCCTACCTCTCTCGCTCTCTTCCTTTTGGGGGGGTTCGTGAACCAAATGTCGCTCCCTACGCTGCCTCTCTATATGCCCCTCGCTGCCTGCCTCTGGCCCTCGCTGCCTCTCGCTCTCTCTCTCCCTGGCTGCCTCCCTACCTGCCTGCCTCCGATCCCTTTTGGGGGGGTTCGTGAACCAAATGTCGCTCCCTACGCTGCCTCCCCACTTGCCTCTGTATCCCCCTCGCTGCCTGCCTCTGGCCCTCGCTGCCTACCTCTCTCGCTCTCTTCCTTTTGGGGGGGTTCGTGAACCAAATGTCGCTCCCTACGCTGCCTCTCTATATGCCCCTCGCTGCCTGCCTCTGGCCCTCGCTGCCTACCTCTCTCGCTCTCTCTCTCCCTGGCTGCCTCCCTACCTGCCTGCCTCCGATCCCTTTTGGGGGGGTTCGTGAACCAAATGTCGCTCCCTACGCTGCCTCCCGACTTGCCTCTATATGCCCCTCGCTGCCTGCCTCTGGCCCTCGCTGCCTACCTCTCTCGCTCTCTCTCTCCCTGGCTGCCTCCCTACCTGCCTGCCTCCGATCCCTTTTGGGGGCGTTCGTGAACCAAATGTCGCTCCCTACGCTGCCTCCCTACTTGCCTCTATATGCCCCTCGCTGCCTGCCTCTGGCCCTCGCTGCCTACCTCTCTCGCTCTCTCTCTCCCTGGCTGCCTCCCTACCTGCCTGCCTCCGATCCCTTTTGGGGGGGTTCGTGAACCAAATGTCGCTCCCTACGCTGCCTCCCGACTTGCCTCTATATGCCCCTCGCTGCCTGCCTCTGGCCCTCGCTGCCTACCTCTCTCGCTCTCTCTCTCCCTGGCTGCCTCCCTACCTGCCTGCCTCCTATCCCTTTTGGGGGGGTTCGTGAACCAAATGTCGCTCCCTACGCTGCCTCCCCACTTGCCTCTGTATCCCCCTCGCTGCCTGCCTCTGGCCCTCGCTGCCTACCTCTCTCGCTCTCTTCCTTTTGGGGGGGTTCGTGAACCAAATGTCGCTCCCTACGCTGCCTCTCTATATGCCCCTCGCTGCCTGCCTCTGGCCCTCGCTGCCTACCTCTCTCGCTCTCTCTCTCCCTGGCTGCCTCCCTACCTGCCTGCCTCCGATCCCTTTTGGGGGCGTTCGTGAACCAAATGTCGCTCCCTACGCTGCCTCCCTACTTGCCTCTATATGCCCCTCGCTGCCTGCCTCTGGCCCTCGCTGCCTACCTCTCTCGCTCTCTCTCTCCCTGGCTGCCTCCCTACCTGCCTGCCTCCGATCCCTTTTGGGGGGGTTCGTGAACCAAATGTCGCTCCCTACGCTGCCTCCCGACTTGCCTCTATATGCCCCTCGCTGCCTGCCTCTGGCCCTCGCTGCCTCTCGCTCTCTCTCTCCCTGGCTGCCTCCCTACCTGCCTGCCTCCGATCCCTTTTGGGGGGGTTCGTGAACCAAATGTCGCTCCCTACGCTGCCTCCCCACTTGCCTCTGTATCCCCCTCGCTGCCTGCCTCTGGCCCTCGCTGCCTACCTCTCTCGCTCTCTCTCTCCCTGGCTGCCTCCCTACCTGCCTGCCTCCGATCCCTTTTGGGGGGGTTCGTGAACCAAATGTCGCTCCCTACGCTGCCTCCCGACTTGCCTCTATATGCCCCTCGCTGCCTGCCTCTGGCCCTCGCTGCCTACCTCTCTCGCTCTCTCTCTCCCTGGCTGCCTCCCTACCTGCCTGCCTCCGATCCCTTTTGGGGGCGTTCGTGAACCAAATGTCGCTCCCTACGCTGCCTCCCTACTTGCCTCTATATGCCCCTCGCTGCCTGCCTCTGGCCCTCGCTGCCTACCTCTCTCGCTCTCTCTCTCCCTGGCTGCCTCCCTACCTGCCTGCCTCCTATCCCTTTTGGGGGGGTTCGTGAACCAAATGTCGCTCCCTACGCTGCCTCCCCACTTGCCTCTGTATCCCCCTCGCTGCCTGCCTCTGGCCCTCGCTGCCTACCTCTCTCGCTCTCTTCCTTTTGGGGGGGTTCGTGAACCAAATGTCGCTCCCTACGCTGCCTCTCTATATGCCCCTCGCTGCCTGCCTCTGGCCCTCGCTGCCTCTCGCTCTCTCTCTCCCTGGCTGCCTCCCTACCTGCCTGCCTCCGATCCCTTTTGGGGGGGTTCGTGAACCAAATGTCGCTCCCTACGCTGCCTCCCCACTTGCCTCTGTATCCCCCTCGCTGCCTGCCTCTGGCCCTCGCTGCCTACCTCTCTCGCTCTCTTCCTTTTGGGGGGGTTCGTGAACCAAATGTCGCTCCCTACGCTGCCTCTCTATATGCCCCTCGCTGCCTGCCTCTGGCCCTCGCTGCCTACCTCTCTCGCTCTCTCTCTCCCTGGCTGCCTCCCTACCTGCCTGCCTCCGATCCCTTTTGGGGGGGTTCGTGAACCAAATGTCGCTCCCTACGCTGCCTCCCGACTTGCCTCTATATGCCCCTCGCTGCCTGCCTCTGGCCCTCGCTGCCTACCTCTCTCGCTCTCTCTCTCCCTGGCTGCCTCCCTACCTGCCTGCCTCCTATCCCTTTTGGGGGGGTTCGTGAACCAAATGTCGCTCCCTACGCTGCCTCCCCACTTGCCTCTGTATCCCCCTCGCTGCCTGCCTCTGGCCCTCGCTGCCTACCTCTCTCGCTCTCTTCCTTTTGGGGGGGTTCGTGAACCAAATGTCGCTCCCTACGCTGCCTCTCTATATGCCCCTCGCTGCCTGCCTCTGGCCCTCGCTGCCTCTCGCTCTCTCTCTCCCTGGCTGCCTCCCTACCTGCCTGCCTCCGATCCCTTTTGGGGGGGTTCGTGAACCAAATGTCGCTCCCTACGCTGCCTCCCCACTTGCCTCTGTATCCCCCTCGCTGCCTGCCTCTGGCCCTCGCTGCCTACCTCTCTCGCTCTCTTCCTTTTGGGGGGGTTCGTGAACCAAATGTCGCTCCCTACGCTGCCTCTCTATATGCCCCTCGCTGCCTGCCTCTGGCCCTCGCTGCCTACCTCTCTCGCTCTCTCTCTCCCTGGCTGCCTCCCTACCTGCCTGCCTCCGATCCCTTTTGGGGGCGTTCGTGAACCAAATGTCGCTCCCTACGCTGCCTCCCTACTTGCCTCTATATGCCCCTCGCTGCCTGCCTCTGGCCCTCGCTGCCTACCTCTCTCGCTCTCTCTCTCCCTGGCTGCCTCCCTACCTGCCTGCCTCCGATCCCTTTTGGGGGGGTTCGTGAACCAAATGTCGCTCCCTACGCTGCCTCCCGACTTGCCTCTATATGCCCCTCGCTGCCTGCCTCTGGCCCTCGCTGCCTACCTCTCTCGCTCTCTCTCTCCCTGGCTGCCTCCCTACCTGCCTGCCTCCGATCCCTTTTGGGGGCGTTCGTGAACCAAATGTCGCTCCCTACGCTGCCTCCCGACTTGCCTCTATATGCCCCTCGCTGCCTGCCTCTGGCCCTCGCTGCCTACCTCTCTCGCTCTCTCCCTACCTTCCTGTCTCTGGCCCTCGTTACCTACCTCTCTCGCTCTCTGCCTCCCGTTTCTCAGTCTACCTCTCTTTCCCTGTCTATCCGCCGACTTCTCACAAGTCTTGCATACTACCTGCCTACCTCTCTCGTTGCCTGCCTCTGAGGCCTCTATTCCCCTCCCTACCTGCCAACTTGCTCCACGCCCTGCCTACCTTGCTCCCCCTGTAACTCCCTTCACTTAGGGGCACGAAGAGAGGCAAGCCCTCTGCGACTCCCCAACCGCGCCGCGTCACCTCGGGCCACGAGGAGGGCGGCGATTGATCGTAAAGCGACCCTCTGACAGGCGTGACCCCGAGAAGAATCCGAGGCCACAAAGTGCGTTCAAATTGTCGATGAGTAATGTGTCCTGCAATTCACATTAGTTCTCACAGCTAGCTTCGTTCTTCATCGACACACGAGCCGAGTGATCCAACACTAAGAGTCGCTCTACTCTTTTCATTGACGAGGCCTCAAGTGTAAGCCGCCTCTTACGAGAGGGAGGCCGCGCTGCACCGACGAAGCGGTCGGACGGATCCTTCCGGCACCGCTCGGGAGAGCGCGGGTGACTCCCGCCTTTCAGTCAATGGCGTGAGCACGGATTGAAAAAAAAAAAAGGACGAGGTGTACACCGCGCCAAACAGACGGCCTTCCGTGACCGAACGCCTCGCACCCGACCCGGTTGACAGGTGGCCGAGTCGAGCACCGACGACAACAAACCGAGGAATGCTGACGTCGGACCGGTGAGACTTTAAACCTCCCAGCGCCCTCCCCGCGGAGGGTCGCGCTCCGAAGTACCCCGTCACCTACGCCAAGGTTCTTCTACGACCTCGGGCGTCCCAACGTACGGACGTTACGAGAGAAACGGTTCCTGCCCGAACATAGCCTCTCCGCCCGTCCGTGAGAAGACAGCGGCCGCGGCTGGCAAGCAAGCTTACCCGCCTGGATGGCGAACCAGCGAACGAACGAACAAACAAGACGCGACGCCCGACGTCAGGAGCACACGGGGTCCGCCGGCCCACGAGCGGAGACGCCGCCGCCGCCGTACAAACGGACGCCGCGCTCGCTCGTTCGCACACGCGCTCACTCGCAGGGCGGGCGCGAGAGTCGAGAGCCGACTCCGGAAGCTCTCCGGGAGTCTCTTCCGTCGCCCAAGCCTCAGCGCACCCTTCGGGTCACGGTGTGAGGCGTGCCTGCCTCGTCTGTGAGCGGCCGCGTGGAAGCCCGCGCCTCCTCCGCCACCAGGCTCCGGCAATGATCTCAGGTTCACCTTCAGGGGTTCATCGTGTTACCCGCACCTACCGGCGTACAGTAGGCACTCACTGAACCGTTCAGTGTAGCACGCGTGCAGGCCCGGACATCTAAGGGCATCACAGACCTGTTATTGCTCAATCTCGTGTGGCTAAACGCCTCTTGTCCCTCTAAGAAGTTGGACGCGAACCACTCGGAGGTCACGTAACTATCTAAGCATATGGGAATCTCGTTCGTTATGGGAATTAACCAGACAAACCGCTCCACCATCTAAGAACGGCCATGCACCACCGCCCACAGAATCGAGAAAGCGCTATCAATCTGTCAATCCTTTCCGTGTCCGGGCCGGGTGAGGTTTCCCGTGTTGAGTCAAACTAAGCCGCAAGCTCCACTCCTGCTGGTGCCTTTCCGTCCATTCCTTAAAAGTTTCAGCTTCGCAGCCATACTCCCCCCGGAACTCAAAAAAGTTTTGTTTCCCGGTAGCTGCTCGGCGGGCCATGCGGATAACACCGCCGGATCGCTAGTCGGCATCGTTTACAGTCGGAACTACGACGGTACCTGATCGTCTTCGAACCTCCGACTTTCGTTCTTGATTAATGAAAACATTCTTGGCAAATGCTTTCGCTCTCGCTCGTCTTGCACCGGTCCAAGAATTTCACCTCTAGCAGCACAATACGAATGCCCCCGGCCGTCCCTCTTAATCATGGCCACAGTTCCGAAAACCAACAAGATAGAACTCGAGTCCTATTCCATTATTCCCAGCTGGAATCTTCAGGCGACCAGCCTTACTTTGTACACTCTCATTTCTTCAAAGTAAACCCTTCGGACCCCCAAGACACTCAACTAAGAGCATCGAGGGAGCGCCGTGAGACAAGGGCTGGGACAGGCGGTAGCTCGCCTCGCGGCGGACCGCCAAGCTCGTTCCAACTACGAACTTTTTAACTGCAGTAGCTTTATAATATACGCTATTAGAAGCTGAAATTATCCTGGGGTAAAGGATTTAAAGTGTACTCATTCCAATTACAGGGCCTCGAAAGAGTCCTGTATTATTATTTTTCGTCATTACCTCCCCGAGTCGGGAGTCACTTTGCGTGCCTGCTACCTTCGCAGTCATTCACAGTTAAAAGTGTACCGGCCGTCCGTGCATGGGTAAATCTTTCAGCCAAGCATATACTACTGGCATGAAAAACCAGGTAGGTAGCGACTTCTCATTTCGCTCTTTGCCCGCTGCGGGCAGGGACTTGCCTGGAGCTCGCCGGGGGCGGGCGGCACGCGAAGTGGGCTTCGCTCGGCGTCGATAACCACAAAGACGACGACGCACAGGTGGACGCCCTTTGCGCAGGATGGCACAGACCAAGCGAACGAAATGCCCTCCACACGCGGCGCATGCCTGCGGAAAACCTTCAGCAAGTAAGCCTCCGTGGCGAGCAGCATGCGAAGCGAAGCGGGCCATGCTTCTGTCAAGAACAGTCAACGGGCAGCGACACGGGACAAACACGCCCTCCAGTGTGTGCACAGCCCAGCTGCAGGTCAAACGTTCCAGACGAGAGCACCGCACACATCCTCGACGGGCACTACACGCCGACGGATAGCCGACGGTGACACGGCCTCCCCCTAACGTCGGAGCAGGGAGTCCGTGAACACCGGGGACAACACAAGAGAAGCGGAGGTGCCCAACGTTGCCTCCTTGTAGGCTGTGAATTGTTTCGTTTTCGCTGCCTGGCCGGCCAGCGTTTTCAGACTGCTGCAGCGCAGCGCACGGCCTTGCCCACGGGCCGGCTACCATCGTCCAATGCTTCCAAGCACACAGCGCGCGTCCACCCACCACAGTGGGGGAAGAGAGGAACTTTTGTGCCTGAACACCGGTAAGTAAAACCGGCCCGCACACAAGCCCTCCCACATCGCGCGTGACAGCCAAATCGATCAGTAAAGGGACAGCACCACGCCGCCGTGGCCTATCGTCAAAACTCTCTTGTCGAAAGCGGCAAAGTCGAAAATCAGCAATTAAATGCATGTATGTAGTATTATTTTGCCTAACCCCAGGCTGGGGTGGCGACAGCTCAGCGGCCCATTCCACTCTGACACCGCCAAACTTGAAAATCACGATGGTCTTTATCAGTTTTTTTCACCTCCTCTAAATTACCCCGACACGTCGCAAGACCACCGTCGGGAAAAGGGTCACATCACCCTCCATTGGGAAAAAAACACCCTGCACACGCAAGCCGCTTGCTACCCGAGCACGGTTCAAGCCCGCAAAGCCGATCCCTTAGGAGCTCCGCAAGCAGCTACTGTTTGACAATCTGGACCACCTCTCTGGAAAGGGTCACCAAGAAAGATAGCGGGAAATCCGCTCACCAAAGCCGAAATTAGCAAGCAATCAACGGCCGGAAACTCCAAATCCGATCCGATGGAGACTACGGAAATAATAAAGAACGGTTAAAACAACGTAACGACCATCGGGAAACGTCCCGGAAGGTGCTCCCGTTCACGGCAAACCAAACCATTGGTTCTACCGTGTTTTCAGAACCGACGCGTTTCACCGGGAAAATCCGAATAGCATGCCGACAAATGAGCCTCGGAATCGGACACCAGACCAACATTGCCCGCTGTATTCAAACTGCCATATCTCGAGGCCACAATGTGGTAGCCACCCGCCGAAAAGGGCAGCGGGCTCGACAGACCATCGGGCCCACCACGGCAGCAGCACATTTGCCTTTTCTGGCCTCCCCATGCGTGGCCGGCAGCATGACGCCAGGGAGGGTTGGTGGATGCATGATCAAGAGTCGGAAAACGACCAAGACTCGTTCGGTGGGTTCACTAACCAAAGCGATTGCAGAAACGACTATGTGTCGTTCGGGGGGTTCGTAAACCAAATTGATTAGCAAAAACGACCGTTTGTTTGGGAGGGTTCATTAACCAAAGCGATTGCAGAAACGACCGAGTCGTTCGGGGGGTTCGTAAACCAAATCGCTTAGCAAAAACGACCAAGTTCGGTTGGGAGGGTTCATTAACCAAAGCGATTGAATCAAGGCCATACGCAGGGGGAGTGCGACGGGTGCGTACGCACCCCCCCAAATTATAAAAGGTCCACATTTTCCGGGGTAGAGAATTGCATTTTTTTAATCAAATTTAAATACCAAGTAAATTTATTGAACATTTGTGCAACAATCAGTTCTTCAAAACTATGTATAAATTATAAATACACATCTTTGAATGATTTAGTACAGAATCGGCGTCTACCCAAAACATACCGCGTCGATAGACCAGTCCATGACGCGGCGAGTCTGTGACTCGTGATTGGATAAACATAGGCGCCAAGACTCAAATCCTCGTTTGGAAATCATCCCGTATACAGCCACAAGGGGCAGCACCAATTCTGGAGTTAAAATCATCTTTTCATCTGATCACCGTAAGTAAAAATTACTGAAGTTTTGAGAGGTGTGACTGTAATGCTAGCAAACAATGACAACATATGTACAAGCTTCTGAGAAATTAAAGCATTTGAGAACCCAACAAAAAAGTTATATGTGTCTGGACGGGAATGCCTATCTTTAAAAAAATACGCATGGACGTAGACCTATGCTTTAGCGCCTATTCCACGTGGTGTGTCAATTGGAAATCATCCCGTATACAGTCACTACATAAAAAGGTAGCACCACTTTGTGGAAGCTGAAATCGTATTTTACTCTGATAAATGTAAGTAAAAATGACTTAAGTTTTGATAGGCGTGTTTCTGAAATATCACGTTTCTTGTTTTGTCTTGATTATCACATTTGATTTATATTATTAAAAATGTATTCCTGTCATTAAAAATTGCTTTTAGAGACGTCCACTGGCATGCAAAAAACATATGACAGCAAAGATAAACAGTGCGACTTTATTTCACATTCAGTTTTGTACCCAGAGTGAAAAAACATCAATGTCTCACGAATTTGGCATAAAAATAGTTTCACCATCATCTGATCGAGCGAACTCGGGCATTGACAACCACACTTCTCCACTGATCCCTTCTCTCCATGTAGCCTGACAACTCCCGCCTGCCAATACCCCAATCGCGCTCCAGAGTATCGATGTAGGTTAGGGTCGGTCTACCTCGTGTTCTGTGACCGTGCAATGGTTCCCATAGGATAGTAGGACTATGGACAGTTTCCTCCCGGCTTCTCCAGCTATGTCCGCTAAACCTAAGACGCCTCTGCAGTAATGTCTGTGATACCAGTGTGGTGGTGTACCATATAGCTCACTATTTGTCAGATGCTGTCGCCAGTAAACGTTCAGGGCGTCTCTTAGAAGCCTGGTATATACCTAACGAGTCACATAATCTCCTGGGTTTGCCTAAGTGTCCAGCATTCTGCTCTGTATAGGAGAGACTTTCAGCCCTCGCGTTAATGCACATTCATTATAATATGGAAATCGATATTGGTAGAGCGGTTGACGTATTGGCTTCAAAGCGACCGAGGCGTCTCGAATACGGAACGCTATTAAAGAATTAATTTCCCCTCCCTTATTTTTTCAAGTATTTTTTCGTCAGGTCAGTATTGCTTGATGGGTCACTGCCTTTCATTTTGATTCTAAATAAATAAATAAAAACTAACTACACTATTGCTCACAGTTCAACGATATTTTCAGGATAATGCTGATAACAGGCTTGTAACACGTGTGAATTAACTGTTTGACACTGATTTTCAGTTTCTGTATATTTTCTTGTCTTTTATAAAATTTGCTTTGCTGGAATATCTGAGCACATCATTCATACTTTACTCTTACATTATTGTTCATTACAGTCCGAAAGAAATTTAGTCTTAGGATAACAATGCAGAACAACTTATTAATTACCGTCAATCTGTAGTTTATGATCATTTTCTCTATACGCATACATTTATCAAGCATTCGTCATTGTACTGTGTTAATTGGATTGTAATTTACTTTATCGTTCGCATTCCTTACATCATCGAGTCAACAATCGTGTTGGCTTTTATCGGCGAACACATTCGACCTTCCCAATTAGACACGGACTACCGGGGAAAATAAAAACACTGAATAAATAATGATGCTCTTAAACACCAAGGGCATGAAACATTTACCTTCATATTGGATCTTCCAAACCGATTAAATAAGACCCCAAGCCCCCGGCCACTGTTGGTCCCATCACTAGCAATTCGCACCCCCACAAAAAAAATCCTGCGTACGGCCCTGTGATTGCCAGTCAGCCCCGCCAGCTCCCCAGCCCTCCCGGCGGGAAGGCTGGGCCGGGCTGGAGTCATCCAGTCCGCCTCGCCAGCACCCCAGCCCTCCCGGCACGATGGCAGGGCAGGGTTGGAGTCAGCCAATCAGTCCCGCCAGGCAGGCAGCGAGGGGGATATAGAGGCAGGTAGGGAGAGACATTTGGTTCGTGAACACAGTCACTACACAGACATAGTCACTACACACACAGTCACTACACACACACACAGTCACTACACACGCACACACACAGACAGACACTACACACACTCACTGCACACGCACACACTCACTGCACACGCACACACAATCACTACACACACACAGTCACTACACACACACAGTAACTACACACACAGTCACTACACACACACACATACACAGTCAGTACTCACAAACACACAGTCACTACACACACAGTCACTACACACACACAGTCACTAAACACAAAGTCATTAAACACACACACACAGTCACTACACACACACAGAGTTACTACACACACACAGACACAAACACAGTCTCTACACACACAGTTACTACACACACACACACAGTTACTACACACACACAAACACAGTCTCTGCAAACACACAGTCACTGCACACACACAGTGACTACACTACTAGCATATTTGGGTGATTGGTGTTATTTCTTACATTGGTGTCAATTCTGCCTGTCAATATCTAAAATAACTAACAGATTCACAAGTATAAGACTCTCCTCCCAACTCCCCCGAATGTCATCTGAATTCTGATCTTTGTCCTCATATTCATGCCCTCCCCACCCGCCACGCCACCACCCCCCCCCCCACCCCACCTGCCCCAACCAACCTGCTCAACCATTGGTGGGCGAAATTCAGCTATTCTACTCGTTTTCTCCAATGCCTTGCTGGATTCCCCCCGCCACGTCCTTCTATCTGCCCATTCTTAAAACCAGCTATGATACTCATCTTTTTGACTGCAACTTCAGTTATCTTTTCCAATCCCCCCCACCCCCCATGGTACAAATGTAAATTGGTGTTACATAGTTAGGTTATTATATCTATCTCTAACTTGCCGTTTCTCTGTTTTCCGGTCTTTGGTCTATAGCTTCTTCCCCATTCTCCAACTCCACCATCAGAAGCCGATTTTTCATAGCTTCAAAGATCCAACTTTTAATAGTTCTCAATTTTTTAAGGTCTGGCGATACTCACTAGTTAAGTCTCACACATGAAGAATGTTTATTTGGAGTATTGGAATTCTGGCATCCGTTCTGTGTTCCAATGAGAAAATCAAAGTAGATAAAAATGCCACTTGATGGCCTTCTACCACCGGTTCAGCAACTGCAACTTTCAGGATGGTAAAATATTTTGCTGTTTTTATTGAATCATTCAACACACCAACAACAAACACGCATTGCATTTACTCTCCACCTAACAAAGTATCTGGGAAGCTGCAAATGTCCTGATAATGTACAGCATGTACTGTTTTCTATTCTAGAATTTTACAGAAGGCTGGAAGGTAGAAAGCATTTCTATAATAGATTAAAATTATTCAAATGCTTTCAGTTGATTCAGCAAGGCAATGTTTTTTTTTGATGAACTGTTACACCAGAACAATGTACCGAGTGATGTACCTTGATAATAATAATCCTTGCATTTGATATAGCGCTTTTCGTGACTTCTAGACCTCTCAAAGCGCTTCACAGAATATACTGAAAAGTGAATTGACTGTACATTTGTGGGCGAAACGCAACAGCCAATTGCACACAACAGTCTCCCACAAACAGCTATGCTGTAGACTCTGCTACTGTTAAGTGCTCTGAGATGCTACCCTGCATGGAGGGAGCTATATAAGTGCAAACTATTGCTGCTGTTGAATGGTTTCAGCCAGCTCATCTAAAGTACCCGAGAATGGACACTGTCAGTTGATATTTTTGTCCCGTTAAGTATTTGGGGTTGTCAAGGTGACCAATGATACAAAACGTTTGGGCTCATCACATACGTTTGGCCAAAAAAAATGGCTGCTAACAAATATCCTGAGTAAAGTTGCATGGTGCTTTTGTCAAACTAATGTAGCTTCAATAAATGTGAGTGATTTTATACAGTGAAACAAGGTTTATCAAATTCCCTGCTCTATGGATGTGTGGTAAATCCCTCTAAGTATGCTCTGAAATTTGATAAAGAAACAACAGCTTCTCAGTTATATTTATTTCCAGCTCTGTATAAACTGGATGTAGAGGCATAAACATAGTACATTTCTACCATTTTCAACAAAAATATAACCATTATGTACAATTATTGTATTAAAAATACAAAAGGGATACGGACTCCACCAATTGTCTTTCTAAAAGACATACAGGTACAAGTCGTATCAAAAGTATGAGGAAATCACCAGTTAATCATACATTTTGCACATAACATCACAGATTTGCTGAAATGAGATTAGCAGTTCTATGTTCTACGATTACAGTTAGGCTTATATCATTTGTGCAACTCTTCAATATAACTGATTTTTTTGTCTGCCTATATGCACACAATGTCATTGACTGTATACTGAAACTGGCAAATTATGCATAATACAGTTAAATTACTAATGCATAACTGACAGACAACATGAAATATTTGCAAATATAAAGGAGAGGGCATGAACAATGATTATTTACGATATAGTTAAATAAAGCACTGATGTTTTTAAATACAGTGAAAACACTGCAATTTTCAGTTGAAACTAAGTTTATTTACTGATCAATATGATCAGCTGAGCTCAACTGAAAACAAATAATAATCAAGAAGAGCAGTTCCTCACATTTGAGGTCTACTTAGATAGGCAGCCTTCACTATTGGGAGTCTGCTGAACAGCAATGGAAATGCTATTGCCAGTTTAGTAATCTGAAAGTGTAAGTAGCAGCAGAGTGCAGTTTGCTTTGATGTTTCAGCCTTCATTACAGACATGCAGTGAGATTCCTAGTAGCATGAAATAGTTAACAGTTAATGTCTTTGTACCTACTGCAGATTACAAAGGCTGGAACATGTAATAAAGTAATAAAAAAAATAAGGCTCTATCTTTTAAGAAGCCTTGGTGGCCCTTTGTCAAGTAAGAGGACATAACTTTCAACAAAGGGAATGAGTAGCCAGCAAAAGTCTGGGATCCAGAGCTGCCATCCACTGCAATGTCATCCAGTTTGATTATTTAAAATACTAATTTATAAATCTAAAATCAAAAAATATAAGTCATGTGTAAAATAATACTGTAATTAAGGAGATGCAATGTTTGTTGTTCTCTAAAGCAGTATTTAACGAAAAAAATCAATGCAAGGTGAAAAATCACTGAGAGCCTGGTGCCTACAGATACGGTGTACAATATGAAATGTTCTGTAATTAAGTGAATTGACATCATTTGGGATTTTCTTTTAGAAAAAGAACTTCATTTTTTTTGCTTTTAAATGATTGTATGCCAGAATTATGAAAAGTTTAGCACGGGGATTTAAAAAGTTCTAGGCTGATTAAAAGAATGCACCAAAAGTAGTTCATGGCGAACACAGCAAACTTGAATGTTGAGCGCAGTTCATGGTGGATAGTAACAGTTGTCGTCTGTAGAATCAGCTCTGTGCATTTAAAGCGACACAGTTCCAAAGTGCCAAGACATTTTCTTCACAGTATTCCACATGCGGGGGAGGGAGGGAGGGAGGGAGGGAGGGAGGGAGGGAGGGAGGTGGGGGAGGAAGCCCCATGCTGCTTTAAGGCAGGGAAGGAGGCAAGTGGCATCAGGAATTTCATTCAAGAGAGTTTCAAGGCTCCAACATCTGGATGATCTGTTGTGCTGTCCGAAATGTAGCTTGCAGCATCATGAAGCAACAAAAAAAAGTGGGAAGTGCGCTCTGGTCAGACTGCAGAAACTTGCTCATCTTCTGCTGGGGGGAAAAAAATAAAAAAATTTACATTAGAAACTGGGTAAAGATACTGGAAGTAGCTAAACCTGAACAGCAGCTGGGACTAAAGTAAATTGGTCCATTTACATCATATATAATGTTGAGGAAGCTGTGAACATTTCTATGGGTGTAACATTGATTTGCTGTGGACTTCATGCTGTGACTTCCTGACACATGATGGCCAACTTCAGCTGCACATGCAGTAAAATAACTTTTATAGAAGCCCGTGAACAGGTGGTCTATCTATAATTTAGTTGTATGGATGCTTTAATAGAAGATGAAGTCACCATTACGCATTATATTTGCCAACACTCCCGAGAGTAGTTACCATTTTCAGTAGGTGGTTAATTGCATCACACTGTTCAAAAGGAAATGTATAAAGTTTGAGTACCTATTTTGTAGTTTATTGCATTTTGAATGGAAGCATTCTCCATTTCCCCATTGTTATAAGGTCAGATAATCTACGTGAAGGACATGCCTTCAAAGATAACAGTATTCTCAACACTAGTAACTTCTGGACATTCGCCCCATCCCCTTTCCCACAGGATGGTGAAGAATGTCCAGATGTTACCACGCTTCCTGATATTATTATTTTCCTACACTATACTTGAATCTGTGAAAAAAAGGACAGTAGCAAAATCCATCTAACATGAACAAGCTTGGAAAAGGCCTAGAAACTTTGGCTGCAGGATTAATGTGAGGAGTGGGAAGAGTGTGTGTCCCCAGTCACTGCCTCTCCAGGTCCTGCAGATGAGCCAGGCCGGCTTGGCTGCCATTGGTAGTCCCCTGGAGTGGCACTGCTGATGAATTATCATTGATCAATGAGGAAAGCGGCCCTTATTTGAATATAAGTTGAAAGAAACCCCTGACCTAGATGGTCAGCATAGCCAAGTCTCCCAAATAAATATATCTGTGACTTAAATCATGCAGGGTAGCCTGTCTTGTGGGTTAAGGAGATATAATGAGATTTTTGGTCTCAGCTGGATGTCTAACACATGTGGAAATTTCTCTGTGTCTGGACTGGGCTATGCAGGCTCTTCAGTAAAGAATGGATCTTACATTCAGCTAATTTCAGAAAGTAGTTGGTGCAGATTGGCAAGAATCAATGCTAGGGATTCCCAGAGTGTGTGTTGGGTATTTCTGGAATTAACTAATTAAAATTGCATAGTTTGACACTGTGAGGACCATCTGGCAAGATTCCTGCTGTTTGTCCAGTTAGGTCCACACTACTCCTTAGGGCTGTGGACTGTTCATTAACAGTATCCAATTGGGAAAAATTCCTGCGCCAGTCTACTCCTCTAAGTATTGCCAATGAGACAGGTTGACTGATCTGGCACTAGCTGTGCCTTAGAAGCAGAGCGGCCCAGCCTGGATCAAGATCTGAACTACTGACACTGCCAAACAGGCCTGACTCCATTTGGATATTTTGTTGAAAGGAATCTTGTGAGCCAAAGAGACTGTTTATTCCTCTTCCAACCACTACCCCTTCCCCCCACTCCCACTCAAACTAAGGTGGTTGATGATCCTATATCACTAATTCAAAGAAGAGAAGGGTATTCTCATTGCAAATACTTAATTACCCAAAAATGAAAGATTTGGTGAATTATCTTACTGCTATTTCTGGGTCTCTCCTGGTATAGATTGCTTTTGCATTCACCTACATGATGAAGAACCTCATTTTGAGTTGGGTGCTTGGAAACATTTCAATGAGATAAACCAAGTATGATATATTAATAAACATATTTGTTGTACTTTTTACATTTGCATTTCCATAGCCTCTGGTGTTGGCAATTTGGACTATGAATTTCAGTCTTGAATGCATTTTATTCTCATTCCTTACTCATCATTCATTTCCTATTGACTAATGCAATCCTGTCTGAGCTCATCCTGTTTGTAACTGACCAACATCCTACATGCTACATGAAAACCCATCATAATTTATGACACGCTACCCTTAGCTGTTCAATGCACACAGCTGAGTCATTCCCCTTTTAATTCTGAACTACTTGAGGCACATGTTTTAACGTGGAAGGATATAAATATGGGTGTGTTGTAGTTAGGTCTCAAGTTGTTAATAATCTTTGCATTTGATATAGCATTGTATCATATTGTGAAGACCTCTCAAAGCACTTCACAGAATATACATTTCACCCACAAAAAAATACAGTCAATTTACTTTAGAATATATTGAGTGAGGTGCTTTGAGATATCTCCAAAAAGCTTTAAGGCACTATATCAAATGCAAGTATTATTATACTGTAAAGAAGTGTGATTTGTGCGTTTTGTGGGCGAACACGGCAGCCAACGTGCGCACAGCAATATTCCACAAACTGCAATTTTGCGAGTGGCCAATTTTTATTTTGAGGGATTGCTGCCCGGGGTGCCAGGAAGTTTATCCTTCCAGTCCCTTCTCTTCAAATAATACCATGGTGTCTTTAGAAGCCACTTGGACAGGCAAACGGACCTCAGTTTGAAGTCTCATCCAATGGACAACACGTCCGACAATGCAGCATTGCAATGTATAGTGTCAGCATATACACTATATGGGTTCCAGGTCCCTCAGAAGTAAATCAACTAAGCAATAATTCTACAATCTCATCATTTGTCTTTCTAAAGAGCATATTCTGTAACAACATGCAATTAAATTGCATATTAGAGGCAGACTCTAAGTAAGTGGGGGCGGGAGGAGAAAGAAGGAGGAGGGATGCAGTCAGGGGTAGCTTTTTAGATGGGATTCAGACAAACAGAGAGTGGTGATTCGGGGTTAGAAAGAAGGAGATCTTGAGGTAAAGGACATAGAATCTGAAGGCTCAATTACCAACTACTGCTCTGCCCATCTCTGCCAAATCTTCCTACTACTCCAAGATAATCTTGGAGTCCAAGGATAACCCCAGGTTCCTCCTCTCCTCCACTAACCACCAGTCCTGAATGAGAGCTAACAGTTAAATGTCAACAAGACCGAGATCCTCCCGGTTGCGTCTTCTTACCTCAGGCACTGGCATCAACCTCCATGGATGCACACTCCACTTCACCAAGCCAATCAGGAATGTAGGTGTCTTGTTCAATCCTCAACTGTCCTTTCTCCCCCAGATCTATGCCATGATCTGCTCTGCCTTCCCTCACCACAACATTGCCTGATCCTGCCACTATCTAACCCCTCAGGCCGCTGAAATTCTTATTCATGCCTTCATCAAGGCGAGGCTCGACTATGCCAACGCTCTGCCTGTTGGCCTTCCAAATTCTTCCCTCCATAGGCTGCAGATCATCCAGAACTCTGCAGCCCATGTCCTCTTCTGCACCAAGCTCCGTGACCCTATCACATCCATTCCCACCCGACTCCACTGGCTTCCGATTATTCAGAGGAATCAATTCAAGATCCTGAGCTTCACCTTTATAGCCCTCCATGGCCTTGCCCCACCCTACCTCTGCGACCTCATAACCCCATGACCCAACCGCTCCACCATTGGTGGGCAAGCCTTCAGCCACTTGTCCCCAACCTCTGGAACTCCATCCCACAATGACTCCGCCTTATACCCTCCCTAGCCTTCTTCAAGACCCTCCTCTTCAACCGTGTGATTGGTCACCCCCCTTCCCCTCCCTTCCCTCCCCGTTCCCATTGTTGACAGATACTGTATGTGGTTAGCATAGATTCAGAAACCGTTATGAGCAAAAGCTCCCCAACCTGTCAGAGAAACAGATGTTTCAGATATAAATCCACTGGAGAACTATATATAGAGCCTATTAGCAGAACTCAAGGTGGGGGGAGTAAATAGATACTAACCCTACCATTTACCACATTTATTGCGAGGAATATTATATATTTCTAGACAGCGTTTAATAATAATATATTATTATAGCATTTTAAAAAATGATTGCACGAGAAAATTCTGTTTTATCAGTGTGTTTTGAAATTTTAACACCAGTATGCTTATTGAGCCATAGAAAAGGGCTGCTGCTATTGTTACTGCCTAATTTATACTGCGGGCAGCAATGTCGCATTGCCTCTAGCAGCCGAATGATTTGGAGCAGGAAGCCTCAATTACAATCATTTATTTCCAATCCCGTTTGCACAGGACTGATATCAGCTCAGAACATGTACACTTGTGACTATCCCTAAAACAGATAGCTTTTAATTTTAATGCAGAGCTGGGAGTTTATCTGTCTCTCTAATGACATTAAAAATAGCTACTTGAAAACCGTAATTTACATTGGTATAGTGCCTTTCACATCAAGAAGACATCTTAAAATGCTACCCACAGCTGACCTAGAGCCTCCATACACATACATAGACAGACAAGCCACAGAGAGGTTCAGAGACAGATAGCATACACAGGCTTCCTGCTGCAAATCATTGTGCTATTAGAGGCAGGCAGGTTACAGAGGCAGGCATGTAAAGGCAGGTACATAGGTAGGCAGCAAAAAGACTAGGAAAAAACCCATGTACGTTGTACTATCTGCATTTACTCTGTTGGCAAAACCATCTCCTAAAACAATCCTCAACTTAAGCTGTAGTGTAATTCATTTTGTAAGCATATAACAAAAACAATTTATACTGAATTATTCCACAGCTTGTAGACACAAATCCCATAATATAAATTGGAGCTCTGAAACAAAATACATAAAAGCTGAATTTCTGTTTTTTATTCCATGGATCATTTCAATTAGGTCACCTCCAGCCAACCTGGGGAAGTAACTTTTGTCCGACCAGTCCAGTATCCAGCTTTAGAAGATATGTTCAGAAAAGAGTTTTTATAACATGGAATGCTTCATAATTACCGTAAATACCCGCGTATAAGGCGCACCCCCCACTTTTGACCTTTTCTTGGTGAAAAATAACGGAAGCATTTTCGATGATATTGCCGGCAGAAGGGAGGAGAGACAGGTAGGTAGGGAGAGAGAGGCAGGCAGGGAGGGAGAGAGGGAGGCAGGCAGCCAGGCAGCCAGGGAGGGAGAGAGGGCGACAGGCAGGCAGGAAGAGAGGCAGGCAGGCAGGGAGGGAGGCAGACAGGGAGGGAGGGAGGGAGGCAGGCAGGCAGGGAGGGAGGCAGACAGGGAGGGAGGGAGGCAGGCAGGCAGCCAGGGAGGGAGAGAGAGGGAGGGAGAGAGTCAGGCAGGCAGCCAGGGAGAGAGAGAGGGAGAGAGGCAGCCAGGGAGAGAGAGAGAGAGAGAGAGGGAGAGAGGCAGGCAGGCAGGGAGAGAGAGAGAGCGAGAAAGAGGCAGGGAGGGAGGCAGGCAGACTGGGTTTGGCAGAAGGCAGGCAGCAAGCACAGCACTGAAGTCCGCTGCTGCTGCCACTGCTCGGGCGGCCGAGGCCGAAGCCCCGTCACCAGCTCCCCCCAACCCCCGCCAGACACTGACCAAACCCCGGCTGACAGCGTGCTGGCCGCCCCCCCTGTTTACTGTATTTCCGAGGCCCAAAATTTATTGTACCTGCGTATAGGGCGCACCCCCAACTTTCGAGATCTTCCAACGTGAAAAAAAGTGCGCCTTATACGCGGAGATTTACGGTAGTCATAGTGGAGCTCCTGTAGCTCAGTGGTTAGAGCACTCGCCTTACAAGCATGAGACCTGTGTTCGAATCCAGGCGGATCAGGGCAAAACCTTGGGAAAATTTCCTTGCTCCACACACCTAATAATAATCCGTCTCCAAAAAAACAACACAATAATAAAATTGGTCATTTCAATCCACGATTGTTTGTGGGACACGGCTGTGCTCAATTAGCTGCCACATTTCGGCCACAAATATAGTCAATTCACTTTAAGTATATTCTGTGAAGCGCTTTGAGACATTGATAAGATGTGAACAGCACTATATCAAATGCAAGGATTATTATTATTTAAAATCCAAAATACTACAGCTGCTGGAAATCTTAAATAAAAACAGAAGTTGCTGGGAAAACTCAGCAGGTCAGGCAGTATCCATGGAGAAAGGAAAGTGAGTCAACGTTTCAGGTCCACGACCCTTCGTCAGAACTCGTCAGAACTCTGACAAAGGGCCGTGGATCTGAAACATTGACTCACTTTCCTTTCTCCATGAATGCTGCCTGACCTGCTGAGTTTTTCCACCAACTTCTGTTGTTGTTATTATTATTCTATTGAGGCTGAAACATTTGAAGAGAATCAAGATAAAAACAGTATAGGGTGAGGGTAGAAAATTGTGAATTAAGATTATAATAATACTTGCATATGATATAGTACCTTACCAAGGTTGTAAAGTCATCTCACAGGATATACTGTAAAACTTCCCTGTGTATTTTGTGGGTAAAACAAGGCAGCCAATGTTGTGCATAGCAATGTCCAACAGCCATGGACTAGATGACCTTTTACTTGGATAATTATTGGCTAGGAGTTCGTGAGAAAGTCCCTTCTACTTTTGAATGGAGCCCTGGGATCTTAAACAGCCATCTGAACAGGTAGAGAGGACATCAGTTTAACTTCTCATCCGAAGGATGGCCCTCTGACAGTGCAACACACCCAGCACTGCATTGGAGTATCATCTTAGACTATGCGATTCCAAATCCAGCCATGGGGCTTGAACCCACTACCTTCCAACTTGAGAGGCGAGGGTGCTACCACTAAGCCATATTGACACGCTAGGGTAAATCGCTCCAAGAGGAACTATTAAGCAAAGGTTTGATGAGCAATTTAAACTCTCTCAAGTTTGAAGTTTCGATAAATCTATGTTCTTTGCAGGCAGTGTGTACTATCAATTGCCTTCTATTACTGATCTTCTCTTTACCTATGAGATCAGCACGTTTGCAGCATGGGGTAGATACAAATAATTCCACAGACATGGCCCGAGTTGTCTTCTGCTGAAATTATTCTTCTGATTATCTTCATTTCTCCCCGTTGATTTTTTTTTCATTTTCAACCTGTTTCTTGATTTTTTTCTTTCCTTAGATTTAACTAGATTCTCTGGTTTATTCTACGTTAGTGTAATGAACTCATCCTATTTTTCTGCCTTGATGAATTCTGTCATTTTAGTTTTTCCTCACCTGCTTTATTAGAAATCTTTTTCAGTTATCTTCCAATGGCCATCCCACATATAAGAATGGTTACAGCCATTAGATGTGTCCTACATTCATTCCTGGAGGTCAAATAGAATGACAGGTGTAGAGTTCTGCACCACTCAACTTCAGCAACGGGTTTAAGAGGTTTACCTGCCAATAGAAGGCGTAAACTCCTGTTACAAACTGTAATATTCCTCAGCACTTGGGTTTGGGAGTGCTAGACCAAGTCTATCTTGATGGCAGGAGCAGATGTGCAACCAAAACCATCTCAAATAGTGATACAACTGTTGGAAATCTAACTATATCCTTGGAATTATTCCTTCTTTCTATACTTTCCCTCGATCATTTCCTAAATGATTTGCCTCTTATTACCTTTTTGTTCTTTGCTTTCTGATTTCCACTTCAGGTTCTTTTTTAAATTTGATATGTTTCTTTTTTTTTTCTGTTCCTGGCGCCATGAAGCAGAGGAGGGAAAGAGAGAGAGCGATTACATACAAGGAAATTAAGGGCAACAAAGAAACATCGCACCACCCACAGACATATAAAGGAAATAACACAGAAACAGCCAGAGGAGACAGATAGTGTAGAGCAATGGTTTTCAAGTTATGGGGCAGGCCACCCTTGAGAGGGGCATAAAGACATTATCAAGTGGGCTTGTTAGGGTTGCCATCTGCCTTTCAACTGCCTAGGCCGGCTTTTGTACTTTGTGGCTAGCTTTTTCGTGTGAGAGCACGCAAGTGCGCCCTTGCGACAAAGAAACAAGCTAAGAGCGCAAGGCTACAGGGTTACATAAAGCTGAGAGCACAGTAATGTGCATACTTGCCTTTGCAGCGGAAAGGCCATCGGTTAAAGGGTAAGTTAATGTTTGAGATATCCCCTATGTCCCACTATTCCGTAACATTTTTAATAGGCCATTGTAAGGAACATTTTGGAACGCTTTCTTCTTTCACTGTTTTATGCATGTATGTTAGTTTCTCTCCACTTGAAGAGCGAATCCAAGAAAGTTGAAGTAGAGGGTAAGTGTATTTTTATGTAACGGTATGTACTTTATTATATTATCCTACTAAATAGGAGTTGCCTTTTATGGTAAATATAAGTGTTGGAAAACATTTAATTGGCGTAGAGGTATATGAAATGCATTACGTTTACTCATTAAGTAGTACTGTATAGTGGTATCTGTGCTATTTATGTCACTTTATGTCTTACGCAATATGTCATATTAGCTGAGAATATAAAATCCTCTTGTTCTATGTAAAAGTTCTGTTTCTTAGTAAGATGTGCATGGGACATGAAGCAGGTGGTGGGCAGCAAAAACAATTTGGTAACCTCCGGTGTAAAGCCTGTTATTTTCAGCAATGCATATTAGAGACAAATAGCTATAGCTGGGACTTCTAGTGTTAAGAAATTTCTTGGTAAAGATTTCTAAGGAAAGAAAGCACACATTTCAAGAATGCACCAAATGACAAGAAACGTGAGAAGGGCGTTAGATAGCAAGAGTTGAGACAGATTGTAAGACAGCAAATAAGCAGGATAGAGACAGAGAGCGAGAAAGATAAGAAAGATACAAGCATACGAGAGAGACAATAAAGCAGACCAAGCAGTAATTGTGCTCCAGCATGACACAGGCATGTGAGGACGAGACAGGAAATAAAGGGTATACATTGCAAAGCAGACTCCTTTGTCTAGAGATTATGATTCTCAATTTTACGGATCTCACTGTTGGAAGTGATGTTCATTTCTTATTTCATTCAGCTCCATGTGCTGGATTTTATTTGAATCTGGCCTGCTCAATGTAAATCAAACTGTCTTTGCTTTAAGAAGCAGTCTGTGAGTGTTCCTATATTTACTGTTTATAACCGTCTTTGGTTTATTTCATACCACCTCATATTTACTTTGAGACACAACACTGTTCTTAATAACCTTCTGTAATTTGTAGCATGAGAAAATAATGTTACATAAGAAAATGTTTATTTGCATAAAATGAGCATGCAGCATTCACTTATTCGATAAGTACATAAACATATCCCCTTGCTTTCGGCTTGTCGGTAATTTTTTTTCAAAAGATGAGGCAGATACAGAGAAATCGCAAGTCAATTACTGTGTCACCAACTTCACACTTGTCTTCCCTTGTAACTATGAAACAACTAATCATATCCATTGCAGACAATCCATTAAAATACTTTAACACTAGCCCCAAACATACTCACATAGAACATTAGCACTGTGATGTTTTAAAGTTATTTATTTTGCTGCCCATTAACCTCTGTGACCTTGGACCATCCTAGACTGTGATTCATTTGATTTAAAAAAGTGTACACAAATCAGCACTGTGTTTAAAAAAAACACTGGCTCCCCAAAGAATTTGAAGATAAACATACCATGCAATGGATAAGACAAGCAGCCAAGTTAAATCTCTGTTTTTCGTTGAATTAGCCAAGTTGAAGGTGGGGTGCTATAACTGGTCTCAACAAGAAACGATAAGTGAGAAAAAATAGTGAAAGGCAAATTGGACTTGACTGTTATGGTTCCCTAAAGTGAATACTCCATTAACACTCACTAGGTTGGATCACACGTAACCATTCAAGCTAGATACTGGAGACTTGCCAGTGCCTGAGGAGTTTTCTCCCAGTATAAGTCACTGCTTTCACCAGGATAGAAACTAGAGGGAAAATGGAGGAGGGATCATCTCAACATGCCAGTTCTTGTAACGGGCTAGAATATGGGGATGAAGAGATGACTCAACCTGCAGAGAAATGGCACTGAGGTTTTAAAGTTGAAGGTTGAATTCAAGATTGAGCTACTTGTAAAATTTCCATCTGCCACTGCTGTAAAAGGATTTTCTTCAAATCATGGTATGTCATCAGGATGTGCACTGGCCACCCTCAGGTTAAGCAGAATAATGGTCGACATTTTTCATCTGATGTACAACACAAAGTTCCCCGAAAGAGAGTAGAAGCTAAAGGAACCACATACATATTTTATATAAGCCCAACAAATAAAGTGGAGAGCTTTAAAATATATATATTTCTTTGAACAAGTTAAAAAAAAGTTCAGTGTTAATTTTTGTGAAACATACAATGAGTTACAGCTGAGAGGCTGTGACACGCTCTGTTTTATGATGCTCTGTAATATATTCTTCTGAATTTGTAGACGATAGAAATAATAATTCTCTCCTTTCACTTCTGAGAACATAATCAGAGGTTGAGATAACAAGTAAAAACTGCTTCAGCTTATCAACCTTTTAACTAAAGAATTATCCCTTACCATTTATGTATTATTCTACAGTATGGGTTTCTGTACAGTACTCCAAAAGTGCCACTGTTATTATAAATAAATATAAAATCATTTATTTACAATTATATTCTGGAATATTTTCTGCTCACCAGGACTATACTGAATATATCCATAGTATTCAATAATATGGCTGTTCAAAATAATTACTTAAAGCTTACCATCTTCATCCTCAGATGGGAAACCTTGGGACTGCAGGTGAGCTAGTCTGGGGTCAGATTCATTTGGCTTGTGCCACTGAGGCCGGCTAAGAGGCCTGACCTGCGAGTGACTGATCGAATGTGGAGCTGCACTTTGAACAGTTGAGGGTCCAAGGGAATCACTTGGTCTTCCCACCAACCGTGACCTTTGTAATGCCACATTATAGTCTGGAGGCTTCATGCCTGGATGTCGATGGCCTTCCTGGAAATCTGCAATGGGAATTCCAACATACCCAGGAGGCGTTGGAGGTGGCTCTCGATATCTGCCCTCTTTTCGTGCTGCAGTAACACAATACACTACCATAAGAGACAATCGATTAACACGATGTACAAAAATACAGGAATTGAAAATAGATCCTTGGAAAGGCACAAGCAAGAAGGGTGTAAAGTTTGCTGACAGCAACGTCATTTATGAAGTTTAGGAGAGATATTTAAAAGTTGGAAAGCAATTTCTATAGTGATATAATCTTGAAGCAAAAGTGTCAAACAGCAAGAGTCTTGATATAGGGTAAAAAGGTGGAATCTTTTGAAAGTAGCAAAGAAGGTTTAGCCTCAATATGATTCTAAATAAAGCCAGCAGCTGGCATGCAATAAGGTTGAAGAAGCAGAAAGGATGCTAATAGAATTTCAAAGCTCAACAAAGCTCCTAAAACTGAATAAGAAAGGAATGGCCCTGGGAATTTCTTACAGACCTATTTAGAATCTTCTCTACCCGTTTATCTTCAAAGCTATTTTACTAAGTCGCGAGAAGCATGCAGGTATTTTAAACACATTTCCTGTATTAGATTTCATTTACTGAATCCCTTTATGTAGACCCAGTCCACAGAATAACCACTACAGAATTCAAATAAGAGACCTGCAACTCTAGTTTAAAATGATATAAGTAGCATTAAATTGGATGTATAAATATACAAATGATTTTCTTATTATTAATAATATTAAACTTATTCTATGTAACCTTGCAGCCCAGCAGGTTAATGCATTGCTGTGCTACATGATTGACTGGAAGGATACGAGTTACCTTCATTCTATAAATCAATTTCACCCTTCCAATTCTAGGGTATATAATGGATGTTTACCTGAATCATAATGTGGAACTGACAAATTATGGTGAAAAGATAAATTCCATGTTAAAATTTACTATGAGTCAAGGCCTTGCTGCTCTGGAACTCCCTTCCTCACTCTCTTCGCCTCTCCGATATAAATCAAATTTGTTGTTGTTGTTTCTTATGAGTTAAAACTATAGCATTCCAAAAAAGATTTGGAATATTAAAAATACACAGAGGATTTTAATGGATAAATAAAAATTTGGGTGGGATCACAAACAATGTTTGACATCTCCTTGAAGAGGAACCAAACAAGTAAGTGTGGAGTCACTTGGTTCAAATCATACAACATTTGAAGGAGTTCAATGCACAGTGAAGGCAACAATAATGACTTGAATCACTACTTGTCTGCCTTGAAGAGTTTGGGTAAAACATCTTGGGTGTGCACTTTGATGATGTTGTCCTCTAATGTGGTTCCCATCATGATTGTGCAGAACTTTTACCCTGTGCACTATGAACTTTATACCCTCTTACATTGTTAACCAGGACATATGGCAGAGTTGGAACATTTCTCATGAATATTGTTACTGCTGCTGTTTTGAACCTCAAATAAAAGTTGAACCAAGGGTTGGTTACAGCCTTGTTGGAGAACAGAGAAATCATAATGAAGTGATTCAGAAATATCATAAAAGCCCATAATTCACACATCGATATTACATCCAGTTGGCTTGCAGCATTTCACAAGTGTTCCTCCTTCAACTAGAAGAGCACTCTGAATAAGGTCAAATACTGGTATACAAAATAACCATGCTGAAACTGCACATGTAAATATATTTGGATTTTGACAAGTAACTGAAGCTATTATTTTTTATTTGTGAAATTACAAAAGATAATTGTTAAATGAAAATGATATGTAAATTACAGAAAATCTGAAGCAAATATTAATAATAAATAATAATGATCTTTACATTTCATGTGTCACGTTGGGAGGACATCCCAAAGCCTTCACACTGAAAGTGCAGTGACTGTGTTTGTTGGGCGAACACTAACACAAGTACTCAACTGTCTAAGTAGCCACCACCCAAAAACAAAAAGTCTGTCCAGTCAGTGGTTGTCATTTACAGAACTGCTGAATAAGATAATTTCAGACAGATCTGTTGCCTGGGCCTCAGTGGGTTCTGTAGTCCAGTGTCCTTGCTCCACCTTGACCTGATTCTGCTACTCCTCCAAATCCATGCCGAGGTTGCCAGTTGCAAGATTATGCAACAAAATATCAGTATCTCAAATAATTTTTTATTTATCGATGCGCCCTCCCATGACTGATTGATTCTTTTCTTTGAGATACCCAACACTTCTTGTATTAGTCTTCATGCATGATAAGTCACTTGGATTATGGGCATATGCGAAATGTTCAAAGGGAAAAATTAGCCAGATGGTAATGGATCTTCCCTGAAACAAACAGTTCCTTGAGTTCCTATATATAAACCAACCAGTGAGCATTGCAGTGCCCTGTTGCTACGGTCCCAGCTTGTTTGAATATTTAGTGTTGGTTCACTTATAGCTGTAATATGCTATTGGGTTACCTGTAGGTGTACACATCATTAAAGGCAGTATAATTTTAGAAAGGTTGTAGAGCAGTAAAAGTGCTGCTGCTACATTCTGTTTACTGAGGTGATTTTCTCTAGTTTCTCGTAATCTGTTACACAACAAACTGACTCCAACAACGTTCCCCAAGCAAGCCTAGAAGATAATTGTGATAACCAACATTAAGCCATTGGTAAATTTATCTACTACTGAGAGTAGTGTTTTGAGGGTTCATTCTGGAACAGTAGCACTACTCCATGGCAACTTCACTGGTGTGATTCTCACGCCAGGTCTAGATTGTTTAATTTGTTCCAATAGGGCAATGTGAACCCAACGGTAGTACCCATTACCAGAAGATGCATTTTATGCTTTTACAAAACCCTTCTCTTTTACCACATGAAATAGACAATAATGTCTGGTGCATCCATCATCTCCAACATAAAATATGCTCTATGCTACCCTGCATTTGGTTGAAACTCCCTCCTAAAACACTGCCTTCCTTGACCTCACAATCACAAATGTTTGATTTGGTATTGTAAAATGCCATGAATAATAATGATAACAATGGTAGCATGGCAGAGGGCTTTTGATAATGATAATAATAATCCTTGCATTTGATTATAGCACTTTTCACGTCTTCTAGACGTCTCAAAGCACTTCACAGAATATGCAAGTGAATTAACTATATTTGTGGGCGAAATACGGCAGTCAATTGCGCACAGCAGAGTCCCACAAACAGTCGTGGATTGAAATGACCAATATTATTATTGTTTTTTTGAAGAATTATTATTAGGTGTGTCGAGTAAGGAAACGTGTCCAACATTTCGCCCTGACCTGCCTAGATTTCAACACAGGTCTCACGCTTGTAAGGCAAGTGCTCTAACCACTGAGCTACAGGACTCCATGATCACAGAGTTGGTACATGTCTATACTTCTAATATAGAAGTATAGACATGTATATGTCTATATATACATAGCCTTGCATTATTGCTTCACTAGACATCTCACCTCAGTGACAGTTTAGCCCCAAAAGACTCCTTTAAATGTTCAGTTTCTTCATGGGCTTTACAAACTTCCCAGGACCTTTTATATATTTGGAAAAAACATATTTTACACTGGAATTTGAAGGTGTGAACAGTGTTAACACCAAATAGTTAGCATATTTTTAAATACTGAAACTGTTTATGGGACACCGTTGTGTATAATTGGCCACCCCGTTTCGCTCATAAAATATACAGTCAATTCACTTTACAGTATATTCTGTGAAGCTGTTTGGGATGTCTCAACTTCACAATAAGGTACTTTATCAAATGCAAACATTATCACTAGGTGATTTCAGGGAAGCAATGTAAACCATAATGGTGTGTCATGGCTGCACAATCATTAAAAATTGATTGCAATTTATAATCTACCCAAGCAATTATCCATTAAATATAATCCGAATTTATTCCTCCCAAAACTTATGAATTTCTAAGAAAAATCATATCGCTTAAATTCGAGCTAATGTAATGGCTATTTGCTGTTCAATTAGACACAGCAAGAAATAGATTTCTAAGAGGTTAAATGACAGAAGGTGTCGCAGTGAGTGAGAGCCAAAGCAAGCTACCAAACGCTTAAATGAGAGAAGCCAATGCACATTTGGAAAACTGCATGGGTCATTCAGTGCACAAATAATTAATTACAACAATCAGATTAACTGTGAGACTCCTAATTGAAAATAGAATGGGGGCACAATGCCACAGAAAAGTGGGTTGTGGTTTCCATCCTGGATGATTCACTTCGTAAATTCCTAATATCATGGGGGCTGCACTGAACAGAAAACAGATCCCTCCCCACGAGCAGGTTGTGGGTAGGAAAACGACAGAAATGAAGAGGTGGGAAAGATTTGTCACCCTGATCAACCTTGCCAACAGATCAAGCACATATTGATTTGAGAATAAGGTGGTTCCCCTCCCTATTAGCAGGTGCAGCATGTGGGTGCAGGAGAGAGGTGTAAAAAAGAGGTTGTTATAAAGTGGAGCAAGGAAGATATTACAGCTTTCAGAAATAAAAGCAGATTATTGAAATAAGAAAAAAACAACTTCACTTGTAAATGCTTTGAGTGCAATTCTACAAACCTTAATATTCCAATATTCCAAGTATTGGAAATACTTACCAATGAGACCTTTTGCTGTTGAGGAAGATACTGCTATGTGAGAAGGTCTAGCATTCTGCTTCGAGTCTTCTGCTGTTAATGCTGCACCACTTCCTTCAGAATCAACTGACACATCTTTCCCACCTCTCCGTTTTATAGTTCCCGTGTCGCCTTCAGAGTCCTCTGCCCAATAACCCGTTGATGATGCCCAGCTACTTCTGGACTGAGCAGGATCGTCTTTAGGCTGAGTATATGGGCTGTATTTTGTGCCATGTTCTGAAAATACCGTTTGGTCCATCTGGCTACCTGTAGCCCACGAAGATGGTAATGCTGTTCCTTCAGCAGGACTCTCATAAATAAAATTCCCAAAACTACCAAGTGACTCCCAGCTTTTCTGATGCTGAATTGTTTGAATGTTGTCATGAGAACCGCTGGAACATGAAGTCCAACTTCCTCGACCACTATCCGCTGCATCAAGAGAAGCCCGGTCCCCTTGGTCCTGGGTTAATTCCTCCATACTTGGTGAAGAGAGTACTGCTGGTCCTGTGTACAGGGTTCCTCTGCTCTCGATACTTGTTGGTGCAAAGGGACTAAACAAAAGATAAATCTTTGGTTTGAAGATTGGAAAACAATGGATACCACATACTGACTATTATTGCCCTGTAAGGAGTTTCTGGCAATATAGACCACATTTTTTAGTTGGTAAATCTTTACAATAACACTGGTATCAAAAGTTAGAAAGTAGAATTGCATAGCATGTTTGCATGAGTTAAACATTAATCATTACAGGTCTACAAGTTGGAACAAAATGGACGTTAAAATACATTCTTGCTCATGCTACCAAATTGATCTTGAGCCCCAGCTATTACTGATGTTATTATTAATAATTGTATTACTATTAAGATATCCCTTAGAATGAAGAGAAGGATCATCCATTGGCAGCTCAGTGCACAAAGCTTCATTCCCACTCTGAATAAATTAATAAACTGCAAGAAAATAGTTCAATTGTTCAGGGAATTGACTTGGAATGTGGTTTACACAGGTGGGGGTCTGTACCACAATGCTTCTGCAGTATCTTAGTATCTGTCCTCACATTTCCCTTTGTGACTATAAACCTATAATCTCTTGTTTTACTGTTCTGGGTTTACTTTTTCAATCCAACTTAAAATTGTATACAATGCTTACAAGGTCCCTTCTGAAACAACTTCTCTCAAGATTTAGCTTGTCTAATCTGAAGTGATTGTACAGTTACGGTAAAACCTTGATAATCCAGCACAGTGGGACCCACACACCTCCCGTATTTCGGAGTTTGCCGGTGTTTAGAAACCTACTAGAAATGGGTGAGAAAGCTTTGCCCCATACACCAAGTGAGCTGGAAATACAACACTGAAGCCAAACAATGCCTGAGCTCCACACACAGTGCCGGATGACAGAGCAGCCACGCCGGAAACTACAAGCAGCTGTTCTGAACTTTGGGGATTTGCCGGACATCAAAACAAATCTAATACTGTATGTATTTTAAAATTTTTAGGGAGTTGCTGGCTTTCGGAATGTCGGATTATCAAGGTTTTACTGTAGCAATAAGGTTGTTTATAATATACTAATCAGAAGAAAAACATATTTGTCTAATTACAGCAATTTTTTTAATATAAAAAAAAGCATTCTCCAACCTGACACAGTATTGATCTGAGTCTATCGTTGATCGCTTCTCCAATCTTCTCTCTATGCCTAGATTTGAATCCACAACACTGACAGAAAGCCGCTGCAGTCTGTCATCGTGCAGCGTGACAGACACAGAATCAAAGGAAGAATTGCTGACAATGCTGGAGCGGGAGGAAATTTCACTGTGCCCAGAGTCTGAGAAATTATCTGCAGTAGCACTCGGTGCTAAAGCAAAACCTAGAAAATGGAATAACAGTGTATAACATGGTATCTAGGATTTCAATACCTCTTACAAATTGAAATGCTGGGAAGAAAAAATATATAAAGATCAGAGCTTTGAAAATATTGTAGTGTTGATTCATATCCACTCCATTAAATAAAACTGAACTGGCATAAAATCAGAATTGAATGCTGTTTGAGGAAGCCATTAGAATAAAGGCTGATTTTGGACAAAGACAAGACAAAGAACTTCAAGTTCAAGTCATACTATTTTGGTTAAAGCAAGCTAATTTTAGATCAAAGAACACATTTGAAAATTATGCTTGTTGAATGGCAGGCCGCATACGATACAGCAGGCCTTCTTGCAATGCACTGGTTAAAATGGAGAATATGTCCTTCATAAAAGAGTTTTAACCTTCATAGCATTGAAAAAATTGAGTAAATATAGTTTGAGTAAAATATTGAAATGTGCCTACATTACATTTTGAAGCTTATCATGACTCAAGATTTCACCTTGTAATGCCTGCACTCCAGCAGCAAAACCTAATTTTAAAATCGCTTAAGGTTTTAAAAGGCCATATTGTTAGAATCATAAATAAACTTGCAGAAAATAATTTCAAGTTACATTTTTAAAGGCGAGAATAGGGAACCAAGGATAGGAGAAAAGGTAACATAGGACAAGCACAGGAGGTTTTTTTTAGAATGAAAATCAATTGTAATGGGTGACGGTTATTATTGTAAAGATGATGGTGGGGGGGGGAGGGGGGGGTTGCAGTACACAAGTTAAAAACTGATAGAACCACAGAGATGACAATTTTCATAGGCCTACTGGCAATCCAAAACTTAAAAGGCAATTGCAAGCTTCCGCCAAAAGAGGTAGTTGTGAAAGACTGCATGTCCAAAAAATTAACCGAAAAAGCAAAGCACTGCAATTAATAATCAATCAACTTGATAGTAAATTAATATGTTTAGTAATTAATAAGCCTGCTATATTTGCAATTTTTCATTTGCAGCACATTATTTGAAGAGAAGTAGGAAAGCATTGCAAGCATAGAATGATTTATGAAGGTCTTTTTCTTTCACAAGTGACATAATATCGGTCAATCTGTGATTTAATTCTTCCACAAGGATGAAGAGGAAGAGTTGAAATTGTTCCAGAACTTTACATGATCTTCATTGTACAGTTGGAACCCGTTTATCCGGCACCCTCGGGATCTGGCCAGTGCCGGTTAAAGCACCTGCCGGATATTCGGCAGAAAACCCAACACCATTTTTTTTTTTTTTTAATTACATTTTTAAAAACGTAGCATATTAATAATGGACGAAATACTCATTCATATGATATAATATATAAATAATAATTATAATCATTTTACACACAGCAACCAGGCAGTTCAGAGAGATCTTTAAACTAGTGCAAAAGTTACACGTCTGAATGACACTGTTCTCATTGGGGGCAGGAGAGGAAAGCAAACCGCCGCTGTCACTGTTCGGTTAACTTTCCTTCCAAATGATCCAAGGATCGGCATTAAAAGCAAACGTTTCATTTCACTTTTAAAGTTAAGTTTTCTTTAGCATCAGACTGGGGTAAGGGGAGGCGGTGAGTGTGTTTCTGATGTACACTGCAGCTTCTCAAGCTTAAAGATATTTGTAAAATAAACCAGACTTGAGGGGTGTTGCAGGGGTTTGTGTTTTTTTAATTCATTTATTAAATTTATTAAAATAAAAGCTAAGGCTGTGATATGCATTGATCTGCATGCTTTGCTTGTGTGTGTGTGTTTTGCTGCTTTGTGACTAAATCAATGAACTCACCCTCGCTCTCCCTCCTCTCTCAAACCCAGAGTGTACCTCTGTATACTCTGCAGAATGCTGTACCGGCAGCATTCTGAGCTAGCTCCACCATCAGGTACCTAGTAGCAGCATTCCAAAATACTGACGCAACACAAAACAACCAAAAAAATGCATTTTTCTGGATAAATTCTGGTTTATCGAACGCGGATCTTTTTTTTGCGATGCCGGTTATACGGAAGTTACGGTTGATCGGGTCACGGATAAACGGGCTACTACTGTACAAACCTACACATGTACATTTTTATCTTCGTCACCAACAGAGATAGGAACTCCAGAACTACAGCGATTGACCAGAATCCACTAAAATGGTGATGTTCTATTAATTTCACAATCACTTATACAGATAAATACAATCACTGGAACCGCAAGATCCAAGAAATTTGGTAAGTTTTTTTGAGTAACACAACCATTTGAATCGATTGAAACACAAGAAAATGTACATATTTGGAAAGGCAAACGTTGAAAGAACGTATATCATGTTTCTCCTTTATCTGCCATTGATGGCTCAGGTCATTTTATGCATTACATATATCCCTATATTTTAAAGCTTGAAATTTGAACTTCATTGTGAAATGGTATGTCCCAACTAGGGTCATACCATTTCATACCATTTCCATACCATATGGAAATTTTCCGATATCGATATATCGGTGGGCTCATATCGATACATACCGATATATTGATATCACCAGTTTTTTTTATCCTGTGTATGCGCGCGCATTCGGATGTGCATGCGCATTCCGATGTGCACACGCATTCCGTGCTCTAGGCCCAGGAGGTTTGCAATGCCGGCGACAAGGTAAGTTGAAAAAGTTTTATATTATACCGATATAACCGATATATCGATACGTCGCCGGACACTGTATACCGATGTTTTGCGATATACCAATTTTTTTTATACCAAACTTTTCGATATACCGATATATTCAAATTTCCAATATCGGTATATCAAATCTGAAAAATTATACCGATAGATCAATATATTGCTGGACACTAGTCCCAACTTACCAAAATGCTAGAAGATGTAAAGTTTTATGTGCAAATGCTTTTTCTGTTAGGCTGCATCACTGTACTCAGCTCCCAACAGTCCTAACCCACAATTTTAGTTTTTTATAATCTATCATTTATTTCCAATAAACTACAGAATGACAATTTGTCTCACCTCTCCAGTCTAAAATGTTTCTCCTCTATCACCTATCTTGAGGATGTATATATCAGAGCATTTTTCCTGCCTGCGATAATTAAAACATTTTCAACACCAGCTTACTCAAAGTGGCTTAAAAACAACCTGGACCCATCCCTACAGCAGCTGCTCATCTCAACCAAGGCTACCAACCCCTCAACTAAGCTAGTAGATTTTGCGTTGTACAACAACCCCACCTATCCCATAGATCCGTGGTGCATTGTTATTCTTGTTACTGTTTTCACTTCCAAGAGAGGATGAAGAGCCTGTTAGGTCCGACTGTCTGGAGCCATGAGATCTCGGCTTACTGCCACCTGACAAACAGGATGAGAAAACCAGTTTAGACATCAAATCTATCATTCACCGTATCTCCTTGAACAGAACCAAGCTCTCATTTTTCCAGACAACCTTTGCCTCAGTGGGGTCATTGTCGAATTCACAAAGAGCTCTAAGGAGCATTTAAACCTCAAATAAGAGTTGGCAACATGCCTGATTTTTTTCTCTATCCTTTTTAAAATACAATTATCGGGTCCATTAGCCACCTGTATATACAAAGGTTATTCCACACTTATACACGATTTCTGGACCACATACTCCTTACTGGTAAATTCACAGCAGGCTGAAAATGTGGAAGGTCATACTTGATAAACACAAAAATCTATTGGTTAGAAACTAATAAACCTACAAAATATCATTTAAATGTCAACCTTACTAGAAATTAACAGCAATCCCTAAAATGTTTACCAAAATGGTATGAAAAAAATGACAAAGTATGAACTAAAAGTTATTGAAATGACAGAGCTTATTTTCCCAACAACTTGAACACCTATTATTATCTATTATCTGCATCTGAGTAATGAAATCTATATATTGAAAATCAGTACCTTGGGGAGATGTTAAGGGTAAAATACAATCTGATAGAATAACTACTAAAACTGGGCTTCTCTAATGCTGTTCAACATCATGCATAAAATTAATACTGGTCACCATAACCCTAACTCTAATGAGCATTTTGTGTTCTATTCTGAGTCTGTTTTTAATTATGCTGTTTGTGTTCTGCACTTTGAGTCTATGGTTCTGCTCAAGGATATATTGTAGCCTTCCACACAGAAATAGAGATGGAATTTCTAAGACTAACTAAATTGACAGGGAAAGACTTGACTGTTATCTATCAGTTAGACAGCTAAGCAGCTATTAGTCAATACAATGACAGTGGACAAACATTTTAGCATTTATGCTATCCAAAGTCACACGGTTATGCACACTAAGACCTGAGCCAACAGGTAGCAACAAAGAAAACAGGATACATTTCTTTCTCTTTTAGTTTATGTATGTCATATTTGTAAGTTGTGCAATGAAGTGGGTGCATGTTTGTATAGAATACCGTATATCTCTGCTTATAAGGCGCACTTGTTTTCAGGTCGGAAGATCTCGAAAGTTGGGGGTGCGCCCTATACGCAGATACAAGCAATTTTGAGCCTCGGAAATACAGTAAACAGGGGGGGCGGCCGGCGCGCTGTCAGCTGGGGTTTGGTCAATGTCCGGCGGGGGTTGGGGGGAGCGGGTGACGGGGCTTCGGCCTCGGCCGCCCGGGCAGCGGCAGCAGCAGCGACTTCAGTGCTGTGCTTACCTTCTGCCGAACCCAGTCTGCCTCCCTCACTCCCTGCCGCTCTCACTCCCTGCCTCTCTCCCTGCCTGTATGCCGACCTGCCTCTCTCCCTCTCTCTCTCTCTCTCTCTCTCCTGGGCTGCCGACCTGCCTCTTTCTCTCCCAGGCTGCCGACCTGCCTCTCTCCCTCTCTCTCTCCCTCTCTCTCTCCCGGGCTGCCTCTCTCCCTCTCTCTCTCCCTCTCTCTCTCCCGGGCTGCCGACCTGCCTCTCTCCGTCTCTCTCTCCCGGGCTGCCGACCTGCCGCTCTCCCTCTCTCTCTCCCGGGCTGCCGACCTGCCGCTCTCCCTCTCTCTCTCCCTCTCTCTCTCCCTCGGGTTGCCGGCCTGCCGCTCTCCCTCTCTCTCTCCCTCTCTCTCTCCCGGGCTGCCGACCTGCCGCTCTCCCTCCCGGGCTGCCGACCTGCCGCTCTCCCTCCCTCCCTCCCTGCCTGCGTCTCTCCCTACCTACCTGTCTCTCCTGTCTCTCCCTTCTACCGGCAATATCATTGAAAATGCTTCCGGTTTTTTTCACCAAGAAAAGGTCAAAAACGGGGGGTGCGCCTTATATGCGGAGATATACGGTTATTGCAGTATTTAACTAGTGTTTCGATTCATTTTTCATCTACAAACTAAAAACGTCATTCAAAACACATTTGGGAACATCGGTGGTAGATAACATTGTTGGATCAATGAAAATTTATATTAAAAGTGAACATATAATAATAATCCTTACATTTATCACATCTTTGAGGCATCTCAAAGCGCATATGGTATACATTTAAAAAGTGTGTAAAATTATTATGCCATTTTGTTGTTTTGTTGGGTGGAAATATGCATTAAACTAGTTCAACCTGACCAAACCCCAAATGTCTCCCAAATTTGGAAAGGAGAGAACACACATGAATAGCCACTATAAATAAAGGGACAATATTTGCACATTTGGATATCTAGGCAGTTGCAGACGAAAAGTGCACTTAACAGCAGATTAGAAATCAGGATTGAATCAATATTCGTATCACACATTGTTAGTAAATTATGTTTGTGAAGGAATTCGGATTTCTCTTTTGGGATTTGGGACATATTAAGACACTACCTTTCCTTGGAGAGGTCTGAGGAGATGTAGGGGGAGATGACAGCTGGGAAGATGTGTTTGATATTGTATCTTCTGATTGCTTTTTATTTCGATCCAAATTTGCCTCTTCAGACAAGGACAGAATTTTCTTTAAGGCTTGAGGAGAATGAGTACCTTAAGAATAGGAATAAATCATATACTGTAATTGAAGTAACATTTCTGGCTTCAATGCCCACACAGTAAATAACATTAAGCAAGCATACAGCAGAGGAGAAATTTACTGAGATAGGTAAAAATTCACAAATTTAAGATAATTTAAGGAATGAAAGGGGCCCGAATTTTCCTTTACAATGGAGGGTGTGATTGAATTGCAGAAATAATTGAGATGACAATTTGCTTTTTAAAAAAGGAAATCAGATGAATAATTGTGAAAAAAACAACAATCAAACAAGTGGGATTAGATAAGGTAGCTCATCGAGAAAAACACCAGTGCAGACTTGATGGGCCAAATGGCCGCTCTCTGTACTGTAGCATTTTATGATTGTCAATATTCACAAGAATTTCACGCGTTATTGCAATGGTACTCCAGCTAGGTTATTTTTTATACACATTTTGGGTAGAGGTAAAGGAAAACATATCAACAACAACAAAATTACATTTATAGAGTGCCTTTCACGTCGGGAGGACGTCCCTCGGCGCTGAAATCAAATGCAGTTCTGAGAATTATGTACACATTTAGAAACCCTGAATTACCAAATGGAGGGAGATCCTTAATTGGTACTTTCTTCCGTGATTGATACATGGTTACAGCTGGGACTGGGACCTGAAGGGCCTGGTTTGCTTTCTGCTGCTGCTGTTTCAGATGTTGTGCTCCTGATCTTGGAGCAACCGGCGATGTGTCTGATGGTTTCCCTGCTTTCTTGTCTCCTGTGCTCTTCGGTACTACTCACCAGTCGAAAAATAAGCACGTAAAAAGCACAGATTAGTTCTGAAAAGAACGTTCTCAACTGCAAGGCTCTAATGATGCAAGGCTCGACAATTTTCAAATTATGTATCTATACACTTGAAGAAAACAAATACTTCAGATGCATTTCACAACGTTGCCATCAGGAACCTAGGTGCCTTGATTGACCCTGAACTGTCTTTTCTCCTCCATATCCGTGCCATGTGGTGGAGCACTGTCTTCCACCACCTCCGCAACAGCGCCCTTTTCCGCCACTGCCTCACCCCTCAGGCTGCTGAAACACTTATACATGTGTTTGCCACCTCAAAGCTCAACTACGACAATTCTCTCTTTGTTGGCCTCCCCAACTCTTCCCTCCACAAGCTGCAGATCAACCTCTGCAGCTCGTGTCCTCAAGGCTCCACATCCCTCAGAGGAATGAATTCAACAACAACAACAAAATTACATTCATAGGGCAGGGCTCCTTTCATGTCGGGAGGACGTCCCAAGGCGCTGAATGGTCAGGACCTGAGCATAGGCGAGGCGCAGGGTAGGGAGAAGGTGAGGGTAATGGGGAGGGGAGGAAGAAAGGCGGGAGGTGGAAATCGGATTTTCGAGGAACACATCTTCTGGTAAATGCTTTGAGCAAATACATAGTGAAGATTATATAGTAATAGACTTTACTGTGTAATCAAATTCCATGCCTGATTATTTTAATGCACAGTCAGATAAACAAATTATATGTAAGTTAAAATAGTGACATAAGCAAAACGTTACCATGTATCACATTTTTCCAAAGGGAAATTATACCATAATACCACAGAGCATAGAGAAGGCCATTCTGTCCACCTTGCCTGTATTGTCTCTACAACTAGCTACATTCCCTAGATGCCTAGACATCATACTTTTTGTTATAATTCCTTTCTGGTGATCACATTGAATTCATTCCAAACTGATTGAATGGACAATTGTTCAGTGTACTTAATCACTTCAACTACCAGTTCGATGGGAATGTTCCCCTGATTTGTGTACACCACTATGGGAAAAGGAACTAAGTTTTATTTATGGAAAACAATTTCTCCCCTTCAAACTACTCCACTAGTTGTTTCCAGAACGAGGACACATATTGCTGACCCAAGACAAACATTTATTTGTGAGATTCTGTTTATGAATACAAACGATGCTGTTTGAAATATTGACTGCAGCTCTGCAAATTTTGGACATCTGCACTCAGTCCCTTTAGTATTTTATTTGCCAATTCAAACAGTGGCTCCAAAATGATACTGTATGCTCAAATGTTTCTGATTATAATATTTTTTAGCAGACCACAACAACAAAATTGCACTTATATAGCCTTTCACGCCAGGAGGACGTCCCAAACTGCTGAACAGTCAGGTCGGGACCCGAGTGGTGGGGGGAAGGGGAAGGAGAGTGGGAGAGGGGGAAGAGTTAGTGGGGCAACCGAAGGTGCGGTCGAACCAGACCTCCTGGCCGTAAACATTTTATACAATTAATGCAACCACACTATAGACCAGTCAGTGTTACTACTAGCTGTTAAATTTGTTGTAACTAATGTTCCCACTACAATTAAACACAAACCAAGACATATTCCCTCGGCCCAACAGTAAGAACGGCCATGGGTGAGGAACTGGAGTCCAGCTGTTCTCCTCCAATAATGAGTTACATTACAAAATTACTTCTCCCTCCTTCAAATCCCCCCACCGCTCCTCTACAGCTCTTATGAAAGCGAATCATTTTATCTGTACAGGCACTGGTCACCTTCTGGTATTTAGCTCAAATGATATTACTTAAAGTGTTGGCAAACTATTTGTCTCTGTAGGAAGGAAGCAGTGTCAGAACAGATGCCCAATCTTTCCTGTCCTCACCTGATATCCTTCCAGCAGGGATCTCCAAGAAGGAATCAAGTTCTGAACTTTAATATCTTAACCCTTATAACTCAGATGAGCTAAGGTCAATTCTACTAGCTCTGATGCCCCAGCTGAGATTAGCAAGCCAAACAAACAAGATTCAAACTTGCAATGTTTTAGTCAAACTTTGTCAAAAATTCAAAGCTAGTCTATATTTAGTCTATATTAAAGCCCTTGACTTCATCCACTAAGCCATCAAAGATGGCATCACACTTAATACATACTTCATCATGAACATATGTATGAATAAAAAACAAAAGCCTTCTCTGCAGCATTGCATGCAATAATATTTTAATAGAATTTATTTTTGATCAATAGATTTAGCAATAATATGTAAAATAGATACAAGATACAGTATATATAAATAATTTGGTGACTCACGTGTATTAGTGGATGGCTCGCACTGCAGTGATAAGGCCTGCAGGCTTTCTTCATCCATGTCCAAATTGAGGTTAGCTAGATATTGTTTTACTTTCCGAGCCATCTGTGCATCTTCATAGAGTTTCTTCGCATTGAGAAATGAGCTGCGGCGGACACGTTTCTTATGCCCCCCTGTTTGCACCACATCCAGCACAGCAGCACTTGTACTGCCTTGGCTAAGTGACCTGCCATGGAGGAAAGAAACAGATGGCACTGGTTTCAGCATGGAAGGTTAAAGACTGGTACATGCAAAAGTCACATTGAGGTCAGTCTTTGTTCAAGCACAAAATACTACATGCTTCATTCCAGTAAATCACACAGATAAAAATGAAGGAATGAAAAATTAAATGGGAAGAGAGGAACAGCTGCCCGATCCTTTCAACGTAACTACTCTGCAGTTAGTTCTATCCTGCTCCAACTTGACAATCAAAAATGTCACCACTATAAGTATCTCTGCCCAGAAGTTTAATAGAAGCCACTACTTTGTCAAAAGGTTGGAGCAGAATTAAAGCTCATGCAACACTAGGGTTAAATAGCAGCTATAATGAATCCTAGTAATATCAATACATTATTTTCAAAATACAAAACACATCCCATCTCCCTCCACATCATTTATCCTTGCATCATTTGATTCATGCACCTCACTCGTTTCTTCTTGTCACAAAATTTAATAGTTTCCATTGCACAGGAAGATGGAGTAACAATAGCTTGCATTTGGAAAACAAATGACTGGAGTCTCTTCAGCAGCCTGACAAAACCATGCTCACCTTTTCCGCCATTTAGCTCTCTCCTCAGTATTTCACAATTCTCTGCATGAGCAATTTAGCTAACGTTTTCAGACGCCAGCCTCACTATCTCCTCCTAGTCTCCCACATCTGCTGCTCTATTTTTCACTCTCTCACTCCCTGCCTCCTCAAGCCCAATCTCTGTCTTGAAGTCCTGCCTCAAAACCTAGCACTTCAAACTCCCTGTGATCATTCTCTTTCCCCTCCTGCTGTCCAACCCTGTTTTTATGCTCCACGACGTTAGCCTACTGGAAGAGTGCTAGGTAAATGAAAGTTGCTGTCAAAAATCCGAAGTTACTCAACTCTAATACGTCAAAAATCAAACCTACTGCACCTACCGCACAGTATAGTTAATTAAGAATTAAGCTTTCTTCCATATTGGAAAATGTACAAATATGCATACATATGTAAAAATACTTGCAAAATATAAAAAAAAGTAACTTAATTTTACATCCACAATATAATAGCATTTATGTTATAAAACAGGGAAAACTTAGTGCAATCAGCTGGGTTAAATGTTTCATCAGGCATAATAAAAGTGAGGTGTGAAACAATGAACAGCTTCCAACTCGGGTCATGCCTGATGTCACTATTATCCATCCAGGAAATTAAGAAGCACCAACCAGATAAACTGGAAGTTAGCCAATTTTTAACATGAGAAACCAGCTAGTTCAGTGATGGAAATCAGATGTACCAGATCTTCCAGTTATTATGGGTCCATAGTTGAACGCACTATATGCAAGGCAGCATACAATCAAACTGCTGTAACAAAGTTCCTCCGTATTTTATAAAAGTTAAGCGTTATAAGTCTAGGAATCATCATAACCACCAGAACCCCAGCAGGGCAAAATGTTGGGCAAGTTTCCTTATTTCACATGCCTCTCTTTGCCTAGCAGTAAATAGGAACCCGATTCTTAGTCGATTGACAGATTGCTTTTCCAGGGAGAATAATCCCTCGTGAAATAACAATAATAACTTGGTCACTCAGTCCACGACTATTTGTGGGACACTGCTGTGCGCAACTGGCTGCCACGTTTTGCCCACAAACATAGTCAATTCACTTTACATTATATTCTGTGAAACACTTTGAGATGTCCAGAAGACGTGAAAAGCACAATATCGAATGCAAGGATTATTATTTTTTATTGTAACCATAGGTGAAACCATTAGTTAAATCCAGCACAAGAAAGTGTGTGAAATTATAATAATTAATTATCCACACAAATATAATAATGCCAATATTTAAATTTGTAAATCTTCAAATAATAATTTTTAAAAAAATCAGATGTCTAAAAGAATCACATTCATTCTAAGCCACTTTATTCTGTACATATTTAAATGTCAGTTCCAATCATCATTATATTTCTGGTATTCAGAGGGCTGTATGCTCCAATGATTCCAAAGATGGTGTTTCTACACTTTTTATGTTTAAATGACCTTAGTAGCCTAAGCAAATGTTAGATGAAAATTTATGTCAGTAGTATGTCATTCAACAGGAGGCCAGCACACAAATGGGTTAAACTGAAAAATGTTGAAGCAAAGGGGAATCAGCAGATAGGAATAATGCAAATAGCAAACATGTCCTCATCGCCTGCAGTACCACCACTTACCCAAGACTTCTCCATTTCTTCTTCCTGTAAGTGAGAGCCATGAATATTGAAGCGTGGGTATAGAAAGAAAGACAGAGAAAGATCACAAGCTCAGACAGAAAAGACCAGATCTCAGACACGCAGTAACAGAAACCAAGGGACATAACAGAGTCCAGTCACTTCAGTCATCACAACACAGAATGGTGACCATGATCAATTGTATTAAGTCTGAAATACTCCCCAGTCCAGTCATAATATTTACCCTCTGTGAACAAAATAACTATTTTAAAGCTGCATGAATTAATAGTGAAATGATACAATAATTAAAATGCTGAATTGATATGATCAATTTATAATCTGAGATTTATTTTAAATGAGGATGGTAAATGGGGCACACTGCAGCTACAACTCATTATTTTTTATGAAAAGTAAACCACTTAGATAGTATAGAAGTGCCCGAGCAGGCAGATAGGCCGATTTCTAGAAAATTTGACCTATCAACATGTCATTTGAATTATCATTTAAAAACATTTTAAATACAATGAATATAAAATAATATTACCTACCATGGAGAATTTTACTGTTCAATTCAGTGACCTCCCACCACCCACACCTCCATCCTCACACACACTAAAAAACTGAGGATTGTTAATTTGCTGAAATCTTGGTGAATCCATGAAAATAAAGTGTTCCTTAAAGACGATCTTGACTCAATTACATCATGAAATCAGAAGACATCCCTCCCTATATGGTTCCCAGAAGCTGAAGCCCACTAATTGCGCTCAGTTTATTTTTGTTACTTAATTCTCTAAATTCGTCTTTTCAATAGGTAGAAGAGATAGTCGAGAGAAATGTTCATAGGTGGAGAATTGTAGATTCCAAAAATAAAATGCCCAATGAGAAGTAACCTTTCTTGTTCACTGCCAACATACCCTCTGGCTTCATTTTAGGTGAAGAAGGATAACATAATGAAATCATGACTGAAATTAGATATGTAAGATAGGATTGCCGAATATTTAGCCCAGTTTGATTCCCTCCATTGGCATACAACAAAACTATCAAATAGTTTTCCCGTTGAGATGCAAAATATGTGAAGGTTTGTATACCAATAAGATCACAGACTTGTCTACATGTACCTGAAACAAGGTGTCCACATAAAGACACAGATCTTTGGGGTTAAGAGAGTCAAAGATACGTGTAGATTAGCAGAAGGTGATCTAGGATAAAAATGCCTATGGGCAAACAGGGATTAGCCCTCAAAGTACTCTCCAATTGCCTCAGACAATGATGTCTATAAAGGGTTCAAAGTGCTTGTGAAAAACTAACACCCCAAAGCTGAGTAGATTTATGGTGGCAGTGAGTAAAACTATGAACGCATCCTTGAACGGTGATAACAGAAACCTCAGCAGGACAGGAAATAGAGCAATGACAAAGTGCCGCATGAGAGGCTTATTAGGAAAGTAGAGGCACATAGTGGTTAAAGGGACAGTTGGCAGCGTGGATACACAACTGGCTGCGAGACAGAAAGCAGAGAGTTGTGGTGAGCGGCTGTTTTTCAGACTGGAGGGAAGTGTGCAGTGGCGTCCCCCAGGGATCGGGTTTGGGACCACTGCTCTTTTTAATCTACATTAATGATCTGGACTTGGATGTACGGAGTACAGTTTCCAAGTTTGCAGATGACACTAAGTTATGGAGAATAGCAAATAATGAGGAGGATAGTAACCATCTGCAAGAAGATATAGCTAAAATGGTAAAGTAGGCAGACACACGGCAGATGAGGTTTAATGCAGAGAAGTGTGAAGTGATATATTTTGGGAGAAGAAATGAGGGGAGACAATATAGGTTAGACAGTACAATTTTAAGGGGTGTGAGGGAACAGAGAGACCTGGGGATTTGTGTTAGTTGGCAGGATAGGTAGACAAAGCGTTAAGAAGGCATATGGGATACGAGGCTTTATAAATAAGGGAATAGAGTACAAAAGTCAACAAGTGCTGACTAACCTCTATAAAACTTTGGTTAGGCCTCAGCTGGAGTACTGTGTTCAATTCTGGTCACCACACTATAGAAAGGATGTTAAGGCATTGGAAAGGGTACAAATAAGGCTTACTAGAATGGTACCAGGATTGAGGGACTTCAGTTATGAGGAAAGGCCAGATAGGCTAGGTTTATTCTCTTTGGAACAGAGAAGGTTGAGAGGAAACCTAATAGAGGTTTATAAAATCATGAGTGGATTCAACAGGGTGAATAAGGAAAAACTGTTTCCACTGGTGGGCGAATTTAAAATAGTTTCAAAATTAAGCAGAGGGGAGCTGAGGGAGAATTTTTTTCATTCAGCAGTATGTTTGAATCTGGAATGCATTGCCTGAAAAGGTGGTGGAGGCTGATTCGATAACAGCTTTTAAAAGAAAATTAGATCTTTATTTAGGAAGAACAGGTCTGTTAGTTTATGTGGAGGGCTGGGCAGTAGGATTGAGTTGCTCTTTTCAAAGAGCCGGCACAGACTTGATGGGCCGAATAGCCTCCTTTTGTGCCATAAGATTCTATGATTCTATGAATACCCATGACAGACTGATGCGTAAGAAACATCCAACTGCATTTGTATGGGTCAAAATGGCAGTTTGAATGAAAAACATTTCCATGATTGTCCACACTTGTAAGTGTAGGAGTACTGGAATAAGAGATACATTAGCTTTTCTCTATCTACACCAGTAGGAAGTTGTATGGTGCATGTTCTTCATAGAATAATATTGCATTTGTATTGTTGGGAGGAAAATAATATACTCTTTCTAATGCTTATATTCTCATCCATATATCTGAGATATGTACAAGATCCTCCCGATGTGAAAGCTGCTACTAAATGTAATTTGTTGTTATTATTCCTGTTGTGTTAGTGAGGCTAACAAACTATCTCAGAGCTACTACAATATTGTTTTTTAGCCTTCTATGAAATTTATGTGAAAGACGCCTACCTATGCTGAAACAATATTTATTAGATGTGGGTTAGGGATGGAAAGAAATAAAAGTTCACAGTTCTGAGTTAAATAGGAGACATAACTTTATAATCTGAAAATGTTATGCCACTATTCACCACACCTTAATAAGTATAAGTTCATTGGAAAGCAAAATGATTTGTATCCTCAGGGCATTACTTGTCTTCTAACCTGTTGGAAACAATCGGATTTGCTTGTCTTTTTGTATGCTACAGGACCTTTCTGAGATGAGATTATACCCATTATTATCTACAAAGGGACAAATTGTAGTCGGCTCATATTACTTCATCATGGATTCAATTATTCTATAAACAACAGCACTAACCTTGTCCTGAACATAACAGCAGGGTCCATATTAACGGATGCCATGCGGCCAACATGACGGATTTCTTTAGCAATCATTCGGAGCTTTTCAAAATTTATCAAACCTTCCACTTTGGAATCATTCCCTAAAAAGCAGAAAAACAATTTCAGCAATGAAAGCTAAACAGACATTTCTTTTACAGGTCCTTTGGATTTGCACTGTAGAAAATTTATGTGACAGAAATTTATAGTGCTCAGTACCATTATCGTGTCTCAGGACAGCTCCATAAGAGGGATGACCTAGTTTAAAGCCTCAATTTCAACAAGTAAAGAAAGATTGATGATCAGTGACTTGTTTCACCTTAAATTCATCTGACAGTCAACAATTAAACAACATAACTTTGAAGGGGCTTCCACAAGTCAATAATTAACTCAATAATCATTGAATTTGATGCCTCATCATGCCATTGCAATGTTTTAGTGTTTCGTAGGATTTTACTGTGAAATATTATTGTGACTGGCAGCCAATTTTCACAGAACAATGTTCCACAAACAGAAACAAAATAAACTGTTATGTGGATGACCATCAAATATTTTAAAGATAGAAATGGAGGTCAAGCAGGGTGAAAGAAATAACAACTTGCATTGCCCTTCACACAGAGTAGCATCTTGAAGCCCTCAAAATAGATGGTCCTCAAATCTGGTTTCCGATTGTTTTGGGAGCATGGGAAAATTAGCAAACCAATTCAATTAAATGGTGGGAGAAAAGCCACCACAAAAAGCAGCATTCAAATCCATAGGTTTACTGATATTCAAGCAAGTAAACAGCAAACACAGAAGCACGTTGACTGAGATACAGGTTTCTGAGAGAGCTACCTTCGTGGAGAAATGTAAGGTCCTTCTTGATGACAGGGAAAAGAGGAATAATGGGTGGTTGTAGATTCTGGTTATTGAGCACATTGCGATATTTAGCCATGTTTCTGGAGGGATCGAAGAGATCCTGAAGATCCTGAAATAATTTCTCATATTTGCTTGGAAGCTTTTCCCAAGTACCTCGTAGTCGTGACACTGGGGCAAGATTCAGACCACTAGATTTTGTGAGGAAATTAAAAACAAGTTACCATTAGTATGACTCAATTATGTCAACCAAACATAAGTAAATTCCTACTCTTCAAGAACTGTTTGTTACTAAAAACTGTTGTATATGTCACTAAACTGAAAAGCTATTTTCACATATTTCATTTTTCCATTTTCTGAATTACATCATAAATTTAAGAGTAACTTGAAGAATTACTAAGATTACATCTATAAAAGTGTTCATATGTTTATCAAATACACACACATGCAAAGATATTAAAAAGGTGAAGGGCGAACATACCAGGATTTAAATCCAAAACTGTCCTGCACTAAAGTCAGTGGATTTTAATCATTGTTTTTGACAGTATAAAAAATCATCCTGGCTTAAACACAGGCATATTTAGAACAGCTTTGTAAGTGGTGAACTGGAATTCCTTTACATCAGTAAGTTATCATTTGGAGAAAATAATGCTAATTAGGAGAGTGATATCCAAACTTACCTTTGAAATCATTAAGAATGCAATAGCATATTGAATCGTGAATATGATTTGCCTCAACAGATAGTGCTAGAACTCTGCCTTCTGTGCTATGATATTGCAATCATACTCAGTAGTCATACTTTTATTAGTACACTGAGTACATTTAGTTACAAAGTCTGCACAATTTGTTTCTGACTGGCTTATTTTGGTCTGATTTCTTCTAGCACTGGCTTGCAGGTCAAATTACCGTATATCTCCGCGTATAAGGCGCACCCGCGTATAAGACGCACCCCCCGTTTTTGACTTTTCCTTGGTGAAAAAAAACGGAAGCATTTTCAATGATATTACCGGCAGAAGGGAGGAGAGACAGGAGAGACAGGTAGGTAGGGAGAGAGAGAGGGAGAGAGGCAGGCCGGCAGCCCGGGAGAGAGAGAGGGAGAGAGGCAGGCCAGCAGCTTGGGAGAGAGAGAGGGAGAGAGGCAGGCCGGCAGCCAGGGAGGGAGAGAGGCAGGCAGGCACGCAGGTAGGGAGGGAGGGAGGGAGAGCGGCAGGCCAGCAGCCCGGGAGAGAGAGGGAGAGAGGCAGGCCGGCAGCCTGGGAGAGAGAGAGGGAGAGAGGCAGCAGGCCGGCAGCCTGGGAGAGAGGGAGAGAGGCAGGCACGCAGGCAGGGAGGGAGGGAGGGAGAGCGGCAGGGAGTGAGGCAGGCAGACTGGGTTCGGCAGAAGGTAAGCACAGCACTGAAGTCCGCTGCTGCTGCCCGGGCGGCCGAGGCCGAAGCCCCGTCACCCGCTCCTCCCAACCCCCGCCGGACACTGACCAAACCCCGGCTGACAGCGCGCCGCCCGCCCCTCCTGTTTACTGTATCTCCGAGGCTCAAAATTGCTTGTACCTGCGTATAGGGCGCACCCCCAACTTTCGAGATCTTCCGACCTGAAAAAAAGTGCGCCTTATACGCGGAGATATACGGTAGCAACTTGAGCTCCTAAGAAAGCAGTCATCTTAAAAAGCACTATTTCTGCCGCAGATCATCGTGTAATTATATTGAGTCAACATTTCAGTCTTTGTCAAATCCAAGTGCAAATCATGCAAAATGGGTCGCCTCTCTGTTCTTTATGTTCATATTCCTCCTAATGTTGCTCTGTCCTCTTTCTCTTTCATCTTCAGAGTATTAGTTGGCTCCTTTCTAGACCCTCTCTGTTCCTTCACTTTCCTCTTCTTTAATCTCCTCACTTTCAAATTGCACACAATCCTGCATTGTTTACAAATTAAAATAAGTTACCTGGCTCAAATAAAAAATAGAAAACATTCAAACAAAGCTGGACAATTTGTAGAGAGAAACGCAATGTAAGGATTGCCATTACATAGCATTGCTTGAAAAGCCATTTGCTCCTACAAAACAACCAAACTTTTGAAGCCTATATTCTAAAATCTAGAGGGATTTTCAGTTGATTTAAATAAAATGTTTGCTGCAAAAATTTAAAGCCAGTGTCAAACCATTTTTGCATTGGTCTAAAAGACTATTGTCACTTTTCCACACTGCTAGAATGAATCACAAGTTATGCTGGTATCTCTATTTCATAAGATATTTCCCACCCTCCCTCCCACCAATTCTTTCTCATTTTTGAAGAAAGGACCTTCTAGTAATTTCTACACATGACATTTCTTCCTTATTTTAAATGTTTTTTGCTCAGCATTGTCTTTTAAAACCCTCTATTTCAAGCAGAGATAATTGAATATAGAAGATATACGCTTCAACTTTACAACTAAAATACATTATTTCTAAAGCCATCCAAACCATGCTGCAACTTACCATGTTGCAACACCACTAAAAACCTATATAACATTTGATTAGTGTATGTAACTCTATGAATTATCAATCAACTACAATATCAATCAATTTCTCAAGTATCATTTTGCTTTTCCTTTCTTAAAAAAAGATTTGTACACAGTCATCTCATAAACAGTTGGTGTATTAACACCTCAGAGAGAGAAAAAGGTTTATGGTACAGCAAATTCTGCAACAAATAAATAATGTAACATCTGCAACAATGAAAAAAAAGTGAATCCACCGTTTGCTTTTCCCTCTTTACCTGATAATTGCAAACATGGAATTAAAGTTTTTGCACTCTCTACAATGTAGCGCTATCTTGATAAAGTGTTTAATAATCTTCATTCTTTTCATTTGGTTTGGCTCTCTGATAATCTCCGTTGCAACCCAAAATGTTTCCTGGTTGATAATGTTCTCAAATTTCTTCAGACTGACGCATTCAGTTTTTAATTTCAGCTTGAACATATCATCTATGTACTCTGTGGGTTCAATGTTGCGAAACAATTCAAAGTTTCTCATAGAGAGTTGGGTAGCAACTTCAATTGTGCTAAGCTGAAGTAGGGAGATTTGACTTTCCCGGAGTAATTCCTGAGCATCTTCATCTGAGCACAGTGTCTCTGTCTCCATGTTATTCTTCAGGTAATATCTTGTAAAGGCAAAAACAAAAAAGAACACATCATTGAAAGATCATGTCAAAATAGTTTTTCTTTTTAATTAATAATTTGCTGTAAGTATAGCCATTCGTTGATCCCTCTAAAAAAAAGGATGCTTGAATGCCTAAACCATAATTAGAAATTAATGCTTGTAAAATATTATATTTTAATTATTACTTGGCAATTTTAATAATAATAATCCTTGCATACTGTAAAGTGAAATGACTGTATATTTGTGGGTGAAACACAGCAGCCATTTTGCGCACAGCAGTGTCCCCCCAAACAGTCGTGAATTGTGCGACCAATTTTTTTTATTTTTGAGGAATTATTATTAGGTGTATGGACTAAGGAAACTTGCCCAAGGTTTTGCCCTGCCGGGAATTTAACCCAGGTCTCTTGCTTGTAAGGCGAGTGCCGTAACCACTGAGCTACAGAATTGCACAATGCAAACACAATTCTATTGATATGAAGCAAACAAAAGCAAGATATGAATCAGGATACAAGATAATCTATCAAATGATTTTATATATGAAGTCTTTGTCTCAATTTTTGATTTCTCATATAACCAAAATATTAAAAGTCTACCATTTCTTGAGTTTTATATTAAAGTCACATTACAACACTTGTTTCAAAATCTCTTTCTACCTCACAACCCCTAAAAACAAACATCAACCATATTGTTTCACATATATTTGATTGTTTGATGTCTTCTTTGTATTTTGTTGTTGTCCACAAATAAGTTAGATTCAGTCTGCAATCTTCAATAGCTGATCAGGGATAAAAACCTTCTGGAGTAATTGAAGTATCACAGAGTATGATTCGGGGGCATCACTACATAAAATCTAAAAATTGCAGAATTACCACTTGTTTTGTGGCAGAATTGTATGTAAGGAAGTCTCTGAGGGAAAACGTTCAGAGTGAGCTCACTCAAACTGCTTTAATCCACGTTTCAGTTGGCAGCTCAAGCAAATAATTGTCAAAGGGCGGCAACCAGGGAATGGTGTTTTACCTTCGAGGGTGAGTCAGAGCAACAAATAACGGAAGAAAACATCAAATTAAAAGATGGGGCAAAAATTATTTGAAAAATATACTTCAGTCATAGGATTTATCTGGAGTTGGCAATCAAATATGCAATATACATATTGGGCATGTGAACAATGCAACAAACAAAACTAAAGACCTTATGCTTCCAATTGAATATTTTCCTAACCTGCCTGAGGATAGGAACAGGTTTATCTTCACAAACATGTTTCTGAATTATCAGCTCCAAACATACCTGCCACTAAGCTGAATTCGGTCCGCAAGTTTTGATAGCTGATCTGGGAGGCGCCTCTGTTTGATGACACCTTCAGTTGTGACTGAAACTTCACACAGGGAGTACGATTCAGAAGAAGCAGTCACTGCAAATTCTCGAAGTGCCTGAATTACTACTTCCTTTGCGGTGGTATCTCTGCTGATCATTATGTAGCGACTTTGTTGGTCTGCCTTGAAAACTCTTAAAACCTGATCTGGCAAATCTGTTCAAAAAGCAAAACGACGTTTTGAAATAACTTGGGAACAAATTCGTATTACTTCAGTGTAGGGTCCGGCGATATATCGATATATCGCTAAAACCCGATATAATTTTCATATCGATACGCCAATACAGGCATTTAAAAAATATCGATATATCGAAAAATTGAAAAAATCGGGATGCGCGCGCACTGAACTACAAGACCCAGAATGCTCATCTCTATACACAATGCACAGACCGAGGTGCAAAGCCGCCATATTGTATTCATAGTACACAAATACAATATACAGGTATGCACGGGGTGGTGGTGGGGAGAGAGACGGTTGGGGGGGGTGGGGAGAGGGACGGCAGCGGGGGGGGTGGGGGAGAGGGGGACGGGGGGTGGAGGGAGAAAGGGACGGCGGCGGCGAGGGGGGGGGTGGGAGGAGAGATAGAGATGGGGGGGATGTGCGAGAGGAGAAACAGAGACACAGACAGAAAAACACAGAGATGGAGAGAGTGAGTGTGAGAGACACAGAGAAAGATATTTACCTCCTGAGGAGATATGCCCCAAATGCGCGTGCACCCCGAATGCGCACGCACCCCGAATGCACGCGCCACGCGCACATGCGCAGTACGAACCCCCCGAAAATATCGAGATTTCAGTATATCTCGATATGAGCCCATCGCTATATCTAAATCGGAAAAATTCCAAATCGACGGACCCTACTTCAGTGTGAAGATTCAACATTTGTATGCGCTCATTAGTAAAGCAACTTACGCAAAGAACACAATGCCAAAGATCTGGTCAGCTTGCCAGTTAGAGGCACAAAATAGCGAGTGTGAATATGCTAAGTAAGGATAAGAGAATGTTAATTTAATCACATTCATTCCACCTGAAAACAGCTGATAACTGCTCCATTAAAATTTTTAATTTTTTCACATCTACTTGTATAATTCTGACTGGGCTGTGGAAAGCAAAAAGTTACCTTTGTCATGAATCATTTCCCTAACTGAACAATTTGTTTTTGTTTCTTAAATGTGGGCAAGAACATCCTATTCCGAGACAGAAAAAAATACAATATATTGGCCAGTTAAGGGAAGCCTGAAACAAGACTTTAAAAATCAACCATGGGTAATGTGGTTCATTCTCTTGAGATTATCTACTGGAAAATTAAATCCTTCCAGTAATTTTTTTTACTTTAGCAACCCTTTTTTTTCTTTGAACTTGCTGAAATGCAATGGCAGCTACATAAGAGAAACACTGTGTGAGCAGGAATTAGTTAATAAAACAGTCAAGATGATGTTCTCTAAATTTTGAAATATCTTATTTTCTTGAGGCCCAGTAACATCAGATTTTTGGATGAATTTGGGTCTTAACAGGGTAGCATGATGGAGAGCAAATTATTTATGCTCCTGTATAATGTAGTTAGCAAATAACTGATATTAAACAACTTGACAACGTTAAAACAATGAATTTTATTTATAGGTCAATTCTATATTCTCATGGAACTATACATTTCACCCAATTATAGCTCCAATCATTTTTAGCTGTGCATTAGAAAGATCAAATGCAAATTACACCACCCTTCTGCAAGCTTTCCCAAAAGACTCTAAAGCTCCAGTTTCTCCTCACCACATGGAGCCTTTTTATCTGATGGATTCTTAGTTGAGTACTGTACTAGCTTGCACCAAATTTGGAGCAGCAGAGAGCAGTGGAATGATATCCTGTGGGAACTGAATATAGGCTACCAAACCTTTTACTACAGAACATTTAATATTGGAGAAGAGCTGGTGTGGTAAAGGGAAATAATTCATATGGACATAAATAAATGATTTACATTTCCCTTTTGCAACAGTAGTAAAACCCAACAAACTACTATTTTGCTGTCCTTCATGTTGTCTTTTCCTTTGCTAGTATTATATCTCATACCATTTTCAATGAAGTTTTCTTAAGGAATTACATTAAACTATATCCGGCTAGTTAATTAACAATACTAATACAGTGAAGCAGATTTAATTTTCTCTGAATATTATTAATATAAATTAGGTGATGAATGACTGGCTGCACCAATTATACAATATCTACTAAGAGATGGATATCTTTGTAAGAAAGTAAATATTAACATTTATAGGATATTAATTTGTAACTAATCTATGAAAACAGTTCAGATTACTGGATTTTTAAGAAAGATTAGATATTTTAAAACTTCTCTTTCCACACTTCGCTTTTTCCTACTTTGCTAGAAAAAGAAACAGATGTGGTCAGTACCACATGCAACATATTACAGCACGTGGAATCTCTGAATGCACACGTGTCCAACTACCTACTTGTCATTGCAATAAACTTTTTGAAGGCAGCATTGACAACTGAATGATGATATGGGAACAGTATAGGCGCCTAGTTTCCTCACAACGAGATAACATTGGGATTTATGTTTTAACATGCTGCTGTTTTTGGTCTCTTCAGCTTGTTACATTTCCCTTCCAAATTGCTATACCAAAGAAACATTCACTCTTGTTCAGCCAAATGCTGAACTGAAGGAAACAACTGTAACAAAAGTTGAAGCAGCTAAAATAGCTAAAACTGATTAAATATGGAACTTTAGATCCACTATGAGCTAAAAGCAAGCATTGCATTGCTCGGAGCAAGATAACGTTAAAGCACACTTATGCTAGGATACTCACTATGAACGCTTGCACCTGGGAAAATTAATAGGAAAGAAAAGTAAATATTTGTTGTGCCTTATATTTTTAAATTCTTGGTTCTTCTGAAAATTTCAGTGCTCTTTTACATAGTGCAACATGTAGAGATCCAGTTGTTTCATCAGTGTGTAAGATCTGAGAATCTGAGGGTGGAGTGGGGGGATGGAGGGGAGAGACCACTGATATTGAAGGACTCACCACACTATTAACAGATTACAGAATAAATAAAATAATTTAGGAAGCTATTTCCCCAGATTATATAGTAATGACAGGAAGGCTCTTCACAACAATTGTTCAATTAGAAATTCGAATGATCATAGACCAAAGCAATGGTTTCCTAAAAGCAATCAAAAGGAAGTGCACCGAAATATTTAAAAATCAATGAATGTTTATGATCTACAACAACAACAACAACTTCGATTTATATAGCGCCCTCCACGCCAGACCGCGTCTCAGAGCGCTTCACGTAGCTGATCCCGGTCTAGCGGATCCCGATCTAGTCTTATAAGCAAAGTCACATTTTGATCGGAACTAATAAATTTAAATTGTGTAATTGCAAGGTTCTTTTTGCTACAAGTAGCCAACAGTACCATAGCAAATGAAATTTAAAGACCTGAAATTGATTATTTTTCTTTTATTACATAGGTCACTGTCATTTGCATACATAAAAGGAGCTATTAAATAGAAAAGTACCATGTTTTCTGCAAATATAGTGCCAATCCTGTCTGCATTTTTTCTTTTCACTGCAAGCACTGAAATTTTACACAAGCTATCTGCAAATATAAGTATAGAATATTATATTTGTATAAAGAGCGTACTATAGAGCTGCAACTATGCAGGATCTACCAAATTGGTAAAATACTTAAGTAGTTTATTTGGAAGAAATTACAATAACAACGTACAGTAAAAGCCCATTTATCCATGACCCGATCAACCGTAACTTCCATATAACCAGCACCTCAAAAAAGGTCCGCATTCGATTAACTGGAATTTATCCGGCACAATGTATTGTTATTTTTTTAAAAAAACTTTTTGTGTGTTTTCGGGCAAATATCCGGCACGTGCTTTAACCAGCATTGGCCGGGTCCTGAGGGTGCTTGATAAACGGGCTTTTATTGTACATTTATATAAACTATATCATGAAGGGCGGATGCTTCAAAGCATTTCACACAGCTGAATGGGAGCCCAGGGTGAGGGATTACTCAGAGGTTGCTTGTACAGGTGACATTTAGGCCATCCAATTCATGAAGGGGTGGGAGTATGTGGAGTCTCTGTAGTTGAGCTGACTTCAAAGGTCACATGCTAGGCAAATGAATGTTACAAGTGAGTGAGCCTTCTATGGCTGCAGTAGAGTACTCCCTTCTCCCATGTCAGACGGACTTGGCAGACCAGTTACCGGGAGCCCTCAGCATGCAAGCCAAAGCCTCAAAGGGTAGGTGGTCATAGCTGGACTTTGTATCATAAAGTCATAGGCTGCAAACAACACTCTATAGCATTAACACCATGTTCTCCTCAAAACAGTGCACCCTCATTGAGCTCGATCCAGCTGGAGTTCTATAAATCAAGTGCCTTGAGCAACAACTGCACAACACCATTGGAAATTTATTTTCATTAAAAAAGAATTGTTAACAGGATTGTATTGTATTATTGTAATGTAAGCACAAAGACCTTCTGATGAATAGCACAGAAACAAAAGTAGACCATTCAGCTCCTTGAGGCTGTTCACCATTCTGTAAGATCATGGCTGATGCATCACAACACTAACAACCCACTCTTGCCCCATTTCCCATAGCCTGACCTAACAAATATCTATCCTATCCACCTCAGTATTGAAAATGTGAATAGATGCAGCAGCCACAGCCTTTTGGGGGAAAAGGAGGAATTATAAGATTATATACCCCCTTGTCCGGATTCCTCTACCAGAGGAAATATTTATCTGTGTCTACTTTATCAAATCCCTTTATTATTATAAAAACCTCAATCAGATCATCCCTCAACCTTCTAAACTCAAGGGAATAGAGACCACATTTATGCAATCCATTCCTCATAATTTAACCATTTAAGCCCAAGGTTTCGTCCTGCCTGGAATTGAACCCAGATCTCGCAGCTGCAAGGCGAGTGCTCTAACCACTCAGCTACAGGACTCTACTTACTATACTGTAGATAGTACTGGAGATTATGCAGATTAAATCACAATACAAGAGTAATTTGGATGCGCAATATGAAAGCCAATAAAGATAACTGAACAAGAATTTATCCCAACACTGTAGGATGTTATTAAATGCAGAGAAACATTTTAAACTTTTTTTTAAATAGGCTAGTATAATTTAGAAACATAATACTTAATTTGATGTTGATAAAGAACTACATAGCTCATGAAACAAAAACTCTTCTTTTCCCACAGACATATTATTCCCTGGGTGCTAAACAGAGCTGAAGAAAAAGTAAACATATTTCCATTATGACTTGATTACTATTCTACATGGTAGTGGTGGGGGTAGAGGGATGAGGCATTACACCATAACTGCCAATATAATTTTATTGGTTGGTATGCTTATAGTTTTATGCAGTTTAGACAAATGTAAACAACCAAAGCAAAATATAAATATTTTTAACACCTCTGGCGGGTTACATATGCACTCGGATAATTATCAGCTGTATAATGGGAGATGGGCAACAGGAATCATTTGAATAATGTACATTACTATCTCAAACTCAAAATCGATAGGCTAACTTGGCATAAATTTGCGGTGAACTTTGATTATGCAACAATTATTAAAAAAAACGATGTTAATCAATGATGGCAAAATATCCTGCTGGTGACTAGGCAATGGAACCTTCCTAAACTGTGTGGATTCACCTTTGATTGACAGAACTCCCTTTATGAAGCTCAGGAGACTTTCTTCAAAACTGAAGTGACTGTTGCATTAAACACAGGGAGCGTTGTTTAATTGTAATTAATGTTTGCGATTAATTGTAGAATAATGCTCATTCTGACTCCGACTCCAACAACAACTCGGCAAAGTGATTTTTTCTGTTTCCTAATCTCGCCTTTTTAATGCTGCTTTTATATTGCAGCTCCAGCAGCACATACTGCAGTCAATACTATCAGTTTGCACCTTATCTGTCCCACTGCAGTTCCAGCAGTCATGACATTTTGCACACAACAGAACATTGTGTAAGTAGCTCAATTATGCCAGATGACCTTGTGTATGTTAATGATCACAATCTGTTACTGAAATAGTATCAGGCAGCTTTGCTTCTGGCTCTTTCCCCCCCACCCCCAAGCCCCAGTTTGCTGTTATTTTTGGGTGTGGGGGTGGGTGGAGGGGGAGGATATTGGAGATTGCTTAAAACAAAATAAATTTCTAACATTTGCATGAACAAGGTCATCTAACACGCACTTATCACCACATGTATGCGGACAATCACCGAGTCACAAGACCCTTTTCAAAACATAGATGGATCTCCTCTATTTGGAACAAGAAATCAGATTCTATAATAATTAACTCCAGGCTACAATCATAGAATAAAAGTTTTGTCTGATATTATTCTTATGTTAAAGTATTATATACAATGGATAATATGTTTTTACTGCATATAATTTTGTCGTTTAGGTACCAAACAATATTTCAGATTAGTTTCATTTTTTTTTAAAGTATCCAAATTATTAATCTAAGTGCTAGCTTTGTTTAACCAATAATAAATAGTTAATGAACAATAATTTTCTGTGTACCACAGACAACAGCCTGTGGCATTTTTTTTGGTCAGCTTGGTATCTGAAACATGCAGAATCCTATCCCAATGCTTAAAACCATACTGAGATAACAACAACAAAATTACATTTGTACAGTGCAGAGCTGCCAACCTTTTTTAACAAAAAAAAGTAATCCTGAAAGCTAAAAACAGTATTTTGTAGTTAAAAAAAAGTATTTTCCCCAGAACCAACAGCTACAGCACTAGGACCCAGTTGCGATGTTGCAATTAACCAATGACAGCGCATCTCTCTTAGGATTAGGGTAAATACAGTTAACATGCATTTATTCCCCGTGTGTCTCTATCTCTAAGTCTGTTATACAGCCAACCCCCCCACCCCCCAGTGTTACCCCAACCCTAGGGCCCGTCGATATATCGGTTATATCCGATATAATTTTCACATTGATATGCCTATATCGGAATTAAAAATATATCGATATATCGAAAAATTCTATATAAAAATATATCGGTACCTTGCCGCTGGCATTGCAACCTCCTGGGCCTAGAGCATGGAATGCACGCGCACATCCGAATGTGCGTGCACCTCGAATGCGCGCACACTGAACTGCAAGACCCAGAATGCTCATCTCTACACAATGCACAGACCGAGGTGGAAGCCGCCATATTGTATTCGTAGTCCTCGAATACAATATACAGGTATACAAGGGCCAGGGGGAGAGGGAATGAGAGACGGGGGGACGGGACGGGGGGGGGGGGGGGGGGGAGAGGGAGGGAGAGATGGGGGGAGAGACCAGACAGACAGACACACAGAGAGAGAGAGATGGAGAGAGTGAGTGTGAGAGACACAAAGAGAGATATTTACCTCCTGAGGAGATAGGCCCCAAATGCGCACGCACCTCAGATTGCACGCGCACCTCCGAATGTGCACGCACTTCCGAATGCGCGTGCATGTGCAGTATAAAAAACCCGAAAATATCGATATATATTGATATGAGCCAACCGATATATCCATATCGGAAATTTCCCATATCGACGGGCCCTACCCCCACCACCCCCGTGTGTCTCTATCTCTATGTAAGTCCGTCAGACAGCCACCCCCCTCCCCAGCCCCCGTGTTACGCCCCCATCTCCTCCGTCCCTCTCTCTCTCTGTAGGTCAGATACCCTGTCTGACTGTCTGATTGCTGCAGATCCTGGCCCAAACTTACTCCCCCTGTCCCCAGGTAAGTTTTATGTGTTTTTTCTGTGTTTCCCATAGGGCCCTGTGTGTAGAATGCATGTGCCCACATACTGAGCTTTTTGTCGGGTCAAAAAACTTATTTTACCAAGAAAAATCATCCTGCCATATTTACTTCAATTTACCGTACTAAATACGGCAAAAACTTACTGGTTGGCAGCTCTGTATAGCGCCTTTCACGTCAGGAGGATGTCCCAAGGCGCTGATCACTTACTGCTTCAGACCCGAGCTGAGCACATGGGGTGGGGGGGGGGGGGGAAGGAGTTGCTGATGGGTCCATCGAAGAGGAGAGTCTTGAGGCGAGACTTGAAGGAGGACAGGGACGGGGCGAGGCGAAGGGACTTCGGGATGGAGTTCCAGAGGTTGGGGGCAGTGACTGAAGGCTCACCCGCCAATGGTTGGACGGGTGGTTCAGGGGATTTGGAGCAGGCCAGCGCCTGCTGAACGGAGGGTGCAGGCTGGTTGATAAGGGGATAGGAGGTCAGATGTAAGGTGGGGCGAGGTTGTGGAGGGCTTTAAATGTGAGGACCAGGATCTTGAATTGGAATAATAATAACAAATAATAATGAATCTGTTCAGCTCCAAGGAAATCCTGTTTGCCTCTCCTCAATCAGGATAGACTACGCATCTTTAAAACAAAGTCAGGAATGGATAAATTCCCCAGCAATCCAATTGACATATTTCAATATCAGTTTGAAAACACGCTAACCTGGGGTGGTGTTAAAATCAAGAATACGTTGATGGGACTGTAGCAGATCAGGATTGCTGGAGGATAACGTGCCGCTTACAGGTAAAGCAGGTGTAATTTGTCCAGACTTCTTTAACCCTACTATGCTGTCATCCTGAGACTGGCCAATCCCGATATCACTGCAGAAGGCAAAAATAAAAGCAACATTGGTTAAGAATTAACAACCCAACATTTACTTCAGGTTCTCCTGAACATTCTACTTCCTTGAAACTTCTATAAGCTTGCACCTTTTGATCCATGTTTAGATAATTATATAGGTACACATCTATTGCCTTGTCTTATAGTATTGTATCGCAAAGAACATATCTGTAAAACATGGCACATTTAAGAAACAATGGAGGCTATTATTCATCCGGCTTGCAAACATATTTACAAGGAGAATTACAGTCAATGTAATTAACTATTGAAAAGAATGTATTGATTTGGTATAAACTACCAATTTTTTTTTATTGGTTAATTACACTATTATAGGCAATTTAATTCCTTTCATGCACATGAATTGATTTACACATAATATACCTGCATTTACACATGATGCATAATAGACTTGAGTGCCTCCTCTTTAGGGTTGACATATTTTGTCGGGAATTCAAGATTTTCCAAACAACAAATATTTGTATCTGGATCAATGAAAATAAATCCTTTAAAAATGATTCCAATGTTGTTGTTCTTGAAGTGGCAACCATGTGTGGGGAAGTGGGGGCTTCCTGTTGCTTGGTGTCCAAGCTTAAATATGAAGAATGGCCACTTGTCTGATGAAGCAGAAAGTTGATGTTGCCAAACAAGTCACCACGTTCCAAAAAGATCAGGGGGAAATCAGGGGGAAACTTAGAAAAACACTTCAAGCAGTTCTCCAATTGTTTTATAAAATATTTAGTGACTGAACTTGAAGCAAATAATGTAGTTACTGAACTATTTTTCAAACCCTAACCAATTAAATTTTCAAGAGGTCTGGAATTCATTTAAAACAGTAAAGTCTTATTTTAGGTTTTAGGTTTAATATGGTTTTCTGAACTATTTGATCAAACATAGCTTGGGTTAAACTGCTGGATTCACCTACATTACACCAATTCAGGCTTAACTAGTTGGTTCGGTTTTGAAACTGCATTTTTGGGGGTAATGTTGATGTGTGACACAAGTGCTGAAGATGCAGCACAAACTCTTAACATATCACTATCGTAACTTAGAAACAAATAGTTACCATAGTTAAAGTAACTTACTATGATCTCACCAAATTAAATGTAAATATTATTTTAGTTCAGCAGTGGACAAAAAAAAAAGCTGAGTGACCAGAGATCAAAACTCTGCCTCATTAGATATTAATGAAGACAACCAGTTGCTAGAGTCATGAAAAAACAAGTGTTTTGATGCTCAATGAGTGAAAAGCAAGAAAAAAGTTCTGATGCGCACACTGGTGAAAATATACCATCCATTATCAGATGAACATTTTGGGTGATTGATTGGAAGATGTCAGTATTACCCCTTTGTTATGATTGGAGAAAGATGATAGTGTGTGGCATGATGTTTCCTAAGAGGAAATGTAGTTGGCACTGTATTTTTGTTATATAGCCTGAACAGAAATAAAATCTAATCGAACAGCATATGATATTAATAAAGCCCCCTTCATGAATTACTTTAACGTTTAGTTCTACCCTACTTCCTGGGATCTAAAATGTAGATTTAATTCTCTCTAAAATGAGCTCCTCAATTAGCTCAGTGAGTTCCAGTAAGTCGCTCTGCCACCGGAAACATTTTGGATTTGATCCGTGGTCCATGCTGGTTTAGTTGATATATAATTGCCTTCAGGGCCAAATATTATCAGCAAGGGATTTTTTTTTAATATCAAGATAGCATTTTCATTTCAAGTCACTATCCCAATGATACATTTTCCATTGTGTGTGAATATAATTCAAGGGCACGACTGGGCTGATTTCTTCCCCCCCCATCCCATAGTTGGAATTGCCTGCTGCTGAAAATCACATTCAAGATTCAAGATGTACATAGGAAGATCGGTTACTTATGGCAAAGTACTAGAGGATAACTGCCTCTAATAAGTAGTCGTATAGAAAGGAAACAAAGAAAAATGCCTGGTGATTCAATTATGAATTCTAATGTTATTTATACTGTAGTATTCATTTTTGAACAAATCAGAAAGATTTGTTAAAACCATTTTCCATGGGTCCCCTTAACATCTCTGTATCAACCTGTGAACCATTTCGTACCATTGATAGTCCTATGAAAAAGAAATGTTTAAGTGATGGAAAAAGAAAGATGTACAGAACTGGAAAATCAATATCTAACCAATCTCAAAGCAACTGAAATACAACATGAACTGTCTGTTGTAGACTGAATACAGAAGCAAGTCTGTATGTGCAGAAGTGAAAACCTATGCTATTAAGATCAAGAGGCAATCTTCTGAGTGGTTAATCTAATGATAAGAAGAAGAAATAAACTTCTCAATGGTGAGATCTGCCGCTTGAATACATAACTTTAATTAAGAGGAAAAAGAGGTCACCGAGAAATTTGTAGGTTAATGTGCCATCAATAAATTAATGAAATGATTCATTAAGATTTCACTGAGAATACTGTACCACAGGGTTACAGAGCCTTTTTATTAAATACCAACACTATCTTTTAATAACTATTCGGCAATGTATAAAAGCTCCATATCAGTATTTATAACTTTGGCATTGAGGCAGAAGAGTTTGATAATTATTCTGTAAATTTAAGGAGGCACTCAACTCACAATCATTAACAATTTGATAGGTCTTTTCTTTTACAAGAAACAAATATTACACTCAACAATCACAATTGATATAAAGATAGTGTTGAATTGTAAAGTAATTACTAGAAAGTGGTGCAAACTGATGCCTTTGAGTTCACTTTGTGCTGTGCAACTACAAACAGCAGGGTATAACGGGGTGAAAACTGAAGAAATTAAATATTATGGGTAATGAAATAATAAAAATAAATTCGCTGCAGTTAAATCACATGTTGAAGGGGGGGGGGGGGGAATCTGGCTATAGGAGCTTGTAACATAAATGAATTTAATAAAGTAGCATGAGTTGGCATTAATATCTAAACATATGTAGGAATGCATCTTGATGCAAAAGCACATCTTGGGATTCAGAGGAGATTGATAAACTACTGAAGATTTGATCTTACTGTTTGTAAACACCTTAATGTGTTACTGCCTTCAAACATATTCTATGTTATTCTGCATTTATCAAATAGTGTGTGGTAATAATCACGAAACATCCACATAATTATTGTGAATATACAATTGAGGCCTTTTGGCAATATCCTATGGAGACTGAAAGCTGCCGTTCTTTCCACCTGTTAGCAAAGTTGAAAACAATATTTAAACAATGCTGCAGGATTTCCTTTATATTTCACTTCATGTTGTAACTTCGCCCACATACAATCACTCCATTTTGTAGTATATCTTATGAGTACTTAGGAACATCCAGCCTGTATTGAAGGCACTATATCAAATGCTGTTGTTATAATGGATAATATGTGTTACATCCATGACATACTGATAGAACCCTGTTATATTCCACTTCATTAGAAGTCCCCAGGTATGCTTATCAATGCAGGTACCAACACCTACTTAGCCTATAAATGCAAACTGCACATGCTATTTCAATTACTGCAAAACACTGGTGGGTGTAGTGAAGCCAAACTGGCTAATTTTCATAATAATAATCCTTGAATTTGAAACAGCGCTTTTCATGTCTTCTACATGTCTCAAAGCGCTTCACAGAATACACTGTAAAGTAAATTAACTGTGGCAAATTTGTGGGCAAAGTATCATCAAGTTGCTGTTGATGTCATTTCCTTCTTGCACAAACAGTGAATATGGAAACATGACCAAGAACCATGCTCAGATATAGCACTGGTTGGGATCTTACAGCTTTGTAAGCTATTGCATTGTTATGGAGCTCCAATTATAGATGGGTCAGTGAATTTGATTCAAATATAGAAGATTCCCAAATTGATTGACAACGATGCAGAGAGGAAAGATAATGTACAAAACCCAACAGAAAAGCCTTTGCAGTTTTCTTCATGAAAACAGAATTTGATTTGAAGATTGATGTGTGATATACAAGCAGAACAAACATGAATAGTGTATAAGCCAGTTTAGTCCATTAATCTTCTTACTTTCAATAATCAGGCTTTCCTCACAAAACATAGTATTTCTAAACAAACTTGATATCTCATGGTTGGTTCTCTACTGAGCAATCTTGACTGAGCCAATGATAGAGCATGTACATACAAATACAATCACTTCTAAATCTTTTACTAAAGTCACTCACTTATATGGTTTTTGTGGAAGAATGCTGATTCGAGTCTTGTCCAGTATTTTCTTCAGTTTGTTGCGTCCTGCCACAGTGTTCGCTTTTGCTTTTTTGTTGGCTTTATCTAATCCCATTACATGTTCAACATCCACAGCAAGGTCTGGAATGGAGTAACGACTCCCTTTCTTGTCACCAATTTTTGGTAGGTGAGGAGAGCCGTTCCTCTTCTCTTCTGTTAATCTGGCCAGAAGCTCTTTAAATACTGTGCGAGAGGCATAAAATAGAATTATTTTTAAATTATCCATAACCAAAGAGACATTTCATTCTCTAATTCAGCTTTTTGGATGTAAAAGGCAGAATCTCTACAGCCAACATAATCAGAAGCTAGAAGCATTTATTGTACATCATGAGCAGCCCACACCTCAAAAGACATTGGGTCAAATTCACGATTGCTATGTTGCAACCACAGCCAATTTCTGTAAACATTATAAAGAACATTGCATGAGGAATGCAGTATTGGCTCCACCAATAAAAATGTCTTGAATTAGTTATACATTTCCAGAGTCTTGGAACGTCCTTCCGATGTGAAAAGAGCTATATAAATGTAATTTTGTTGTTATCTCACTATTTTACAATATTAAAGTAATTAATCAGAGTAATTAAAGGAGTAATTAATTGAATGCCATTTGCATTCATGAATGAACGATTATCAAATGTACATAATAATAATCATCCTTGCATTTAATATAGAGTTTTGATATTTAACATTGGGTTAGGGGACATGGAGCAGGCTGGATCCCCGGATCCGGCTGAGCAGAGTGAACGGACAGGTGGGTAGGGGGTTGGAGGTCACATAGAGCACAAGGCTATGGAGGGCTTTAAAGGTTAGGAGCAGGATCTTGAATAGAAGTCTCTGAGGAATGGGAAGCCAGTGGAGTTGGGCGAGAATGGGGGTATTAAGGTTGCAGAGCTTGGTGCAGGAGAGGACAAGTTTATGTTTGTTTTTGACTGTTTGTGGGACACTGCTGTACACAATTGGCTCCTGCATTTCGCCCACAAAATATACAGTCAATTCACTTACAGTATATTCTATGAAGCACTTTGAGACATCTAGAAGATGTGATAAGGTATGACTGTTTCACATCTTCCAGATGTCTCAAAGTATCAAATTCAAAGATGTCTCAAAGTATCAAATTCAAAGATTATTATTACAGTAAAAGCCTGTTTATCCGTAACCTGATCAACTGTAATTTACGTATAACCGGCACACAAAAAAAAAGGTCCCCATTCGAATAATCGGATCTTACCCGGCACAATCGGGTGACACATTTAATGAGTGATTGTCATGGGAGAGTACATTATGATTAGCTCTGAATGCTGCCGGTAGTGGCACTTCCGGGGTTTTCATCTTAAAGGTACACTGTTTTTTCTCTCCCTCTCTCCTATTTCTCTCTCTCCCTCTTTTTCTTTCTCTCTCTCCCTCTCCTTCCTTCCTCTCTATCTCTCCCTCTCGCTTCCCCTTTCTTTCTTTCCCTCTCTCTCTGACGGATACTACATATTGCCTGTGTAGCCTGACGGTATCGTGGGTTTATATACTTGTCTTGGTGGAGGGTGGGGTGGGTTGGGAAAAGGAGAGAGAGGCAGGCAGAGATAGGGGGTGGGGAGGGGGGGGGGGTGGAGAGAGAGGGAAAGAGTGGGAGAATAAAGAGAAGGAAAGGGGGGGTAAGAGAGAGGAGTGAGAGGGGGAGAGGGAGGTGTGGGAGAGATGGGGGACAGGAGAGGAGAGAGAGGGTGGGGTGAGTTGATTAATTTAGCTGGAAAATGAGAGGAGTGGAGGGGGTTGGGTTTGGAGCCATTGAGATGCCAGACTGTCTGTGTGTGAAAAAGAGAGAGAGGGAAGGAGGGAAAGAAAAAAACGAGAGGTTAAAAACGGTAGTACCGCTTTAAGCCACTGCAGTCCGCCGTTGTAGAAGTTTGCTTTGTGATTGTATGCTGTGTTTATAAACTGTGATCGATATTTATTGCTTTATTGGTAAGTATCCATACAATATTCTGTTATTATTTAATCTATTATTAATATGGTATGTTTAAAAAATGTTAATAAGAATGTATATTTTTAAAGTTTTTTTTTGTGTTGGGTTTTTGGCAGCTGGCCGCCTGAATATCCGGCACACGGTTTAACCGGCATTGGCTAGGTCCCAGGGGTGCTGGATAAACAGGCTTTTACTGTATATACATTTGATATAATGTAAAGTGCTGAACAGTCAGTGTTTTGAACCTGAGCTGGGACTGGATTGGGGAAGGTGGAGGGAAGGGAGGGGAAGAGGAGTGACTGATGGTACGGTCAAAGAGTAGGATCTTAAAGCCAGAACATGAAGGAGGCTAGGGAGAAGGCAAAGTGAAGGGATGGAATTCGATTGGTTGGGGGCAAAGTGGCTGAAGGCTCGCCCGTCAATGGTGGGGCGGGTGGGTCAGGGGACATGGAGCAGTCCAGATCCCGCTGAGTGGAGGGAGCGGATAGGTGCGTAGGGGGTTGGAGGTTACAGAAATAGGGTAGGACAAGGCTATGGAGAGGTTTAAAGGTGAGGACCAGGATCTTACATGAGAACATAAGAATTAGGAGCAGGGGTAGGCCATTCGGCCCCTTGAGCCTGCCCCTCCATTTGATAAGATCATGGCTGATCTTCTGACCTAACTCTAATTACCTGGCCTATCCACATATCCCCTAATCCCTCTATAATTTAAAAATCTCAGCCTTGAAAATGTTCAAGGACTGAGCATCTACAGCCTTCTGGGGTAGTGAATTCCATAAATTCACTACCCTTTGAGTGAAGAAATGTTTCCTCAACTCTGTTCTAAAAGGCTGACCCATAATTTTAAGATTATGACTCCTGTTATAAATTCTACCAGGGGAAACAGTCCCTCACTGTCTACTTTATCCACCCCTTTAAGAATCTTATATGTTTCATTAAGATCTCCCCTAATTCTTCTGTACTCTAGAGAATAAAGCCCTAGTCTATTCAACCTATCCTCATAGGTCAGTCCCCTCATCCCAGGCACAAACCTAGTGAATCTACGCTGCAGCCCCTCTAAGGCAAGTATATCCTTTATTAAATAAGGAGACCAAAACTGCACACAACACTCTAGGTGCGGTCTCACCAAGGCCCTATACAGTTGCAGCAAGACTTCCCTACTATTGTACTGTAAAACTTTTGCGATGAATGCTAACATGCCGTTTGCCTTCTTAGTTGCTTGCTGCACCTGCAAACTAACTTGTTGAGACTGGTGTACAAGGACACCCAAATCCCTTTGTACACTAACACTATCTAAACTCTCCCCATCCAGAAAATAATTCGCTTTTTTATTTTTGCTACTTAGGTGAATAATTTCACACTTCCCCACATTAAATTCCATCTGCCACCTACTCGCCCACACCCCTAGCCTATCTATATCCCATTGCAATCTTATTGCATCATCCTCACAGCTGACTCTCCTATCTAGTTTAGTATCATCCACAAATTTAGATACGTTACATTCAATGTCCTCATCTAGATCATTGATGTAAATTGTAAAAAGCTGAGGCCCAAGCACTGATCCTTGTGGCACTCCACAAGTTACATCCTGCTAATTCGAGAATTACCCGTTTATCCCTATTCTCTGTTTTCTACCCGTTAGCCACTCTTCTATCCATGCTAATATGTTCCCATTAATCCCGTGGGCCTTGACTTTGTGCATTAGCCTTTTGTGTGGCACTTTATCAAATGCCTTCTTAAAATCTAAATATACCACATCTACTGGTTCCCCCCGCTATCCAACCTGCTAGATACATCCTCAAAAAACTCCAGAAGATTAGTTAAGCATGTCTTCCCTATTGTAAAGCCATGCTGACTCTGCCTAATCTTGTTATGGTTTTCCAGGTATCCGATAACGACGTCTTTGATGTAGGACTCAAGAATTTTCCCTAAAATTGATGTCAGACTAACTGGTCTATAGTTCCCCATGTTTTCTCTCCCACCCTTCTTAAATAGTGGAGTTACATTTGCAATCTTCCAATCAATGGGAACTTTTCCAGTATCCAGAGAATTTTGGAAGATTATAGACAAGCCATCCACTATCTCAGTAGCCACCTCCTTTAAAACTCTAGGATGCAGGCCATCAGCTCCAGGGGATTTAGCGGTTTTAAGATCTGAAAATTTATCTAAAACCATTTCTTTACTAATATTAATCTCCCTAAGTTACTCGCTAACATTGTCTTCTTGGTTCCCCTCTTATTCTTGGTAGGTTTTTACTATCTTCTATGGGTGAAGACACTAGCAAAGTACTTGTTTAATAACTCTGTCTTTGTCTCCTATTATAATTCCCCCTGTCTCTGTCTGTAACAGACCCACATTCACCCTTGATAGCCTTTTCCTCTTTATACATTTGTAGAAACTCTTGCAGTCTGTCTTTATGTTCGCTAGTTTGCCCTCATGTTCTATTTTCTCCCTCTTGATCAATTTTTTTGTTCTCCTTTGTTGATCCCTAAACCTCTCCCAATCATTGGGTTTACTACTCACCTTGGCTGTTTTATTGGCTATTTCTTTTAACTTTATACTTTCCCTAACTGCTCTAGTTAGCCCTGGTTGGACCACCTTTCCCATGGCATTCTTATTCCTTA